>CM074695.1:2913561-3567023 GCA_037367355.1 Neoscytalidium dimidiatum | reverse complement strand
GTAGTAGCCTATTAAATTATTTAAATAATAATTTATAGTATAAAAATACTTATTTTATATTTAAGAAGTTTTAAAGTTTAAAATTAAAAAAGAAGATATTAATTAGTATTATTTTTTTAATTATTTTTAACTTAATTTTAAAATTCTTATTTAGTTTTAAATATAATTTATATTAATATACTAATATACTAATAATTATATTATATTATAATTATATAAAACTAAGTCTTTTAAATAAGCTAAAAGTATTAATAAAAAATAATTATAGTAAAAATATATTCTTTTACTTCTCTTAATATTTAATAGATTATTTAATTTCTAGTTAAATTAACTAATTTTATATATAAATATATTTTTTACTCTTATATTTATTTCTTCTTAACTTAATAATTTTATTAAATTTATCTATTTTATATAAATTATATATAATAGTAGTTTTATTATATTATTTTAATCTTTTTTCTTTATATAATTTAAATAATAAATTAATATAGCTTTTATATTATATAAATTTTCTAAAATAATAAAATAACTTTTATATTTAATTAAATTTTAATATTTATCTAATATTTATTAAAATAATAAAATATATTAATTATACTTTTATTTAATATAAAATTTTATTATATTTATATTTATCTTCTTTTTATTTCTTTTTAATCTTAAAATAAATTCTTTAATAATTTAAATTCTATTAAATAATCTTAAAATTTAATAGTAGAGACTTATTATTATATATACTAATATAAAATAAACTTTATATTAGCTTTTATTTAAATTAACTATTAGTATATTATTAATAACTTTTAAAACTTTATATTTAAAGATAACCCTAATAGAGAGTTCGAAAATTATCTAAAGGGGTTACTTTAACTAAAGTAGGAGTTAGAAATATCCTTGCCTAAATTTATTACTCTACGGAAATCCTCTAGCCCCAAGGTGCAACTATAATGGGAAATGTATATAGTACACCTGCGCATTCCAAGCAGCACCAACCCGCGCTCCAGTTTGTACAGTTATGCAGAAAATAACGGGCGCTGAAAATACCTCGAACCTCCGGTCCACCCCAGATCAACTTAACCCAAAAGCATGCGACGAGGATCCTCGATGAACTCCTTGACCTGATCGGGCCGTTAGCAAAGGCTGAACACGTTTGGACCTTGTAATCAAAGCGACATACCTTGACCAGGAAAGTGACAGCTTCTCTTCCGTCCAGCAGGCGGTGGTCATAAGTGAGAGCGAGGTACATCATCGGGCGGATTTCGACCTTTCCATTGACAGCGACGGGCCTTTCCTTGATGGCGTGGAGTCCCAACACAGCTGAAACATGTCAGAGGCGAGTAGAAAGAATGGCTTCGCCAAGAGAGAAGTCTTACCGGTCTGAGGCAGGTTGATGATGGGAGTGCCGTACAGCGAACCGAAGACGCCGCCCTGAAACAACGTGAGTTGCAAAGTCCACACACGGTGGAAAGGCACTTACGTTGCTGATGGTGAAGGTTCCTCCAGCCATATCCTCAATGGTCAGTTTGTTGTCGCGCGCCTTCTTGCCCAGATCTGCGATGGCCTTCTCGATGCCAATAAGGTCCATGGCCTCGGCGTTGCGGACGACGGGGGTGACAAGACCCTTCTCGGTAGCAACAGCGACACTGATATCAACATAGTCACGGTAGACGATGGTGTCACCGCCATTGGGGCCCTCGATCGAAGCATTGACGGCGGGGACTTCCTTCATTGCGAGCACGCAGGCGCGCGAGAAAGCGCTCATGAAACCAAGCTTGACGCCCGTCTTCTTCAAGACGTCATCCTTGTAGAGTTTCCGGAACTCCATCAGAGAGGACATGTCGACCTCGTTGAAGGTGGTGAGCGAGGCGGCGGTGTTCTGGGACTGCTTGAGACGCTCGGCAATGCGCAGACGCATGCGGTTCATTTTGACCTGGTACAGCAGGGTCAGCTGGGCGGCGCATTGCACGTGGGAAGCCGAAACCTACGCGGCGCTCCTCGCGGTTTCCAAATGGCGACTCGGTCTTCTTGGGCTGCTCCTCCTTGGGCGGCGCAGGCTTCTTCTCTTGCTGAGGTGAGGGCTGGGGTTTGGACTCCTGCTTGGGGGGCTCGGGCTGCTTCTCCTTCGACGGCTCGGGTCGAGAAGCAGTCTCCTGCTCCTTCGGGGCGGGCTCCTTGGGCTCCTCCTTAGCATGCTCGTCTTTCTTGCCCTCCGGAGGCGCGCCGCCGAGTTCGAGCTTGATAAGATCCTGGCCAACAGTGACAGTGTCCTCTTCCTTGACGAGCAGCTCGGTAATAGTGCCAGCCTCGGGCGCATTGACCGAGACATCAATCTTGTCGGTCTCAATGGTGGCAATCTCCTCGTCGAGCTCGACATAGTCGCCGACACCCTTGCTGAACTGTTTTAGGGTGCCTTCGGTGATGGACTCGGCCATCTCGGGAACCTTGACAATCTTGGAGGCATAGGTGCGGTACTGGGGGAAGAGCAATTGCGGCAAGCGCTGAGAGCTACGTGGGTAGGCGGCAGCGAAGCGCACCGAGGTGCTGAGGACGCGGCGGAACGACATGGAGGGCAGTGAGGCTGTTGCGAGGCGTAGATAGATGAGGACGACTAGAGGTTTGTCACGGCGAGCGTGCGGAGAGGCCAGACACTGGAGAGTTCAGCTGACAACTGTGCACGAAAATCAGCGCGGGAGCCGGGCGCGTGCGGGAGAGGGGTGGGGGAGCGAGGAGGCAGGAGGTGATGATGGGATGAAGAAATGCCTCTCTTGTGTTTGGGCCCGTCACTTGCGCACAAGGCCAAGGCCAGTGACGAAGGCGGGCCCGCTTAGCCTGCCGAGCCCGAGGTGACAGTGTCTCTCCCGTTACGTCCCGTGCTGCGAACGCCGAACAAGCAACCTCCATCCATCGAGCGCGTCAGCCGCAGCGACCCAGCGACTCCCCGTCCCGCCGCCGCATACCACTCGACGCATTACAACCTCAATTGCCGCTGCAGCTCCTTCTTTCGCGGCCTCACGACGGAAGCAACCATGGCGAGCAACAAGGCCGTCGTGCTGTGCGCGCCTCCACCCGCCCGAACAAATCGCGAGCTCCACTGACGCCCGGCCAGCTCCCTCTACCGCCGCTCCCTGAAGCTCGCTCTCGATTGGGCTGTCCACCGCTACGTTTGGAGGGGCCAGGCTCTCTACATCCGCTCGCTCTTCGAGGCCAACAGGCACGTTGTTGAGCCGCGCCTGCAGAGGGTAATCTTGCTTTCGCCCGCCCCGACGCCCGCACCAGTGCTCATGATGTTTTCCCAGAAATTTATTCAAGAGACCGAGGCTCTGCTAGAGAAATGGAAGCATCCGGACCCGTACAGACCGCCTGAGGCTCCTGGTGGTACGTGTCCACTTAGCAGCCGTACTGTTGGCCGACTGCTGATTGTTACAGGTTCCAAGTACGAACGCAACTTGCCAACGCCCATTCTCGACCGTAAGCCAGCCCCGCTTCAGCGATATGTCGCCCTGCGCTGACCTCAACCATAGCTCCCCCCCACATGACACTGTGAGAGTTGCGTGGAATGTGGTATTGCCTGGTGGATCCGTGTATTCCATACCAGTACCTTGGGCCAACGGCAGACAGTGTATTTGTCATGTACTTTCAGGATACTGAGAACAAGCGCAAACCTTTGATTGCACGGTTTTGACACGAGAAAAACCAACATCTCTCAATGGACACTGAGAAAAGCACGATCTGGGGATCGGCTTTGATCGCATTGATCTATAGCAGGTAAATAGCGTAGGTACCATCCTGCGGGCTCATGTAAACGTGTTTTGCGGTATTCGACTTAGATCTGGGGCGATGTGATTCAAGCTTGAGTTACCCTTTTGAAATGAAAAGAAAAGGTGTACGCTGGTCCAAAAAATGTAGTCTTCGCTCGTAGTTTTTGCGGTATACCAGTCGCGATACCGGATCCGTGCGAATGCCACCAGAATAAATAGACAGAATATTTCCACGCCCTGTTCGTCTCCCTAAAGGTCTGTAAATGGCCCGCGTGCCGCAGTGCTACCTCCGCTCCCTTATATGCGACATCCCCCAGATTTCGGGATCAGACGAGCATTCCTGCAACCCCAAATGCCACGATGCTCCGCATTGGAATCCTCTCAAACGAGAAAAACGATGATCACCAAAAAAGGGGGGATGTGTGAAATGTAATCGACTCGTCAGATTTCATCCATACCCATGGATGTAATGTACAGCACCTGCCCTATTGCAGTACTCAAAGCCGTAGCCGTGAAACCCAGAACCCATGCCGAAACCCCATTATCGTTAAAGCAAACCGCCAAACCCGCGCCTGTAAAAAGCAGAAGCAGAAGCCGAAGCCGAGAAAAACCGCTTACAACTCTTGGCTGGGACCCTTGCCAGCCTTGGCAGTCTTCTTGGGCAGGAGGTCTGAAATCGATGTCAGTAGACGAAGCGCGGAAATCGGGATGCGGAACGTACTCTGGTGAATGTTGGGAAGGACACCACCCTGGGCGATGGTGACGTGACCGAGCAGCTTGTTCAGCTCCTCGTCGTTGCGGATGGCGAGCTGCAAGTGACGGGGGATGATACGGGTCTTCTTGTTGTCACGAGCCGCGTTACCGGCAAGCTCGAGAATTTCGGCAGCCAGGTACTCGAGGACGGCAGCGAGATAGACGGGGGCACCTGGATCAAGTCAGAAATCGAGCACCGATTGCGCATTGGATGCGAGTGACTCACCGGCGCCGACACGCTGGGCGTAGTTGCCCTTCCTGAGGAGACGGTGAACACGGCCGACGGGGAACGCAAGACCGGCCTTGGACGAGCGGCTGCAAACAGGTCAGAAAAGCTTCTCGAGGTGGGGCGCACCGAAAAGACGCGTCAAATACGCAGGCGAAAGGCAAAGGACGCGTTGTCGAAGGCGCGGAATCGAGCGGACGGGTTGAATAGAGGGGAAACCTACGACTGCGCGTTGGACTTGCTGCCAGAGGCCTTGCCACCAGACTTTCCACCAGTCATTTTTGCGGTTGGAGCTGTTGAGCGGGTTTGATTGAGAAAACGGAGTGCTGGAGTCGTAAGACGACGGGCTGGTGGTGCAATAAGTCGAGCGTAGTGAGATGGAGAGTGGATGGGGGGGCGCTGGGAGGCGGGCGGCGCAGGCAGCTTATATGAGGGACCAGCGCGTTCTAGCGATCACTCGGACAGTGACGAGAGCTCCGGCGGGGCGCGACACACCAGTTGCGCAGCTGCGCCCGCCGGATAAGCGAGCGCAATTTTCATTTGCGGTCTAGCGTATCACGCCCCGCACGGACCTCATAACAAGCGGCGGGTCGACGCGATGAGCTCTTACCCGATCACTCGCGGCCTTTAAGTATCGAGCCCACCCGCGCGACGCAACTCCATCTCCGTTTCTCCATCCACCACCCATACCGCTCCATCGCGCCGTCGCACCCAGCTCAACAACTTACTCCAGCTTCTCCAACTCTCCGACCTTCTCACGCTTTTCAAGCAAAACTCGCAAAAATGCCCCCCAAGGCCCAGAAGACTCCCGCTACTGGTGGCAAGGCCCCGGCTGGCAAGGCCCCGGCCGAGAAGAAGGAGGCTGGCAAGAAGACTGCCGCTCCTTCCGGCGATAAGAAGAAGCGCACGAAGTCGAGGAAGGAAACTTACTCCTCCTACATCTACAAGGGTGAGTCCTGCATATTTACGCGCCGACGCGCTCCCTTTCCGCGCTGAGCCTGTTACTGACGCGTCTTTCGCCTTTAGTTCTGAAGCAGGTTCACCCCGACACCGGTATCTCCAACCGTGCCATGTCCATCCTTAACTCCTTCGTCAACGGTATGTTCCGCTCCCAGTGCCCCAGAGCGTTATCCAGCGCATTTACTAACGTGACCCAGATATCTTCGAGCGTGTTGCCACCGAGGCTTCCAAGCTCGCTGCTTACAACAAGAAGTCCACCATCTCTTCCCGCGAGATCCAGACCTCGTATGTTCCTGCGTTTCTGGAATCCTTGATTCGCACGCTGACTTTCCAACAGTGTCAGGCTGATCCTCCCTGGTGAGCTGGCCAAGCACGCCGTCTCGGAAGGCACCAAGGCCGTCACCAAGTACTCTTCGTCCACCAAATAAGGTGACTCCATCTTCGATGCGGTGTTTCAGGGTTGATTTCGGGGGCGACGCTCCCTGATTTTAAGCTCCCAACAGGGCGGATCGGTTCGGGGACGGTGTTCATGGGTTTTTAATGCGATCATGGGATGGCTTGCTTCATTTTTTTCAGGCCGGGTTTGGCTTTACGGACTCATGGTTTTCAGATATCACTGCGCTTGTACATTACGGTCCTCCGAGACAAGCAGTCCGAAAGGAATCGGTACTCCAGATCTTCATTCCTGATTGATGTGCCCGGTACAATTTCAGTGGGAGACGCTGACAGCAAGACCTCTCCCACACCCCCGGATTGAAAGAGTACGGGCCGCACCGCCAACGACGGCAGATTGTTGCGATCTCCTAAAACAGAGACTATTCATTTGTCACTGCCTAGATTGTGCCTCGGACTTTGCCATGGGAATGCCTCGTCGTTGCGATCCGAGGTCATGAGGTGGCATTTGTATTTGAGGAAGCATTTTCACATCGATAAGTCGTATTGTCTAATTCCATGGTATCCGATAAGAGAAATGCCAGAATAAGCGTTTCCCAGAGATCATTGCAAGCCTTCGTCTTCGTCGTCAAACGCCTCCACCTCGTCGATAGCACCTTCCCTCTCCTGGCCGCCGTGGATTTCGGGTTCAGAATCGGCGACATGGATCACCGGCTTTCCGTGCACCTCAGTCACAGCCTTTCTCCAGGCATGCCAGTCAGCTTCATCTCGGATTAGGAATGCAATGAGCATTGATGGATCCATCTCCTTTACGTGCAAACGCCGCAAGCGACGTGTATGGCAGGAGTCTACATCTTCTTGTGTGTAGTCAGAGAGGTCAGAATGAAGAGGCAGGAAGGGCCGGGTAGTGTGCGGATCCAGGTAGAAGAAATACGGGCCTTGTGTGCCGACAAAGTAATGGGAGGCGGATGGGCGGCCACTAGGGACGCCGATTAGCAGGAATGCGCCAAGGTTCCCAACATGCAGACTCACCCAGCGATACCAATCGATTGAGATAATTGCAACGATGCTTTAAGAGCTTCCCAGTACACCGGGGTCACTCTATCGATACCTAGCCTGATCCCGACCAGCACGAGTGTAGGGTGAAAGGTCCCTTTTGCATCTTTCGCCGTCTTCATGAAGCTATCTTCGTAGACATCCGAGCCATCACCGGTTATGTAGACGCGGAGACCAGCATCTTCGTACCCGTTTGAGAGCGCTCTGTCATCTTTAGCGTGTGGGTCATGCGAGAAATGGTGCGTGGACGTACTGTATGCATCTTGCAGTAGCTGACGGGCCGAACCACTCGCCGGGATGCTTTCCGCATGCCACCGCGCCGTGCTCGACAAATCGGTGAATGGAGAACGGCGCCTTTGGGTCGTCCGCGAATAAAGAGAGAATGCGCCGCTCACCGTCCGAATCTCGGCCTCTGCGCCAGTCTAAGTGTGTCAGAGCGAGTTGAGTCATGGCAGACAACGTGGGCGCATACCTCTACCTAGACGAAGCACCTGCAAGGCATTTGCTAATAGACTCTGCCCTGACCTGATCATACAACCCCAGCCAGTGTCGGAAGAGAATCCGCCTTGGTTGCTTAGCTGGCTCCGAAGGCGCACACCGAAGCTCATGGCGCTTGCAGCATTCGGATCTTGGGACTTGGGTATAGCGGCGAAGTTGGAGCGGTAGGTAAGCCAAATGCGGGCCTCGAAGTCCTCCAAGAACGGCGGAGGCCAACCACCATCAGCATCCGCGTCTGAAGGGTCGTCGGTGTTCGGATTACTATCATCTTCGCTGCTGTTCTGGCTGGTGCGGTCACCGGCGGCCGAGCGGGAGGAGGCGGTGGAGCCGTGCGATACGGACAGCGGTTGAGCTGGACTGGGCGCAGCGTCTTCTTTCGAGGATGATGTAGACGGCTTAGACTCGTAGGAGCGCCCTAAGCACCATATTGTGGAGGCGTCTTCGTTTCTGGGCAGCGGATCCCAGAAGTACTGGACCAAGCGCTTGCTGTAGCGGCCGATGTCGACGTTGGCCATGTTGGAGGGCTGACGACTTCAGCGGGCCGGCATGCCCAGACGGCAGGTAAGGTATAGGCAGCAGAAGGGTGAGAGCGGAGTGCGCGGTCGGGAGTAGCTGGAGACGTGTGGTGGATGCAAGTGTGGTGGAGATGACGGCGGCGCATGCCTAGACAGCTGACCTAGGGCGAGCTCAGATGGCGGGGAAGGCATGCGCCCTGGGCCAGCAGCACGCCCGTTCGCCGCCAGTGCCTGGCATGCTGGCGCGCGAGCAAAGCCACCAACAAAGCTACAGAGGTGCTGCAGCGGTACGCACGCTTTACCTACGGAATCTCAAAGGGGTTTTCTTTCAATACCCAGTGGCAGCCAGCTGCTGACTGCCAGCTGCTGGGGTGTGCGGGCATGGCGCCGCGAGTCATGCAAGATAAGATAAAGCGTAACAAGGGCCGCCGCGCACAGCTTCTCGCCGCCACTCGACGCCTCTCCCTCTACCGCCGACAACGTCCTCCATCCACCTCGCTACCTCGACCTTCTGCCCATGGCGAACCACGCTCGTAAAGGCGGAGGGCCCCGGGGATCGCGCCGTCCAAAACGCGGCCCGCGCGGCCCCTTCGCTCCTCAGTCCTTTGCTAGAGCCTCTGACGGTTTGCTGCCCTGTCCGCCACCACTGTGGGAATCATGCTCATCTGCCGCCAGCCTCCCAAGCCCACGCGTTTTCTCTCCAGGAAGAAGCTCGCAACACGGAAAGTCGCCAACGCATATGGTCTATCGATGTAAAACTCCGCCATAAAACCATCAATTTCGTCAGCGCAGGCAATCTGGCAGGCACACTTCCCGAAAAGCCCCGCCCTGGTGAATGCTCTACCGACGAACACTCCCCGCACAGGTCCAGCGCCAATGCTGCCAATGAAGCGCAATGGTCAGAGGCCATTTCGCGTTCCGAAGATGCCCTGGCACAGCTTCATCTCGAGCCCGTTGTCGAGCATAATCCTTCGCCACCACCTACCGCTCTTTTCTTCGAGGACACAACGGGCTCAAGCGCACTTGCAGTTGCAACAATGCCACCTCCTGTTGTACGCAGTACATCGCCAACGCCGTCCAATTCAAGTGAGGAGGTCGTTCTTTTTAGAGGTCGGAACAACGTGAGAACCGTCACAGACTTGTTCCAACCCGCAGCCTCCAATTCTAGTTCCGGCGTCCAACCTGGAAGCAGATCACCTGTTAAAGCTGATGCCGACCGGATCTCAGCGGCATCCCAAACTGCTGCGAAGACCAAGCCCGGTAGAGCAACCGCGAAACAACGCAAACGCCACCCGAACGCCAGGCCCCACCCGGATGACGAGGCTCTGGCTGACTATATAGAGAACATTCAGGCGCAAGAGCGTGACAATGCACGCGAGATGCCCACTAGCACGGTCTACGAGACTTCGACCTTTACCCAGCGGGCTTTGGGACTCACTGACAGTGATGAATGGGAGGATATCGAACAGATAAACAGACATGATATCAGCAACTCCAATCCCCATAAGACCGATTGGGATTCCCCGCAGCTCGAAGCCTTTGACAACCTCAGCACATCATCGGAGATGCTAGGCAGCATCAACCGTATCCTTCGCAAACGAGAACGGTCAAGTGGCGTCCAGTATCTAGTCGTTTTTGAGAACTCAAATGAAGATGAGGCTCGCTGGCTTCCGGTCGCTAGGATGACTCAGGATCACGACAAGCAACTCGTGGCTGCCTTCGAAGAAACAGTGGCAAACGTAAAGTTTGGAAATGAGGCCGAGTCCTCGGAAAGTTGGTCCGATGCAAGTGAAGATAACGAGGAATCGGAGGATGACGATGAAGATGACGACGAAGAGCTGGATTCTGAAGATGAAGAGGACCTTGTCCAGAGGCGACAGCAACGCATGAGCGACGAAAAGATTGCTCGTTTGTTAGCAAAACAAGAAGAACTCGGCATTGACTCAGGAGAGCTTCTCTTGTTCGACGGCGATGGCGATGAGCCTGATACGGATGTGTTCGAGGCTGAGGCCGCGGCCTTCACTCCCCGGCGAACTCGTGGAAAGAAGGCAAAATCGAAAGCGGCACATGGCAGGGACAGCTTTCCTTCCGCAAGCGTGATGGCTGACGTCCTTGAGCAAGATCCTTACAACGGTTTTGATATTATGGATTTCGAACGACCGAGTTTGAGGAAGAAAAAGAAGGGCAGAGCAACTGAGCTACCTTTTGAGCTGTCAGATGACGATCTCGTGGCCCAACTTGTGAACTCCTGGGAGAAAGATCGCAGCAAGAAGCGTCTCAAGAAGCAAGAACGGGCAGAGCTGCGGTCCCAGGGAGTACTAGGGAAAAAGAACAGGTTCAAGCCAGATCTGAACGCTAAGTACAACGAGGGCATGTCGTTTATCCAGATAAGGGAGGAGATCAAGGTGTTCTTGAACTCTCCAAGCCAAAGCAGGCCATTCCCTCCCATGGATAAGCGTGATCGTGCCGCACTACATCAACTGGCAGCGGCTTTAGGGCTTAACTCAAGGTCCATTGGCTCTGGAAATACTCGGTTCACCACGCTTATCAAGACGTCACGTACAAAAGAGTTCGACGAGATATCATTTGCGAAGATCACTACCAGGTACCAGAACCGCTTCCTCCAGCGTATGGACAAGCGTGGTGGAGGCAAGAAAGGTGCAATCGGAGGAGGTGGCGGCAAGTATTCTGCTGTTTCCTATCGCGATGGTGATGTCGTTGGTGGCTCTGCTCCTGAGATTGGGTCCGACAACAAAGGAAGAGCCATGCTTGAGAAGATGGGTTGGAGTTCCGGTACAGCATTGGGTGCTCTGAACAATAAGGGCATCCTTCAGCCTGTAACGCATGTGGTTAAGACCACCAAGACTGGCCTGGGTTAAAGATGCGTTTTCATTCGAGCTGGTGACGCCGCCTGCACCTCCAGTTTCGTCCTCGTCTCAGTCCCCCTCGGCTGCTCTCTGTCATGGACTGGTTGCGGGCCTGGTGGTTATATCGGCAGCTCGCCTTAAGTAGCAACCGAAGAACACTAGAATCACTACCTTTAGCTTCGTCACGGAGGTTGGTACCTTAAAAAGCGAGGATTAACCTTTTGCACAATTGGCGCTTTCAGACGGCAACCTTGGATGTATAAAGTGTGTGTGATAGACGGTATAGGTACATTGATGGGCTTGCTCATAATGTAGACACGCTCAGCATTTGCAATTTCTGGGCCGTCGTGTACAATAAGTAAAATGATGTTCGTTCTTATCCACACTTGGATCCATACTTGACTATAGACCGTACAGTATTTCTTGTTAATGCCCTACGAAAATTATATCTCCCCAGACGCCTTCATTACCCGTGGCGTCTACTTCACACAATCGGTACATGAAATAGCTGTCTATGACATTGAATAGAGAGGCACATGCCTCCGATACACGATTATGTAGGTTTGATAGTTAAGAGGGCCTGCCGTGTTTTGAGACTGATCTTTACGGACATTCCGTCAAAAATTCATATGGCTAGCACAGAAAGTTATAACCCAGATCGATTGCTATCTAAATTATAATATGTCAAACTAGGGACGGCTGAAGGCGTAGTGGTTATGTAATATACAATTTTTGTTGCGATGCGACTTGGTGCTCCTCTAGGAACAGTGTTTTGAATAAGTAACCGCCCGAGCGCGTTACGTTGGGTATTATCCGGGTTCCCTTTCCAGCTTCACGCGAGAAACCTTATGGCTTGGAATGTTTGGAGTGGGAAGACTGAATGGGCATCGACAGGTTGAATGCAAGTGTCTGGAGCAGCTAAGCGACACGCAATCCATCTGAATCAGCCACGGCTGCAAGGCCAAGAGGCTTTGCATCGCGGCTGCGTCGTTGTATGTACATGTCCATCCTGTGTAGGCGCAGAGCCGCCCGGTGGTGACTGTCGTTCTTGTGCATAAAGCTTATTCTTGTGAGGTTGTGCACCCCACAGTTTTTCTCGCCAGTTTAGACGAGAGATGAGAAAGCTGCAACATGATCGTTCCAACTTTGTTAAGATATATACCTGCTGGTCACAATACAAGAACCAGCCACCGCCAACCCTGGCCCTGTGTTGCCCACGTTACGACTCGAGGGTTCTTTATAGCAGGAGGAAATAATATACATGTCCTGGATTGCCCGAGGAAGGAAAAGAAATGATGATATCCACACGTGAGCCAACGCACTTTTCGGTATGCCAACAGAAAGACAGGAGAGCACACAACGCCGTATGAATGCAAAACGCCCATGACTCGCAGATGCAGTGTACAGAAACCTTCTCTACTAAAACAAGTTCCAGGTGTAAATAGCGCAGTATGGTAGAAATGGAAGGCTCCTCTATGGTGAGAGCAAAAGGGACCGATTACTGCCTTTCATTCTCCGGAGGCTCCTCGCCAGGCAGAAGAATTTCGTGGCCAGTGCCGTTCCGGACCCAGAAACTGGCGATGCAGCCAATGGAGCTGATGGCTGCGACGAGCCACCAGGCAAGGCCAACAACGCCCTTCTCTAACCCCCTACCGTACCAGTAACCGGCAGCGATGGGACCGACAGTGCGGAAAGTGGAGCTGACGCTCTGACCAATGCCATGAATCGTCGCCAGAACACTCGGGTGCGGGCTTGAGTTGTTGAGCAAAATAATGCTGGCCGGCAGAGCGAAAGTGCGTGCGGTCACCTGAAGGGTGAGAATGAGGCTGATGCCGACCCACACCCAAAAACCAGTGGCGGGGCTCGGAGCGGGCGTCGGAGAGGGCAAGAGAGACAGGTAAGGTGCCAAGAAGTAGGCCAAGGGAAACAGGAACAGCGAGTAACGGAAACAGCGCATCAGACCAAAGCGGGAATTGGCCCAGGGGTATATGGACAGCTGAAGAAACAGGCCGACAATTCCAAGGACGGCAAGAGCGAAGCCGATGGCGGCAGGCTCGAAGGCGAGTCCACCGCTGAAGATGAAGGGATTAGATCTCTTAGTGAAGCGGGCGGTAATGGACGGCTCGGGCCTGTCTGTGGACAGATAGACAATCCAAAGACTGGAAAAGGCACTATACACACAGGGTCAGCGGCTAAAAAGGCGCAGCGGGGCGGTGGGAACAACGCACCCCATGTGGAAATCGAAGATGGCGATCGAGAGCAAGACCCATAGCACATTGGCCGTCCAGATACGGCTGAACGGCAAGACCTGGGGGCGCTTGGACATGATCGGTTTTTCAGCGGTATTGACCGGCGACAGCTCCACGGCGTCGTTGTCCATGCCGGCCAGCAGGCCTTCGGACGCGTTGTCGACCAAAGTGTACCTGTGCGCGCCGGGGGAGATTAATCGGGAAATGAACTTCTTCGCAAGGTCCGCCGGACCGGGCAGCGGGACCTTGGAGCTCCGGATGCTGGCCAGAGTCTCGGTGAGCAGCAAGTGGACGGCAATGGCCTCGACGACGAGCAAGACGGCGCAGAGGATGTTGGGCATGGCGTATGGATATCTCTCCATCCACAGGACGCCGTCGGCGCCGCCGAAGACGGAGGCAGGGCCGAACAGCTTCGGGTAGGCGGCCACGGGCTCGACGAGCAGGCCACTAAGGACTAGGCAAAGCGGTCAGCAGCGGCGGGGGCGGGCACGGCGGGCACGGCGGGAGGACATGTTTGTTGACTTACTGGGGCCGAGGATGTTGGCGACGTTGAAGGCCAGCGGGAGCAGCAAGAAGGCGCGCGAGTGGAAGCGCTTGTCGACCGTCTCGGCGACCATGGTTCGGGCGGAGCCAATGGTGCCGTTGATGGCGCCGCCAAACATGCGCCAGAGGGTCGCGGACAGGAAGGTGTGCGAGAAGCCCACGCCGATGCAGGAGAGGGCAGTGCCGACGAGGCCGACCAGAAGCACGCGCTTGCGGCCGCACCAGGGAGCATCGGCGACGCGGCCCCAGAGGACGGCGGTGACGATCTGGGCGGCGGTGAAGCTGCCCTGCAGCACGCCGGCCTGGTGGGAGATGGCGGAGTCGGACAGCTGGGGATCAAAGGACTTCAGCTGGTGGACCATGTAGGTCTGCAGCGAGGCCATCTGGAAGAAGTCGACGAAGCGCGAGAAGGCCAGGACGGCGAGCTGGCCCTTGTGCGGCAGGTTGGCCCACGAGGCGGGCGGGGGCTTGGAGTGCTCGATTGGGGTGTCCATGGCGAAGTCCTGGTCGAGCTCGAGGCGGCCGAGGGAAACGGAGCGGTGGTGGGCGGGCGCGACGCCGGAACCATGGCGTTGATGAGCTTTGTGCTGGCGGAGGGCGGCGCCGGTGGACGAGTCAGCGGGCTCGGCCTGCGAGGTGGTTCTGCTGCGCATGGTCTGGCTGTGGAAACGGCGAGGGGGACGAGAAACGCTCGTCAGGCGGGGAGAGGGGCGGCAGCGCAAGCCAGGACTACGACTACGACGACTGCGGACCACGGCATGCGACTGCAGTGTAGACCGCAGTACAAAAGCGAGCCGGCAGCGTGGGTGATAACGCAGGCAGTGTGGGGCGGCTCCGTCAGCTCCGTCGCAGCTGCATACGTATAGTTGATTTTTTGGGACGCTTCAGGCCCCGTCTTGGCGGCTCTTGGCGGACAGGGAGTGCGGCCCAGGGCCGCGCTGCGACATTGCCAGGGGAGCCAGGAGCCAGCGCCTGCGCCCGCCTCAGGCTTCTTGCGACGGCCGCGCAATCAACCTCAGCCCGCTTCGCATGCCCGTACCCATGCCCACGCCCACGCCCACGCCCACGCCCACGCCCGCGCCCGCGCCCGCGCCCCGCTCGGCTTTACCACCACCTCTGCTCCCCCCGGGCCCCGAGCCCTCCCTCGAAAAAGCTTGGGAAGGCTTGACTTGCCCGCCCTGCCGCGACTCGCCGAACCCGTGCCAAACGCGTTAGTTCCAGCAAACCAGGCTCGAGGGGCGGCGCTATCAATAGCAAAACCCGCTGCCCGCTGCCCGCTGCCCGCTGCCCGCTGCCCGCTGCAGCCACAGCCGCCTCGCCAGCCACGCGACACGCCACGACGACCGCCGTTTTCTGCCATCCACACGTCCATCATCCACCATCCATCTGCCGTCTGCCATCCTTCGCGCCAAGTGCCGCTCGTCACCCTCCATCACCACGCACGTACACACGCAACCCCTCTCCCTTCCCCGAAGTGATCCTCCACTTGACCCTCTGCTTCGGGAAGCTGACATCGCCGCTGCCTGCAGCATCGCCGAGCCGGGCTCGGCCAAGTCGGATCTGACGGCGAGTGGTTGGTATTCGGGCGGCCTGATTAGCATTATCATTGTACATGTTCTGCTCTTTTGCTATCTCTCCCTGTCTATCGACAATCGACAAGCTCCTGCCTCATAACCCCGTCTCGGCATCCCCTACCCGCTTGTACTGCCGATGGAGACGTTGCCGCACACCACCCGGACTGAGCGCCTCCTGCAACCCCGCCGCCCGCTGCTGCAGCGAACGCTGCCACCCTGACATGCTCCGCATCGCCCGATGCTTGTACAGGCACAGTGCGAGCACGAGCATCACCGCCAAGCCCACCGCCAGCGGCCCTGCAATGCTGAGGATGAACGACCCCATCGACTTGGGCAGCGACGTGTAGTAGTTCTTGCTGTTCAGCCCGGTGTTCCACCCTGCTCCGCCATTGGCCACGAACGGCGCGTGCGCCTCGATGACCTCGCCCTCGGCGAGCGGCGGGTGTTCGTGGCAGCTCCAGTCGTCGCACGATGGCATGAGGCCTGCCGACGGCACAAACGTCTTGGTGACCGCCGACCGCCGCAGCACGTTCCCATGCTTGTCCACTGCCTCTGCGAACGCATAGGACTTGACTGTCTCGATGCGCAGCCGCGTCTCGAACCCTCTCTTGCTTGCGTTGCCCACAAACTCCCACGGCCCGTTGGCGTCATTGCTTGCGTAAAACTTCCAGGATTGCACCTCCGTGGCGCCGTTCCACGAAACGTAGAAGACCATGCCCGCAACGCTGGTGCCCGTGCGCGAGTAAGTCCACAGCGCGGGGTTGTCGCGCGGCGTGCCCGACCACTCATACTTGTACACGCGGTAGTTCACCACGCCCGACTCGGGCTGTGCGAGCTTGCCGTACATGACCGCCTCGCCCGTCGGCAGGTGCTCCGAGAAGAATGGGTTGTTCCCCCAGCCGATCATGACGTGCCCGTCCCGCATCACCTGCATGTTGCCCTGCGAGCCCGACAGCACCCCGCCCGCCGCGTCCGGCGCCAGCCACTCCTGCAGCATCGACGCTGTCCGGTCGATGTGGTTGATGGCTATCGTCATGCCGCGCGACCATGGGTTGGTGTCGTTGTAGTGGTTGCTCGCGTTGTCGAAGAGAGACAGGATGGTGTGCGTCGAGTTCTCCTTCAGCCACCGCGCGTGATGCTGGCTGGAGAAGTGGAGGTCGAGGTTGTGGAAGCTGGGATTTGCGCCGTTGAGCTCCCAGATGATATGTCCGTCTTCGCCCGAGATCTTGTACACGGCCGCCATGTGGCGCGAAGAGATCAGATAGTCGCCCTCGGCGTTCTTGTCGATCGAGTTGATGTGGAAGTAGTCCCACGGCGACCACTGCGAGCGCCCATCGCCGCTAGTGTCCGTGGTAGCGGGCAAGGTGTAGCTAAAGCTCGGCGAAACGTGGTCCAGCGCACGCCACTCGAACAGCACGTCGTTGGTCTCGATGTCCACCTCCTGGAACACACTGTCGACGATCCATCCCATTCCGCGCTCAATGCCGTAGGGCGCCAGGTCGTACTGGCGCGTCTGATAGACGGTCATGAGGGCCGTCTTGCCGCCGGGGAGGACGCGGAACTCGTGCATGTCGGCCTGGGCGGTGGATCCGCCGCTCTCGACGGTCTTTACAATGCGATATTCGCTGTTCATGATCATGCCGTGGCCGCGAGCAAAGCCCTGGTACTGCTCGCCCTGGTAGAAGCAGATGTGATCGGCGCCCTGGTACTCGCAGACGCGCGGGGCGTGGCCGACCATGGGGCCCATGAGACCAGCTCCGGACCACACCAGGTTCTGCGTGCGTCAGCTTGGGATGGCCGGGCGGGGGGGCCAGGGCAGCGGGGGCACGTACGCCGTAGTTGTCGTAGATGTACGGACCCGGGTCGACATTGCGGTAGGGCGAGAGGAAGATGTAGCCCGGAGACACGAAATCGGGCCAGAGAACGTCAAAACGTATTATGGGAGCATGGAGCTCTGGTCTCTGCGGCGGCGGCATTAGCATGGCGCAGCGCTGCGCGGGGCAGGGGCAGCGACGCACGGAATGAAAGAAAAATGTGGGAGAAGTGTCGTTGTTGAGGTCTGCGCGGGCAGTGCCAGTGAAAGAGAGCAGGTACAAAGCGCAAGATAGCAGAAAAGAAGGGCGCGAGGTGGAGGGAGCGGAGGGCGACATTGCACAAGATGCGGCTAGAAAGAGACGCGGGCTTGTGTTGACATTGAAGACGGCACAACCCTCGGACGAGAAGACGAAGCAGCAGCTGGTGAAGGCTACCGGGGCTGGATGACGCGGATGCGGCCAGACAAAACTGGCCCGGGACGCCCTGAGCGCGAGCGGGAGCCGCGCGACCGCCTTACGCAGCACAGCAGCTGAGGCGCTGGCCACGTTTGAGTCGCGGGCCCACGCTGCAAACGCGCATCCCTGGTCCAGGCCGATCAGCCACACCGCGCCCCGAACGAGATTGGAGGCGCGCCCCCACCAGGCCCATCGCAATCGCAGCCCCCCCAGCACCCACCACTCGCCCGCTGCCAGGCTGCCAGGAGAGCCTCCAGACACCGCGCCGTCCCCACCGTGCCACCATCGGTCGCCCGGCTTCGGCTTACGCACCACGCTTCTTGGCATCATCCTGGCCCGCCAGTCCGCCAACCCGCTGGGCGCCTCCCGCCGGGCCATCCGTCGCCAGTCATGCCAATCATGCCAGTCAGTACGCAGTCTGCCAGCAGCCACTCGTCTGCTCCCCGGGTCACGCAGTGCCAAGCTGCCACCGCCCCAGCGACCCTCAGGGATGTCGGATCAAGCGGCAAACAAAATAGATATCAGAGATTAAGTGTATTTCTGTGCTCTCATGTGTCTTCCTACAATAAAACCGTGGAGTGCTCGTGTAAGCAGGGGTGCCTCGGTGGCCCATTCCCCCCATCTGCGGCTCGGAAAGACGATGCCCGTGGCATTTCGAATGCTGTATACATGAACCCGCGCCAGGATTGGAAAATAAAAAAAAAAAAAAACCAAACAAAAAGAGGTGCCCTCTATGCCCAATACCAACTCCGCGTCGCCCTTTTCGGAAAGATAGCATATTACCAGCGTAAGCCCGAACCCGGCTCGAAGCCTCCATGTGCATGCATGAATCAAAACCCTACCCCGAAAATGCTGAGAATCTGCAAATACCCGTCACGCTCCTGCCTGCAACTCTACGAGCTGCTGAATAGTCGGTGGCCGAAGAACCGGTGCAGCGTCATCGTTGCGGCAAGCACCGTAGCCGCTGCGCCGCCACCAATGGTGAGCATGCGGAAGGCGACATTGCACATCTGTGCCTTGTTGCGGCCGCGGCACCTGTCGACGAATCCGTCGGTGTCGTTGGTGTGCGGGAACTTCTTATCTGGCACGGGCACCTCGAGGAAGTCGCACAGCGGTTCCCAGCCTTGGCCCATGCGGTACTCGAGCAGGTTCTCCGGCGGAACCAGCTTGCGCACCTCTTCGTAGTGCTCGTGGTAGACTTGCTTGCCGTACTTCTTGAAGTCTCCCTTGAAAAAGCTGGTCCAGAACTTGTGGAGCATGGGCTGGTACAGGCCCGCACCCCAGTCCCACTTGGCAACCATCTTCAGCTCCGGATCGTTGGCGCGCCAGTCGACCGTCTTCAAGCAGGAGCTGTGGTTTCGGTTAGCATCTGCAGCCGAATCACGTTCCCTCGATGGATCTTACGCATGCCAAGAGTCGACGTCGCGGGTGGTCAGGATGATCTTGGCCTCCGGGTATGCCTCGATCAGCTCCTTAGCGAAGGCAATGGCTGGCCAGTCGCACAGCGACTGCGACATGATTAGCTTAGGCCACTGAAGGAGAGGGGGTGTCAGAAAGCCGTACCTGGCAGTGGCCGAGCAGCTGATCCCATTGTTCGCGGCCGAACTCGCCAACGCCGTCGTACTTGTGGGCGAGAGCATCCATCCAGAAAAGGGCATCAGGCGGATTCTCCACGCTGACAGCCATCATGTGGTAGGTATCGTTGAAACCAAGTTCGCGCAAAGCATCACGCAGAGCTGCGAGCAGCGGTCAGCACTTGAGCTCATCGAGATTCGCAGCAGGTGGCTGGATACTCACAGGCAGTGCCGGTGCGTCCAAGGCCGAGGCACATCACCCTCATGGGCACGGTACGCTTGCATTGGCGGCGGTCGATGTCGGTGTCGGCAGTGAAGATGTCGGTGATGGGCTTGGGGGTGTACTGGTCGCGGTACGTCATCTTGGGAAATCGGAGGTGAGCAGACGGAAGCAGCGAGGATGAAAGAACGTCGGATTGGTAAAGTTAGAGACGAAAGCGAAAGGCGGAGGTTACTTGAGCACTTCTTCAAGGAGTGGACGAAAAACAACTAAGGCTGAGGCTGGCCACCACTTCCCGCCATGGGCTTTCATATATATGGGGACGCTGGGGTTGGGCAGTGCGCAAGTCTCAAACGTTTCATGACATCGGCGGCCAGGGATCCAGGGCAGGCTCCACCGGGCAGCGCACATTTCGATCGCCGCGCGTCAAGAATATCGCTGCGGCTTCCAGATTGCGGCGCCGGGGTGTCGCAGTCGTAAGCCGTGAGGCGGCTTGCGCGCCCTTCGCGCCCCCCTGAGCGCTGGCTCGGGCAGGTATCGCCGCCTGCATGCCTTGCGCACGCACACCAGCCCCAAGCGGCAGCCCGGCCGACGGGCTGCGGCGGGCACCTGTGGGCAGCGGGCTGGCGAGGGTGCGACTGCCAGCGATGCAGATGGATGCTGATGACGCGGGCCGATGCAGTCGCGCGACGGGCGCCGACGACAGGCGTAAGTGGGAGGCGCTGGGTTGCGCAAGCAGCGGAGCATGCCCGCAGCGCCCTCATCCCCAGTTTCCATCTCGAGCGGCTGGCTCCTGCGGTGCGTGACGGGCGGCGAGCGGAGCGGCGGTGGACTGCCCGGGGAGGGGTGGTGAAGGGTGCATTACGGGAGGGATGGGCCTTGAAGCAGCGCTGCCAGGCGAAGCGCAGCGGGCACCAGGGACCAGGGACGGCGGCCGACGGCCGTGATGAGCGCCGCGGTGGACAGGACGCGGTGGAGGCAGCGGCGGACGCTGGCTGGTGGAAAATGCCAAGAAAGCATGAAAATTGGGAAAATTGGAAAAAGAAGGACGCTGCCCGCCCGCGTCATTGGCCGGCAGATCGCGACCAGATCTCAGCGAAACGCCCGCCCTGGCCGCGCGCCGCCCGCTGCGTGCAAATGAGTGCCGCCGCCGCCGCCGCCGCCGCCGCCGCTGCGTCGTCCGTCGTCTGTCATCCGTCACCCGTCATCTCTTCATGCTGGCCCCGCGGCGCGTCTGGCCGCCTGTTTCATCTTCAGGAGGCCATCGCCTTTTGTCTTTTGCCCTCTTTGCTCCTGCTCTTCGCGGCAATGATCAATCGCTGCAGCCCGCCCGCCCGCCGCCAATCTCGCCGTGGCCTCCGTCTTCAGCCCGCCAGCACATGCGCTGCGCCCGCCCATTTGCTCGGTGCCGCCGATGCCGCTCTCCTGCATTTCGAGCGCCGTTTTCCCGCGTCGCACCAAGTTTGCCTTGGCGTTTGCTTTTGATCAATCGCCAAGCCCGTCGAAACTTCTTCCGTGAAACAGGCAGCCCAAGTCTGTTTCCCTGACCCGGATCGCCCTCCAGAACTTCCCCAGAGCGGCCGGCACCATGGACCGTCGCGCCTGTGCGCGTCCGTGTCCGCCGTGTCGCCCACACCCTTACTGTACCCTCACCGACACACGCGAGCCCGACGATCAAGCCGCTCTCGCACGCCCGTCCGTTCCTTGCGCGCCGCCGCTTCGGCGAGAATGGGCACTCATCGCCACCAAAACCCCGGGCCGCCGGGAGCACGCGCGGTGCTGGAGGCCAGGATGGGCCGCCGTGAGGGAGCGTTTGAGCTGCCACGTTTAGCGAAGTCGGAGGGCAGCCGGGTTCTGGTCTCCGTGGTCGGGGTGGGGTCGGGGGTTCGATGGACGTTAGACTGAGGTTGAGGTGAGGTTCGAGCGAGGTCAGCCCTACCGTGCGCAAAGACGACGGCGGCTGCCAGCCACGATTGCGGGGTGCAGCGCCGTGTTGCTTAGCATATTAGGTCGAGAATGCATTTGTCCCATTGCAGCAGTTCGATTTGCCCATTTTTGCCCTTGCGTTTCCTCGTTTGGGAGCACAGGTTGATGTCGCCATATGTCACCATCCTCGCCATCAGCTTGCCAAGACGTCCCGTTGCCGCGCCAACTATCGACAACCGTCTCGTAAACCTCGACCACACCGTGAAAGAACTCACGACGCTCCACATTCATACCACCGCCCCCGACCTGCTAACCCCATGGCCCGCGCGAACTACGAGAGCAGCGACGACGAGCTGCCCACGCTCTCTGACATCTTCCGCAGGCGCCGCCAAGCAACTGCTGCCGCCCGCCTACCGTCAACGGAAGCGGAAGCCAAGACGCCCAAACTTCCAGGTGGCTTGTCTATGTCGGAACGCTCCGGTGAAATTGAGGGGGGGCGACGCTCTCAACTGACCGTGCAGCCGTGTGCGCAGAAAGCGAAGGCCAGCTCCACTGCCACGAGACGCCAGCGCCTGCTGAGGCCTGCCACCATAGACAATAGGCTTGCATGCCGGGCCGACGCGTCAACTTTTGGGTCAATTGCTTCATTCGGTGACGGTGATATCACCCCGCGTGAGGCTGCCACTGCTGTCAGACGTACACCTGCGCGGGTAGCCAGAAAAGCTGCCAACTACACCGTACAATCGAAAGACTCTGAATCACACTCTGACACGCAAGCAGCTTCAGATCCTGACTCAAGCAATGGTTCTGGCGCTGATTCTGGCAACGATGTAGAAGAGAGTCTATGGTGTGGGTCAGATGGCGACCAGTCTGCAGACGATGGAGAGCTTCACGGAGTTCTTCCACTCCGGCAGAAGACTCAGAGGCCCGCTACCAAAGATCTCATGCTCAAAAAGTCTACACTTCCAACCACTTCGGTCGAGACTTCACGTGGTGTGATTTCCTCGAACCCCGGTACAGCATTTACCCATCAACAACCTCTCCAAGACGCAATAGAAGCACCGGTCCTGGAGAAGTCCATCTCGAACCGCTCGCCTCTGGAAAGGCCGTCAAGCTCTTCTTCTATTGATCAAGATGCCTTTTTGAGATAGTGAGAGCGACCGCCATCCACCTTCATGGTTTCCCTCCCTCGAAAGTCTAGACGTGCTAATTTGGAGACTCGCAGCTCGCCACCCCGGCGGAAATCTCCTCACAAGCTCTCGGACCACATCGACCGCCCTCGAACACCTTCTCCATCTTCTGGCCTAAGCAGGCCACGCTTAGTGTCTCCTTCGAAGAAGAATCGCATCCCAACCCCTCCCCACAGGCCGAGCTTGGACGCATTCTGGGCTGCGGACGTTGTCAACGCATGGAACGACCAACATTCTCCCCGAAAAGTGCTACAATCTCCTCGAAAGGAACAACGCTTTAGCACTCCAGAAAATGATCCATTCCTCCAATCTTCACCACGGAAAATAAATTCCACAAAAACAGGCCCTGCACGCAGATCATTTGAGCAAAGGAAGCATCAATTGGCGGGGGACTTTCTAAGGGAACTCGATGACACCATCACGCAAGGAAGGATATCATCGCTAGCAGCTGAATGCGGCGGCGTGAGGCTGGTGTGGAGCAAGACTCTGACCACCACGGCGGGGAGAGCCAACTGGAAGAGAGAAAGTTTGACAACTTTACAGAATGGTACTTCTGTCACACGCCACAGGCATCATGCCAGCATCGAGCTTGCGGAGAAAGTCATTGACGACGAAGGTAATCCCTATGGGCCCTGGTGGTTGACATATATGCTGACATCATCCGGAAGATCGACTTGTCAACGTCATAGCGCACGAGTTCTGCCATCTTGCCAATTTTATGATCAGCAACGTACGGGACAATCCCCACGGCAAAGAGTTCAAGGAATGGTGGGTCAATGATATCCGCAGGCCGTGATCATCATGAGGAACTAACATCTGGGACAGGGGTAGGAAGGTCACACGAGCTTTTGGTCATCGGAATATCAACGTCACAACCAAACACAGCTATGCCATAGACTACAAGTACGTTTGGGTTTGTGTCGAGTGTGGGCATGAATTCAAGCGCCACTCGAAATCGATTGACCCGGCAAAACATCGATGCGGCTCCTGCAAAGCTGAGCTGGCTCAGATTAAGCCTGCCGTGCGCCAGAAGGATTCCAGCAAGGGCCCAAGTGAATACCACATTTTTATGAAGGAGAATTTCCAAAGAATCAAGCGCGAAAATGAGGGAAAGTGTCACAGAGACATCATGGAGATTCTCGGAAAAGAGTACAGAGCGTGCAAGGCTTCGAAAGACACAGCCTCTGGAGCCGATATCGATTTGACTAGCATCGCAAAGGCAATTGGAACAATTGCGCTAGACGATTAAGGGCTATATAGTCAACATTTCGACGGATTTTTCTAACGCCATGAGTGCTGTAGAGAGTATTTTAAGAACACTTTTCGGAGACTAGAAAATCGAGGCAGTACCGTAAACCCAGGGCTCCCAAAGCATCGCTCTCCGTGAGCATACGATTAAGACAACGTCAATTACGCGCTTTTACTCCCATTCATTACTCGGTATGGTGGCGCACAGCACGAGGGGACCTGGTGATGATGCGCCCATCGTAATAGATAGCCATTCGATCACTCAGCTGGGTCACTTCTTTACTTTAGGGTGGGGAATCGACAACAGCAGGGATTCATAGAGGCCCACCCAGGTCGGACGCCATCGGCGAGTTACGATGCTCTGACTTGGCGATTCGCTGTCATTTTGAGAATGAATTGGCCGTTGTCAAAAATAGTGTACGAGAAAAGTCAATCAGTCAGGTAAGCTTAATGCGGACGTGCACAGCCTAGCCACGTAAGCTCCGCCCTTTGTTTGAAGGCAATTGCAATGAGGTTCCATGTCTGGTCGCGCTCATGCTTGCTGGATAAGAGAGGGGCGATGCAGGGAGTCACTACATGCAGCATGCAACTTCGGTCAAGCCAAGCAAAGGGTATACGGAATCACGCGGCTACGGTGAGTGCAATTCTTTTTGTGTGCGCGCCGTCTCTTATGCATTCATTGAATCTCTCCGTGTCCATGAATAATACAAATCCGGCCGATTCCGGGCTAATGCCCTACACGCATCCCGTCGCACGAGTTTCAGAAGTATTAGGTGCCGGTCAGCCTTTATATGGTTACTCTAGGCGCGCTAAATTCCTATCCATACGAAAGACGACTCCATCTTTCTGCCCCCTTTCTTTGTATAGAATTCTTACTGGTGCCCACTCTGCTCGAGTATCTTGTGGAATAATATTGTATAGCTGTTGCGTTGGATTACTCGTTTGCGCTTCGAAGCAGGGAAATGCCGATTATGTCTATGATAAAATAATCGAGCACACTGATAGGGCTTACTTCTATCAGTGATCGGAGGACGCTGTAATGTAGAGTTTATAGCATATAGTTGCTTTAGAAAATGCGCTCTGGTAGAGTAGGTAGAAGTATGATATCCGCAGTGCTATTGACTATGAATTGTGCATTATCAGTCACCTACTACGACTTACGTGGATAGGGAACATTTTCTAAGTTTAGATAGACTATATGGACTAGGCGAATTATAGGTTAAGACAGGTAGACCGGTTCTCTATGAGAAGATATTTTTATATGGACTTCTGTATGTAGAGTGCTCGGAAGTTTCTTAAATGGACTGGCCCGAGTCGAGCCTGGAAATTTAGTATCGTAGCCCCATGTATTCTCTTAATAAATACCAAACATAATACGACGCCTGGTTTGAAGAAACTGTCCGAATTGCCCGTAGGGTATTCAGGCACCTGTTTCGATGATCCACAGTGGTGGCGGATACATGTAATCGGCCGAATCATCGGATTTGGGGTCTTGACGTGACCTTGGGGAATGTCTGTACTAAGAATACTAAGTGACTGCGATCTTACTCCTGTGGGGCATTGGTCTGGTTACTGAGTAGAGTTACTTCCGCTTACCACTGGAGGAAAGCCGAGGAAGGTTTATGCGTACACCAAAGTTCCTGACCAACGCGAGGAGAGCGGAGCTGAAATTTAGAGAGGGGATCGGCTCAACTCGGCAACAGGAAACATTCAAGGGTTTTATAAGGTCAAATATGTTTACGGGTAAGTCTGCCAACTTTCAGACGCAGAGATTCTCCCAATTCCCGGCATATATTTCCACGTTACAATGCTATTTTGTATGGTCTGAAGCAGTTTCTTAATCATAGCGGCTAACTTTTGGATAGAATAGGGACGAGAACATGGCATTGGCACCTAATTATGTGAATGGATGCCAAGAGATTGGGTAAGGTTGTGGATATGCATAGGAACCGAGACGAAATACTCCCGATAGCAACTCTGTTCCCACCACGAAGTGGAGAAGAACTTATCCTGGAAATGCAGGGCATATGACAGCAAGCGGGAAAAAAAGAACCGCGAGCGCCGAATTCGAAAGTATTGAGAGGGTCAAGTTCCGAAGAAACTTTAAGGGTGTGGAGCTACGTCATATATTCGGCGAGAAGGCAGTAGGTGTTACGTTACAGTATCAACTGTTCATTCAATTGTCAATAGAGCCCCAATCAGACTCAATGACGCTCATTTATTGCGAATACCCAGTATATACAAACTCACCAGAAATACTGATACCCAACAGAATCCTTATTTGGTCGTGGATAGTAATACAAATAAAGGCCAAAGGTAGCACTCGAATAGCTTTTTAGCGATTAGTAGTGTATCCTACCTTGACCGTCCGAGTTTCTCGTTCGCCCTTTCACAGTAAGAAAGAAATGAAATGAGACGAGCGAAGTTCCCATTGTCTGAGCCAGATTGCAGTGTCAGCAAGCCCTTGGAGCTGGTCTGGACGGTAGCGAACTGTGACCTCCATAGTACATTAAAGTCGTCTAAACAGACGTTGACTCAATGTAGATGCTTTGGAAGCATTCTTATACATGGTACGTGTCTAACACCGCATCAAAGTAGCGATAGTACTATGGCGGACACGTGATTTCCGTAGATTATTGATATCGTGAAATGGAATTGATAGAATTTACGCAGAAGCTGAGCTTTGAGAGGGGAGTCCTGCAAATGTCGGTGAACGAGCAGAATGGTTGTTGCGAAGTTATATGCTCGGTGCGGTTGGCAGATCTTATCGCTGATAAGATGGAACCTCTCAACCGCACTGCACCCCACCTTTAAACCCCTCGCATCACCTCTTCGCTACTTCGCCATCTCCAGGTCGCTCTCCACAAAACCACCCTACCGGTCTAGCCCGCCATGCCTACATCAATGCCGGCACCATCTCGACGCATCCCAATTGAGCCGTTAACACCAGCCGCCTTCTCACCGTTTGGCACCGTCATCGAGAATCCGGCGCGGACAGGCTCACGGCAACCCGGTGGCGGGCTGCAGACCGTGTCTGCCAACCAGGGCACTGCATTGAAATACTTGGATGTCACACACATGACCAACTTCTACCACATGGCCGTGAGCCGCAAACCCGCGAAAGCAGTGATGAACTTGTTCGTGTGTTCGCCGCGGAAACTGCGTCAACGCGACGAGGACGGCTCGCACGTGTTCGACGTGTCCATCCTCGAGCGCCATCCTTTTACCTCGCAAACGTTCATCCCAATGGGCCAGCCGGCGTCAGATGCTTCGACCCAGTATCTCGTCATTGTCGCACCGACTCTGCCGGTCTCGACCAACAATCAGCAAAAGCGCCCGGCACCCTTCCCGGCACCGGAGCCGCGGAGGGGCCGCTCCCTCAGGGACATTTTCTCCCGCGCGCGCCCGTCTCCTTTCGACAACGAGGCGACACTGCCTTCGCCTGCTGCGACAAAGGGGAATGGAAGGCCCTTGCCAGTGCAGCCGCCAAAGGGGCCAGGTCTGCCTGATGTTGCTAACGCGCGGGCCTTCGTGGCAAAAGGCAACCAGGCCGTCACTTACGGGGCAGGGACGTGGCATGCTCCCATGTGCGTGTTAGGCGCCGACGACATTGATTTTGTGGTTGTGCAATTCGCCAACGGTGTGGGCATCGAAGACTGTCAGGAGGTGGAGTTGAGGACTTCTGATGGGGCGGAGGGGCTGACTGTGCCAGTTGGAGAAGGCGATGCACCAGATATCGGGATAAAAGCAAGGCTCTGAAGATGTGAGGGTGGGAAAAGGGAACGAAAGCGAGCGAAAAGGGCGAAAACCTGTCTACTACCTCAAGACTCAACAACAAGCCGCATGGTCCTGTATTGCCCAACAAGGAAAGGACCAGCCTCCGAGCGAGCTGGAGATAGCCAGCGTGCATGTGTTCTGACTGGTGCGCTGTCTCGCAGACTAAAACGTATTCGGACGACAGAGGACGGCGAAGTGGACGCCCGAAAAAAGGCGGATGCAAGCCAACGAAAAGGGAAGCGCGCAATGGATGATTGAAATGTTTAGTAGTACGCCGAGTGCAATGGATTTTTGATACATGCTCTCACCGGCATGTTCCTTCGCTAAAGATTGCCGTGAAGCAGCAGCACTGCACGCTCCGCGCACGGTCGAGAGATGGGCTTGCCGGCACGACGCTGACGAGCGCCGCCGGTGTGCCGGAAGAGGATGGGATGGACGTTGTTCCGAATTTAGAAGCGCGCAGTGGTGTTGGAGAGGTATAACAGCGTGCGCAGTAGAATACAAGGATGGGGCAGGAGGCAGACGGGATCAAGAAAATTGCCGAGCGGAGGAGGGAGCGGTGCGAATTGACATCGGCGCCACCTCCTTTTCTTTGCGTGGGCTTTGGCGGCGGTAGTGGAGGATTGCACGAGTGCGCCGATGGTTGAGCCCACGCACGGCACTGCAGGCCCTGGTCGGGCGAGGTGCTCGATTGCCGGATATCGTTACAAGGGCGCGGCATGCATGAAGATGGCGGAGGAAGGGAGGGGCGGTGGCTTGAGGGCGGCCAGCTCGCCAGTTAGCGAGCTAGCGCGGCCGGGGGACCAGGGGCAGAGCGGCAAGCAGCAGCAGCAAGCACATCCATCCGTACGAGCACCAAAGTATAGATAGAGTGGCCAGCCGACACGCTAGGCCTAGCGCCTCGCTTCGCGGCCATTGGAAGCTTCCTATTCGGGGAAAATTGTATAGAAGGGCTGTGGCATATTGCAGCGCCGTCGCCAGTGCACCGCGGCCGCGCTGCCCAAGAGAGGAGCCGTGAGGGCGCTGGGCGCCGAGCGAGCGAGCGAGGGGAGATGCAGAAGCACGCACGCCCCCCGTCCGCGCCTGCTACGCCCACATAGCAGAAGAGCGAGCGGTCCGACGACGACGACGACGAGCGGGCAATTGTCCGGACGGGCGTTCCTTGCATGGTCGCTGCGATGATGGAAGGGTTGCAGAACAGGCGGCGAATGCCACTGTTGTTCCTATTTTCTGCAGCAGGTGCGGCGTGGCCCTGCGTCCGGGCGAAGATCTGTTGCCGATTGCTGCTAGCAATGACGACGGCCGCGCCAGCACGCGGGGCGGCCGACCTGCGAATCGGTGCCTGAAGCATCGATAGCCGGCAGAGCATCCGGCTAGGCTGTCATCCCTCGGCAAGGGCCCTGGCGACGGTCGGCCCGCCAAAAAAAAAGGTTCTCACCACTCACCACTCACCACCCACTCGATCTCTTCAGTAAGGCGTACGTAAGACGTCGCAAACGCATCATCCGGTACGACTGTCGCCGCGGTCAAGCTGCGACTATTGCCCGCTCCATTGCACAGGCCACAGGCCAACAGGCGGGCATGGTGGCGATTGTTGTGCAGTTACAGTTGCAGTTGCAGTTGCAGGTGCAGGTGCAGTCCTGGCTGGGACCTGGGCTGGGACCTGGCTGGCGGTGGTCGAGCGCATGCATGCAACTGAATCGCCAACAGTACGGATGCCTACCTATAGCACGCCATTCTTTTGTCATGCATCGGCCATTGGCGCACTTTTCCGGGCCCGGGACGTGTGCGCCGGCGTGCACGTCTCAGGGCAGAGAGCAGAGAGCAGAGAGCAGAGAACGGCGGCGTCGGCGAATTGCCGACGGACAGGCAGACCACCATGGCGGGCAGAAGTTTTTTTTGCCGTCGTCATAACAGAGTAACAGGATGGAACCGCGGGGCCGGGAGAGGTCAAGCATCGCTGTCGCAGCTCCCGGTGCCCGTGCAAGGCGGTGGTCCGTGGCCCGAGCGAGCACCAGCAAAAGGAAGCGCGGGAATCCACCGCGCCCCTGCCTATGACGTCGGCGCGAGGGCTCAGGAAGACAGGCCGATGGATTCGGATACGGATCTTGCCCATCTGGCGCGCCCCACACCCAGCCACAGCGCTCGTCCCACGCGTTCTGCAGCACACGTCCGCATGTACACAGCTGCTCCTCCCGCCTCCCACATGACCACGACTCGCGTCCGAGCCAGCCGAACCCTGTCGCGCCTCCTTTCCTTTTTCCGCCTCGCGGATCCAGACAGCCCGCGATCGAGCGGCCTGTCCCGCTCTGCACAGCGACACCGCAACCGACTGCGTGCCACCGTGTGATTCGCCTCCCGCACGCCCAGATGGAGCCCGGCGCCACTCAGGCTCTGAAGCTGCCCGCTAGCCGTTTCATGTCCGCTTCCAGACGCTCGCCTTTTGCCTGCTGATTAGGCAAGAGCCCCAGCTACCTTGCGTCATAGGCGCCCAGCGCTGGCTAATCCGCGTCTGCCCTCGCCCCGACATGCTCCATGCTCCTGTGGCCGTGCAACCCCATCGAGCCTCCGCCTCCGCCTCTGCCTCTGCCCTCTTGGCTCCGACCGCCTCCACACCACGGGTCGCTCGTCGATAGGCCGCCTGCTTATCATCATCACTAGCCTGCACTAGCCACCCCTCCACGACCACCACCCTCTCCCGCTCGACTGCGCCGCTTCGCTTGCGCCTCTTCTCGCTGTGGCAAACCGCGTTGCCAAAAAGACAAAAAACGACTCCGCATGCACCCTGCCTGCAGCGCTGTGCGAGTCCTCACCCCCCGCCCGCGCCCAATTATCGTCCGCAGCCGCTGGATGAGCGTGATGCCGTGAGCTGGGAGCCACCCACCGCCTGCAGCAAGTGTCAGCCGATGCAGCGACCAAAAGCAAGGGGTCGCCCGCTCTGCTGAGAGCTGCCACCTGGCCGCCGCCGATCGCTGTGGCGGGAGCTATCCTGTGGCTCCCTGCTCCCCCAAAACGGCAGCCAGCTGTTGATCCAAAATTTACCTCTGCCTGCACCGCCGCGGCACACGGCCTGCCTCGCCGCCCCGCCCTCTGGAGCTCGGCTTTGCGCGTCAGCTCGTGCATGCACATTCTGGCGCTTCCTACCGCTCGTGCTCGCCACCATGTTCCCTCGACATGGCTCAGTCGCCCGAGCTCTCTCGATGGTGGAACCAGGCCCCGCGTGGCTGGTGATTGAGTGTACGTACCCTCAGCAAGCCAGCAGCATAGCCAGAATGCGGGGCAACGTCGTGTGAGACCCATGGATCAACCGCTCCCACGAGTTGGCCTGACGTGCACCAAGAAGATTTGTAAACAATTTTGAAAGCCCGTGTTATTGGGTCCTGTCGTCTACTCGGACATCCCCGCCCCTCCCGAAGCAAAGCATTACATGAAACACAATCCAACTAATGGGTATCTTCTTTCGTGTAAAGAAGCAAGCGTGCCGTGCGTGCGTGTGTGCGTGTGTGGCCCGTGACGAAGGGGAATTGATTACAGGAGTAGCTTGCAACGCAGAATACATCAACGCGGAACAAAACCACAAAGGAAATCGAGAGCAATCTCAGCCATCGCGCTGTGCGCTATAGATAGAAGCCCTTGAAGCCGCCGTTGTTGCCAGTACATGCAAAGGAAAAATTAAGTAGTGGGTATCCGAAGGAGTCGCCCAATGCAGGCGAATCCGGGTGGTATCTCAAGTCAAAATAAACGCCCGTTAGGTGCAGGTACACGTCCCTAAAGCGCTTCCGACCAGCGCTCGCGCCATGACGAATTTTACAAGTCATTACCGGTCATTAGCCTTTGGAAACGAGTGTGTGAGTGCGCTGTCGCGCCCATTTTAGAAAAGGAGCCGGAGCTCGTAACCCGACGTTGTGGTTGTCTCTATGGCACCGACGTCACCGTCGACTTGCACGTCCGTCGGCCCCGAGTCCCACTCACGTTTCATTGGGGAGTCAGCGTGGATCTCCTGAAACTCGGCCGTCATGTCCTGGCCCTCGGGGATTTCTTGGACATCCCCGTCGTCTAGCGCAATCGCAAGGCCCTTTGCGTTGATCCGGATCGTGCGTACCACCCTCGTTGGCTCGAGCTTGCACTTCATTGCGATGCCGTTGACGAGGTCTTTGAGCGTACGCTGCATGAGGTACACAGCCCGGAAATAGCTGTCTTCCGGCGGTCTCCCGATGAATCTTGGCTGTACGTAGAAACATGCGACTGATCGCGATTAGACCGTAGTTCATAGTGAAATGGTGAAATGAAAAGATGTCAGGACTTACCAGGTTTGATGGCTCGCTCTGGTGGGGGTTGGTAGGAGAGATCGACGCCAAGCGCGTCAATCCATCCACCAATGGAGCCATCTCCTGATGCTTTCTGCACCTTCACGGGATTGTTTGAGATGGTAGGCTGTACAGCTAGCGAATTGATGTCGCCGGTTGCTGTCTGTGGCATATTGCGCCATTCGTTCGAGGAGACGCGCGATGGCGGAGGGAAAGACTGAAACGTAGAACTCCGACGATCGCCTGAGTTGACAGACTGCGAGCTGGGCGTAGGAGAGACGATGGAAGAGTTCCGACTCTGTCCATCCCACATGGCCGAGTCGCCGGTATCCACTTTGGTAAGGTCTTGCGGCTCTCCGGAAAGGTGCACTGGGTGAAGATCTGGATCGTCAAGCTCGTCTCCCTTCAAATAGAGGATGCTCGTCGGCCGCGTCGAAGTGAACATGTCCTGCAGGGTGGCGAGCTTCAAGTGCAAATCCTCCTCTGCAGACGGCCGGTTACCGGCAGAACTGGCAGAAGACATGGACCAGGTGCGCTTGTGCTTTGGGACTTTGCCGGGCCGATCGTTGGCATTAGCACCCGCCTTGGCGATGGAGCCTCTCTTTCTCTTTCCAAAGTCCTTCATGCCCGACTCGGCCTGCGCAATCTGCTGTTTGAGCTTATCAATTGTTTTCTTTACGTGCGTGACATCGTTGGAGAGCTTGCGCTCAGCCCCGTGATCGCGGAAGAGCTTAACTTTGCAATAGCAGATCTCTGGTTGAGAATCCTCAGCCATGCCGGGCGCCTGGGCCTCGACTTGTTCGGTCTTAGAACAGAGTCTGACCGGGATGCCCTTGACGCCCTTGGAATGGCTGAAGTCGGTGGATAGGAAATTGAAACGAACGGCAATGGAGCATTCGACGACGCCGTTAGCACTCGCACCAGGCGTCCACGTAACGGCAAAACCGTCGAATGATGCGGACTCCAGTTCCACGCGGGGACGGGTCGAGCTTTCGCTGCCACCAACCTGAGTTGGGTCCACGAACTCAACGGCTTGCAGACGACCACCACGCTGATGAGCTTCGTTTGTGCCACGCCCTTCTTTCCAGAGCTGCCAGCAGGCTGCTGGGCGTTGACGCTGCTGCTCATCCTCAAAGGATATGCGGATGTAAGTGCGATACTTGACTGGTGCACCCGCGATTTGCGGGGGGGTAGGGGCGGTGTCGACAATGGCAATAGAGTAAGCCTGGCCTTTGTTGAGATAGGTGACGGGAACCTCATCGGCGTGCTTGATCATCGCGGTGGGAGCGTTCAGCGTGACGTGCCAGCGGAAGCTACACTCGTTTAGCACTACGCCCCAAAGCCGGGGAACTGCTGCTTCGGGATAGACCTACTTTTCAATGCTCTGCTGGACCAGGTTCGGGCGAGACTGTTCGCTAAAATTCTGGGCGAAATTAAGCATTGGCGACCGTTCCTGCATCTCGATGTCGACGGGCATGCTGTCCATCGGGGGCTCTTCAGCCTGCGACATGGGGTCGAAGGCAGCAGCCTGGTGGGAGAAATGGTGAGGAGCGAACGACTGAGCCTGAGAAATCTGGTGGGGCATAGCGAAGGGGTTCGGGTTCTGGAAGGGTAGAGGCGCGATGGGGTGAGGCTGGAAGCCGTGCATGGCGGCACCGGTGGATTGGGCAGCCTGGAGGGCGCCCTCGGAGGTGGGCATGGACAGTGGAGTGCCCAGGCCCATACTGAAGCCCGGCGTGTGCAGGTCGCCAGCCTGGCTGTGATAGATGGTGTTGGTGCCGCCAGGGGTGGGCGTGTAGTAGCCCGGCGGCTGGTTGGCGAAGGAGGCGAAAGCGAAGCTGTTCGGGTCCATGAGCGAGGGCGTGAAGCGCCACTGCTCCGCACCCCTCGGGGTGGGATCTTGGTCCTTCACATCGTCAGAGTCGCCGAAGTGACTGCAGCACGGGTTGTGGTCAGCAGTGCCGTGGGGCGGTGGTGATGCGGCGCAGGCGCGCGACGGAGATGCGCGAAGCGGCTAGCGCATCGAGCGACTGAGTCGCGACGGCGGGTGATCAACATACTGAAGTGCCAAGTCCAGGGCCGACGTGGTGTTTTGCGACGGCGCCGCCGCTGGGCGAGAGCTGGGGTTGACATGGGGGAAGGAGGCTTTGAAGCTCGCGATCAGCTCGTCGTTCGGCTTTTGCGAATTGGTCCTGCGCGCGCGGGAGAGTCAGCAGGCTGGCAAGGCGCGACAGCGCACAAGGAGCTCGGGGCGGCGCGCAGCATACCGATTGCGGAACATGTCTGGAGAGCTCGGCGGAGCGGGCAGTCAGGGCGCCAGGAGCATGAAGAGGAGGACGGGGACGGCGAGGTGGGAGCTGAGGTGTGGTGTGGGACGGCGGCGGCGGTGGGCGGTGCGTGGTCACCCAGTGCGTGTGGCTGACTACAGGTACAGTGTGGCAGCATGCGCTTCGGGGAGCAAGAGGCGGGCGCGCACATGCGAGTGAAAGGCGCCAGTCTTTTATGAACCAAAACCGTTTATTTCGACGCCATGTGGACCAGCACTTGCAAGGGTGGTGAGGGAAGGAAGAGGCGCACGAGCCCACGAAGGTGACCGCACCGGAGCAGTAGATCACGATGTGAGCGTCAATCGTCGGGGTCGGGGAAAAGCGCGACAAGCCCTACACGCCCCATTGCGCTGCGTCATACCTCAGCCCGTGGCTGTGCGCTGCGCGACGCGTGCGAGCCGTCGCCGCCCGCCTGCGCTCAGGCCAGACCTCCCGCCAAACACGCCCTCTGAGCACGCTGCCACGCTGCCACGCCGCTGCTCGCCCGCTCGAAAACTCGGATGCTGCTGCGGATCGCTCGTCCCTACAGCGGCGAGGGCGCGCTCGCCCATTCCCAGATCCCAGCTGCGGCTGCCGGTAGTCTGGCGCCTGCAGATTGCGGCCATCCTCTTCGGGACTCCCAAACGGCTGAATACCTCAAATCTCTATCTCTCTCTCTCCTGTCGCGGCCAGGGAAAGGGAAAAGCAATGCCGCTGCCACGACGCACAGGCGCCGCCGGGGGCCAGGGCCGCGCGGGGAGCAGGGCAAGCACGTCTTCGCGGCCAGCGCCCAGCACACCAGCATCGCCGCTGAAACTGCACCGTCTCGCGCGTCCAAGCGTACCACTCGCGCTGCCGCCTCTAGAACGTGTTTGGGCCCGGGGGCGGACGACCAGCAGCCACACGGACAACGTGATGCTTCCCAGGGGCCGGCTGTCTTCTAAGTCCTGGCGCACATGCTGCCCCGTCCTATCGCGCGGCGGGAGCACAGGCTGCGCCTCAGCTGCCGTGCGGAGATGAGAATGACGTTCGAATGCTGTTGGAGTGCCTGAAGCCGCTGGCTGCAATGCTTCCCCTGCGTGATGAAAGGATGGGAGCCATGGGGTGCTGGGTCCCCACGGTACAGCCCGCCAGACGGCGGGCCATCCGCATCCAATTCCTGTGGCGCATGCCGCCAAATCTCTGGCAGCCATGTCGCTTGCGACGAGATCGAGGCGACCCAACCGAGATGAGGGCAGAGGTTCGGCCCCGCGGGGGGGGACGCTGCCCAAAGGCGACACGGGCACGACGGGGTCGGGGCCGGGTGCATGCAGGCGCTGAGCTGATGGCGGCGAGAGGGGAGGGCGAGGACGACGGCGGCGAAGTCCGCGGCTCCATTGCGCACTGGAAAGGCCGTAGTGGGCGGCCGTTTGTCTGACACAGCGCGCGATCGCTTCTCGACGTGGCGCTCGCAGGCGCGCAGCAGCAGCGCTCGAATCGGCTGGCCGGGGGGTCGCACATCATAGGCTGGCGGCCGCGAGAGGCAGTCATGCCGAAGCGCGTGAGAGCCGGCGGGCTTCATGCGCCACAGCTGCTAGGCCGTACAGGGCGACGGGGGCCGTTCCGCAAATCAGTGTCGCTGGCGATCCGTCGCCCGTTGTGGCCGGGCGGCGTACGGTGCAGAGGACGGACGGCGTGACGCGCGTATTCGCAGCGGCCGAGAGTCTTGACAAGCCTGGGGCTGCCCAGCAGCTCCGCGCGCCAGCGCAGCGGAGACGGGCCTCGCGCTCCAGCGCTGGCGTCATAAGAGCGGTGCTGCTGTTCCGCTGTGCGACTCTGGAGCGACGCGACTCGACTGCGATGTAACTCGACGCCCACCAGTCGGCTTCGCGGCACCACGTCTCGGCATGATGCAATCGCGGTGGAGAGTGGAGAGCGTGTCCACCGCGAGCGCGCCAATTCCTCGTTGTTGAGCGCCTGGCGAGAGCCTGGAGCATGGAGCATGGAGCATGGAGCATGGAGCATGGCGCTGGCGCGCGCGCGCGCGCGCGCGTGTGGAGGGCAGCGCTGTTCCTGCAATTTCGAGCGGAGAGTATGTGCGAAGCGGAGTGCGATTGGCGCTGGGGCGGGCAGGACGCTGGCAGGGTGCTCGCAGCTGGCCTGCGCTGCGCCCGGGTAGGATTAGCCGCCATCCTAGGCGTAAGCAGCTTGGCGTGTATTTTACCGTTCGTGCCGCCCGCTTTGGGCGAGCGCGTACGCCCATGCTAACCCGCGTTAGCACGGAGCTGTCGCTCGTTTCCTCCGCCGTGCGCGGCCGGGAATCGCTCACTTCACCTATCATTACAGCGGTTGCAGCATAATCACGCGTCGCCCAATCGAGCCCGCGTGGCCGTCAATAAGCAATCCTTTTCGACTATAGACATCCTGCTCCGCTCCGCTGCGCTCACTAGCCGGCGTTGCTTTTCACCGAGGCTGCTCGTCCAGCTGTCTTTGCTGCTCACGTCCCAGGTCGCCGCTGAAACGATCGCGATCGATCGAGATGTCCATCGCTGTTTTTCACCTCATCTCCGACGTGTGCTGTGGCGGATTTTCTGGTCTGCCTCAACCCTCTTGCCTGCCCCAAATGACCCTCCCGGCACGCCGGCGCGCCCAGGCTGACCCTCAGTCCCTTGCTACACATGCTCTGCTTCCGCTTTCCGTCCTCGAACAATCATCTGCTTCCTCATTTGCTACCCGCCGTGCTTCTGGGTGGCCGCCTGGGGCGCGCGCCATCCTTGACTGGGTCAATGCGGCTAACTGTGGTCTCTAAGCTTCTGGCCGCCCTAGTACCCGCGACGCCTACGGCGCTGTCTACCTGATTAGTCTTTTGCTTTAGCGGCAGTTGACCGCTGGTCCGGCCCGTGACTGGCGGCGGTGAGCCTCTCTGGGGTGCTGCTGCTGTTGAGTCCGCCGTAGGAGCGTCAGGAGACGACGTGGCTCCACCCTGCGCTGTTGACACCGAAAGAGAATGCCTGCTGGTCGTCGGTAGCCTCTGGCCCGCGTCAAGTCGATCTGAGCTGTTGCGGAAGGCAGTCCTGCCAGAGCCAGCACTGGACGAGAGCATTTCTGTTTCTGAACGACCTGTACCGCCCACCACTGTGGCCACGCTGGACCGTTGTTCCTGGCGCGAACGCGCCAAACCCTTGTCGTGGGTAGGGCTGGGGATCTTGGACGGCCTCTTCAGGGCGGGCTCGTCCTCGAACTCTTCAGAAGAACTCGCCGATAGATCACTTAGGACCTCGCAGCGAGACGACGCGAAGCTGTCAATGGTACGAAGGGGAGGCCTGATGGTTGGAATCGTGCCTGAATCCCTCCACGCAGAAATGTCATCTCCAGGGATCCACGATGGTGGCCGGCGGGTCTGGGGTCCCGTCGGGGTGCTCTGCATGGCGTCTAGCTTGGCGGGAATTTCCAGTTGCTCCTCTGCATTATCAAAGAGCTCAATGAGCTTGGGAAGAATTAGTTCTACTTTCAGACCCCGGTTGGCAGCGATAGCAGATGCCATCCGCCTGATGTCCTGGAAATCTCGACCCTTATCAGTTGCTGCTAACGTTTCGGACTTTTCAAGTCCACGAGCTAGATTGTCGACGCTACGGTTGGATGTCGCAGTGGCATCGGCACAGACATTGTGATCTTCTGAAAGCATTTCTCGACGCCAATTTGAGGGACTACTCTGAAATGCAGAGGTTCTTCCTAGTGCATCGAAAGCATACCTCTGTGGCGGTGTTCCTATTGGAACAGCATGGTCGACAGCGGAGGAAAATTGAAGTGAAAGAGCTCTTTCCCTGCTGGATGGAGACATGGATTGCACTAGAGGGTTTCAGCTTCGGTTCCTAGAGAACTAATGCTCGGAGGACTAAAGCTTGTGACATTCTTACCTTGATGAATAGCTTGGCTATGTGCGTTTGGCTTTCTTTGAGATGACTTATCTCTGGGCGCTGGTGGAAATGGTCCTGTCTGGGTTCTGAAGTTCCTCTTCCTGCTGACGACGCTGTCCTGGCGAGTGGCCATCAGCCGCGACATTCCGTTCTTTCCTCTCGCAATCACCAATTCAAGGCGCTTTATCTCCGCCCGGTAGGCAAGCTCTTCTATCTCCCAGGCCTTTTCAGCTTGTACCAATCTGCTCGAGATGTCCTCCAATTGATCCTCCATTTGCTCTTTCTCCACGCTCAGACCTCTGTGTGCCTCAATAATGTGGAGGATGGAGCTGTTCATCTGCGCAGGGAGGCCGTCAAAAGGCTGACTGCAGAGCTTGATGAAGATTGCGTCAACCATGGTGGAGATGTCTGGTGTTAACACATCGTCGCCAGAGGTGCTCGAAGACCAGACATCTGCGGAAAGGTCGTCGAGATGCTTGCTTGGCCTGTGAGAGAAGTAGAATGAGATTTTCTTCCGTGGACCAGAACGTCTTTGCGGTATGCCACTTTCGGAAACCGAGCTACCATCATAAGTACCACCTCGCTCGTCGGAGGTAAGTGGAAGGGTTGGTGTGCGTGTTCTGACCGGCTGAATCGTCTTGCGCATCCAGCTCTGGATGTCCGCCATGGCTGGGGTGCGTGGGTAGTCGTAGTTATGGAAGAGGAGCTGTTGTTGGGTGTCATAAGGGTGTTTCGCAAGAAAATCCGTCTAGTGAGGAAGGCGCGGCTCCCTTAGAAGGAAAATAGTGATTGCAGAAAGATACACACCCTCCTCGATGCGGAATACTCCAAGTCCCACAATTCGATAGACATGCATGATTTGAAACTCATAGCTATATCTTGCTGACCACAAGCATAAGGAACTTCAAACTTCAAGCTACTGTTTTACTCGGAATGGATACTTATTGGTTTTTGTAACTAAGATCCAGTGTAACCTAACAGCAGCCAGAAGTAGGCATTAGAAGTTAAAGTAGTTGTCTGGCTGCCTGCGGCTAAAATACTGGCTATGCTTGTATTCTGTAACTGCTTGTGGCCCCAGAAGACAATACCATGTTACTGTACGAGACTCTGGCTGTACTTCTGTCTGACTACTTAACAGGGTTACTTATCGGCCGGTAAAACCTAAGAACCTATAGCTCAAACGTATCAAGTGTTGTATGGGCCTCTTAGCCTTTGCAAATATGCGGAGGGTAGGCTACTTTGCTTGTCGAATATATACACGAGTTCGAAGCTGCAAAAGGCACGACTCACGGCTCATATGGATGGGGAATGCTTTCCGTATCGCGTGAGTAGCTTTGTAGGGTGCAGGTCCGCAAAGTGCGTGTCTGGAAGAAATAGAGTGTTTCTATCGTTGCCTGGTTATTGGCGGACTTGAGAATCGTATCTCTCCAACACGATGGAGCCAAAAACGGGTACAAATGGGACGAGGCCGGAGGTCAGTCATTCAGAACAGAACATACTCTAGGGAGCACTATCCTGGAAGGGCTCCGAGAGGTCGCAACGTGTTATCGCGGATGACTCGACAGTGTAGCATCTCTGGTAAGTGAGCAATTAGTGTAAAGACACGCCGCATGGAGATGACTGAAAAATATTTATATTCATTGATCCCGGAATATTCACGAAGTATGTTGCAATTTCTCCATGCATCCTGACCTCATGGACGAGGGGCCGGATGTTTGGTAATGAAAGGGCGACTGATCTCGGCACGAAATAATCCTTCAGCATACGCGCATTGACAAAGCGCGGGGCTGTACACACTAATGCCGGTCATATGTGATCTCAGACAAAGGAACACGAGTTACCGATCAAATTGGGCTGTCCAGGCAGTGACAGTGAAGAGTGAGGAAAGAGGAGGGGTCCTGGCTAGCACGACGAAATGGTCGTTCAGGATCGAAAGTCACCTTCCATTTCCCGTAAAAGGCTGCATGAATATGAGCAGCTCAATAAACGCCAGCCGTTTTTAGACTTTCGTGCCATGAAACCGTCCCCGGACTGTAGGATGTCCCGTTTATGCCGACTCGCGCTTGCCCTCCTTGACCTCCTTCTATATAGAGCCACGGGAGTTAGCCAACATTGTCCTCTTAGATATTTTGCGACTCGTGGGAGATACGCACCAGTGCCCTCATGGTGCCGTGAAGCGCGTGCCTGTGGTTCCTCCTGAACTTGGGGTCGACACCCTTCAGCGACGGGTAGCGGTGAGTCTTAGGCTTCTTGATACTGTTTCACGCAGCAGGTCAGAAGAATTCGGCTGTCTGGCAGACTGAACAATGGAAATAGGGGTGATGCTAGTCGAGGACGTGGGATCGCGAGGCAGGTCGAAGTGGTGCGTACCCGTTACGGTGGGCCTTCTTGGACTGGTTGTGCTGAGACGAGTTCTTGGACTCTAAGTATACGCCGTCAGTAAAGGCTGCGACGTATTCAGGTGTGTTTGACTTACTGGCCATGGCGACTGATTTTGCGGTGCAGCGTCGTGGTTATGGCTTTCGATGTCGTCGTTATCCAACTGGACTTGTGTGGTTTCGCTCGCCAAACATGCGGTTGTGCGCGCTAATTGATCCACACTAATCCTAAAATGTGAATAGGGCACAACGCAAAACATCACTGCATTCACTGTGTGCGGCATCGCGGGCTCAAACATATCGGAGACGCAGTCAGCCATCTCGCACTATAGCCGAATAAATTCTGAGGGAAAAGAAAGGCAGAACCCAAAGGTTTACAGGCTCTTCGCGCGGCATGATTCTGTATCGTTGAATATTGGGTGGTCTGTGGTAATGTATACGAATGGAATGAAGCGCAAAGGGTGCTCCTGTCTGTCTGTCTGTCCGTGCCGTCCGCATTCATATGTCTAGCTCGCGGCTGAAATCGATAAGCCGAAGTTTCTTTGCATCTTTTGGATGGAAATGCGCAACCTTTGCTCTTACTAGAAAACGCGCCGCAGCCGAGTCTCTTCGAAGCTCAACATAATCTCCTCCGTTGCTCTCACCAAGCAATGCCCGCAGAAGCTCGTCTAAGAGAGATCTGACTTCAGTAGCGGCTGCATCCTTCTCGTTCACAGGCTGCTCGCTGCTCGCGCCATTCCCGCCCCAGATCTCATCAATACGCCGCTGTCTCTTGTCTACTGCGACCTTCCCATGGTTTGATGGCCTCGGCTTTCCTTGGTTCGAGAAGCCGGCGGCCAGTGTCGCATCGTCAATGTCCATAAGCTCACCGACTACAGGCCCTCCCAGTTCTTCGGCGGCGATCAACGCGGCCAAGTGGTCTTCAATAAAGCGCTCGAGGGCAGACTGAAGCCGTCGGCTGTCGACGTTATATCTCTGCTTTCGCTTGCGGGTGGTAGTTAGCAGCTCCTTCGCCAGTTGCGAGGGTAGCTTTGCCGACCGGTCCTGGTGCTCAGAGCGGAGCTGATCAATACGGGCTTCCAGACTCTGAATGATGGCGCGGGCGTCTTGAAGATTACTCTCTTCGTGCTCCAAGTTTCTCTGCGCAGCCACGCGTTTGGCACGCAGGTTTTTGATGGCATCTTTAGCTTCTATAATACCTTGATGGGCCAGGCTTGTTGCAAGGAGCGATGGCAGCAGAGAAGGGGAACTAGGAAGAAATGGCTCTGCCGGGGCTACGTGCTCGTAGGCGCTTTTCAGGGCACGTAGCTGACGCAGACGTTGCCGAGGATCAGCAGAAGGCGCAAGGAGGGCTGGCCGGAGAGAGGATGCCCGGAGCTGGGGCGAAGGTTAGCATTCCAAGCTTCAACACTGCAATAAGGACAGTAGTTACCTCGTTGAGGGCGCGTTGTTGTATTTCGACGCGGCCTCGTAGCTCTTGCACGGTCTGGTCAATGCGAGCTTCGAAGGCGGCACGGGCCGACGAGTCTACGTCGATCCAAGGCTGCTGGGCTAGTCTGACTTTGACAGCATAATCATGGAAGGCTGGAAGCGTGTCCGAGTGACGGAGGCCTGTCATGATCGCGTTGCGTAGAACGCGGAACAGGACGCGTCCGAGCCGCTGGCTGGGGCTCGGGTTGTGCGAGTCGCGCCGAAACGCAAGATAGGCGTTGAGTCTAATGAGATTGCAGGCCCCGTGAGCGGTCCAATTCGGGGTGCCGGTACCTACGAAGTGGAGTGGACGAGGGGAGCGGTGTTTCTGTTGGAGGGGCGGCAGGTGTTGCAGGCAGGCGTTGCAGGCCGGCAGCTCTGTCGCGGCCGGGTGCGCGCGTGCTGCAAGACTGCTAGCACCAGGCTCCTTCCCAAGGATGCGCGCGAGAGCAGCCACAAGTTCCCGACGAGCTTGAGGCAGGAGGATGGAGCAACGGGCGCCGGCTGCGGTCTGCGTGCTGCCAGCCCCAGCTGCCAACTGCCAGCTGTCAGTGGATGAGTGACGGACACTCACTTGCATCGAAGTCGACGTCGCGCGCACGTGCCCGGCTCGCCTCCCGCACTGCACCATTCTGCTAGCTTCTACGTCGCTTGCCTGTTCCTGCCCGCCCGGCGTCCATTGCAACCTCTCCCTGCCCTCGCCTTCGCACCTTCCACAACACCCTCCATCGATCGCCATCGCTGCTCCCCGCCGCTTCATCCCCCTCGACCTGTTCGGCCCGGGTGCTGCTGCTGCTGCTGCTGCTGCTGCTGCTCAAGCGCTCCGCTGCTCGCGCCGCGACGACGCTGCAAGGTTTGCTTTGGCGGGCGCGTTTACTGAGAGTCTTCGTCTTCTTCGGCCCCAGCTCCTGCACCAGACCGCTCCCTCACTCCAGCTCCACCACCACTGGCACTCCTCTCAATTCCGCCCTTGAGCGAGCTCCTCTTCCAACCGATCTTCCTCTCCTCGCCGCCACCCGCACACTGCACCATTCTCCCGGCGACTGCCCACACCACCCAGACACTCACGTCCCTTTGCCGACCCGCCCTCCAGCAAGTTTTCCTTCGACAGCCCTCTGCTGTACGTAAATCGAGCAATACGAAAGACTTTTCGACCCGATCTGGTCCTCTAAGCCTGAAAGAGCCTGAAGCGTCCTTTACTTTGATACAGCAGGGCAACAATGTCTGCATCTCCCACAACCGCCACGGCGCCCAGCCAGAAGCGTCCGCTGGAGGAGCCCTCATCACCCTCGGGCCCTGGCGATCAGCCCGACGCGAAGCGTCCCGCTCTGGACAAGGTCGTGAAAGACGACTCTGCCGAGCAAGCCCCTTCTGCTCCTGAACCCCAACCGACTTCCGCCCCTTCCGACTCGGCCAAGAGCGACTCCGAAGCTCCTGTGTCTGTCGCGCAGAACGGCACCAAGGACGGCCAGGGCGATACTGTCGTCCCGGACGCTCCCACCGCCGCTGCCACTGCTGCTCCCGATACCCAGCCCATCCAGTCCACCTCGACCGCCAACGGTCCCTCCACTTCGCAGGCTGTTACCACCGGCCACCAGGACGAGTCGAACTGGCTCCATGTGCGCGCCATCATCTCTAGCGCCGAGGCCGCCACTGTCATTGGCAAGGGCGGTGAGAATGTCACGCAGATTCGCCGCATGTCAGGAGCTAAGTGCACCGTCAGCGACTACTCAAGGGGTGCCGTTGAGCGTATCTTGACAGTTAGCGGCCTCGTAGATGCGGTCGCGAAGGTTAGTAAACATTTCCCTTTTCATTTCTTTTCGAGACTGAGCTAACGGAATGCAGGCCTTCGGTCTGATTATCCGCACGTTGAACAATGAAGACCTTAACTCGCCCTCCACACCGCAGTCCAAGACCTATCCCCTCCGCCTCCTCATTCCTCACATCCTCATCGGCTCCATCATTGGCAAGTCTGGGGTGCGCATCCGTGAGATCCAGGAGGCTTCGGGTGCCCGTCTCAATGCTTCTGACTCGTGCCTGCCTTTGTCGACGGAGCGGTCGCTCGTCGTCCTGGGCGTCGCTGATGCTGTCCACATTGCGACGTACTACGTGGGAAGTACATTGGTTGAGCAGCTGACCGAGAGATTCGGTGGTCCGGCCGCGTCAGCGTATGCCACTCGCAGTGGCGGTCCTGCCGGAGTTGTTCCTGGTGGTATGCAAGTTGTGCCCTATGTCCCCCAGCCTGCAGGAGGTCAGTGGGCCCCCCCCGACACATTCCATCGCAAAGGCCCCCAGGCGCAGAGGACTCCAGCCGCTGGTTACGGTGCGCCCATGCACGGCCAGTACCCGCAGCAGCCGCAGGCGCCTCTTCACTACGGCGCCGGCTCGCCCCGTCATGCTTACACGGGCGCGGGACCTCATCAGCCTCAGCAGTACGGCGCCCCCCACGTTGCACAGCCCGGGCATGCTGGACAGCCTGCGCAACCCATGCAGGGCATGATGCCCGGCCAGCCTATGACGCAGCAGATTTTTATTCCCAACGATATGGTCGGCGCCATCATTGGTAAGGGTGGTGCCAAGATTAACGAGATCCGACAGCTCAGCGGCAGCGTCATCAAGATCAACGAGCCGCAGGACAACAGCAACGAGCGCTTGGTCACTATTACGGGAACGCAGGAGTGCAATCAGATGGCACTCTACATGCTGTACTCTCGACTTGGTGAGAAGACGGCTTGAACCTGAAGGCGGCGCATACAGCTTGCGGTGCTAACACGAGCGTGCAGAGAGCGAGAAACACCGCATCTAGGCGGACAGGTCTTTTCCTTCGGCGAACGCGTGCAATCGGGGTTAAAGGTTAAAAGTCTATGGTTCTCTGGGGTCCAGCTTCGGTTGTGTATGCACTTCAAATAGTCAGTGGGGTAGTCCAGTGAGCATCGGCGGCCTATTTGCTGGCGTTTCGATTTGGCGGTTACTTGGGCGGCCGCAGGCATTGCGCAGGGTCCAATCCGCCATGGTTTCGGCAAGCGGCAAGCAGCATAAAAACGGTCGTTAACTCGAAGACTAACAAGCTCTGGATTAGCCCAAGAATGCGATTGAATATGCGGGACTAGCGACGATGATGGCGTGCGAGCGATGTTCAGGCACCTGGCTTCAGGCCCCGATCGCCAGGGCGCCCAGGTGTTGGCGGGGAGGTCCCGGACTGTTCAATAATGGCAGAACGCTGACCGCCCTGCCAGATAACTTTTTTTAGTGCCTTAAGAACCGGCTGTATTGGTCGATTTTCCGCATCCGGACAGCGAGCGGGCGACGACGACAAAGAAGCGTTTGGGATACCCACGCGAACAGTTTGCGGCCCCCGTGCCTTACGGCCATGGCAGCTGGGCCTGACTGCCCTGCGACGCGAACAGGCGACATTGGCCGCGGTCCTTGCAGCTTATAATGACGAATGCCGCTCCCGCCTGCGTTTGACCCAGATTCACGCAGCCCCCTCCTTGATTGATTGACTGACTGACAGCGCGTGCCTTTGTCAACCCATCAAACACGCCTGCAGCTTCCAGCCGTGTGCTGTGTGCCTGTCTGCGGCAACAGCGCGCAGCCGTCAGTGCCGACGGCAAGGCTCCAATCGACACCATTTACATTCTCTCTGTCTCACCCCCCCCCTCCTCCCTCCATTCACAGGCTCCTGCTCTTCTTTTCTTCCTCCTCTCTTGTCCTCTTCCTTTCCTTGACCGTGCGCACTTCGTCGCCGATTTGCTCTGGAGAAAGCGAGCACATTCCTCTTCCGACCTTACTGACCACCCTTCCGAAAGATCAGGACGACCAACTTCCGCCTCCTCTCTAGAAGCTCAATCGCGACGCACCACGTCCTCCACGACTGTCAAGCCATGGCGACCGAGGTGGAGAAGCCCCGCGCGCGAACACCGCTGGCGTTAAGGGGTGCAGCGCGCTCAAAGAGCAGTCGGCAGTTCTCGCTACGGTGAGTGTGCCTCTTAGCTTAGGGAGTATGCAAGGGAAGGATCGCTAGCTGCACATTTTCAAGGCAGCAACAATGTCACAACACATCATTACAACTCTACGATACGTTCACCCGGCCTGTTGGAATAAAGCATGCTGTAGACCGTCGTTTGGCGACCATTCAACTTACCTGAGTAACAGGACCCAGTTCAAGAACTTCACGACCATATCCACAATTCTTGTTGGAAGCGATAAAACGCCTTTCCTTGTCCACCGTGACCTCCTGACACATTATTCGCCCTTCTTCGCTGCTGCTCTCACGGGTACTTTCGCCGAAGGCCTCTCCCAGGAGCTCACCCTACCAGTCGAAGACGTCTCCACATTCGAGCTGTTCCTCTCCTGGGCGTACGTAGAATTCCCTTCCGTTCTACTGGTCCAAGCCTAAGCGTACTGATACGGTGGTGGCTTCTCCCAGATACACCGGCCAGCTGGATGACGTCTTCACGCGCGGTGGTAAGGTCGCTTTCTACCTGCTCCTCTCGTTATACGGTTTGGCCGACCGTCTCTCGGTCGAATCTCTCCGCAATGCCGTGGTAGATCGCGTCGCCGCTCTCGCCGAGAAGAGCAACTCCGTTCCAACGCCCAGCGACACCGTCACGCTCTACGACGAGATCCGCGACACAGCACTGCTGCGCAAGCTGGTGGTCGACTTGTTCGCGTTCAAGAAGACAGACGTGCTGTTGGCGAGCCATCCGGATGAGTGGCACCCGCAGTTCCTACGTGAGCTCGTCGTCCGCGTTAAAAGACCTGAGTTGCAGGGGCTAAGCCGCCACGATCTCGTGGCCTGGAAGCCCACAACCTGGACCACCACCCGCGCCTGCTGGAGCTGCAGAGAGGTCATGCAACCAGGCTTAAGCGGAAATAAGTGTGAAGCTTGCAGCTACGCCTTTTGCAATGCCTGCGTCGCATCGGGAAAAGCCTTGTGTGGTGACGATGCCGCGAAGTTGGCGAGCTGCAAGCCGTGGGTGAAGAGCATGTGCCAGCATTATCATGAGCACGCGGAAACGTCGCCATGCGTGGGGAGTTGAAGTCCGCCGTATGAAATGAATGGACATGGAATTGAAGAATGATCGCGCGGCACAACTTCGACCCAGGGCAGCAGCAATGGTACTGGTCGGGTATATCATCTTTACGCGCGCGATGGATCAGAGACAGTATGATGCTGTACAACAAACAAGGGAGAGGCTTGTTACTCTATGAATTGTAGATATACCCACTCTGAAGTCTGAACAGAAACAGTGACTGTTGCTTTTTGGTTAATAAAGGATGCTTTGGTCGAATTTGGACAGTAATAGTAGAGTCAGTCACGTTCTTCGATCCATGCACTGTGTTGTTCATCCGTTTGTTTGCTCTCGTATGGGATGTGTCATAAGCCATCCAGGTTCATGCCCTAGCTTCGTTCTGTTCCACTATCGCCAGACGCCTTGCAAACGCAAAATAGTAATGAAGAGACCTCCCGTCGCGTGCATTGTATCCGTAGTCCATTCCGATGGTCCCACCAGTCACCAACCAATCCCCTACACCAGATCAGAAAGTCAAGGCGCACAAACAGTGAAACCATGTCGTGGAAAGACTAAGCCCTTGGAATGATGTAATCTCTGTTCTCGACGGTGACGCTCTTGGTCTACGGGTTGATTAAAGGAATAATTAGTGACAAGATCTAAATGTTGGGTTCTATTTCACTGAGCTTACCATGTGATTGACCTTGTATACACCCACAAGACGCGCTGCAAGCTCAAACATGTTATTCCGTAGAGAGATGACAACGAATTGAGCATTTTTCGTACGCTCTTTGATGTAGCTGGCGACAATGGAAACCTGAAATCGCTCTGTCAACCAATGCACCTAAGATATTTGAGGACAACTTACGTTTCTGAAATCCAAGGCTGCGTCAATCTCGTCCATGACGTAAAGAGGTGTCGGCTTGTAGTGATGAAGCGCAAAAACCAGCGCCAGACTGCTCAACGTCTTCTCACCACCAGACAAGTTTGAAATATTCTTCCAACTCTTCTTGGGTGGCATGACGCTGAACAAGATGCCTTCGGAGAAAGGATCTAAAGAGTCGACGAGCTCAAGCTCTGCATTGCCGCCCATAGTGATCATTTGATACATCTCTTTAAGTCGGAGAGAGATGGTGCTGAAGCCTTCCATGAAGCCCTCCAAGCGAAGACGGCGCAGCTCGTCGCAGCATTTCTTAGCAGCGTCGCGTTCAGCAACAGCAGCTGCGAGGTCGGCACTGCGAGCGGCATGCTCCTCAACACGGCGCCGGTATTCAGCGAGAACGCCTAGTTCAACTTGAACGTGCTGCGTCTTCTCCTCCAGAGCAGCAATGTCACGCTTAAGCTGACCCTTCTCCATATCTTGAAGCTCGTCCTTGGTGTATGTTGGCAGAGCGTCAGCTTCTTGCTCCTCACCGAGGTCGCTAATGTTTGTTAGAGAGATTTTGTTGAGCTTCTCCTGCCAGTGCCGCAGCTTCATCTGGCTCTCTTTCAGCGTCTTTTGATGTTCCTCGAGCTGATTTCGCATTTCAATCTCGATGCCGCGCGTCTCGTTGAGCTCAGCAGTCTTCGCATCGAGCTCAGCCTTGAGAGCCTGCAATTCCTCCTTCTTCTCCTCTAGGGCCTCCTGAGCTTCCTCAGCCTGCTGCCTAGAGCCGCCGGAGTCTCTTCGCTGAGTTCGCATATCTTCTTCCACTCTTTCCATTTCCACAACTACTTTTTCGAGCTCTTTCTCCGCCTCCGCAAGGGCTTTCTCGTGTTTAGCCTTCTGTTTTTTGGCCTTCGCCCTACCCACCTCAGCCGAAGACATCTCTTCGTTGAGGGTATCGATCTGTTCTTTCAGACCGTCGACCTTGGCTTTTTGAGTGCGCAACTTGATACCACCGATCTCCATGATCTTATCTTGCAGCGCCCTGATCTCCTCCTCAACACTGGAAGTCTCAGCATGGAGTTTGCTGATTCCCTTTTCCATAGCGATAATGCTCTTCTCGAGATTGGCCATTCGGGTTTTATCGGATTTCGAGGGTTGCTGTTCAGCAGCAATTTCTTTGACGCGGCGTTGAGCGTCGGCAATGTTCCGGTCAAAGCTTTCAACCTCCAGCGCAATCTTTTGGGCCTTCGTTTCTAACATGGGAATTTTCTCGTTCAACTCCCTCAACATTTTGTCTCCTTCGCGCAAGGCTCCCTGAAGGTCCGAAAATTGTTGCTCGACAGCATCCCGATCGACCTCGAGTTTGGCCACTTGCTCCTTCGTCACGTCGGTAGCCAACTTCGAAGACATGGCACCCTTCGCAACCCTAGTGCCGCCACCGGACATCGTGCCGGACTTATCAATGAGCTGTCCGTCGAGCGTCACAACGCGCCATCTCTTTGCTCCATATGCAATGCGATTTGCCTGATGCAAATCGTTCGCCACAAGAGTATCCTGAAGGACACTGTAAAATGCTGGGCGGAACTTCTCATGCTTAGATTTGACGAGGTCAAAGAGCCTCGGGACGCTCTCAGGCGTGCTGATCTCGGAAAGATCGCGTTGTGGCAACCTATCGAGCAAGATGAAGTTTGCGCGTCCGAGATTGTTCTTCCGGAGATACTCAATGCACTGCTGGCCGACCTCAACCGAGTCGACGACCAAGTTGTTCAGGGCAGGACAAGCAGTTGAGATAGCGATGTCGTACTTCTGGTCTATCGTGCCCAGGTTACCAAGACGGCCATGGAAACCCTTGATTCTGCCTGACTCCTGCAGACGAGTAAGTCCAGTGAGGACGTTGCCCTGAGATTGGGTTGCGGAAAGACTAGATCTAGCCTCATCGGCTTTCTGACGGGCGCTGGAAAGCTTGGAGCGAACCTTAGGTTCCTCCTGACTCAGCACATTCATTTCCCTTTGTACCGTCTTTATCTCCTTCTCTGTCTCTCGCTTTTGAGATTCGCATTCGTCAAGCTCTGCCAGCTTCGCCGCCTTCGCCTCCTCGAGACCAGCAATCTTAGCTTTAGTCACGGCAATCTTTCTCGCACCCTCGTTCTCTTTTTCACGAAGGATATCCAGCTCACTCTGTGCGACAGCTATTGACGACTGTTGCTCATTAATCTTCGCATTCCACGGCTCCAGGGACTTTTGTTTTGCTGTTATTTCATCAGAGATGGTTTGCGTTTTGCCTTTTAAACTCTCCCGGATTGAGTTGAGCTCCTCTTCTTCGGCCTGCATCTTTTCTTCCAACTCAGAGATCTCTGCAGTGTTCCTTTCGATGTCATCGGTGCAAGTTTTGATGGTATTCTCTGCTTCAGAAGTGCCGAATCTGCTGTTCTCGAGAGTCTTCTGAAGCTTCTTTTCCTTATTGGTCAGGAACTTCTTCTTCTCCTCAAACTTGACGGTCTCCTTATCGAGCTTCGCTAATTCCTTCAGGAATTCCTGGGTTTGTTTCTCGAGCTTCTCATACTGCTTGGATCCTGCTTTGTACTGCCTTTCAAGCTCTTTGATCTCCTCTTCACTTCCCTTATGTCTTTCTAGCTCCTCGCTGAGGGATGCCTGCGCCTCATTGATCGCTTCTTGAGCGATCTGGATATTGTCGTTCGTCTCGTCAACATAAATCTGGTAGAGGGCAGATTGCTTGGTTGCGAGCTCGTTCTCGGCCCGGATGTACGCAATGGCCTTATTCTTCTTGTCCTCGAGGCTGTCCTTTTCCTTTTCAACGTGCTGGACTCTGTTGTTCTTCTCTTGGCAAACCTCATTCAGAGTCTCCACCTGGGCAGCAGACTCCTCAATAGGTGTTTTGTACTTAGATGTGCCGATAATGTCCTCGAGATACTCCAACAGGCCATCATCATGTTCGTTCGCGGCTTTCGGTTTCATCTGTGCAATCGATTCGACTTCACCCTGAAGGATCAAGAAGCGTTTGTGGTCCAGATCCACACCGCGGTCACGCAGAAGAGTGGTCACTATGGTGAAGCTGGACTCCTTGCCGTTGATGTAGTACTTGCTAGAGTTGTTCCTAAAGGCTTTGCGGGATATGACTAGGTTGGAATCTGGAATGACTTCGTGGCCTCCCCCGGGCAAGTCCATAACTTCCTGGAAATGGACTTCAACTTCACAGTGGTCTAGATTCGGGAAGGCTGCTGAATTATGAATCAGTGCCGACAGCTTGCCTTGTCTCATTTTGCTTGCCCTGAAGCCAAAGACAAACAGGAGCGAATCAATCACGTTCGACTTCCCGGAACCGTTCGGACCGACCACGGACGAGAATGATGCATGGAATGGGCCAACTTCTTGTCTGCCCGCATAGCTCTTGAAGTTGGTGAGTATCAGCCAGGTGATACAAATGCGTGACTTCGGGACTTCTGGCTCCTGCGTCAAAGGCTGTGCAGCTGCCCTAGCCTTAGCCACAATGTCCATCGGCTTTTCCAGCACGGTATTGAGCGCATCCACTCGGGTGACAGTACGCGGGGTCTGAGGAATCGGAGTCTTCTGCTCAAGAGCAGACGTCTTTTGCTCGGGAACGGGGGTCTTCTCCTCTGGAACAAGAGTGTTGTCTTCAGGCACGGGCGCCTCATCCTTCGGGTTTGGCGTTGACGCTTTCGCTTCGACGTTCTCGATGTTGCCAGGATCGAAGGGCTGGGGTGTCTTTTGACGCGGTGTGGCGTCTTGATCTGTAGGTCTCATTATGTTGAAAGACTTATCGGCGTCGTTGGTGATGTCAGAGAGTGGAGACTTGTGGCGTAGCTCATGCTCGGATTCCTGTTCCTTCGGGGCAGATTTAGTATCACTCGCGAAAGGCAATGCCAAAGGCGACCGCTCTGGGTTTGGGGTAGATTGCGAGACAGAGAGGGGAAGGAATTGTTGTATTACATCCGGGGCGACTGAAGCTCTGCTTCTGCGGCTGTCACGAACGTTGCGCCGACCTCTCCGTGTAGCCTGCATCTTCTTGGGCGGCTTGCATGATTCTTCGTCATCTCGATCGCCAGCAGCGCTGGTGGCTGTGCTCTCGGCGGGGCTGGAGGCAACGGAGGGCTCGACGGACTGGCTGGCTCGCGTTCTGCCTTTCTTCGTTGGAACGGTGCGGGGAGTGATGGGCACCTCGGAGGCCTTGCGGCGGCGGGCACTCTTTGGGGCTGGAGTGGCTTCGGCATCACCGCTGTCTGCCCTCATAGCTGTGCGGCGGCGAGCGCTCTTGGGCGGTACAGGTTCGGGCGCGGGCGTGAATTCATCCTCATCGCTGTCCTGCCTCACGACCGTGTGTTCCTCCGAATCCGAGGACTCAACAATTGTCTGGCGGCGCGCGGCCGCTCGCCGAGAGGGCCGGGCAGCAGACATTCTGATGGCAAAGGAACGACAAGGTGCGGGTTGGCGGATGGGGAGGTCGCATCGAGGGCTCGTCAGTGGAGCAGCGGATCAAAACAGCTCGAGCAGTAAACACGGCGCGCACGGCCCGTCTTGGCGCGCTCGCCAGCCCTAAGGCCCTCAGGTCAGGAGGCCCCGACGCCGCCCGTCTTAGTGACGCCGCGCCGAGATTCACGCGACCCGACGCGCCGCCCACGCGCGGCTACCTCCCAGTCGCAACTCTCTCCAGTCACGCCAAAAGGAGCACCGTTAGAGCGTACATGCGCCAAGCAGCATACAACCAGTTTCGCGCCTTGTTGGCCATTCTCCTTGCGTGACCCTGCACTGCACAGGGCCGCGTACACGACCCCACGTGCCGGATGCTTTCAACCATTGAGCCTCATCCATTTTTCTGCCCCACTGCCAATGCGCTCCCGGACTTCCCTGCATTACTACTGTCCTTGTTCAGGGTATCAAACCCCTTGGTCGACGACTCTGCAAACTGCCTGATGCGCATATCTTCACAGCCCCTATTCCTGCCAGGCCGAATGACCGTACAGTGTATCCGGAAGCCATCATCACTTACCCAGCTGCGCGCTTGACCTGACCGTTCTGCCGGCTTCCTGCTTCAAAGACTATTCTATTTGCAGCGCTTCTCCACAATGCCGGCTCCGTGCTCGTCATACTCCTTCTTGCTGACCCAAAGCTGCGTGAACTGTTAGCGGTCTTGCCTTCCAAGCTTGGAAACGGCAGTGTAATTCACCTGATGGAAACTGCCCAAGCTCCCAAGTATACTTCCTCCAATCCAGCTAGCGTACTTGCGTTCCACCGTGTTACCAGGGGCCTGCAGCCTGATTCTGGGACCGGGGTAGATTTGCGCAAGCTCCTGGTTGAGCCTGTCGTTGAAGCCGACAATCAGAGACGAGCCACCGGTGACAACAATGTTTGCTAGGAGGGCGGGCCGCATCTCCACATCAACGTGGCTGAGCGCCTGAACGACCAGTTGCGGGATTGTCTGGTCGTCGCGCGGTCTAGGGTTATCCGCATCCTGATGATGCCTGTCAGCACTCATTCCCACAAACGCCCGTGAAAGCCTGAATGCATCAAAGAAGCCTACCGTCAGCGCAGCCTTGGCATCGAACAAGCCTTCCACGGCTTTGAAGCGCTCAGCGCGGAAGACCTGATTCCACCCATCGGGCATCTCAAACGGCCTACCGGGGCTGTTGTTGTAGACCTCCTCGGCATTGCCACTAAACTTGCCACCGGTCCAGACCTGGACTACTGACTCCTTGAATTCAGTGAGCACGCGTTCCTCCTCCAGCCTGCGGAATGATGCTGTTGGTTCCTTCTCAAACTTCTTGTACACCGCCTGAGCAGGTGTGCCGGCTTCCACCGGGGTCTTTGATGCAACCAGATAGTGCGGTGTCAATTGTATGGGTGGCTGCGCTTGCTGGAAGACCAAACGAATTTGGTTGGAGACGAAGTTGCCTGCTAGAGGCGACTTGACCACACCTGCGAGAGCGGTGAGCAGCAGACAGGAAAACACAGACATGGGTCACCATAGCATACCCTTCTTGATAACCATGCCATCAATGACCGGAGTGATAGAAGTGGTGGCAGCGCCAACATCTATGACCAGTGCGGAGGGTTTTCCAGACGCAAACCTGCAGGCTCATTCAGCACATGAGTTCAACGATGGCAACACGCCGCACACGTACGCTGCAAGCACGCCCGTCTTCTGCACATAGAAAGCAGGAGCACCCCACTCTTCCATGGCGACCTCTATGGACTTCTCACGATGCTTGGCGTTTGCCCAGCCCGGCTCCGTCATGAGCAGTGGAGAACCTTCTAGCGGCTTTTCCATCTCGGCCTGAGCGTCCATCTCCACGTCCATGTCGCCATTCGAGGGATCATTGAGGCCATTGGAAGCCGGATTCTGCTCTTTCGCCCCGGTCAAGCGCGAGGTGATGGAATACTCCCACAGTTTTGTCGCCGTTTCCCAGTCTTCAACAATTCCTTCGTTCGACCAAGGGTTCTTGATTTCGAGATTGGACAGGGGGTTGTGGATCGCATTTTCTCCAAAAATGGGATTGGAGTCGCCCTCGCGCAGACCGTAGAAGCTGGGGATGACAGACTTCGGCGCGTCTTCGCCCGCGAAACCAGCGCGGGTAGTGGAGTAGCCGGGGTCGAGGATGATGGCGGACACCTCGTCTGCAGACTGAGGTCAGCGCTAGGTGCAGTTGCAGCACGCGCGAACCCAAGTGAAGCTCACTCACCTCCGGCGTACTCGTTGATGGCGGGCGGCTGAGAGCTTGGCAGCGCCATGACAGAGAAGATGGCAGCGCAGGCGTGCGCGTGGAAAATGACTGTGGTCGGTGCAAGATGCAGGCTCGGGCGGGCGATGGTGGGGGCAGAAGCGTGAGCAAGCTGGGCGGGTGGTCGCGATGATGGTGGAGCTCTGCTTTGGCGGGCGCAGGGCGATCAGCCCTCGCTCGTGTCGTTCCTGGCGCACGGGGCTCCGCTCCGCTGGCCTCAGGGTGCCGAGGGAGCGGCGCCAGGGCGTGCGCGGCGCCAGGGCGGGCTGCACCGCGCAGCTCCTCGGCTGCCTGGCTGACTTTCCTCGCAACCCTACTCGTTCACATCACCCGCCGCTCGCGTGCCCCCCTACGCTCCAGTCCACTCGTTCCTGGGGCTCTTCCTGAGCCATGGCGTTGCTCAGCTTCTTGCGCCGTCTGTACTCTCTGGACACTCTGGACACCCGCTTCACCATTTCCTCGACCACGCCCCCAAAGCAAGCTGCCACCGAGCCACGCATCGATCCCGCGAAGCCCTCGCCAACTGGCCCCAAGCATGCTGCCCGCCTCGAACCTCGAGCACCAGCCTCGCAACCATCCAAATGGAACACGCCCGAGTTCTACTTGTACTACCTCGTGTTCTTGACTGCTGTGCCTTCCATGTTCTATGCCGTCTACGATGTGTCGAAAGGTGCCGTCATCCTCAGTCCTATCTCGTCCCATCAAGCTGATTCCTGCCAGCTTCCCACCCCAATTACCCTAAATTCGAGCACCTGCTGTCCGATGGGTGGATTCCTGGCCGCAAAGTGGTACGTTGGTGCGCTGCCCCAAGTCCGAAGAAGTCAGGTACTTATTGTTGGCCACAGGACAATTCCGACGGCCAGTATGCCTCGTTCCGCGATAACTTCCCTTACCTTCTCGTCATCGCCCTCATCCATCCTCTCATCCGTAGAGCATACGATTACTTGTGCCGTGCCGATTCGTACACTCAAGTCCGCCAAAGTCTAGCTCCCAACGGCCGCCAACTCACACAGGGCCTGACCACACATGCTGCCGCAGATGCAAGGCTGGAACAACGTGTGACATTTGACTTTGGCTTTGCAATTGTCTTCATTCTTGCTCTGCATGGCTTCTCGGCGATCAAAGTCTTGTTGATCCTTTGTCTTAACTACAGAATCACAACTTCTCTGCCCAAAAGCTACATTCCCCCCGCCACCTGGATATTCAACATCTGCACTTTGTTCTCGAATGAGATTTGCCGGGGTTATCCGTTTACCAGCATTGCTGCTTTCGTCCATGGCGGTGACGGCTCGGGAACGTGGGGGCCATGGCTGGACAGCTACGGTGGTCTGAATCCCCGCTGGGAGGTCCTGTTCAACATCACCGTCCTGCGGTTGATCAGTTTCAGTATGGATTACTACTGGAGTCTGAATATGCAAGGCGGAAGCCCCATCGAGGTAAGCCTCATTTGAGATGGTCCTCGTTTCACTTCTCACACGCAAAAGAAGAAACAACTTGATTCCTCCAACTTGTCCGAACGTGACCGGATCTCCACTCCTGCAAAGCCCGCCGATTACTCATTTCGCAATTATGTCGCCTACGCCCTCTATTCACCGCTTTACAATGCAGGACCCATTCTCACATTCAACGACTACATATCCCAGCAGCGCTATTGCGCCCATAGCATCACGCTTGAGCGCACCGCCCGCTATGCCATTCGTTTCGTACTGGCTCTTCTAGCCATGGAAACCATTATCCACTACATCTATGCAGTCGCCATCTTCCATGCGCAGCCAGATTGGGATGCCTATACGCCTTTTCAGCTGAGCATGCTTGGCTATTTTAATTTGCATCATATCTGGTTGAAGCTCCTTCTTCCTTGGCGCTTTTTCCGCTTATGGGCTCTTCTTGATAACATCGATCCGCCCGAAAACATGGTTCGCTGCATGAGCAACAACTACAGCATAACAGGCTTCTGGCGAGGCTGGCACCGGAGCTACAATCGCTGGCTAGTGCGCTATATTTTCATCCCGATGGGTGGTAGCGGTCACGGTCGCGGTATCTTCTCCACCTTGCTCAACTACCTCGCCATCTTTACTTTTGTTGCTCTCTGGCACGACATTCAGCTGCGATTGCTCATGTGGGGCTGGTTGGTCACTTTCATAGTGGCCCCGGAGATTTTAGCATCGCTTGCCTTTCCCAAGAAGAAATGGGCAAGTCGTCCTAACGCTTACCGTATTCTTTGTGGTGTCGGAGCGGTGGCACAAATCTTGTTCATGATGGCGGCGAACTTGGTCGGCTTCGCCCTTGGACTGGATGGGTTGGAAGGATTGGCAAAAGCCATCTTCCAATCTACGTCGGGGTTAACCTTCTTTGCATTGGCGTGCGGTGCGCTTTTCGTGGGCGTGCAGGTCATGTTTGAAATAAGGGAGGAAGAGATGAGGGAAGGAATCCGTATGAAATGTTGACAGGATTTGGCCTTGGCCGAGGCGGGTGATAAGAAGCACAAGTTCGGCGCCATGCTCTTAAGAAAATCGTAGTGTGCGGTCCGCATTCTAGGTTCTCTCAGAGGCTCTACAAACCACTACATTGGCATAGTTTTTCCCTGAGCCATTCCAGGCCAATCGCGTGCAGTCTAGATCAAGCCTGTGAAGAAATCAAATTCGAGAAAAGGGATCTTGCATGTCTGGACGGCGTTCGAATAGTTGGTATTTCTTCAGAATGGGACGGTGTATTGGTACGCTTCAAGTTCCTTGGCCTTTGGAGAAAGTAGTGTCTGGAATCGCAGTGGAATCATATACTCATTGAAACCCTCTAAGATCCTATACATGATAATAGTGCGGGGGCACCTGAGAGAGCGTGACTGAATAGGTGGCGTGATTCAAAATGCAGTTCAGTGTAGGAATTAGGATCGCCTCCTTTAATCATTGGTCTTCATAGCCACGAGCACTATATATATCGTTACAAGCTCAACGTAAAGCGGGAGGACCGTGATACTTTTATTGACAGGAGCGTATTCATTCTTACTGTAACGCAGTTAGCATATATAGTGTAGTAAGTAAATCTCGGTACCACCGATAGCATGGACGCCATACACGTTTACAGGGCGCTACCCTTTCGTCCTGCTTCCAACGTGTCGAGGCATAGGAGCATGTCTTCCACTCGGTTCCCGGAAACCTGCAATAAAAATGCTGTCCTGCGGGGCTCAAGGCTTACTTTAGAAAGTTCGTTAGACTGAAGCAAAAATTACTAGGGAGTATCTCTACCCCTGCTAACAAACAGCAAGCGGGGCCTCATTTGTTGCATTGCTCTATTGTCATAATGCTGTATGTTAACATTGAACATTTTGCACAAGGAAAGGACTTTTTGTCTTTTATCCATTCTCCTCTCTATATGTACAGCAAAGAAGGACGAAAGAAGACGCGATGATGGAGTAGATGCACCATAAAAAGGGTGACATTATGCCTCCGAGCAGGACAGGAGACGAAAACCAACAGTTGGAGAGAATAGGTACAAAACGTTTATGACAGAGAAAACTACCGTACATGGAGTTTGACTACGAAGAGAAAATCGAGAAAGAAACAGAAGACTGGGTCTCTCGAATCGAATTCCACCAGGGGAAGATCAAGACGTAGATGCAGTCATGTAGTCAGGACAGGTACTTCCTTGTACGCTGCCTACAGGCAAAAAGGAAAAGGAGGCAGTGAAGGGAGGGGGAAAAAAGGGGGAGGGAATATATATATATAGAGCGAAGAAATGTAGTGAGAAATAGCTAGAAAGGGAAACGCCGTGGTATCATGCGTTAATAACAACACTACGAAGTGGCACAACCCACACACAAAGCAAAAACCGAACTCAATTATGCCCAAAAAATGGAGCTGCGCTCTTTCTTTTCCCAACAGAGCAAGGGGGAGGACGGGAGCGAGGACGAAACGACCAAGAGACAGGATCTAAGAAACCTGACATAGGAAAGAGAAGATGGAGGCGGATGGCGCTTATTGTGGAGTAGTGTATACATCTGGACCAAGCTCTTTGGATGATCCACACGTCGGTATGGTTTGGCAATTGGCCTTTTGTTTTGCTCGTCCCCAACCCCCATGGCAATGATAGCAGCGACGATGTGACGACAATGGTGTGCAATATAGAAACGGCATGATGTTCATGTATGAGTCGTGCACAGAAAAGAGGAGAAAAGGCAGCAGCAGCAGTTAAGAAGGCCGTGATGTAGCGCAAACACATGGACTCCACACGGGACTCAACTGAACCCCGCACCACCTCACTCCTATCTTTTCTCTATCTTCCTCCGTTTTTTCTCTCGCCTTCGCACTCTTCAAAGTTTCTCCCCACATCGGATGATGAGGCTGTTCTGGAGAAACGTAAAAGCCAGGGAGATGGAAAGAGAAAGTGGCCTCAAACATGACAGTACGCCCAAGGAAAGACAAACAAAGGAAAGGGAAAGAGTGGTTTGTGTTGTGACGTTTCGTAACAACAGATTGCTTCAGATCGAGACTAAGCAGCGATCCGACCAGATCAGGGTATCTTTCAGCAGCAGCAGCAGCAGCAGTAGCAGCAACAGAAGCAAGCGAATGTCGAGTCGAAATCAAGTTTCTTTTAGTTGACCCTCGCGTCAACTCTTGCAACTCTCTCTTCCATATCGACCGGCTTCATTCGTGAGGGGCTGTGAGTGAAACCACTAGCAAAGTTTGGCGGGGGAACAGGGAGTGTCTTGTCCTTGAGCCGGCCACGGTCCTCCTTTGGTGGTGTCGGCGGAGAACCCTGAGGTCGATAACCGTCATCCTTTGGAGGAGTTGGTGGCCGCTGATCTTCATCTCTGCTGTCTTTAGGCGGTGTGGGCGGTGGTCTGATGGGCAGCTCGGAGCTTGGGCGTAAGTGGGGAGAGGCTTCGTGACTACGGCCGCTGCGGCCACCGACACTTCCGGACTCCCCAACTTCCTCAACGACAGGTAATATGCTGCCATGAGGCTCACCCCTTTCCGCCGAAGGGCTGCGTGCCGGATGGATCGCGCGCTCGGGCACGGCCTCTTCATTCGCACCATGGTTGATAGACTTCTGAGCCTGATGCTCCGCCTTCTCAATAACTTCGTGGGTCCCGCTTGGCTGCACATTGACGCCCATTAGGGCTGGATCGTTGATAACCTGGCCCTGCTCCTTCTTTTCTTGTTCGGCAAGCTCGCGAGTTTTTGTGACACCGCTAATGAAACGCACGAAGCGATCCCCGTATCGTTCAGGGGGAATTGCGGAAATCTGAGACTCTGTGTTGGTGAGGCCCTTAAAGAAATGCTCCATTCGCTTGATAAAGGAGTACTACCCAGCAAGTTAGTCTCAAGCTTATGCACAAACCGACTCGCAGAAACTTACATGAGTCAAACAATCAATGATTCCAAGGTAGTAGATTTCCTCTCCGGGAGCATTGTTCTCGTGAGTAGCCTGGAACCCACCGTCGTCGCTGTAGAAATAGAAGTGCTTTCGGCCCTCCTGGACTTCATCTGGCATCTTGTTGCTGCTCTGGTCCATTGGGATAGGCTTTTGGTTCTTGATGATTTGGCGGAGTTCCTTCGCTTTCCGAGCACTTTCCAGCTTGGACGGTGTCCGCTGAAGAGGGTTGGTAATATGATCCTCCGCAGCATCACCGCCGGGCTGGAAAACTTGCAAGGTTTTATCGCGAAGGTTTTCCTCATTCCCCTTTTCCAGGTCGTGGATACCGACCAGCAATGAGTAATCCATGATCTTCAGCTTCTTCAGTAATTGCACATCCCTCTCCATCTGCTCGATAAAAGCCTGTTTCTTGACAGGCCCAAACTCCAAGTGCAGGTTCCGCCTCAACCAATTAAGATCTTTCAAGGTTGCCCGGGGGTTCTTCTCCAAGTCCTCTTCTCTGAAATCTCTTCCAACCGTCGATCCTTTCAGGTCAAACGTGCGATGAATATCCCTGTGAGGTGGGAAGAGATTGTTCATCACCACAAAGTGTATCTTCCGGCCGTAAGGAATCTTGACACGGTGCAAGCCATAGAACTGGGACAATAGGGTGTTGGGGTTCTCCCGGACATGGTTGTAGTAATCCTTGAGGATCCTGCGCAGAAACTTGTGCTCGGCGTGATGGATGGTCTTGATGATGTACTTGTAATCTCGCGAATAATAGAAGAAACTTCCACTCTTGCCAGGAGATCCAAGTTCGGAGAGAATGTATTTGCTGGTCAGAGACATCAGATAATCCGCAGGATCGATCTTAAATGTCTGACGCAGATGGCGGAAGACCCATGGGGCGTAGTCCTTGAACTTGAAATCATATTTTGCAGAGGGCGTCAGCTCGTTACCGGTGCTGTTGAGTAAGTGAACAAGATTAGCGGCGCGTCATGCAGCGGCACTGGATGGCGTCTTACATATCGAAAGAAAACTTGTGCTTGGCTTCAAAATCTGCATCAGTAAGCGGCCTATCCATCTTGGCATTAGTGCGCGAGACAGTGAACCGGATTCCGGTCAACATATTGTACGCCGTCACCCAATTCACATGGTTCTGGTCCACCTTGGTGCCCACAACGACGCGGTCATCTTCGTCGTCTTCCTTCCTCTTCCTCTTGCTCGCTCTCTTCTGGCGAATGTGCTCCGCCCAGCGCGCGGCATCTTCGTCGGCGGGCACCTCATCCAGATGCATGTCCGACTGCATTGAGCGCGTGGTGCGCCTAACCAGGGATATTGAGCCCCTCCTTCTCGTTGGCGTATTGGGAGAGAACCTGCCGGTGGCCGACACCACCATATCATCCGAGTTCCGCTGACCCTCTTTCGAGGAACGGTAACCCGTCACCTTGGGGACCTCCAGGGTGTGTCGATGTTGCAAACCAGGGGCCTGAGCGGTAGAGGTGGTCGAGGATGAGCCAGGAGGATTGTGACCGAAAGCGGGCGGGGACGAGAGACGGTGGGTTGACGAACCAGAGACGCGCAACGCTTGGTCGGGGGCAAGGTGACTTAAGGTGGTGGTTGAGTTCTTCCTCGGACTTGCAGCCGACTCGGAGGGGCCGGCAGGCGGTGACAGGGTGGCCGAAACGGTCCTGGTAGGTTGAAGGCCGTCCCCGTTCGGCGAAGAGAGCGAGGGTTCCAGCCTAACGCGGGTGGTCAGACAGCCGTCCTCGGTGATGCCGTTATGGGCAGCAGCAAAGTATCCGTCGTCGCGCGCTCCCAGTCTACCAGCGGCAGCGGCACCGTCTAACTGGCTCCGGGCAGATTCAGAGTTAGAAATTCGGGCCGTGTCGGTGGAGCGAACGGGGGACCTCGTAGTGCTCCTCTCGTCCTGAGAGCCACCGACGGGGCCTCCGTTTGGCAGCGACGAGGCTTGGCTGGAGGCGGAGGTGCCGTTGGTCAAGACGTGGTCTGGTGAGTAGTGGCTGGTGACATTGGAGTCGCCGTTGGGGAGCGGGGAGTGCTTTTCGTTCAGCGCTGACGATGGAGAGTATTGGCTGTAGGGGCCGGAGAGGACGGCGCGATCGGTGTCGTCGGCAAGGAAGGAGGGCATGGCGAGGGAGTTCACGGGCGTGTGAGCATGGGCGACAGCGCTGAGTGCAGCCAGGAGGAGGCTCTGGCAGCGGACGGGGGGGGGCTTGGCCTGTCGTCTGGGCTGGGTAGATTGCGACTCGGGGCGGACGAGGGCGGCAGCCTCCTGGTCGCGGAGCAGGCGGGCGGCGGGGCGGGCGCAGGCAGCAAGCGCGGGCTGGCTGGCTGGGCGGGTCGGGGTATCACAGGAAAACAATGTGTGGATGCGAAGTCAAGGGAGGAAAGTGTTGCAGGCTGGAGGCAGTGGTCGTGGGTTGTTGGCAGCCGATGACAAAGAAGGCCAAGCTGCGTCGCGCCTCAATCGAGCCTGGCCGGCCGTCATTTCGGCTTGCGCCCCGTCCAGCTCCGAGCACACAGCCTCATCTCAGTCGCAGGCCCGTCAGCCTCGATGCCCGCGCCCATGCCCATGGCCACACGTGGGCTGCTATTTGGAGGGCCCTGCATCGCTGCCGCCTCCGCGCCAACGCGCAGGAGCGCTGCCGGCACTACGGGTTACTCGCGCGGGCACCGGCCCTGGCGCTGGCTCTGGCTCTGGCCCCCGCCCTGGCGAGCCCGGCTGCATGCGCTGTTGTGCTGTTGTGCTGTTGTGCTGTGCTGTGCTGCACTGCACTGCGTTGCCCGCCGTGCCCGCGCGCGCCCGTCTGCTCATCTCCTGCAACAGGGGCGATACGGGTACGATCACATGCCGTGGCTTCCGTCTTCCGTGCTGCACAGAGCCTCGCCGCCTCTCCTCAACACCACCGTCGCCGCCGCCGCTCTGTCGCTTGCGCCCTGCCCTGCCCTGCCCCAGCTGTTCTCCTCCGTAAATAGCAGGCCGTATCCGGCCAGCTGCAATGCGCCCCAGCCGTCCTCGGCTCTATTGTTGTCCTCCACAGCGTGCCTGATCCCGGAGCCGGGTCCACTGAGCTCCAGCCATTGCGCGTCCCGCATATGTGAAACGAGCCTCATTGGCGATATGCCGACATTGATGTGCGCTGTCTAGCGCCATGCTCTTGTGCATGTAATGATCACCCTTCCACCAAGAGCTCCGCCCAGCCCTCTGAGGTCACCACTGCCATCGCCCACTTGGCCCATGCCCCACGGCCCGCAACCCTCTCTTCTGTTGCTCTGAAGTCTTCCTCTATCTGCCTATGCATCCCCATCCCCACCCTCCTCGCTGCTGCCTCCCCTTTCGACTCTTGACCGATGCTGCCAAAGATGCCTGGCGTCTACCATGTTGCGCCGCACGAGGCCGCCAACACCGCCAGGATCAGTCCAGCGCCGCCTTATTTCACCCGGGCCGCAGGGCCCCTTCGTGACCATGTTGGCGCGACAAACATCCAACAAAGCGAGACCATCGGGATTCATGAGAGAAACTTCTCGCTTTCTACGTGCGGCAGCTCCTCTCCACGCCGCCGCCGAAAGGCGGCTCTGGTTGGAAACCCATCAAAAACAACCCCTCGAACGCCCGACGTACAAAGTCGCCCTCATTCCCACCAAATCAGCAAAAACAGAAGTACAACAATAAAAAAGAGCCATAAACCCATGATCCCACAGCACGACCTGTAGCAGCAGAAAAACCAAGCCCATCGTAACCGTGACCATTCCTTGCGCACCCGATCGGAATACACAACGCGCCGCGCCCGAAGACGGGGGCGTGGAGATCGAATCGCGAAGGATACCCGTGAGATAACGCCACAATCTCCGCCTTCCTTGCCCGACAGACGACAGTTGCAACACCAGCTACTAAAAGCCCAATCGTTACCGAGAGTAAGTTTATCACGCCAGAGAAGAATTCGAGGTCGAAGGAAGGTTGAAGAGACTGAGTCAAGAAGCTTAAGCCTTCGTCTCGGTCTCGGTCTTCTTCGGAGTCGCCTTCTTGGGAGTACTCTTCTTCGCCGGCGCCGCCTTCTTCGCGCCAGCCTTCTTTGCCGCGGGCTTGCTCTGAGGCGCCTTCGTCTTTGTCACGCGTCCCGACTTCGTCTTGCCCAGGACCGTAGCAGGCTTGTCCTCAACAGCGGGAGCCTGGTGTTTGGGTCAGCTCAGCTCTGATACGACTACCTAGAGCATGGTGAAACATACGGCATTGGAGGCCTTGCGGGGACGGCCAGCGTTGGCCTTGGGCTTAGCGGCGGCCTTCTTGGGGGCAGCCTTGGGGGCAGCCGCCTTCTTGGGAGCGGCGGCCTTCTTAGGGGCAGCCGCCTTCTTTGCGGGAGCAGCCTTCTTCTCGCCAGTCTTCTGCAGACTCGCAATCAGATGAACGAAATCCACTCTGCAGACGATGCATTGCATACCTTGGTGGCAGTAGCCTTCTTAGGAGCCTCCTTCTTGGCTGCAGGAGGGGAAGTCTTCTTCTCAACCTTCTTATCCGACTTCTTGAGCTTCACCGGACCAGAGGCACCTAGGGAATCGGAAGGGTCAGTAAGACATGAAAGAGCTTGGACGGTTCATCCCTAGCTGGAAGGTCGGTCGGCACGCGCAGTGCATGCCGACCCGACGCGACAGTGCGGCTAAGCTGGATGCAAAACTTACCCTTGGGCTGGTCAAAGTGGCCCTTCTCCACACCTTGCTGGATAGCACGGTTGATGTGGGAGTTGAACTGGGCATCGGTGATGTCGCCGATCTTGTTGTTGGCCTTGACATACTTCTTGATGGCCTGGCGGCTGTACAGACGTGTCAGCGCCTCAGCCGAGCAGATGAACAACAGTGCACGCCCTGCGACGACGAGACGAGGGCGCGCGGGGGAGGAACTGACCTGCTTCCGGAACGCTCCTTGAGCTAGAGATGGAAAACGGCGCGTCAGTAAGCATTAAGCAGGGTTTGCCACGTAGGAGCGGCGTGCAGGAGGCAATTGGGCGGTCGCGCGGGAGGGGTCTCGTCGCGGGGTGCGAGTGCGACCGTAATGCGCCGGAGAATATGGACTCACAGCAAGAATAGCATCGGAGATCATGGCTGCGATACGGAATCAGCATTGGCCGGAGAACACGGCGGATAGGGAGCGATGGTATGGCACGGGCGTGGTTGCGAGCGACTTACCTTGGTAGGAGGTGTGGGCGGGCGCGGCGCCAGCGGCCTTCTTGGGCGCGGCAGCAGCGGACTTCTTGGGAGGCATTCTGAAAATAAAGCGGGGTTATGGGATGCGCTGGGTAGTGCGGAAGCTGGGCTGTTCAACGACAGGCTTGAAGACGGGAGGCGGGTGCGGCGCGTAGGTGTGAGGGCGTTGCGATGGGGGAGACAAGTGAGCTGCCGGAGCACGTCTCGCGCGCGGGGAGGGGAGCTGAGTCCTACTTAAGGCGACGAGACGCGGCTTGGCATGCTCCAGATCACTCGCAACAACAGTTCACACTCGCCCACGCTAAACCCTTTCCTCTCGCGTCAACAACCTTCGATCATCCGCGTTTCTTCTGGCCCGCTGCCCGATGCCCAGTCTGAGCCGTCCCCAGACTCCGTTACAGCTGTGCTCGCCCTGTCGCACCTGCTGCCATTGGCTGTCGTGCCGATGCTGCTCGCGTATACTTTGCCGCCTGCCTGTATCTTTACCTTACCTCATGCCCGCCCTCCGCTTTTCTCGAGTGCTGACGCTGAAACTCGCCCTCTCTGCCTGTACCGCCTGCCTCGACTCACGCACGCGCCCGACTATTTTCGCGCTTCTCTCCAGCTTCTCCCGCCGCTTCTGTCGTTCCCCCGGGCGAGGTGGCCCTGCGTGTCTCACGTTTTCCCCGGCGCGCGCGCTGGCGCCGGTACTGGTGCTGGTGCTGACCGCGGTGCCAACGCCATTAGCTTCTATCGCCCGCCGTAGCACCAACTCGCCCACCCACCCGCCTGCCAGCGCCAGCGCGCGCACATACACCCACGCGCGCAACACATTACTACGTACTGACCGCAAGCGCCATGACCCTATATCCAACCCGCCCGATTCGGCAATCGACAACAAAGCTGTCTGTGGATCCACATCGTTGTCTCATACGTCTCTTTGTGGCCGCCCGTCAGAGCCCACGCTCCCTCACAGACGCACTTTTCTCGCTCTCTCTTAGCCCAAGTCACTTAAACACCTGTTCTCTTCTCGTTGCCTTCCTGCCAGTCCCCTTCGTCAGCTGCCACGGGCGCACAAGGAAAGCGGCGCTAGAGGCCCCCGAGGCAGGCCATATGATAAGGGACTAAGAGGTGCGCCGCGCACGCTCGCCCGCTCCTCCTCGTGACCAAGAAATCGCGCAGGCGAACACTCCCTACCCTCCCCCCTCCCCGAAAAAAAAAAACCCCCCAACCCTACCTTCACTTCCTTTCCCTTCCAACCCCCCTTTCTCGTCCTCCTCATCATCCTTTTCTCCTTTTCCATCATCAAAATTTTACGGCAGATCGGACTTTCGCCTCTCGAAGATTTGCACATTATCTATTGATGTCGCGCCGGCCTGCGATGTGAGGCATGGCGAGTGACAGGTGACAACGGCAACCCGGCAGCTTGGAAAACGGCAGCTAGACTTTTGTGCGCGTCCTCTTCAGCCTTCCCGGCTCGCGCTCGCGCCGCCGCCATGCGCGCAGTGCCCTTCTAAAGACGGGGCTGCCGGTCATGACATGTTTTGTCTCATCAACAAGCCTGCCTGGCGCGCCGATCACGCACTTGTGCCTCTTCGCAGTACCCATTGGCATGGAATGATTGGCTGAACACGTCACTTGTCAGCTTTGCGCGTGAGCTCATCAGCACCTGCATAGATTAGCATTTTGCATAACGAAAGCCTAGGATAAGGCGATCAAGAGTCTTGTGGTGCGTTGTGTAGGAGTCGACATTATTTCTTTCGAATTACTCCACGTCTCAGGTCAGCAACTCAATTTGACCTCACAGCCAGTCGCCTTGAAGCTCAGTCGAATCGACCGCCTTTATTTCTCTACAAGCGAAAGCTGCAATAAAATCATGATCCGTTCAGGACACTCACGGACAATCAAAGCATCAGGCGAGTTCTGCGGAAAATATTATGTCGAGATCTTCACATCGACGACCGCCGTATGGAAGCGTCTTCCATCGACTGTGGTGTTGAGTATTTTCCAATCCTTCCAACCCTTTTCCTCTCTGACCGAAGTTTCCGAACAATAACTGGTTTTATCTTCCTATGCGCCGGAGAAATGCCTTCCCGCTAGAGACTGGTGTGGAACACGTTATGGATGATACAAAGAAGAAACGAAGAAGGGTTATTTGGGTGAACCAGTCCGTGATTAAGCTTTTACCCCGTACTCTGTCCGTCTGCAGAGGCAGAAGCGTAGAGGTCAGGGAATGTCTGTTGCAGTGTTGGTGCCTGTGTCGCAGCTGCTGACGCCTGCTGAGCCGTTTGTATTTTTGCCTTGTTAAATGGAGGCTGTGTGCAGCCAGGGCTAATTTTTTCCAGTTTGTCCAATTCTTCAACTGTTGAGGCAATGCCATTGAGCATTGGGCACATCCTGTTGCATACGTCAGCGACAGAATTCTGTACTCTAAGCCATTCGTCCAAAGTGTAAATAGGACTAGTGAGCAAGAATAATTACTTTTTGTTTGTCTTGATGTGTCCCGCACGGTTACAGTTGGCGCACTTCCGAGTGGTTCCCTTCGAGTCACCATCGCCACCATTCTTGAGATTCGCCTTCTGCTTCTCGCGCACCTGGCGGCGTTCTTTGTTGCGTTCGAGCCGGCTAAGCTCGTCCATAAGTCTGTCCCATGTGTTAGCGCTGACGTGCTCCTTGTCATCTCTGATGTGAGGGGGTAATTGCCTTTTGCGTTGACGCGCATCAACCTCCTCGTCCCCGGTAGGCTTCAGCTGCTCCAACTTCATCGCATTGATCTCTTGCTGCTTCTTAATCTTCACGTATGCTTTGGCCACATTCGGGTCTCTGATGATTTCCTCTTGCTCTTCCATCTTGCCGTACTTGTTCGGCACCCTACGAATGATCCTCAAAACCTTGTTCTTAGACTGACTGGCATTGCTGATACTGGTGTATTGGCTGGTAGTCTCGTCATCGCGGCGGTTGAATGCGGCAGGAGTGCCATATTGTGACTGTGGTGTTCTGCCGCGGCTGAACGATGTGTCTTGCTCGATAGCATCGGCCTCAGCCTCGTCCGGATCCTCAAAGTCCGAGTGCTCCATTGTCGACGACAGGCTTGCCTTCTGAGCCTCCCAGATCTTCTCGATAGCTGCATTGTAATCCTGCTCCTGTTTTCTGACATTGTAGCTGTGACCACCCAGCTCCTTCAACGCCTTCGCATCCATTTTGTCCTTTGCACTCTCCCCTTGAGGCTTGAAGCCACCCTTCATCGACGTCTTGATCATGCTAATGCCTTCTCCACGGCCGGTCGGATCGCCAACACCGTGAAGTTCTAGCATAGCTCTACGCGAGCTTGCTTCGAGGAAATTACGAGTCGTATTCCACGGGGCCAGCTGCTGCGCTTCGTTCGTCTCGTCGTCATCCGGGTTGGCGTCATCCGCCGCGAAACCAGCATCCTGAAGCTGACGCACACCTACCTGCATGGCATCGACCAAGCAGAGATCCTCAGGCGATATCCAACCACGCATCTGATTTTCGTCTGGAACAGTTTCACCAGGCATAGGTTTCCACGACGAACTTTCCTTGTCATATTGCATGAACTCGCGCATCTTGCCTCGATTTTGCGCAATATCACTTCCCGGGAGATGTTTTTGAATATAGCTGTTGCTTAGCTTGACAGTAGGATTCTTCTTTGGATCGAGGCTCTTCGTGTATATACGGTACGACAACATCTTGAGACGCCTCTTGCTAATGTCGGTGACCTTCCTTGAATGTATGCCTGGAACTTGTTGCGATGGGAACTGCTGTCCGACAACGAAAAGATTTTCAACATTACGGAGGTACCACTTCGTCCCATGCGTCCCAGTGTGGCTGCGAATCACGAGGAAGTCGGTCGGCTTGGTCTCATGCTGGAACACAGGAGCGCGGAACATTCCATTGTGCAGAGTCGGCACCGTCTCACCTTGACGAACTTCTCCGAAGATGGCGAACGGACTTTGGTCGTTAGGTGTGAGGACAACAGGCTCCCCAATGTCGAGCCTTGGACGATAGGTGTCATCTTTGTCTTTACGACGGTAGTAATTAATAAGCCGGTTGCACATGCCAAAGTTAGAGAGGACTGTGGGGTATTCCTCAGAGTACTCAAGTAAAAGGAGATTCGAATTGTCGGCCATGGACAGATCTTCAGAAGATGCGTAGACGGACTTAGGATCTTGGCCCTTGAATTGCTTCCTCTTCTTGAATTTGGGCTTGTCAAATCTGATGACATGACCGGGATTGACAGTTAAAGCCGGCCGATGGAATGAGCGCGTCTCTCGCGGGTTCAGCGTGAGTTTGTAGAAGGGATATTGAAGCTTGACTGCAGGCAAACTGTGCTCAAGAGAGTTGAGATTTGTAATGTTCCGGACCTTCTCCCGGTTATTGTGCTTTAGGATATCGTAGCTCTCGTCGTTAGAAATGTTGAACTTTTGGAAGAGTGACTTTGTGAGACTCCCGCTGACGTCGCGACGGAAATCCTGGGTGCGAGACTTCTTGCGGGTTGAATCTGGCTGCTGGATATCAATGAGCAGCTCAGGGTCGTTGAGATTGATCGACACCTTCCTTGCAAGCTTCGCCGTAGCAGCTTCAGGCTCTTCTAGGTTCGGGATAATATCTTGAAAGATCGGGAGACTAGTGTCAAGAGCACTGATCTTGCGCTTCTTGATCGGGCGGGCCCGTTCATCATTGTCCCAGTCGCCAAGCGACGATGCAGCGTCAGCCCTATTCAAATCTCGCGTCTCGCCTGCATCAGACAGACTATCCGGAGTACGGACATCCCAGTCTTCGCAGAGCATCTGCAAGTCTTGCCAAGTGACGCCTCCAATCTTCTCGGTGTCCTCAAAGTCGTCGAGCCTGACATCCTCTTCGTCATCGCTCTTCTCTCCAGTGTCTGCTTCTGTGATGGTTACGATACCCTTCTGGTCGACCTCGTTGTGGCGGGCGCTTCGGACAGGAGCCGCACTAGGAGGCAGTTTGAATGCCTTCTCCTGATCCTGCGCAAGCTCTAGATTCACCTTGCTTGGGTGAATAGGTTTCGGTGGCTTCAATGGCGTTTTAGGAACGTAGTAAGCACGGCGGTGGGGGAGAAGCTCTCCGAATCGGAGGATAGCGCCAGGCTCATAGTTGTGCCAGATAGCCTGGAAGACATCGTCATCCGTCTGCGGCGCTGGCGGCAAGTCTGAGAGAACGGGTCCATTGCGAAGTCGTGACTGGGCCTGCGCAAAGAGTTCCCTTTGCTCCCTGATCTCTGGGTCGTCATCGTCCTCGTCCATGATCACGTCTCCGAGCGCCTCTTCGAAGCTGGCAAGCTCGCGAATGCTCTCGGGACTTTCCACTTTAGGTACTTGAGTAGAGGGTGGAGACTCCGCAAGTCCAGGCACCTCTCCCGAGATGAGTCCTTCACCGGGAACAGCACCTGTTTGGCCATCACCCATGTTATGATCCTGCTCAGCATGCGGCGATGATGGTGCATCACCGAAGAGATCGGCAAACTCGTCATTCTCTGCATCAGCATTCTGGGTCTGGGCGGCCTCGTCAAAAAGCCCCTCCATGAAATCTTCGGCGCCGGCAGCATTGTCGCCATTCATTCCATTCTCTCGGCTCGGTTCTTCATCGTCTGCAAGATCCTCGTCGCTTATATCCCCATAGTCAACAGCGTCATCTGCTTTGGGTTCGCTGTCTATGCGCTCAGTGAGAAGGCCATCGAACCGATTTTCCGTAGGATCAGCGCTGAGTAGTTGAGCGATGAGAGCGTCATCGCTCTCAGCAGTGGGGTCTACAGCGTGTGGCATGGTGGCGGTCTGCTCTTCCAGATGGGTGAGGTCGAAAACGGAGGAGCGCAGATCCCACAGCCCTGCTGCTTACGTCGATGAGGGCGAGCGTAGCTCAATCGAGATCGAAGAGGCTGTCGCGAGACCGTGGCAGCATCGGAATAGCACGAAGGCGGATGCGCAAGTCAGGGTTTCGACGATGTCGTGACGGCTTTGCAGATGTTCAGGCAAAGCAAGCTGGAGCCGTCGTAATAGTTGCACCTGCGGGGTAGATTAGCTGAACAGGCGTAGTTGCGAAGGCAGGCGCAGAAGCGAGCGGCGGCGACGCGACGGCGATGGGCAGAGGTGATGTTGTGGGGAGCTTACAGTATGCGCGGAATCTGTTGGTCCGTGCAGGCGTGCATCGTCGCGCCAAGAAGATCACCTGCGGGCGACGCGCGTGGTTCCGCGCATAGTAACACCTCCAACTGCGTGAAAACCCCCACTACGACCAAGGAGCGCTATTGGTCTGTTCTTCCAAAAGAAAAATAAGAATACTACTAATTCGGCACTACGTGCACCATACATGATTACTACACAGCATAATCCACGAAGTTAGTGGATTCTCTCCCTCGAAGCCTTCATGGAATATCGCTCCTTCCGCTACTGGTCGCTTCATTTTCCTTACCTGGCGAAAGCCCTTCACCAGAGTGTCCGGCAACAGTCGGCGCCATCACTGCCATCGCTGTCGCGCTCCGTTCTACATCGCATGTGAAGAAACTTTTCTTTGGCTCGTTCACCATTGCCAACGCTGTTTTTCGACTTCTCTTTTTTCTTTTCTTTTTCTCCCAACGCTCTCCACGGAACTGCTCGAATATCATGGAATGGCTTCGAAACGGCCATAGTATGCACAGAGCGCCTGGTTGGACGTTAAATATTGAAAAAAATAATTTTTACAGTGAGGGTTTTATTTCTGTACCTTGCTAGCACCCCACATGCAGTAATGTGCGACCTGTATCTGCTGACCTTCAGGAACGTACTTGGCTAGTTGATTTAGGTCAGATGTACGCGGCAGGTATAAGACAATCTCATTGCTGGTCTTAGTGAAGCTGCTGTACAGCTTGTGCAAGTTATATGGCTGCATGGTCTTTAGATCAAAGACCTGGTCATCACGATAAGTTGGACCTGGACTGAGAATTAGTGCGAGAAATGCCACATGCATACTCTCTTCTCCCTCCCTCTGCCTTCTTTTTTGTGCGCGGTGACATCACTTACCACCCCACGGAGGACTCGCAAAAATTACTGCGTTGTCATCATAGTCAGGGAAACGCTTCTTTATCTCTTCAAAGCAGTCACCTTCAATCCACCAGATTTTGTTGGCAACACCATACACCTCAGCGTTGTGCTTGGCACACGTGAGAACGTCCGGGTCTTTCTCAAAGGCGAAGATACGTTCCCATCGGCCACTCCTAGCGAAGGCAATCGCATTGCCTCCAGCTCCGGCAAAGGCATCGATGATAGTAGTCTTGCTGCCTGGCGAAGCGATTGCCACCTGCTCAGCAATCCTGCTATGGTGCTCGTAAGTATGAATCCTAAGCAGAACTTGAACATAGTTGCAAACCCTACATTGCGATAGGCTCGGGTGTGACGCCAAACCAAGCGTCGTCAGTCATCCAAACGCCATCGTCATACTTGTGGAAGATGTCGTACCGCTGGTACCAATACCTGAGAAGCATATCAGAATACACTTCGCAACAAGCGGGATTCGACTCACTTCCTAATGCTCTCCGGAACCTCGGAGATGTCTTCGTAGTGGTGTATGAACTGGTTCTCTGAGTCCAAATTCTGGGTGCCTTGGCGACTCGACAGGGTGCTTGTGCTCGTAGCCTTGCGGTCGTCTTCTGCAGCCATAACGGCGGCCGCACGCTGCTCGGGAGTCTCCAACGCGAACGCCTTCAGAAAGGCACCAAGGCCAGCCGACATGGTGCAGGGATGTTTGCGATGTTGAAGCAGGTTGTTGCGCGCAAAAAGAAATAATTGTGAGGGTGAAGAGGCGGCGGCGGCAAGCCGGCCGAGCAATGGAACGGAAGCTATGGCCACTCGTCGTCCAAAACAATGCCGGCAGGGCTGGCTGGATCAGAACACGACGACAGATCTCTTGCACGTGGAGCCCGCCCTCCACACGCACAACCCAATCGCAAGCAGCCATGAGCATGTTCGGCGCCCTAAACCGCTTCATCTCGCGCCTAGACGCCGAACCCCAGGACCGCGATCAGGCTTCAAAGGGCGCCTGCGGCTTCCAGATCCTGCGCAACACCAACCAGGAGCTGCCCATAGAGCCCTGGTTTGACTTCGTCATCGGCATAAACGGCCGCACAATAGTAAGTCCTTCGCCCTTTTTTTCCTGGATCCAGTAGCTGAGCTCGTCGACCAGGACAACCCCGACCCGACGCTCTTTGCCACAGAGGTGCGCAACTGCGCCGGCCACACAATCAGCCTGGGCGTGTGGAGCGCAAAAGGTCAGCGTATCCGCGAACTCTACGTCCCTATCCCGGCCGAGAATCCGACGCTGGGAATCTCGCTCCAATGGACGCCGCTCTCTACCACCGAGGACGTATGGCATATTCTCGATGTGCAGCCAAATTCTCCAGCTGATGTGGCCGGGCTCTTGCCCTACGGCGACTATGTCATCGGCAGCCCCGAGGGCCTTGTGAGAGGCGAGTCTGGTCTCGGGGAACTCGTGGAAGACGTAAGCTGAAACCTTACTATTTTCGTCCACATGTCTACGCCTTCCACAATCTTTCGTGTTGTCTACTTTTTCCGCAAAGTCTTGATCGTGTAATGCTATCCCCTTAAGTAGCAGCTTTTCCTTTTTATCTTTTTATCTTTTTCTTTTTCCTCATCCGCTTTCCCACCTCCATGCGCCAGTATATATGAGGCTCACGCCTACTCCGGATTGCAAAATCACATGCGTCTTCTTTCTCGTTCCAGCTGAGATTGCTGACCTTTCACCTTCGATTTCAGTACATCAATCGGCCTCTGCGTCTCTTCGTTTACAACCACGAGTACAACGTCACCCGTCCTGTCACCATCACTCCCTCACGCCACTGGGGCGGCCAGGGCTTGCTTGGCTGCGTTCTCGGCTTCGGCGCACTGCACCGCCTACCAGCTCCACTTGAGGAGCCTCCCGCGGGCCCAGGCGAGACTCTCTTTGACACCGGCGCAATGAACGCATACAATCCCACCGCCGCACCAACCGAGCCGAGCGCAACCACCACAACTGGCACCCCTGGATTCTATGGTGCAGGAGTACCGCCCCCACCATCTTCAGTATCGCCTTCGTTCTTCGTACCCGCCAACATGCATACGCCGCCTCTCAAAAGTGGGGGCTCTCCCGGACCAGGGCAGCAAGCAGCGACCCATGGTGGACGGGCCCGCAAGGCACGAGCACACCACGCGGTGGCCGCTGGTGGGATTGACGACTATTTCAAAGAAGGCGAGCAGAAAAGTAGGGAGCTGGACTATGGAGGCGGAGGAAGCCGGACCAGCAGCGTACCACCACCTCCAAAAACAGCAGCAGGGCCGCCCAAAGGAGGGCCACTGATAGGTGGACCGCCACAGGATAGTGCGGCTTCAACCGCTACCAGTCCGCCCTCGGCGATGAAAGAAGCATCAGATTAGAAGTGACAGGTAGGCTTGGTTGCGAGGATGTCTGTGGAGTGTCGCGCCAATTGTCTGCGGGCTGGATTGATATGAGACAGAAGAAATGATATCAGAAAAGAAAGAGAAAAGAGTTCTCCACATTGACATTCTTCCATCTCCAAAATAACAGCCTTGTAACACGAGATAGCCTGTAATGTCAGGATTTTACTAGGCATAAGGGAGAGCTCTCGCGCTGCTGCTGCCCATGCACCTATTTTGCCTCAGATGGACGGCAAGCTGATATGATCTGTCTCAGCCTGCGCGAGAGAATCTCCAGTCTATGCCGCCCTAAAGAATCACCGCCCAAACTCCAACGATGCCACCGATCTATGCAGAAGAGGAAAAAAAAAGAAACATTCCTAGCAGAAAGCGCCCAAAAAAAATCTTAAAGAAAAGAAAGTAGCAACCCTCAAGAAGACAAGAACGCCTCTGCAGACACTTTGCTGCTCCAGACTCTAGGGTATACCCACACCGGCCCGCGGGCCAAAGATGAAAAACTACCGAAACCCATGAAGTTATATCGTAAGAGACAGGCATAAAGAGGCCGTGAGGCTGTCAAATGCAACCTACCGAATAAAGAGAGAGGAGAACGAGGAAGCAGAGAAGCAGGAATCTCACCTGATGTCTAGCTGGAATGGCTTGAATTTTCCCCCGATGGTGCCACAATTTGGACAGCGCCCGCGGCCACGGTTCTGTTCGCTTGAAAGGACATCGACGCAATCCTGGCAGAGGCCACATATGCATTCAGTACAAGCGTAACTGGCGCGAAGAAGAGATAGTCGTCGACATGCGGCGCAATAAATATGAACATGCTGGCCGTAGGTTGGCGATGAATCCGAAAGGCCTTGAGAGGAGATGTGGAAATTATGGCCCGATTGCGTGGACTCGATAGAAGACTCGACAGAAGGGAAAGGCTCCATTCCGGGCTGATCCGGTGGCGGAGGCGTCAAGGTATTCTGCAGAGGCGACGCGTGATAAGAATGGAATTGAGATGTGACATAAGGCGGTAGTGAAGCTCGGTTCAGGTGATGTGGGGATTGAGGAATCTGCTCCAAGTAAGTAGGGCTGGTCATAGCAAATCAGTGGCGGTCAGAGTCATGCACTTACAGGAGTCAAATCCCGGCTATCCTCTTCAGTGGCCGAAGCTGCTGCATCAATCAGGTCCTCCCACCGCTTTCCATATACATTGGTCCCTGAGCTTGGGGGCTCAACTGAAAAGGCCTTCCTATCATGGCTCATGCGCCGCTGGAGCTCCTTGGATCTATTTCTCTCGTGCCTCGGTCTGCGGGCATTTTGGGTAATGGAGCTTTTGCGTGGCCGGGACTTATTTGGACGCGGAGCAGGAGGCAGCGTAGAGGAGCGCCCAGGTGGAGAGCGAGCCAACGACGAGGGGAGCAATTCGCGCGGGCTCGAGGTGTTGACGTGGGAAAATTCACCCTCCCCCATAAGCTGCGGGTCGACGGCAAAACGGGCCTTCTGCCTGTTTTTAGATTCAGGGTCTGATAAGGCGTCCTGGGAATCGTTAGTCAGCACTGAGCAGACAATGTCAAAAGACTCAGGAGTACTGCTGTAGTGATTGGCCCTTCGCTCATTGTCCCGCTGCAAAGACAGGGCATTCCCAGCTGAAGGGTCGTAGCAGGGTACGCAAGCACGCCTGGAAAAGGACGGTGGTAATCGAGGCCTACCTGCTCCGAGTCCCAGTCGTATTCAGGCCGGTGATTGTGCAGCTGGGCCAGGGCTGCGGCTGCGCTGGCGGCGGGCAGCAGCGAGCCCCGGCGCATCTCGTCCGATGACCTCGGAGTGTTGTCATCGTGATAGTAGGCAGCGGCCTCATGTGCATAGCCAGCAGCCGTCGGACTCTGAGCCCAGGCGTGCCTGTCCTGAGCGGCGAACGCACCAGCAGAGTGTGGGGGAGGGCCTTGGTGCGGCGGCGGCGGCGGGCGCTCGTGGGGCGGGGTGTTGACCATCAGCGCGAAGCTCTCCTCGGTCGCGGGCAGCTTGGAGATGTAGTGCTCGGGGTGGGCGCGGCGGATGTGCTCCTGCATGGAGCGGTAGCGCTTCTCCTACACGGCGGCGAGCCATGTCAGTAGGGGCGGCGGGCGAAGGGAACTGTGGCGGACTCACGCCGATGCAGCGCTTGCGGCAGCTGGAGCCATCCTGATTGCGCAGCGGACAGACGACCTCGTTGGTGCTGTCGGAGACGGAGAAGGAGTGGGTCAGGTTGTTGCGAGGAGGTGGCATGGCAGCGGCATGCAGGCCGAGCTGGGCTGGGCTGGGGAGAGCTGCGGGGGCGGAATTGGGGAGCTTTAACGGGAGCGCTGGGTCAATGGAGCGCGGTGTGCGGCGGCGGACGAGCTGGTGCAGGCGGGTCTGAAGCTGTCAGACTTGGAGCTCAGGGAGCTGGAGAGGTAGTGCGGGAGGGGTTTTCAGCAGGAGCGGGGATGTCTGCTGCTTGCGAGGTAGGGCTCCATTTGCCGATGCGACGGCTGCAAGCTCTGAGCTCTCAGGCCGTTCAGTGCGGCGGTGATTGGCTGGCGCAAAAAAATGTCTTCGGTCGAGGCTAAAGCTCTTGCAGACCCAACGCCCGAACTCCCTCCGCCTGCGCCGGCTCGAGGCTGGAGCTGCAGCGGAAGCTCGAAGCCGGAAAGCTCGAAGCTGGAAGCTGGAAGCTGGGAGCTCGAAGCTCGCCCGCATGCCTGTGTTCTGGGAGCTGAGCTTGAAGCTGTGGGGAGCTATGGCGCAAGAAAGCTTCACGGCGCCGCCCCATAACACTGCGGCAACAGCAAGCAGCAAGCAGGAAAGAAGAGTAGAGCGGCGGCACGACGAGGCCTGCGACCAGCAACCAGTGTGACCTGCAACCTGCTCGCCGCACACCCCGCTCCCAGCAACGCTCCGCATCGCACAGCACCACGCCGCAGCGGCTGCCCGCAGATTGCAGCCCGCTGCCTCGGCGCATCCCGGGTCGGCGGCTGACGAGCACGCTATCCGGCGTCTGGCGTCTGGCGCCTGGCGCCTGCGCCTGTGTTCTGTGTCTGTGTTTGCGCCTGCGTCTAGCCGGCGGAGGGGGCGGGACGACGACAAGCCGGAGACTTTTGCGCGGCATGATATCGCTGTTTCAACTGCGCCCGGCACCAGCAATGCCCCTGCCAACCCACGCACGGCCCTGCCGTGGCGAGCGAGCCGGAGCTCTCATGCGGGCGTCGATGCGGCGGGCGGGTCTCTTGCCGGAGCTTCGACTTCGACTTCGACTTTGACTTCGACTTCGACCTTGACTCCGATCTCGACTCCCCGTGCCAGCATGAGCTGAATATATGTATATGAGCAGTATGTGCTCGCTAATCCAACCTCGTGCGCGCACACGCACGGCACCCGTACCCGCGCGGCCGTCCAGAGCCCTGCGCAAGGGTCCGCAGCAGCTTGGGTTCGTCGCAGATTGGCATCGACTCGACCTGCTCTGCCTGACTCCGCCTTGCCGTCTCATGCGTTTCGCGCTCCTGACACCGCCTGCTTGGAGAATATGACATGGCACCGCCCACCTTCGCTGCTGCTGCGTCTCATCCTGCCCTCCCGCTCCGCTGCCTCTACAGCAAGCCAGCCCAGTGCGCGCTGCTCCCGATCACAGCCGTGGCCCGTCTCCCTCGCCGGTCAATGGACGCTTGACGGCTGCCGCCGGGAACGGCGCCATCTGCAAAAAGAAAACCAAGCCTCCTGCTCCGGCCTTCGACCCAATCAGACACCCGCTCCATCTTCTTACGCTCAGGGACGCGGCCAGCCTCGGCGCCGCTGCTAAAATGACGGCCGCCTGCATGCTCCACACGTCGACGCCAGCCCGCCTGCCCGCGTAAACCTGCCATTCAGCCCCCGTCGTCTCTCGAAACCGGGAACACTCCCTTTTCTTACATAGGCACTGGCTGCCCGCAACCAAATGTTTCCCCTTCCATTCGCCATCTCCTCCCCGCGTCCTGGCGCGCGTCCCAGCGAAAGCCGCCAGCCAGCGGCTCTATCGCCATCACCATGCTCGCCATCAAGGCCTTGAACGCCGACACTTCATTCCTCATAACCTTCTCCCCTTCGATCGCTCCCCACGGCCCGGCCGCTTCCCAGTTCCCCGGTTCATTCACCGTTCTTATCGATCCCTGGCTTGCCGGTCCCGCCCAGATCCTCAGTCCCAGGTTCTCTATCTCTCACCACAAAACCCGATCATGCGTAGCCACTCTCGCCGAGCTCCCGGAGCCAGACATGGTCCTCATCTCGCAAGACAAACCTGATCATTGCCATGAAGGGACTCTCAAGCAACTCCCTCCAAACTCGGGCGCCATCATCCTTGCTGCCCCTGCCGCCGCCAAGAAAATCCGCAGATGGAACCACTTCCCTAAAGGCAGCGTGCATGCTTTGAGGCCTTTTTCTGCCAACGACGACAGTCGCGTCTTCCGCCTCGAGCTTCCTTCCTTCTCGCCCTCTGGCCTTCCCGGAGAGGTGACCGTGTCTCTTATGTGTCCCAGGCGGGACATCAGTGGCTTACATAATGCCATCGGCATTACCTACCGTGCACCCACCAGCGCTCTAAGCCCGACGAAGACATCCTATATCGAATTACCTCCTACCCCTCCGCTCTCTCCCACTCCCTCACCTACCTTGGATCGTATGGCTAGTATAGCAAGCTTGAGGCCATCAAACCCGGTCCCTTTATCGGCTTCATACAGCCCACGTCCACTCACGCCCAACTCTGCCACCCCTCTGGACCGCGACCGCACTGTATCTCTAGTCTATTCGCCCCACGGTGTTCCCTATTCGGTCCTCGCGCCATACGCTTCTACCCATCTTGTTCAGCAATCGGCACTCCCACTGACGGCACTTTTACATTCTTTTGACCGGGTCGACAATCCATGGTATCTGGGCGGGAACATTGCGGCAGGCATTCCGGGAGGCAGCGAGATCGCACGTCAGCTAATGGCCAAGTGCTGGGTAGGCGCGCACGATGAAGAAAAGGACAATCGCGGTATCAGTGTTATGAAGTTGAAGATCAGGCGTATGCAAGTAGAGGAAGTCAGGCTTTTGCTAGAAGAGAAGGGTATAGTAGCAAGGGTTGCCCGACTACAGCCTGGGGAGAATATAAGGGTGCGCCCGGACACATGCTGATCCATGAGTTTCTCTCTTAAGGTATTTTGGTTGCATCATTCAGCGAGGCGCAAAGACATGGATTTGGGACGGCGTTAAGAGATTGGTATTCGCTTATCAGAATAAGATACCTACAGGATGGGAATTGGTCGGGTATAGTGGTCAAGAATCTACCTCATTGTCTTTTCCTTTCGTGCCTCTATCTTTGTGTTGCGATCGGTAAGAGACCGTGATAACAATCTAAGATCAAAAACCCATCCTATAAGAGGACACTTGCAAGGTTTCATTCATCCGCCATGATTGCTCGCTCATCCTTATGAACATCTCTTGCAGGACGCAATACATTCGATCAAGCATGACGGACCGCGTCAGGTTGCTTACCGCAATAATATTTTGCCTTATTCTAACTATCCATCTTTGCGTATTATCACGCGTCTACTGGTGCTCGGACGCCTGATCTCGGTTGCGTATGATGGGACCTCCGATCCGTTTAATGTTTCGTCGCTTCTTTCAACATTACAATAGTATCAACGTAACCTTGGAACTCCTTTAGTGGATATTATACAGATTCTCCTAGCCGCAACGTATAGCGACCCAAGATGCATTCCACGTTACAACGTTAATTCCAAGCACTTCCAAGTAGGTGTCCCAGATGGCCACTCAGCTCATCCTACTATACAGAGCTTAGGTAGCGGAACATCGAAGAGATCACATATGGACATATCCGTGATCTTCACTCTAGGCTAGAGGGGCTCAACAATGCTTGAGCACATGATTTCGTGACGCTCTCGTTCGTGATCGAAAGTCTTCCCATTAGCGACTTTGCATGCCGGCGGAGTCGGCGAGTATCCGTATGGAAAGTCAACGCCGACCTTCAAGACGTGAATTTCCGAGACGCATCAAGTCACCGGTCTCCCAGGACATCTTGACATAAAACTTCTAGTTCGTCGGGCTCTCGGCCGGTACTTCTTAGTTCGCAGCTTGCTAAAATCGAAATGTCCAGTTTTATCGCAGTCAATCTTACAGATCGGCAATCTAAGGGCATAGTTCATGTGACGGGCTTGGCGGCCTTGCACGAAGTCGTGGTGCGTCTTCACTCACGAGCTTATGATATTTCAGCTAACACATTAGCTTTACGTGTTTATGCTTGAAAGAAGGTAACGACTAGTAGAGTATCGAGGACAGTTTAAGCATGAGTTGAGGCAAAAAGTAGAACAAGTCATGGGTAGAGTTGGTTTTGTTTCAGAGTGGAAGATCTCCTTTGATTATAGCTCTAAAATATTTCGATATCCAACCAATGAGAGCCATTGCCATGAGGATTACACCAGATCTCACTTTATAACATCAAATTGTGGGACTGACCTCAAGAGGGGATATAAAGATAATAGAAGCATGACGAACGGTATATTATCTGATCACGCCAGAATGAATCCCTGATTGGGTTCATTCTACCACCTCTCTTGCCCTTAAAGGGGTCTGTGTGGTGACCTGGCGCAGTAGGTAAGGGTCACACCTTTACAAGAAGAATATGCACTTACAGATGTAGCTCAGCAAGCAAAGCAACGAAGTACCTTGAACTTATAATCGAGAGACTGACGATCGGTTTCAGACCTGGATTGTGCTTTGACAACAGCAATTCAACCCAGCTGTTGCTGAGACATGAGCGGAATTCAGACAGACGCACCACAATCTGTGATTGTGTCAGTTCAATCGTAGCCACAAGGATTTGTGTCCTCCCAAGAACTGCCTCCTGGCCCTTTTCTACGGACATGATACTGCGCTAAGGCAGCATAATCTATAATTGGACGTACTTCAACAGTAAGTTTTGACGTTTTGTGGTTTCCTCGGAATGTATGGAAGTGAACTACAGGGCTTCTTTACCTGACATAACAACTATTTCGATTTTACGTTACGTTTTCTGTGTACATATCTCTTTCCAGCTCTCAACCATATGGTAACGGTAAGCCTTTACCCCATGATTGTGGTATAAAAGCTGTGGTATACAATGCTAATCTTTTCACTTTTAGTAGACTTCCAGAGTCGTGAACTCGCATCTGCATGAGCTCATGAATCATTTATCAAGCAAGTTGAGGATTCAGACTGTCGTTGGAGTTAACGCAATAGATGTAGCAACCTAAGTATTTCGAAATCTGCAGAATTGGACTGACAGTGGACATAGTCGAAGAAGCCCACTGGACTCGTGGCAAATCACTACACCGTCGAAATCATAGATTTATCTCAATGTAGAACACGTTATACAGGAAAGGTGTCATCCCTTTGCGTTGAGTGTTCAAGGTCTACGTAAAATCTGGTCTCTTGCTTGCTGTTGTAGAACTGAATGAACCAGTAGCGTACTCAAGAGTCGAGATCGAAAGAGCGAAGGCGAAAGCGTCCAGCAATACAGGAAGTTTCTCTCTTCCCCACTCCCTTCAGCGTAACATGCGGGGGAACACAGAAGGCGGGAAAGAAGAGGCAGGCAAACGATTAGTACAAATTAAGGCTGAGATTACTGAAGGTACCTTTCTTTGAAGGAAAGAAAGGCAGGTATATAAATATTTTGTCTATTTGCCGCGCGCCTATAACTCCGGACCCTGTATAACGGCGGGTCTAATCGAGATATCTCGCCACATGATGCAGGGCAACCATATGGGTAGGTCTAGAATTGCTTGGACTCCAGAAACTTGATGATTTTATCTCTGTGGTCGCCCTAAATACATCCCGTAAGCGATTTTGTAGAGAAAGAGCCTGCATTTGCTATACCTTTGCAATAATATTCTTCGTGACTGAGTTAATGATGATTTCAGAATCGGAGAGTTCCAAATGCGCCTTGAGATCTCTGTGAAGGCTCTTCACGTCTCCACTGATCTTCCGCACCTTGGTCAGCCTAAGGTTTCCCCCACGCTTTGCGTCCTTGTATACGGGCAATAAGTTCGATGGTGTGCGTTGGACGAAGTACGGAAGCCGCGTTGGCTGGACGCGTTCCACGGCGTTGGAGTTGGCGTTAACAGAAGCAGTGGTTGAAGCAATAGTCACTTCAGCTGAAGCAATTGTCAGCAACTTGAGGGTTTGGAAGCTGAAACAGATCATAAGAGGCGGCATACATTCTTGTCCGAAGCGGGCGCATTTGGAGAAGCGGTGGATCTGGTTGACGACCGCGGGCCTGGGAGTTGCGAGCGAACGGAAAAGAGGGTGGAACGGTCGTGCTAGCAGCATGGCTGCGTGTGTGACTAATTAGCGACGCGGTCAACTGGAAATGGTGAAGAGAGCAGAGGGTGCACAATCACGGCTTGTCTGGCGTGCCGCTGCTAAGGTCAAAGTCGCAGATCGGCGGTCTTCGGCGCTTGGCCCAAGCGAGGCGACACGGCGCGGAATTTTGACGTCCACCGCGCACCCCACACCTTCACCACCGTTCGCTCAACCCACCGCGTCCGCGTCCTTTCCTGCACCTTGCGCGTTGTGCAGCGCCCCCCAGCACTCGCTGTAGAGTCGTCCTGTCCACTTGCCCAGCATGGCCGACGCTACTCCCGATGTCGCCGAGCAGTACGAGCTGCTCCCTAAGATGATCCCAAATCTGGATCGGCATCTGGTCTTCCCGCTGATCCAGTTTGTCGCCGGACCGGAGGAGGAACAGAGCAAGCAGGATAAGGAACTCCGATATGAATTGCTTAAGACCACCAACATGATCGACTACGTCGGCAGTCTGCACGCTGAAATCAACGGTCTGCAGCAGCCCGCCGAAGAGTTCAACAAGAAGCGTGAGGAGGTTCTGCAGAAGCGCGAGCAGCTTGAGGAGGACACGAGCAAGATCTTGAGCCTTTTGGAGGATGAGGCTGTGGTCAGCAACCTGCGCAGCGACAAGACGGCCAACTTGAACTACCTGAAGGACAACCACGGTGTGACCAACGAGATGGTCGACAAGCTTTTCGAGTTCGGGCAGTTCCAGTACAGCTGCGGTGATTACGAGCGCGCATCCGAGCTGCTCTACAGGTTCCGCGTTCTGTCCACCGATAACGACAAGGTCTCTGAGTCCACCTGGGGCAAGCTGGCCAGCAACATCCTCTCGACCGACTGGGAAGCTGCCATGGAGGAGGTCAACAAGGTTAAGGAGAACATCGACACCAGGCTATTCAACAACCCTCTGGCCCAGCTGACTCACCGCACTTGGCTCATTCACTGGGCCCTTTTCCCTTTCTTCAACCACGAGCCCGCCCGTGATACCCTGACTGAGCTCTTTTTTTCGCCCGCCTACATCAACACCATTCAGACTAGCTGCCCTTGGATTCTTCGCTACCTTGCCGCCGCTGTCATCACGAACCGCAGCCGGAGCAGAACCTCCAGTCAGTATCAGAAACAGCTCAAGGACCTGATTCGTATCGTGAAGCAGGAGGGCTACGAGTACAGCGACCCAGTGACAGATTTTATTAAGGCTCTCTACATCGACTTCGATTTCGAGGAAGCACAGAAGAAGTTGGGTGAAGCTGAAGAAGTTCTGAGGAGGGACTTCTTCTTGGTTGCGACGGCTGATGCCTTCGTCGATGCTGCCAGGCACTTGATCTCAGAGTCGTACTGCAAGATCCACCAGAGAATAGACATCAAGTAAGACAGGCAGTGCTAAATCTAGACAGCGGACTAAAAGCTAACATGGTAAACAGGGATCTGTCGACTCGTCTCGGCCTGAGTCAAGACGAAGGTGAAAAGTGGATCGTGAATTTGATCCGTGACACGCGTGTGGATGCCAAGATTGACTACCAGGCGGGCACCGTTGTCATGAACCACCCCCCGCAGTCGGTGTACCAGCAAGTTATCGAGCGCACCAAGGGTGGCTTTTTCCGGACACAGGTGCTCAGTGCGGCGGTTGCAAAATGAAGGAAGGTTTCTTCAGGTTTCCGGGCAGGGTCTTGCTTTTATCCGGCGTCCCGGCGCTTGAAAACATGGGGGTGACTCTTTGCATGCCATGGATTTCCGGCAGCATAGTAAAAAAAAAAAGCAATGGCTTAGAGTAGGGACAATGGGCGATGAAACATAGATTCGGCGGCGGGCAGGGTTGCGCATGACATGTCGCCAGGTAAGCGTCAGAAAGATGTCTCGGAGGCCGGCAGATTGTTAGTTTCTGCTCTCGCCATGCCGGAGAGTGTTTGATGACCAGTCACACGTAGAGTAAGAGCAGAAGAATGCGATGCCATCTACAAGCATGAAACGCGGCGTTTCTCGTGTTTCACACGCACGTGGGGCGTGGGCAAGCACGCAGGTGATGACACGACGGAGGACAGGTGGATGCCGCAAAGCGATATGGATGGATAATTAGTAGCGGTCGTAGATGTTGCCATATTCTGGAATGCCACCCGTGGAGGCGTGAGACGTTTCGAGGCCGAGGCGGATAGGCAACGCATCATCGCATAGGGTCCCTTGGACTCGGACCTTGGCGTGCGGATCGGAGCATCAAAAACCCTAAACGCCCTTGATCCTGGCCGAGTGGCTGCAGCTTACAACTGTTCTCGAAACTCTGCTAGACCTTTAGCGAGTCAGAGCCGGTTGCCAGACGGAGCGAGCAACTTTTTCTGCTACTTTTCATCGCGCCGCTACCAGCTCAATTTCGATCCTCACCACCTGCATCAGCCCGCAGCTCAGCTGTCATGACCGACGAATCGCGGAAGCGCAAGGCGCCCACCGAAGGCCACCCGCACGACCGCAAGAGAAGCAGAGTTCGTCTGCCCTGCTCTTGGGCATAGTTTTCGGCGCCTCTCCACGCGAATGACGGCACGACTGACCACTGCGACAGGGTCGGAGGCAATGGCGCACGCTGCCCGCGAAACAGGGCGGCGGCAACATCGAGCCCGGAGACTCTGGCATCTGGGCTACGTGCAATATGGGAAGAGAAGCCAAGGCCGTGACTGAACTGAGGGACATGTTCGGAGAGGTATGCAGCCAGCCGCGAAATACTTCCCCTACGCATGTGCGTGCGGTAACGAGCGGGGCTGATGCGGGCGTAGCACTTTGAGAAGATGTCCGGCGGCGCAAGCCGCGTCGGAGACGCGGGCGACGACGCTTCGCCGCACCAGGACGCGGACGTCGAGGCTGAAATTGCCAAAGAGCTGGAAGACATCCGCAAGCCGGCCCAGGAGCCTCCCTTCAGGCACATCCGGGTCGATACGGACTGCAGTTAGTCTCACCTGCGCATGTGCTTTTTGGCGACGCTTGCTAACATATTTACAGTCATGTTTTTCAAGACACGACAGCCCATCGAGCCTGTCGAGTTTGTGCGGCGCATTTGCGAGTGCGCTATGGAAAGCTCAGAGCGCAAGACGGGCCGCTTCGTCAAGAGGCTGACGCCTATGACGCTCATGGGAAAGGCATCACAGAAGGGCTTGGAGGAAGTTGCCGCCAAGGTGCTGGCGCCGCACTTCCACACGGAAGGTGCCGCTGGCAAAAAGGTAAGAACCTCCACCGCAGCCATCGTATTCCGTATTCCTCCCGGCCTTTGCTGCACGAGAAGCATTTTCGGCGTGCCACTGGGCAACACACCAAGTCTTCGCTGACGGTGTTCGGCTAGTTCGCAATAAGGCCAAACATACGCAATAACAAAGACATGCCGAGAGAACAGGTCATAAACACGGTAGCTGCCGCCGTTGGGCCGGGACACAGCGTCGACTTGAAAAATTACGACTTGCTAGTGCTTGTCGACATCTACAAGGCAAGTCTTGCTGGTTGTTGAGTGTGTCGGGCCAGGGCTTGGCCCGCGGCGGGAGCCGGAAACGCTGACGACACGCACAGGGCCTCTGTGGGATGAGCGTGGTAGGTCCCGACTTCGAGCGACTCAAGAGATACAATCTCTCGGAAATATACGAACCATCACCGAAAGAACAGCCGAATTGAGCAGCAGTGGCCGGCTTGACAGCCAGGCGAGGCGGGCGCGGAAAGCACGCGAGGGCTTGGCGAGCAGCAGAAGCGCATGGAGGCTGCAGACGCTTCCTCGGGCGATTATGCGGGACTGTATCCGAGTGCAGCGGAGGGCAGCGGGGGTTGGGGTCAGATATAGCACGTTGGGCGGAGCGGCAGGGACGCGTGTGGATGCGAGGGCGGGCGTCAGGCGGGACGCACAGCCGGACCGGGCGGGCTCGCGGAGGCGGAGGGGCAGGGTGGAGATTGGGATAGAAACTCAGCACTCATAAGCGACTCGGCGATGGTGGTGTGGTCCCAGGGCAGCGGCATGACAAGCCACCAGACGCGAGGTTCCGGGGCGCTGGGCTGCGGGCTCGCTTTCTGGAACACGAAAGGCGAGTTCCCTTGGGCGATACGACACGGCAATGCCACGTTGGGGCGCTGCACGACATTGGGCGCTGTGGCATGGGGCTTGGGGCTTGGGGCCTGGAGCAAGGAGCAGGGGCGCTGTGGCGGACGGGCGGGCGCGGGGGAGGCAGTACCTGTGCTGTGTACAGGTAGGCGGCTGCCATATTGCACGCGGGCAGCTCGCTTCTTGACGCCACCGGGATTTGCGTTTGCGGCAGGCCTGCCGAGTGTTTGAAGCAAGGCCAGGCGTGCCAGGCTCAGCCCTGCGCGCTCGGGGCAGCCACGGTCAGACGCGCTCTGGCGAAAGCCGGGGCCGCCAGTCGCCAGTCGCCAGCCGCCAGCCGCGAGCCCGGCCGCCGTGCTCCATGCCATATCCAGTAGTCTCTGACGAGCCCCGACTGCCCGCGAGAAGAAGCCTCCCTCCACCAACCGCCGCCCACCCCACCAGCTCAGCACCGGCAACCAGCTCCAGCAGCCATCGCAGACCATGCGCCCCTGGTCGCTCCAGCATGCCCCCGGCCAAGCGCCGCCGCGCGCAAACACGCCCGCCGCGTGCCTGTGCCCGCGCCCGCGCCCGCGCCCGCCTCTCGCGACGGCCGCTCCAAGGCCCCAAGGCCGATGCTTGACCTCAACCATGACCTGCGCCGGATGACGCCTCAGTGCTCGCTTCCTCCCGGTCAGCCTCGGCCCGACTGCCCTGCCTGTCGTCAAGTACTGTCCGGGTTTCATCGTTATCTCGAAGTGATATTCAAAGAAGCCCTTTCGGGGCTGCTGTCATATTCGGCAACCTTCCCCAACACCAACTGCTGCCAGACCACCTGAGACCTGCTCCATCTGGCTCCGCCTTCTGTTTCAGCGCTCTGCCTCTGCCGCTTGCCTCTGCCTGCTTTGTTTATTATTCCTACCTTTTAGCTGCCAGCTGCCCGCTCATGGGCCCGGCCGTCGCCATGCATCTACCACCACTCGACGTCCACTCCTCCTTTCCGCTTGTCACAATGAGTCGTCACTCTTACCACTCGTCAACCAGCAACTTCCTTCCTTCTGCCGCCCTCCAGGGCCCCTCGAGTCGCCCGCAGTCGCCCTCTCCGGACCTAGCCAGCATCCAGAAGCTACTCCGCGATCACTTTCGCTCCGCCCGAGCATCTCTCCAACAACTCGAGCGCTTGCCCACCAGCCTCCATCGTCTGTACCTCCTCCACCTCGCGGATGGTACTAGGCTGGTGCTGAAGTGTCCTCCAGCTGCCAGCACTCGTCTCCTCCGCTCCGAGCACTTGTCTCTTGTCACTGAAGCCCACGTTCTCGAGCTCATCGCCGGCTCCAACCCTCGCGTACAGATTCCTACACCCAGGCTCCTATGTGTCGACTCGAACGCCTGTTCTGAGCCCCTTGGAAGCAGCTATATGCTGCGTTCACATGTCCATGGCATTCCTTTGGCACAGCTGCGGCCGCACCTGAGCAGCACGGATCTGTCCCATATCGATCATGCTCTGGGAGGTTACCTACGGGAGCTGACTTCGATATCTGCCCCAGCATTCGGGCCTGCGCTAATGGTCGCATCTGGTAAAGGCAGCAGTTCTTGGACGGAGGCCTTCCTCCTACTTCTAGAGTCGGTGTTGCGAGATGCAGAGGATATGCTCATCGCACTACCGTACGACTTCATACGCTCACTCGTGCAGGCTCAACAAGCTACACTGGATGAGGTACGGACCCCGGTGCTTGTGGCGATGGACGCAGGCAGGCCAGGTAATGTACTAGTAGACGAACGGAGACGAAGTGTCAATGGACTGGTTGGCTGGGGCAACAGCATGTGGGGCGATGCACTGCTGGCTGCTGTTTGTTGGGGCTACTCGGACGGTCAAGCAAACGAGAGCAACAGGGCATTCTGGGCGGGATTCGGTTGTGGTGAGAGGTCGAACTCAGAAGGTGTGAGGATGAAGATGTGAGTCGAGCCTGCAAGGGGTTCCCTTCCGATCATCACTGCTAACTAGGCCTTGCAGATATGCTGTCTTCAAAGCCGTGACAGCCATTGTCACTCAATACTATCGTCCATCTCAGCTAGACCACGAAGAGCTGGAGGCCAGGAGAGCGCTGACGCAGGCACTCAACGATTTACGCGGAACCGTGTAGGTCCGATCAAAACCAGCAGGCAGTCCAAGCGGGCATGATTGCATCACTGCATTGAGTCCGCTTTTGGTAGCCTTCTGTGTAATCTCCTTGAGACGTATCAATGTGGGAACGTTGAACCGAATCTCTGGGGAAAAAAAAAATTTTAAAAGGAAGCTAAGGGGGAGAGTACAAGCGCGGCCGACGCGCAGAGACGCTCTGGTCTCCCGGCGTAAGAGCATGGAAAGGGAAGGAAGCGCCGTGCTGCAACGGTATGCTGCGGGTGATTGGACCCGTGCTTCTAGCTAGGTCTGTACTGTGCTGAGGCGACGCGTCTATGCCGCCAGGATCGAAGAACGCCATCCGAGGAGCCACAAGGTGCGGGATTTGATGGGAACGTAGCGTGGTGGTCCTTCTGCTCCCTATCATTCGATGACGAGACGGCCTGTTCCAGTACATATTTTTGGATTGACCCTTTTTAAAGCGTATACGTACAGATGAGTTCATAGCCGCCGGCATAGTGAGGGAGTTCATATTTTCGGATGATTTTCCATTTATAGAAAGGTACGAGGGCGGTCGAGATACAAAAATGGTGGAAGCGTTGGTGCGTGGGGGTTTGGCCTTTGTGGGTTTCGGATCAAATCACGATATCGAATTACCAAGTAGTCATTGCCATCGTTCACGACCATTGCTAAAGGGAAATTCTTACGGGAGAAAGAAAGCCCGCATGCCCCAGCACGTGCACTTCTAGCACAACCTGCGGCCCGGCGAGATCTCCGTTGAGACAAGGTCTGTAGCATGCACGTACGCACGGAAGGCCGAATAACAGCGCCAAGCCAGCTTACCGTAACGGGTCAGAGAGCATGGCCAGCCCTAGTAGTCTGTGCAGGCCGCATATTTTCTGAGACTGCACAGTGATAATTCGGAGCTACATTGAAGCGAGTGATCGGAGCGTTGGAGATGTGGTTCGGGGTTGGGCCGCGTAAGGCAGAGAGGCTGTGCAGCGCGAAAGAGAGATGTGCAATTAGTGTCATGTATTTTTGTATGTACTGCACTATCAAAATAGTTACGATAGAAGCCACAGGACAACAGATGCATCTCACACTCAGCTGGCTACGGTTCTCACACGTCTCCTTTTCTGACACGGCTCTCCCTTCCTGGCATTCCTTTCAGATCCGGAGGGGGAGAGAGAGAGAGCGCGAGCGCGCTTTGATAGGGGCTACATCTACCACTCTTCTTCTCGCTCCTCTCATCATTCGATATTCAAATGCAGCATGCACATCGATTTCCTGATACCGCTGGCACTGTCCGAGTGATCGGCAAGTGGTAGTGTGGCTAGGTTGGCTCGGAGAAGGGCCGTCGGGCGACGCGGGAGCTGGATCCTATTCCCAGCGCCAGGAGGCCGGCATGGCCGGCAACTGGCTTGGGGATTTCGTCTTGTCGTAAGATGAGGCAATTGGCCGCTGATCGCTCCCAAAAGATCGAAATGGAAACCTTCTTTGGAGCACAAATTCCATGGCGTTCGGACAGGACGACCGTGTTCAGTGAGCTGGGTTGCGCGAGAGGAACTGGGCACAAGCTTTTTCGGGAGCATGCCGATCGCCCACTGCGCAAGCTGTGTCGGCAGCAAGCCTGGCGGCATTTGTGTTCCAGGGTTACGACCACCTCCAGCCGCATCTCATTTACGAGTGGGCCGATCAGCTCTCTGTTGCGTTGGAGGATGAGGTTGTGGAGTGCTTGCAGCAACAATAGGCGGGTGGGCGATCGGCAGCACACAAGCAACGGGGAGCTGGCCAGTTGCAGGGCAAGCAGTGCTGATCCTGGACGTTCTTTTGGCAGCTTCTTGATGACGATCTCCCACTGCCAGGCTCAGTTCTGGGCTGCATTTCCGCGCAGCCAACCACCAGTACGGATTGCTGGCCCCCTTTCTTTTCCTGCACTCCCGCAACAGGCAGTGCACAAAGCGCAGCCTTCTTCGTCTTGGGCGTGTGCTAGAGTCGGAGAGGGCACCGAAACTCTGCAATCTCGCTCCACAAGCCGGCACCGCTCCAGGCCCATCATACTTTGGTGTCAGCCGGCTTGCCAGCGGCGAGCGGGCCCACGCGTGTAGCGGGCAAGACGGGGCTTTTCGGGCCCAGCAGTGGCGCGGCGGCGCGACAGCGCAGGCACGCCGAGAGTCCGAGGCAGGTAGGGCATGGGATTGATGGTGTCGAGGCCTGTCTGTCGCTCAAACGCGAGGTTAGTCAACGGCAGCGCGAGGCTCCTTGGCGGCCGGCGGCCGGGGTAAGCGAGGGCGACAGGGCGTCGTGCAGCTTGCAGCGTGTAGCGTGCGGCCGCCCTGGCGCTGTCTTGCGCCCTGTCTTCTAGAAGCCCTGCCCGGAGACTCGCCGCGTTTGCTGTTCCCGGCCTGGTCGCCATCAGGCCTGCAGCCGCCCTCCCCGCCGACCTGGAGCGCCATCATGGCTGTGGCCGCCCACGCCTTCTCGCTTGCCCCTCCATCGCCGTTGAACCTTCTTCGCCCGCATGCCTGCTGCCAGTCAACCAATTTCCCCAACTCCAGCCTGACCCTCGCGACACTTGCTGCCTGACGCTCGTTGCAGCCCACCTGCCCGCCGTGTCCCGGGCGCGACGTCGCCAACCACAATCTCGCCATCTCAGCTGCAGCGTCGCCCCTCGTCCGTGTCAAGCCCCGTCCGTCAAATCTGAGCGACAGACAGAAGCCACGCCCGGCTCACCTCCGCAGAGACGCCTTTGTGCCTAGGAATATGCCATTTCCAGTATCAGCCCCGCAGGCGTCCGGGCGTCACCGTCACCGTCATCCGCTCGAGCACCCGCCCGCTTGCACAGCTCGGCCGCTCCCGCCAAACGGCTGTCCTCTGCCCTGCCTTATCAGCCCTTCCCCTAGCAGGCGTCCCTTAGTATGTATGTACGCTGCCCTGTCCTGCGCTGCCTTGCCACTCCATGAGTATTGCACGCAACTCATCATCAACCCCTGCCCTAGCCGGGCCAAGCTTGCCTTTCTCTCGCTAGCAATTTCCCGATAGGGTAGGGAATGCGGGTAAGCTTAACGTGAGGATTGGTTCGTCGGCTCAGCTTTGCCCAGGTTTCTAGGAGCATCCCGGTCAGTACCTTGTTGCGCCCCTCGATACCCATGTCGAATCTCAACCTCTTACTCTGGCTCTCCGATTCGACCACCACCCTTAATGACAACTCCTCCAGCTTGACGATGCCTCCAATGAGCCTCGCTGCAACTTCTGCTCTGGCCACGACGAGGCACCTGTGCATCTGACGTTACCTTCGGCGTCCAGCACTGCGACCAGACCGCTCCCGCCGGGGCTAAGCAGCAGCTTAGCCGTTCCTAGTGCTGAAACTGCCGTCAGAGCTTTCGTGTCCCCCGGCATCACCGGCAGTACTAGCTTCAGAACATTTGACAATTCGCTGCCACTGGAAGGACGTCTTTGCCGTCTTCATTCCTCGTTCGCGTGGCTGCGTCCGGATGTAACGTGACAGCTCTGTTTGAGAAACACTGGGCTTGCTGAAGCGGCGATAGTCTCAGCCATGTGGGTTTGATGGCGGGGCCTGCCGCGCGTTTGACGATGCGTGGATGCGAGCCTTGCCGGCGCAGCGCACGCGCGGAGCGAGGCTACGCATGGCGCTGCTTGATGTCTAGACCGCCGTTCTTGCGCTGACCGGTCTGGCATCTTAGTCGATGCTGCGTTATACCCTTCCGCTACCGCACAAGATCCACCCAGCCCACCAGTTCCGACTGCTCTTCATGCTGTGGTTGGATGCTATGTTTCTTCGAGGCTGAAATCATGCTGGTCTGCTTCTGGCCGCCAGTCTCCCAGCTGGCTCAATAGATGCATGTTCGCTTCGGGCTCGCTTTGCAAGCGAACAAGGTACCTATGGGCTGAATGGACTCCTGAGGGCAGTAGCTGATAGGCTGCGTATGCACGGTGATGTCGTCGAAGCCGCCTCTTGCTACACCTTTCGCTTAGCTTTCTGCCCACTTCCTCTTGCGCTGGACAACCAACCGTCGCGCCGTGGTGTGTTGCATACAATGTGTCGTAGGTGTTTATCAGCCACCGTAATAGCAACAGGAAAATGAGTGAGGCGGCAGCGGGGTCCTGCTCGAATAGGCGTAGGGTGCAAGTATATTAACAGCTAATAAATTACAGCAAGAACCTTATCGAGAAGCCCTGCTGACTGGATCCTACACGTACGAATGTGCATCTGGACCACGGCTGACCACAGCCTTAACACGATGATCTTATGCATCCTATATGGCGGGAGCGCTAAGGCACAGAGCAAGCTCAAACTAAGCGTTGAGGAAACGCCCAGCGATGACGGCGAAACAGAAGGCATCAGTCGAGAGTCATATCGCAACGCTTCCGAATTTCGTATGCCCCCTCCTGCCCCTTGAACCACATCAGTCAGTCAGCAGCAAAAAGCAATCAGAGCCACCGGCGCACGCGTACGTGCACAGACATTAACACTTGCTCCGACATCCAGGGCCTCGGGCACGGAGGATACGACAGGGCTGAGACATTCGCGCAGCCCACCCCAAACACGACTGAGAGATCATCTACCTCCGGCCCTTATTTCCCCCTTTCCCCCGGACGAGGCAGCCTCTGCTCTTCAATCGCAATCATGCATCCGATTGATTGCCGTCTGGATCTAATCTGTGACAGGTCTGCCGGCCGGCCGCTGCGCGCCGCCGCTCCTAACGACCGACGGGCTTTTGTGGGCCTCGAGTCATCCGTTGATCCGCGACGGGGGTTCGTGCTGGAGGAAACGCTCAGAAGGGTCTCGTTGCGAGGGTTCCTCGGGCATCCGATGGTGCTTGAGCACAGTGACAAGCGGTCACGCACCCAAAGAAAGGAAAACGCACAGGCAGCAAGGACGCAGAGGCGAGCAGTAACCTGACCATGTGTCAACCATGACGGACGGCTGAAGTTTCGCTTATGTCCGGAGCTGGGCAAAGGAAAGGGCGGAGGAAGGGACGAGGTCAGCGCGCAGACGCGGACAATGTATACGGAGAAGAAGTACGCAGGCCCGAGCGCGACAGACGGTGCCTCCCGCCGGTCCTTCCCGCTTCCTGGGAGGGGGCCAGCGCCCCCGAACGGCGGTCGCCTTGCGGCATGGATCCTGCGCGGACGGTACGCGCCTGCACCGGCGGCCTTGTGGTGTGGGACTCCTGTCGCGCAAGGGAAGATTGGGGGGATGGGAGGCGAGAAGAGAAGGCGCGGGCAACGGAGTGGCTGAGAGGCGAGACCTCTTCCCTGGTACGAGCGTGGATGAGCAAGCAGCGGTGGTTTGGCCCTTTGTGCAATGTGGTGCCTACATGCGAAAACGCTATAGGTGGGCCAGGTAGCGAGGCAGGATACGTCCCGCATCTGCGTCTGCAATGCGCGTGTGGATGCTGGTGCTGAGCTGCCACGCGGCGGATTCGCAGGCGTTATCGCCGGGACATGCAGGTACTGAGCAGCTGTTGGCGGGTACATGGTCCGTCTGTACGACCTGTTTCTGCGGCTACTCGACTGTGCCGCACAAAGCTTGTTCTACCCCAGTGCTTCACTCACTTCGATCTTCGTGCGATCCAGCTTCAGCGGCCAAGGCGTGCTTGAAGTACTTGCACAATACTCGAATACTTAGACTGTGCTGCATCCGACTGCGGTTAGGTGGCCAAAATACACCGGATGCCACCCAATTGCACCGCGTGTGGGGATGCTGCAGCAGCAGCAGCACTAAATACGTACCACGCCTTGGCACAACCCGTAACTTGCGTCTGAACGTCTGACCGGAAGACTCACTCGCTCTCGTCCTCGGGCTCGTTTTCTGTCTCGCGTCCAGCTGGAATGGCGCGAACGTTGCAGTGAGCTTGGGGAGACGCTTTCCTCCGTCTTACGTAGAGAGACTCGCCTCGACCGCTCGCCTAAGTCGCTACGAGCGAATAAGAGCCTCGGCATTGGGATGGCAGGCAACAGCATCGGCGGCGCGCGGGAACGACGAAGGGCATCAGAAGGGAGGAGGAAGGCGTAAGCGAATGTGCATTCGTGCATGCAGAATGTATGCAGGTCTGGTCTGCGACCACGGCTTGGCCAGTCGGAGTATACTCCCTCTCAGCCCAGCTCGACGGCATTCTCCTTCACCCACTCCCTCAGCTCAGATCTCCCAAGGATCACCAATACCACTGAACAACGCATGATCCTCCGGCCGCGTCGCCCTGACTTGGCTTGTATATGCAATGCACTTTCTGCCACACCGGCTTCCTCGGCCCGGCATCGCTGCTCTCTTTCTACCCGTTCGATGCAGCTTCGCCTACTCCCACGGCTTCATCCGCCTGTACACGACGCTTCCGATACCACCTCGTCGCTTCCGCTCCCGCTCCTCCTGGAGACCGCAGTACGCCTAGCCCGGGAAACCGGCCCTCGCCATCTTCCTCGCTCGGCCTTCACGCCTGTTGTGGTTTGCTCGTGACGCCTTGCTGGCTTCCTTCCGCTGCCTGGCAACCTGCGTAGCCTTGCCATCCGCCGGCCCCGCTGCCCCCGTGTGCCCGTCACCACCACCGCGTCCACGCCTCCTTCCTCGTCCATCTCCTCTGCCCCTGCCCCCTCCCCTGCCCCCTCGTCCGCCTCTGCTACCTCCGTCCGTGTCCGTACCCGACTCTGCAGGCGAGTCGGTCCACCGCGTCGATGCAAGCTCTTGCTGCTGTCCATCAAAGGTAGCAAATTTGGCCTCCAGCCTCTTCAGCCTTCGTGGATCTCTCGCTAGCATACTGGCCCAGCCTTCGATTGCCTCGTCAGTCATGCCTGTCTCGCTGCGCAGCGCCTGTCGGGCACTACTGCGGCGCGTTGCTCCATCACGGCCGAAAGCCCCCTTGGACATCGAATACGCCCGGAAGAGCGCTTCTTCGATATGGTCATCACGTAGCCCTGCAGCCTCGTCGTTGCCTGGAATAGTCGATTCAATCGTGCCGCCAACATCCTCGACGTCGTACGTGTCATCGCGCTCGTCGTCATCAAGGTCGAATGTTGCGAGCGCCGAGAGGATAGCGGCCTTGTTTGGTGCTGAGCCTTTGTCCGACAGTAGGTTGTCCGCCGTAAGAGCCTCGTTTCTGCGACCAATGTGCAGTTTTGAGGCATCGACGACGAGCTGGTCAAACTCGTCATTATCATAGACGTTGCGTCTCGATGGAGGCGGCGTAGATCGAGGCGGGAGGTGAGGCGCTACATTCTTTGGTTTCTGAGCAGGTACAGGTAGCTGCGCCGTCCTGTCGGCGCTCATTAGGTGCGGGGGCAGAGAGTCGTCCAGTAGATGCGCGGTAACCTGTTCCACATCGTCGTTGTATTCGTCCAGGCACTTGACGATGAAGCCTGAACCGAGATCCGGGAAGAGGTCTTGTATCTGCGTAATGAGGCTCATGCGGTGCACATGAACTTCGCCGAACGCTTCGTGGCCATACTCGTCCTCTGCTGCTTTCCCCTTACCCTTGTCAATCTTCCGACGCACAAACTTCTTTGGTCGTGCTAAACCTGATTGGCGGAACGAAGTCAACGATTCCGCAAGGTTCTTTACCCTAACGCCCTCATCGCCTGCTCCGCTGTGCTTGATACGTGCCACAATCGGCGTATTTGTGACTAGATCTGCCAGAAGTGAAGTCTGGCCGGACTTTTGTGCGTCCTCCGCGTTGGTCTTGAGATTGTACAGCGTATCCGATAGAAGAGAGAACTTTGGTTTTTCTCCTTTTGTAAGAGCCAGGACGCCTAGTGATGCAACAGTGACTATCTTTGGTCGGAAGCCAGGCGAAGCTTTCGAGTAGGCTACACAAAGGGCATCGAGGAAGTCCGAACCAGCGATAAAGTAAACGGCGATGTCCGGAGAAGTGTGCAATAGCGGCACCAAATCTTTGAGACTCTCTTCGGCCGCGTCAGGTCGACTCGAATCCAAGGTCTTGGTGAGAGATGCCTTCAACGTCTGCAGGCCTGGTTCAATCTTCTCACTGTTCTTTTTCCAAAGGTGCTCCAGCATGTCCTTCAAACGCTCACTGCGTAGAAACACATGACTGAGGTCGGAAAGGAAGGTCCATTGAAGCAACCTTGAAGGTACATTTTGGGCAGAAAGGAGTCTGTGGGATAGAAGAAAGGCCTGTCTGCGCAAAGCAAGGGCCTTCTCCGATTGAAATTGACGTTCATTGCTTCCAGATCTAGCGGCTTCGTGGAAATAAGATATTAGAAATTGTACAAGACTGCTGTCATCCGAAGCGGCCGAGGAGAAATCGTTCGCAGAAAGCTGCAAGTAGGCCTGAACAAGGGCGATCCAGGCGTCTAGGAAAGCGTCCCATTCGTCAGGCACAATGTCTCGGCGGAGGGCGGCAGGCGGAAACGGAGCGAGTGGCGGAAGAGCCATCTTGAAGGCCCGTGGGTAGGTCGGTTCACGGCAGTGGAATACAGATCTGAGAGAGTTTGAGGACTTGGAGAGGGCCAGCGGACCGATTTCCGGGCCGATAGGGGCGCTTGTAGGAGCCGGTGAGTGTTAGGTGAAGAGAAGGATGCGGCTGAAGGACGATATGACCGCATGGGGTGGAGGGTCGAAGGCCAGGCGCTAAGCCCCAAAGGGTTACCGCGCCAAGATTTTCCCGACGCCGCACACAGCAAAAAAAGCCGGCTCAACACCATTACCTCTCTCTCCAGCACACCGCGCCAACTTGCTGCTACCAGTCATCACGTAACCGCGAGGAATCCTCCGAGTCTTGACTGGAAATCCATCCTCTATAGTACGTTGCCTAGTTCGCCTGCGCAATCATCCATACGAATCTGAGCCTGCGTTGTCCCAATTCGCACCCTTGTCGAGCAGCCCGCTAACCCTACGCCCCGCAGCAAATCGCCAAAATGTCTTATAACAAGGAGAAGGACTTCGCCGAAGGTCCCAAGATCCACAAGATCCGCATCACCCTCACCTCCCGGAAGGTTCAATCCCTCGAGAAGGTCTGCCAAGAGCTCATCGACCGCGCCAAAAACAAGGACCTCCGCGTCAAGGGCCCCGTCCGTCTTCCCACCAAGAACCTCAAGGTCACCACCCGCAAGACTCCTTGCGGTGAAGGTTCCAAGACCTGGGACACCTACGAGATGCGCATCCACAAGCGCCTTATCGAGTGAGTCTCACACTACCTGCAAACTTACACATCGGCCACTGACATAGCATTAGCCTTAACGCCCCCACCGAGGTCGTCAAGCAGATCATTATCAACATCGAGGCCGGTGTCGAGGTTGAGGTCACCATTGCTGCTTAAGCATACCCAGGTTGCAGCATGGCATATTGGAAGATGGAAAACAAAGACATTGGGCAAGTCATGTAAATAACAAATTGCATGGATTGTCTTCTGGCGAAGCTATTCTCGTTTTGCTCTTTGTGAAATCCTAGAGAAGTTGATCACAAATGGTCTGACGTGATGCTCTCGCCGAATCCTACGTTCAAAATCATACACCAACGTGCAAGTTGCGCTGATCAGCAGTGTCATACAAAGGAGCTCGCTGCTGAACTGTGGGACATATGTAGCTTTCGGTAGGTTCACGTAATACTTCTCAGCAAACCCAAGAAGAGGTGGATTCGAAAAGTTATGATGGAATAAAAACTCGACATCCGAGGGAAGTAGAGGTGGCGGATATTCGCATGCAAGCGCTGCGCTACCAGAATTAGCCCATGTAGAGCTACGATTTGGAATCTCGAACGTGCTCACGCTGGGTACTCGGTATAGGATATTTCGAAACGAGCTTATGAAGGAAAAGCAGCATATCTAGCGAAACGGTTCCAGCTCGTGGCCTTCGGTCCCCGGGTATGCATCGCAAATGAAGTGCTATGTATGGGGTTTTAAAGCTTTCGATAACTTCAAGAAACAGCTGCTTATTGACAAGAGGCATATTCCTAACGCCGTTATGGAACGCGTCCCCGGTGACGAGACTTAGCAGTTGCGGCTGTGAACAAATGAATACATACTACTCCAGAATCATGTCACAGAGCTCTCCTGAGAGGCAGTGCAAGTACTTTTTGGTTTGCAGCATCTTAGACTCAAGTTTGCAGTCGGATGTGGATGGTGTATTTAAGTCATAGGGAAGTTGTCCGATTTACTCCAAGAATGGGCAATGTATATAGCATGAAGCAGTAGCGCTGTGCATGGATCCGCGCGTTGCCTGATATCACCAGCGAAAACGATGCAGAGAATCTACGGATCGGTTTCATGGGAGATAAAACCCAAGGTGAGATAGGGCCCGATGTAGCACGCCACGGCCACCCCGGGTGCTGACATCAACCTGAAATAATTTCCTACGATTGTAAACCGGAATCAGAATTGGGTATTTGCAAGTCAAGTGACTATGGATTATTTACTCGTGCAGGAAGTGGCGCTGCCTTTAAGTCACCGATGTCTGCTATATATCATGAAGAACATTTCAAAAGGAGAGGGTGAGACTGTACTATTACGGAAGTCTGCATCAGATGCCATTCCTCAGTTCTCCACTGATAGCCTCTGTCTGCTTGCAAAATCACTTGTTCAATTTTATATGACCTGGACGATATGAACATAACACATTAACTTTAGTATTTACATGAAGCGGAGGATGGTCACGTAAACATCCACGAAGGACCAAAAAGCTACAACATTAACAATCCAGACTTTGCGATTCAAGCGGTGCCGCCAAAGGAAAGATTAAAGGTAGTGGCGTTGTTGACCTGGGAGCAGACAAAGTCGTTCGGTCCTGCGCCGCCGGCGTGGCAGTAAGTGGGGACGGCACCCTGACCCCAGATGCTGTAGCCATTCTCCAGGACCTTGGAGATGGCAATGGTGTAGATGGAGGTGCCGTTGTTCTGAAGGCCGAAACCGTAGTAAGCGTCGGTGGTGTTGCACTGGCCGAAGCCGAAGGTGCTGGAAGAGCAGTCGAAAGGAGCCTTGCCGTCGATGCTCAACTTGAAAGAGAGCGAACTGAATTTCGTTAGACTGGTAATCCTTATAGCATATTAGAGAGAATCCACTTACTCGACAGTGGTGCCGTTCAGCTTGCGGGCGTAGAGGTTGGTAATGGAAGCCTGCTCAACAGGAAGCTGAGGAATGACAGCGGCAGAGACAACGGAGCCGAGAGCGAGAGCGGGGGCGAAGAACTTCATTGCGATGGTTGGTTGGCGGTTTGCTTGAGGCGCGATTGTGATTGACTATGCGACAATTGATTTGTGGGTGATAGAAGTAACAGTGAAGAGTGCAACGATTATATATGTCTACGCGTGGAGGGCCCCACGAACCGCAGGGTATTCTAGAAACGTTTGGAGATCGACAGCCGCCCGTAAAGGCCATCTTGAGCATCGTGCGTACGGTGCGGTGACTCTAATACGAAGAGCCCAAAGCCAAGCGAGATTTTGTGGACGGAAGTGGCTAAATGCATCTCCCCCTAAGGCTGAAAAGTGACCACTTATCCTGCTCTCCTCAACCGCTGAGGCCAGTGGCATGAGTAACAGTATCTCTGTTTTGCGATATCAACCGCGAGTAAGCTGCTTCGTCCTCTGTCGCTTGACGAGAAGATGCTCTGAAAATCTTTGAATGCGAGTGGCACCAATCGCAATGTTGACACTGCAGTAATCGGGATTACACCCACAAGGATCGACCACCGCAAGAGCCTTAACTTTTATCATCCCGACCGCACGATGTCATCCGGATGTGTCTGATACGGGTTCATCCGCATCTGCTAGCATGCAGGCGTCGCGAAGGCGAGAGGAAGTAGGAATGAGGCAATACGAATGACAATTTACCTGGAGCTGATCTTCCCAGGCTGTGAAGTCTCCAGCCGAGCCGCTGTTTTAAGGCCACCACGACGGACCCAATTTTGGGCTACCGAAAAGCTCAGAGCGGTAAAGTATTGTCACCTGAAATCAAGTCATATCGCATCAAGGAAAGGATTGCCAGGAAACAGCGACAGTTAATGTAGGGTTACGAACGAGTCGGTTCTGGGAAAATCTCTTGCCTATATTGTCGCCGCTGCAAAGCTACGATCAATGTCCTTGGGAAAACCCAAGCTGCCGATTGCCGAACGCATCCCCTTACTTTGCCCTAACGTTGCTAAATCGGTGCCTGGCATAAGATCGATGATTAGTAAACCTGCAGGCACATCTAAGTCTGCTGGGTGTCAGCAACTAGATCATTACTGAAGGTCCACAAAAGCACAGTTCTGTCTCGCTTGTACAATTACCATCGGTTGACCTCCACCTTCCTCACCAACTTTCCACCCAACCTCGCCACCTCTGATAGGATACCCTCCTTGTTGACCTCCGCTTCCACCTCCGCCTCACCGTCCTTTCTAGAAACGGGGGTGCTTGAATAGCCCATCCTGACCTTCCATCGCCTCTTTGCCGTGTTCGCTGGATTCCACAGTCCGGCAATGACATCCCCCTCATTCTCTTCGAAGAAAAAAATAATCGCATGACCGAAGGTATTACGCAGCTCCGCAAGGAACAGTCTGACAGGATCGAAGCCCGCAGGATTGGTCGTAGCCGGCTCAGCGGCATCCGCCTGAAGCACCAGATTCTTAAATAGGTGTTTTGCAGACTTGGTTTTCTTATTATGGCCAGACTTCGTGAAGGCAGAGTCAATGTGGAGGACAAAATCGTAATCGGTCAGCGGTGAAGCAAATAGGGTTGAAGGCTTGATGGTAATGCCCTGGTTACGGACAGTCTGTATTGCTGCCTTGGCAAGGGCGCTCATACGGGTTGCAACGACCTTGGCAGGCCGAGCATGATCGGTCCACGTTGTGCCTTCCGGATCGATATTAGTAGCGGCAAATAGAACAACACGGTTCAATGCTGGATCAATTTTGCGCCAGGCCTCGTATCGCGTGGTAAGGGCGGATACCTCCTCGGGCTTCATACTGCCGCCAAAGTCAACAATGAGAGGTTCATTGCGCCAATCCCAGCGAGCAAGGAAAGAGAGGGTGCGAATAAACCCAGTCATGGGGCTTGTTGGTGGCTCCCAAGGATATGGATTCAAGAAAGTGCGGACCACCATCAGCTCAATGAGCTCAGGAGCGAAGTGAGATGACAGAAGATGGGCAGCAAACCACTTTTTCAAGACGCGGATGGAAGGTGACAGAGCCGGCAGACGGGTGCAAAGTGCTTGCAAGGCCTGAGTGTGGGCTGGTATTCGATTGAATTCGCGCTTGTAGGTTGCAAGAGCAAGCGCAGTTGCCTCTTTCGAGGACAAATCAAGGGTTTTGTCCTTAAGACGACGCTCAAGAAGCGTCTGCTCGCGGTCATGGTGGATTCTCAAACGGAACACTGCACCTGTCGGATAGATGACATCCAGAAAGGCTTGGTTCTTGAGATCTAAACCCTCGTTTTCCAAACCAACGTGGGTGCTCACACCATTGACGTTTTCTTGCAAGAGTTCACCGAGCTTGAGGAGAAATGCAACTTTGGTCATCTGGATGGCCTTAATGTCGTCCGGCCATCGTGCGGAGCCCTCGAACTCGATGACGACATTCGCTGGCGATACGGCGCTGTCGCGATTAAATGCCAGAGGGACGTCTACAGAGGCGTAACGAAGCTGCGGATCCGCTGCAAATATGTGACGAGCTGCAAGCGGCATGCCTTCCAATGAGCGAATATCCCGTTCCAGAGTATCGAATGTTGTGCGCAAAGGAAGGAAGAGGTCAGTGCCAGCCTGACTGCTGCCTGAGAGCAAACGAGAGAAGTGTTCGCCAAAAAAAGTGGCATGATCCGCCACATCTTTTCCGAGGTGTCTGTTCAACACGTAGCGCACGATCTGCTCGAATATTGAGGCGCTGGACTCTTTGGTTGACCAGACAAGGCTTTCCAGGATGCTTCCGTCTTTGAAACGGCGGAGCTCCGCTTTCTCCCCCCAGAATTGGCGGAACGCAGCAGCTGCCTTTTTGTTCTCCGCAGAAGGGCCGTGGTCGACGGCTCGCGTCGCGTTAGCCGGATCGACGACAAAGCCGACCAAGATTCGAGCGTCCCGAGACACTGTAGTCTTGGCAGTGCCGAGAGGCCATGCCTGGCCCTCCGGAAGGACGAGGGAAATGAGCTGTGCGCGGTCGCCCAATCCACGTTTTAGCACGCGGTATAACTTTTGGTAGCTATTGACAAGCTTCTGAGTGTGGTCGTCATCCTGAAGATCTATCCCAAATGCTGATACGGGAATCTCGGTCAAGACGTCAAATCTGTATAGAGCATGATCGGACTTGAGTACGAAAGTGGAATCGAACTGGTCAAAAGCGTTGTCTCCCAAGGCTGCAACAGTGATACGAGCTTCACGTTGCAAAAGCTGATACGCCCAAGGCATCATCTTGTACAGAATGTTCAGACCGCGCGGACCATCAAAGAAGGTCGGTACACCATCCTCTCGGGGAATTTTCACACCCGAAGCTTGGTATAAGTATGGCTGCTCCACCAGATCCTGGGTAGCCAAGAACTGCAGCATGCCCTTGAAGAGCTGATAGCTGCTGTATCCCGCAGCAAATAGCGGTTTGCCGGCTGAACCGCCTCCTTGTAACAACAGCGCCATGATAGCGGACCATTCGAAATTGCCAAAGCCACCGTTCCGGATATGGCTGCTGAATCCCCGTTGATACAGCCATGTCCTCCCAAGGAGACAAGCGTCTCTGAAAGCCTCAGTCCGACTCAGTGCACCATGGAGGAGCTTCAAATATGAAGTTGCTTGGCTGTCTCCACGGAGAGCGGCATTGTAGAAGGGCGTTGGCTTCAACCCTGCCTGTGCTGAGACATTGGTAGTGTGTTTTGGTCTGATGCAATTCTTTTCGGGCAAAGTTTTGTCCTCTGGGAAGACCCCATCTGAAACCACAGGGATGATGTTGATGCGGTACTTGGAGTTTGATAAATCAGCAGCGTGACCTTTCTCCTGAACAACAACGACTGGGTGAAGTTCGTTCCCGTTCAGGTAATCGAAGCTGAGCTGGAAGTTATGATCCTTGACGTCCTTGATTCCGGCAGCAATGCACGCGACGTAATAGGCCCTCTTGTAGAAGTAACGATAGTTCAAGTAGTCTTTCTCCTGGAACAGTGTGGGAGGCATGACAGTGACAAGATCGATGGCCTGTTCATCACCGGCTCTTGCGTTTAACCTCAAGGGATAGCTCCCGATGGGATTGATTACTGTAGGTTTTGCATACTGGAGGGTATATTTTGCGTCCTTTGGTGGCCGAGGATACGGAAATGGGATAGCAACTTTGCTTTGCTTGATCAGAGAACGTTCGGCATCTAAAATCTGGGCGTATATCAGCACAGTTCTTCATCAAGGCCTGTTCCGAAGGCAGCGCGAACGCAAAGTTGAAGAAAGAATCTAACAGAGCGTGAAGACTCACAGACGCGGGTTCCCGAGCAGGGATCTTTTCGATAATTGCTTTGAGCTCGCGGAGGGCCTTCTCAGCGGCAGCTTCTTTCTTGCCATGCTTGGGCCGGATCTGCTCCAGCAGCGCGTCCACCTGTAACTTGAAAAAATTTGATTTGTACACCTCGCCGGTATATACGCCCGTCAATTCGGCCATGTCGGTATCTTGGAGTAGTTTTTTCCGCGGTTCCTTCAGGGACTTGCCGGCCTTCTTCTCCCCTGACTTGACTGGGCCGGTGGAATGCTCTCCTCCCTTCTCGTTGTCGGGATCTCCCTCTTCATCGGCGTCATCGGTGCCATCCTGCTCGCCGACCTCGTTCTGCGATACGACGTCCATGTCTTCGTCACTGGCCGATACGTCGCTGGCCGATACGTCGCTGTGATTGTCGTCGCCGCTGGGCGCATCGCTGCTGGCAGCAAACCGAGGACCGACAGCGCCATTACTGACGTTGCTGTCGGAATCGTGACTGAGCTTTCTGCGTTTGACGGCCGGGAGCGCCATGTTTTCGGTGGTTGCGATAAGCTGGGCTGAGGTTGTTGCTTGAGCGCGGTAAAATTTCTGGACCCTGGCAGAAAGGTGACACTATCGATAACGAGCTTTCGAACTGACTCAGGATCCGGTCATCGGAGGCTTCTGCGTTAGAACTCCTCGGCTTTCATTTGCCATTTGGCACCCAACTTTCTTCCTGCACCTTTGCCACCATGGTTGCCGCTACCCTCAGTCCCGAGAACGATGTGGGAGAGACTATTCCTCCGCTTACTGCTCATGTCCGTCTTCCATGGTCCCCGCCACCATACCGCGCCGAAATCGCATCACTGCTAACGCTGGCAGGCTGTGAGTGTGTCATTGCCGACATGGGACGCCAACATAGGCTACGAAGAGGGCCGTCCTGAGGTGGTCGGCAGGATGAAAACAGGTTATCCTCGGTATGCAGTCAATATAGGACTCAATGATACTTCAATGCGCTGAACAGCACAGCTTTTTCATTCATAAGTCGATTGCCCACTTCGCCGATGCCATTGCTGCTACCTACGGTCTCCCTAGTGAGAGTGCTATGCTCTTCCCATCCCACACTGTCGCTTCCCGTTGCGTCGACTTCTTCCGCAAGCAGGCTCCCGAACTCGGACCCAACGAAGTCCGGGTAGTTGATCTCGTCACAAGCCCTGAGCACAAGCATCCCGAAGACCGTGTATTGCCCCGGGTGTCTGCCGTCATCTTCCCTAAAGACCGATTCAAGATCGCCAAAACCTTCTGGCAGCACTCGGGTGACGGTATATCTAGCAGGAGGGCAGAATACTGCCACAAGGCCTTCGAGGATGGGCTGCTCGTGGAGAAATCTCAGGCAGGACAGCGCATGTGCAAAGGGCCCCGCAGATACCAGAAAAAAGGATCTGTGGATCTCACTGCCCAGCATCCCGCTCCTGTCAGAGAGCCAGATGGTCAGGATTTCCTGCGCTTTGTCGAGGAACGCTTCGGCAGGAACCTCGACGTCGGATTCGCGGAAAACGCAAAACACGCCATTAGAAGGCGTATTGCGGGATCCTTAACTGCCAACGTTGGCTTGGAAGAAGCGCTGAGGTTGGAGCGCGATCACGAGAGGACTCGACCTGTGGCAGGCTTTTCCGAGGACGATGTTTACATGTATCCCTCCGGCATGAGTGCCATCTTCAATACTCACCGCTCCTTGATGGCCGCGCTGGGCCAGCACAAGAGCGTCAGCTACGGATTCCCGTACATCGACACGCTCAAGATCCTCGAAAAATTTGGGCCGGGTGCCGTGTTCTACGGATTTGGATCCTCGGAGGAATTGGATGAGTTCGAGAAGCGCCTTGAGAGCGGTGAGAAGTTCCTCGCCCTGTTCTGCGAGTTCCCAGGGAATCCGCTCCTCAAGGCGCCAGATCTAGAGCGCATTCGGTCACTCGCCGACAAATACGACTTTGGTGTTGTGGTCGACGAGACTATCGGAAATTTCCTCAACATTCACGTCCTTCCTTTTGCGGACGTGGTGGTCAGCAGCCTAACCAAGATTTTCAGCGGCGATAGCAATGTCATGGGTGGCAGGTAGGTCTTGCTGGTTTCGGCATTTCGAGCGACGGCTAAAAATAGGCTCAGTGCGATACTCAACCCGAAGGGACGGTACTATGACTTGCTCAAGAAGACATGGGCAGCCGAGTACGAGGACAACTTCTGGCCAGAAGATGCCATTTTCTTGGAGCGCAACAGCCGCGACTTCGTCTCACGCATCGAGAGGATCAATGTGAATGCGGAGGCCATTTGCGAAGTTCTCATGAAGCACCCGAAAGGTACGGCTGCAGGCGCCAAGCACATGGGAAAGCAATACTGACCAGGGGCAGTGAAACAAGTGTACTATCCCAAGTACAGTCCAACGCGGGCGTTCTACGACCGCTGCAAGAGGCCCGCTGGCGGCTACGGCGGGCTCCTCTCAGCCACTTTCTACTCGAGAGAAGACGCCATCAAGTTCTTCGACCACCTAGACACTGCGAAGGGGCCCAGTCTAGGCACGAACTTCACATTAAGGTTGGTAGCCTCATTTGGGAACCCGGATATGAGACGCAGGATCTTACTGAGAAAATGAACAGCTCACCATACGTCATCCTAGCTCATTTCACTGAGCTTGATTGGGTAAGTGACTCTTGCCTTATGACGCGCGCCGGGAGGACCGAAACGCACCGCACAGAGGAAGCGAGATGGGTAGGCCGCCATTCCGGGCCGTAGGCTCTCACACAGCGATGAAGCATTCGTCCGCATTGGGGACGTACCGCTCGTCCGGACGAACTGCTCCATTTGCTCATAGAGCACACTGCCCTCTAGCCCTACCGCGCCACATAAATGGGCTGACGCATGAAGGGCAGCGGGCAGCGTGGCCCATCTCGCAGCACCAGTGCATTTAGCGTCGCAGTTGCGAGATGTTAGCGACCAACCTGATAATTTCTGCCTGGCTAACCGATGACACAGGCGGCTTCTTACGGCGTCGAGTCAGACCTGATTCGATTCAGCGTCGGACTCGAGGATACGACGGAGCTAGTGGAAACCTTCGAGCGCGCCCTCGCGGCGATGGGATGACGAATTGAAGATGCACCTTTGGTAGGGAGCGAGCGAGGATAGGCGGGTGGGGGGGGATCGAATTGCCGACGGGCGTTCGGATTATTTCTTGGGGGCGGATGTGCAGTCTCGACAAGCGTGACACCAAAAAAAGTAGCTCGATCTTCGAAAAGGATCAGAAAGCACGCCGTTGGAACCGGCATATGCGGGCGATTGCTGGGGGCGTTTTGCCCGATTTTCCCGTCAATAACAGGTGTGGGCTAACTGTTTGCCAGTCCTTCCGAGGCATGGAATAGTCATTGGGCAGTCGACGAGGCAGGGCCGAGAGGCGGCCGCCAACGGACGAACCAAACGAACAACATGGAATTACCGCATGTGTTGTGGGGCTAGAAAGTAGGGCATGCGTGGGGCCGTGGACTGATCTCGCAGTGCACGCTCTTTTAAAACAAAGTGGCGGCCAGAAAAAAAATAAAAAAAAAACGGCTTGACTTACCCGAAAAGCACAAGATGAAGCCTAATTTGAGCGGGCCCGCCGCCGAAGACCGCGCACACATTTTTTTTTCCCCTAACGTTCGGAGACAATTTTGACCCCCAGGCCTGTTCTCGCGGATGCTTTGCCTATTGGCCGCGGAAGCACTGCGATATGCTCTTGCTCGCCGGCCACCCCGTCCAGACTGCCTCTCCACTCATTTTTCCCCCTCTCAAATGAGTTTCGTTGCCCGTCGGCGGTCCCTGACGTCGGTTCAGGGATATGCTTGCTTGTCGGGCACGCTCGAGTAACGAAGCGGCCGGACGGGGGCCGCGTATCTTGGGCTCCCGACGCTCCCCGACGCTACCCGGCAGGTTGCCCAGGGTGCAATAGGGCGACGCATTGGGAGGGCAGCCTTGTACAATTCCGGCCAGGGGTTTAGAGGGATGAATTGGCTTTCACCGCACGATTCCTTCTTCCGATCAAGAGGCGCGCATCCGAAAAAAAAAAGGGATCGCAAAAGGCGTAGCAGAAAAGGCGGCGCCGAAAGGGGCAATGGCGCGGGGCCAGGGCCAAGCAGGCCTGGGCGTAGTGGGTGTGTAGCGCGCACCGGGAATCTGGAGATTCCGCAGTACCGCGCGTGGTCCAGTCATTTGGAGCTCAGTGCTCGGCATGATGGTTGCGATGATCACCATTGTTGCCTGGGGCACGGCGGGTCCAGGCGAACATGCGCGTTTGGGAAGCAATTCGCGAGCCCTCGACTGGGCCACATGCCTGGCAGGACGCTGCTCCGCGCCGCCAAATTTGCAGCGCTCCAAGCTCAAGGACGGGCGGGGCGCACGTGTATGCGACGGCGACGTCGTCGAAGAACAGGAAAGACGTGGTGAGGGTTGCGGCACGGGCGTGCTTTTCCTTGCAGCGACCGCCCCGTGGACGCGGGTGCTGGGCTACAGCGGCAACCAAAAATCGGCAAGGCCTTGCGCAATGTTCATCTGCGCGCCAGCACCACCGCCCCCTGTCGGTCAATCCCGGCACGCGATCCGACGATCTATCGCCAAAAGCGAACGACGAGGCATCGTGCACTCTGGACGACTGACGACGACGACGCTGCTCCTCTGGCAACGCGTCGCCCATCATCACATGCGCGGCCACCATCACAGGCCCTGTGGCCGTTTCAAAGGGACAGCCACTCCGCCCTGAAATGAGGACTGCTGAGGCTGATCATCCGGCGTTCTCCAGCTGGGGAAGTGGCGCCTGCCAGCGAGCCGCACCCAGGGCGCGAGCAAAGGGAGACGACGTTGAGCAATGCCTCGAAAGCGATAAGCCTGCACACCACAGCCGATCAGATGACTGCCGGCGCAGTGCTAAGGCTTCGGGGCCGAGTTTTGGCAACAGACGATGCGTGGTTGTTGCCGTCTTGGCAGGCGTCGCCCGGCGTCGACGCTCTCCCTCTCGACGCGGGCGAAACGGAGATTTTGGACGCCGAGCGTTTTGTCGACATGTCGATCATCGACGACTGCCCTTGCGTGCATCTTCTGGCGCTGCCGCGGGGATGCGTGGAGATCATGGGCGCCTTCCCAAACGCGCGCCATCCCGGGCAGCGGCTCCCGTGCCGCCTGCGCGAGGTCGAAATTAAGGAGAGCTAGCCGGCGTCGACGGGCGTCCAGGGCGGCGCGCGAGCGGGCCTGGAGTTGGAAATTGGCGGTCGGCACGCATCCTCGACGACTCCGAAGGCCGAGACGACGCTATGCTTCAGCAGCGCGCAGCACGTTGGCTCAACAATCAACCGGGCCGATCTCTTGATATCTGAAGGGGTGGAAGCCGTCGTCAGTGGCGGGCGCTGCGCTCTTCAGCCGCGCGCTACGGAACAGAGCGCACACAGAGACTCCACTTCCCGTCCGCATTAGGGCGTCCGCGGCGGCGCCAGAGAAGGGCGCGCTGGCAAGTCACATCGTCGCCGGGCGATCGCAGGGCGGGTGACGCGGACGGAGGGCCGACGGCCGTGCTGGCGACGGCACGCGGGCGGACGGGAGTGCTCGGGGTCGCCTTCTACTGTGGTGGACGGGAGGTGGAACGCGTCCGGCACAGCTCCGTTATGCTTGGAAATTGGGCTTTGATATAGCGTGCCAGAGCTGCGGGTGGAGCGCACCGGCGTCGACAGCCCCCAACCCTGCGACGGCAGCCACGGCGCCGGCAACTCCCAGCACCGCGCGCCCCTCCCAGGGTCTCATTTTCGAGGGCAGCGAACCAGCCAAATGCGACAGCCGACACCAACCAACATGATCGACGCGCTCGCTCCCGCTTCCCATTGGTGCAATATTGGCAACGAGCGCTTAGCCCTGCCGGTCGCTGGCCGTCATGCGCATCGCTTGGCTGGGGCTCTCGCTGGCTGCGGTGAGCGGCCGGGCCGGGTCATCTGCGAGCACCGGGCAGCTGCTACTTGTGAGCTGAGGAGGCGGCCGGAGGGCGGAGGGGAAGAGAGTACAGTAGCGGTGGTGTTGTGGAGGGCGGCTTTGGCAGCAGCGGGCGGCAGCGGCTTTGGAGCGCAGGGCGTGTGGCCTGGGGCCTGCGTCGCGGAGCGTCCGCTGGCGGTGTTGCTGCTGCTGCTGCTGCTGAGGGCGGCCAGCATCATGCGACCTGGCACCGTTACCCCAGCCGGCTGGAGGACGTCGAGAAGTGGGGAAGCGTGAAGATCGCCTGTGTGGTGGCCCGCCGTTTGGCAGTGACAAGCAGGCGGCGGCGGCGAGCGTCGATCCGAGCGCCAGGTCTGGCACCGATTTGGACCGGCACGCTGGGCGCAATGCGAAAGCGAGGGCAGGGCAAGCCGGCAGGGCAGAGGCGTGGGCGTGGGCGTGGGCGTGAGGGTATGAGGGCATGGGCGGGGGGCAGGGCAGGGAGCAGGGCAGGGCAGCCCGCGGCGGCGGTGGCCTGGTGGGTCGGCCGGCGCACGCAGGCAGCTAGGCAGCAATGGCTCATGCCAAGAGCTCGCTGCTAAGCACCACGCGCACTGCCCTTACTTCGTTGCTATCACGTTGGCTGTTGCTAAAGAAAGACGCCGGCCGTGGCGCAGTGGCCCAGTAGCTGCCCCAGAACCAGCAGCAGCAGCAGCCAGCAGACGCAGCGGGGCTGTCGACAGATCGATCACCGCCCACGCTCGCGCGCCGCCAACTGGCACTGGCTCGCGCGCGCTACTGCTGTTGCTGCTGCTGGTGCTGGTGCTGCCGGTGCTGGCCCACTGTCCGGCGCTGGCGCGGGCTCTGGCTCTGGTCTGGTCGGTCGCTGGCAGGGCCGCCGGCTAGCGGGAGGCACTCGTCCTCCTCGTCGTCGCCCTATTTTGGGCCGGCAGCGAAACACCCGCTGAAACGACCCGCCTGCACGCATCTCCAGAAAATGCGGCCGCCTCGAGCGCCACCAACACGCGCGACTGGTCCCAAGCCCCTGGCCCATAGGCGGTAAACCCAGGGCTGGCAGAGAACGCACCCTGAGCGCCGTGTCACCGCAGCTGCTCGAGCCCTGACAAAGCACGCGCTCAGCGGTCAAGCGTACCATGCACAGCCAAAGCTTGTACTAATCTCCCGTTCCAAGCGTTGACAGCCGTGCAGGTGCCAGGCACGCAGGTGGCATCATATCCTATGCCCTCACTAGATTCATGGCCCGCACGGGTTTTCCCCCAAGCGTGCTGACAGGGGGGCGAATCCTACAGCGCACGGAGCCAACCAGGCGACTGTTGGTTCTTCCACCATGTTGTAGACATCTATATGATGTACTCTCGCCCCCCGGGCATGGCGCAGGCAGCTGCTGTCCGAGAGTGAACGTTTTTAGCTGTCTTCCCAGCACACGAGCTCCCATCGCCCAAACACTTCCTGATATAAGACATCATATCTCGCCGAATACAGCCTACGGTAAGCGTGTTGCGGCGTAGCTGCTCCAACTCCTCGCCGCCGTACTGATCATGGCTCCTCCCAGATCCTCTGCTCCACGAGATCCCGAGAACGAATCTGATCCTCGGGCACTCCGCCATTCAAGCCTCTCCCGAGACTCCTTCGCGCCTCATAGTCCACCCTTCCCCGCGGCCACCCCGCCGCGAGATCCTTCCTACTCGCAACACCTCCTGGACCCTGCCTTCGACGGCTCGTCCCAGGACCTCAACCTCCTCGATCCATCCTCGCCCTTGGATCTCGACTACGACCTGCGCACTTCCGCTGCCGACCAAACTTGTCACAGTCCTCCGAGCCACGAGGCACAAGACATGAGGTAACCCGGACTCCAATTAAATCGAACGCCACCCCCAATCAGTCATCACTCATCAGACCTGCAGCTCTCTCGGCTTCATGATGCCCACGCAGTACGGCTCCTTTCCCTCAGGGACCAACTTCGACTACGGTAAGTTGTATCCACCTCGGGGATGCCCAGAGCCACGACCGTCTGCGAGGCGAGGAAAAAGCGGACCCTCATCTCGGCGCCGCCGGGCAGATGTTGGGCTGTCTTCCATGGCTCCCCTGCAGCACGCACTGGTAAAGCTGAAAGAGGCGGGACGTCGCGGGGCGTTCGTGGCTAAAGGCGCCCTGAATCTTCTCAAAAGAAAAGTTCTTCGGAAGAGTCGGGCAGGGGCTAATCGGAACGAACAGGTTATGCGCCAGACCAGACCCAGCAATCTTCGCCACAGCATCAGAACTACACGCAGAGCAGCGGAGCACCATCTCCGTACATGCAGGCGTACCCAGGCGTGCTCAGGAGCAGTCCCGGTGCCGACTACTCCTCCAGACATGGCTCGATAGCAAGTTCGACGGCATCCGGAGGCTACGTGCCGGTGTCTAGCGACGGGTCCTCAATGGCAGGTGCAAATGCGCAGACATCACCGTACCCTCCGATCCATCCCAATATGCCCGGACCGTACGGTGCAAATTACTCGACGTAAGACTTTGCCCCACCCCCAAAGAACACGAGTGTTGGCGCATAAGCCCTAACATCAGACAGCTCGGCGGGCCAATACAGTGGCAACGCAGGATACGGGGTTCCATACGGCACCACACCTGCACCAGCAGCAGCACCACCACCACCACCGCCGATGTACGGAGGTCCGGCATCGCCATACCAAGCACAGTACGGAGCCGGCGGGGCGGCAGACCCGTCAGCAGCGCTCGGAGCCGATCGCGGGGTGCGCGTGCTCAACTCGAGGCCAAAGCCGCAGTGTTGGGAGCATGGGTGCAACGGGCGGCAGTTCTCGACATTCAGCAACCTCCTCAGGCACCAGCGCGAGAAGTCGGGTACGGCGGCCAAGTCATACTGCCCGCGATGCGGCGCGGAGTTCACGCGGACGACGGCGCGCAACGGACACATGGCGCATGACAAATGTAAGCCACGCAAGGCGTCGGACGCATCATGAAGAGAGGAAGACAGGAAACAGAAAGAGGCGGCCCACGTATGACATGCATGATCTTCTTCTTTTTGCGGCCAGCGTCGCATCAGCTGCATCTCAGCCGCTCGCTTAATGGCGCGCGGCGGGGAGCCTGACGTTCGAGGTTGGCCGGTTTTATTTTCCATTTCCTTTCCTGACCATTGCAGGTCTCAAAGCAGCATGGCGCGGTGTTCTGGAGGGCACTTGGGTTTTAGCATTTTACTCTGGCGTTGAGGGCAGGGCGGCGGGGCGGCGGTAGGCGGCGGGCAGGCATTTCGCATCTCACACGCAGAGGCGAGGAGAGACGGGGCCGGGGTGGGGAGAGAGGGTGGGCACTGGATTCGTTCGCTATTCCACATTGCAGGCAGGTTGGAGGCAACAGCGCCTCCGCAAGATACCAACAAACGCGATACTTTGCACGGCACCCCAATTCGCATCGCAGATTGACTAGCAGAATGAGCGTGGCATGGCTGCCGCAAGCGGACAAGTTTACGATGTCATCATCCGCTTTGGTAGGTGCTGGTGCTGCAACCCGGGCGTGGGCTCAGGCTGCGCCTTGGCAGCCACGGCTCCTCCGCTGCCGATTGCATCACGGCCGAGGCAGATGTTCGCGTAGCAGCAGCAACAGGGCGGCCAGGTACATTATTTTTGGCAGCGCAGACCCGTTAGCGCAGGCGTCAAAACAGAGTGCTGACTGTGCCCGTGCTGTCCTGAGAGCGCACAGCTGCGGGCTGACATGGCGGCGTCCGCAAATGGCAGTAGCAGACAGCGGGCACGGGCAGCGCGGCCAGCACGGGCAGCAGCGCCCGGCCCCGGCAGGCCTCGAGCTTCCGGGTGGGCGAGAGCGTGTGCGGGTGCGCGTGTGTATGTGTGCGTGGGTGCGCGCGTGTGCGTGCGATGGTATGGTATGGTACGGTATGATGTTGGTCTCAAATCCGATTGTTGGCTCTCTCGCTTCAAGCCGCCCTTAGCGGCAGCCATGCGCAGCCATCAGCGCGCATTCATCAGAGCCGGCGACTACTCTTTTCTCTTTTCCCTCTCTCCCTCTCTCAGCCGCAGGCCAGCCCGGCGGTGCAACGACTGGTGGTTGGTGCGGAGTTAACCGTCAGTGCGGCCGAGGGCGCTCGCAGCGGGTCGCTAGGAGGAGCAACACGGCCTTCTCAGCAGCACCTCGAACTCGGCCAGTACTCCTCCGCCGTACGCACATGGCGCAAGGTACCCAGGCCAGGCATCAGCCTGCCTGCCGGCTGCGCGCTGCATGCTGCACGCTGCTTGCTGCTCGCATGGCCGTCTCCGGGGCGCAGGTAGCGCGATCGTCGCAAGCGGTATCGCGAGGCCCTAAGGATGCCAGCGGGGCTTCTCGAAGACACAGAAGACCCGGCTGTGGGGGATGGAATCAGGCACCCGTCAGGCAACGAGCCCTCAAGCGGTGTGTGCGTCTGGCGGAATGGCGGCCGCCCAGCCGACGTCCAGCTGCTTGCTCGCTGCTACTGCTGCTACTGCGTCGCTGCCCGCCGCCCGCCGCCCGCCGCCCGCCGTCCTGCCCTGCCCTGCCCTACCCTGCCCTGTCCTGCCCTGTCCTGCCATGTCCGCCGGCCTTGCGCAACCTGTGGCTGCCCGCCCCTCCCTCATGCCTCTCGGCTCCATCAGATGCAGCCCGATCGAGCCGGCGCCGACCCCTCCGTCGTCATCGCTCGCGGTCCTGGTCAGATCAGCCAGCTAAGTATTAGCCCCCAACGAGCTAGCAATGCAACTCTGCGGCGCAGCGCTCTGCGCGTGCCCTTCCAGCCCACCATGGTGCACGCTGTCCCCGCAGCTCCGACGTCAACAACGGACGCCGTCCCCGCGGCCGGCACTTGCCTAGCTCCACTCCACGAGAGCCGTCGGAGGCAGCGCCGCGAGAGTTGCACCGTCTCCGCCCGCGCTGCAGCGTGGAGCGCGGGATGGCGTTGACTGCCCCGCTGCCAGGGAAGCGCGAGCGCGCAGACGGGCGTCGACCGAGCCGGGCATGTAGAAGTGGTGATAGAGAGGCTGCCGAGACGTGTCGTGTCGCGCTTTACCGTGCCGTACCGTGCTGTACTGTACGGTACTGTACGGTACTGTACTGTACTCTACTGAGAAATAGCGCCCGTTTGCGCGGTCCGCCGGCGCCTGCGGGGTTCCCAGACCGCCTGCCGCCCTACTGGCGAGTAGCCACCTGGGCCTGACGAGTCATCCATCGAGCTGCGTGCCAACAACGTCTCTCCATCAACACCACCGAGACTTACCATCGCCATCGCGCTCTCGCCAGCATGGCGTCCTGCTAGTCTGGTCCTTCAGCCCAGCCATCCTGCGGCTTGTTCTGCTCCATCCAACGACGCAACTTTGCCCCTTGACGAATCAGCCAAGATGTTACCATTATCATCCCCTTCATACCGAATACGGCATTTGTTCACTTACAGGAGCTTACTGCGGAACCCCTATCGTTTGCACTGAAAACACGTCTCGCCTGAGCCGCAAGGCTTGTGACATCTCCACGGCCCAAACGGCAGACGGTTGAACAGGTTGATTGACCTGTCTCTCCCTTTCCTCGCGCGAGCTTAAGCCGCCCTCCCCGCCATGGCGTCCATCTTCACCTTTGATCCAGACCCGCCGCGAGTTGCCTCGCCATGGTCGACCCCGCGCTCGTTGACGCCGCGCGAACCGCCTGCGCTGGGAGTCGCGAGCCACCCGCCCGTCGGATCATCCTTCGCCACGGGTGGCGGCCTCGAGCCTAGGGCTGTGCTCGAAACCGACAGTGCCGTCACCAAGCTGGATGCGGAGCCCCAGGAGGGCCCGACGGAGTACAAGCTGCACCTCCTGCTGCGCCCGCGACGATCGTTCACCACCTCTACCACCGCTCGTCACGTGGCCGGTTCGCATCGTTCGAGTCTCGGAGTTCCAACACCTCGAAGCGCCTCCGAGACTGCCGTATCGCGCACGCCGGCGAGCACTCCACCAAAGGCTACCTCCAGCCAATCACGCCAGCATCGCCTGGAACAGCTGACCACGCAGCTGCTGTGGCGGCTGCAGCAATCGTCACCTTACCATTCCACCTCGGCCAATGAGCTCGTCGTGCCGCAGCTGCCTGAAGCGACCGAGCAACTCAGCGCACCGCCTTCTCTTGCAAGGTTGCTACCGGGCCTGGAGGAGAGCAAAGGCGCATTGTACGAGATTGGCGTGGCTGACGATGGCACCTTTGTGGGGCTCGCTGATGATGAGATGGAGGAGAGCTTGACCAATCTGCGCGCCATGGCCGCCAGTCTCGGTTGCACCGTCAATGTTCTTCGCATGATCCCCGTCGGAGACTGTGCCTGGACCGACGAGATCGACGAGACGGTACACGCCGGCCGGCTGTGGGTTGCAGAGGCTTTCGTCAAGCCCGAAGTGAATGGCCTGCAGCATGCAGGCTCAAGCCCACAGATCGATCAGGTTGCACAGCCACTGTCGCTGATTGACCTCGACAACCCACCTGCATCCGAGCAACTCCGTGTGTCTCTGACCGGAGCAACCATGTCTGGCAAGTCCAGTCTGCTGGGCAGCCTGTCCACCGCAACTCTTGACAACGGGCGAGGCAAGAGTCGACTCAGCTTACTGAAACATAGACATGAAATCGCTTCTGGAATGACCAGCTCCGTCACTCAAGAGCTCATCGGATACACCGATTCGACTGATGGTTCTGGGAATGTGCATGTCGTCAACTATGCATCAGGCAACGTCGATTCCTGGAATGATATCCATGCTGCCTGCCAATCAGGTCGCCTCGTATTCCTGTCAGATTCTGCCGGTCATCCGCGTTACAGGCGGACGACTGTCAGAGGCTTAATGGGCTGGGCGCCGCATTGGATATTGTTGTGTGTACCAGCAGATAACGACGAAGATACCTCCGGCCGAGTCGGGAGCACCCCATCCTCAGAAGAGGTGCTCGGTGCTGCCGCCGCGGATGTTGACCTTTCTGAGGCGCATCTGGAACTTTGTCTCAAGCTCAAGCTTCCCTTAATTGTCGTCGTCACAAAATTGGATCTTGCTTCAAAGCCGGGAATAAAGAGGACGCTGTCCAAGCTGCTCACCTTTCTGAAAAACGCGGGTAGGAAGCCCAGCATCCTACCCAGCCAAGCTGCACTTGGGACGGCGACGGAGGATGAGCTCGCCGTTGTACCAGCATCTGAGCTCGAGCTTGTAAAAACAAAGACGATGAGCGAACTTGCCCACGATCCTTTAGGCATTGTACCGATCGTCTTGACGAGCTCCCTAAATGGTTTGGGGGTTCGTCAGTTGCATGCTCTTCTACATGAAATTCGAATTCCAGCACCATCTACCGCGCCACCAAGGGTAGCAAACCAAGTTGGTTCAGCCGCAAATTCCGAAATCAATACTCCGCTTTCTGCGCTATATCACGTTGAAGATGTGTGGCGTCTTAACTCCAGTGGTGAGGCTACGCCCGAGACTTCTGACATCTCCATCGTCAGTGGGCATCTTCGATATGGCACGCTTCATCTTGGAGACGACCTCTTTCTGGGGCCCTATCCAGTCGGTAACATCGCGGCAGTAACGGTAGGAGGAGAAGATGGTAGCGACAGTAGTGGTTCTCCAGCAGCGCCAACGAGGCTGTCCGCCGCTGCCGTCCCCACCAGCCGCTCGTTTCCTGGGGCCCTGCACAAAGGGCTGATGCTCCCACATCATCCTGTTTCGCCCTTGTCCCGCACGACCAAGCAAATGGAATGGCGCCGCGTTCGCATCACGAGCATCAGGAATCTACGCCTCCCCGTCCGTACCCTGTATGCCGGACAGGTCGGTTCTCTGGGCGTCCTGCCAATCGAAGACCCCGCAATCCTATCCTCGACGAGCCCATCTGCCGCACTCTCCTCGTCCACGTCGTCAAGAAGCGCAGTAGCTACCGCAGCCGCCGCCGCCGCGTTACAAGGCCGCATTCGCAAGGGCATGGTGCTCGCCCGGCCAACAGTCGGCAGTGATCCTCCACAATCCTGCCGCGCTTTCGTTGCGCGCTTCGCCGGCGAGGGCGTGCGCAACTTGATCGTGGGCAGCCTGGCGGTCACCTACATTGCCAGCGTCAGGGCGAGCGCAAAGGTCATTGCCATCGCCATCGACGACGGCAACGGGAAGCAGCGGGTGACGAGGGAGAGCAACATCAAGGATGCGAGGAAGGACGATGACGGGTTCGGCTTTGACTTCGAAGAGGACGACAACGACGATGACGACAGCGGGGACGCGGACGGCGCGACGAGGGAAGGAAAGAGAAGTGGGGATGAGGAGAGCACGCTCGTTACATTCCAGTTCGTGGCTACGCGGGAGTTCATTGAGGTGGGCGCGCAGGTGCTGGTCATGGAAGGAGGTAGGAGGCAGAGGGAGGTAGCCGACCGGTCTGAGAGGAGTGTGGTCGGATTGGAGGGATTCGTAGGGAAGGTCGTTGAGTGGTTTGGGTGATGGAGAGGCGTTGTGCTGATAGCCGTAGAAAGCTTAGATTGTGTTCCGCTCTACTCATTTGCTTGATTCCTTCTGAAAGAGGCGTTTGTTCGTCCATTGGATTAGACTTGTTGGAAAGATACGGTTGATGAGCGCTTTCATACAACACTATCTACTGTACATGAAATGGATAGTTAAAGCTGTCTCTATGTATTTTCATATGATATCACCAGTACGTCGCATTAAAAGTAGTCAAATGCAAACACTGGTCGCTGACAGCAGTTTATCATTTATCCTACAAGTTGTGCGCCTGAAGTCGCTACTAATGCATCCGAGCAGACTTTTCTCCCTTTGATGGCCTCATCTGCCAGTCCATCTCCTCCCGCTCTTCAAGTTCCTTTTCGGCTCTCCATAGGCAATACCATCGTCCTCGACCCTCGGATTTCCACACCATCAATGGCCCGCAACCCCAACTTCCCTCCTTCCATCGGCAGCTTACCAAACCTCGCTCACTTTGTCCCAGCGATTCTCGTAACCCTCGGCCCCCTCTTCGCGATCGCCTCCTTCATCTTGTTCTTGACGACGCCCTTCTTCTCCACCTTCCTGACATACACTCTCACCTCGTCACGGCCGACCAGATGCTCACCCCCGAACGCCGCGTCCTCGACGCTCCTGAGCACCAACTCCCCGCCAGCGCCGCCGCCGTGCCCCACACTGCCTCTCAGGCCAGGGCTGGGCGAGCCGCGCCGATCGGGCGTGAGGAAGAGGCGCCTGCTCGCGCTGCTTCCGCCGCCAGCGCTGAACGGCGTGCCTTCGCGACTGCGGCCATGCCAGCCTCTGCGGCCGGACGGCGGAGTGGCGAAGACGGCCGGGCTAGCCTCGCGGCTAAAGCGGCCCGAGCTGCGGAGCGACATGGCGTTGAGACCGGCCGCGATGTCGTCGTCATCGGCGGTCTCGTCGCTCTCGGCCGGGAGCTCCGAGTCGTCGTCGGCACCCAGGAGACGCACCTTGCGGAGCTGATTCTCCAGGACGTCGAGGTCGCCGCTCTTCTGCTCAACCATGGCGGTCATCTTTCTGATGGTGTTTTCGACCGCCTCGGCGGTCGGCGTCACGGAGGTGGTGGTGCCGGCCCCGCCCGCCTTGTTGGCTTGCGCCGAGGAGATGCGGGTCTTGAGGATGACGATTCCTTCCTCAGCCTGTGCGAGCAGCTTCTGTGTCTGTGCGAACGCCGAGCGGAGCTGTGCCTGTTGTGCGCTCTGCTCTTCAGAAAGGGGCGTCCCACGGGTGACGGCCAGCTTAGACGGATCGCGGCGCTGCTCAATCGACTTGCGCACGTCGTTAAGGCGTCTGCGCAGCTGGCCGACGTCCTTGGAGAGACGGATCAGGTCGCGAATCTTATTCTGGACGTCAGCTACACGGCCGCTATCTAGGGAGCGTTCGAGGCCGTTCTCCACCTTGGAGAGGTCCTCGATTTCGGCAAGCACCCAGTCGTTCTCCTCTGGGTCATCAACATCAATGTCGAGATCATCTCGCGAACGACCTTCATGAGTGATCTCGTTGTGGCCCTTGATGAATCCAGCAATATTGTGTGCATTCAAGCCAACGGTATCGATCATACTCTGCATGTCTCTGTACAACTGCTCAATCGAGCCAGGCACACTGGACGGACCGGATCTCCCGGCATAATCTTGGTGTACGTAGAAGTCCTCAAGAGTCCTAGAAGCCCGTGGCGATGACGAGAGTACTGCCCGTGTCGCCTCAAACTCTTGATCGTCTCCCAGGTCCTGGAAGATAGGGTCTTGCTCTGGTGGTTCGCTCGGCCGGGATGTCGCGCGAGATATTGGGGCTGGAGGTGGTATAGTGACAGCTTGACGTCTTGGACCCGGGCTAAGTATCGATGTTGAGGCTGCACGCACAGGGCTTGGGGAGCGGAAAGGCTCATCTCGCCTAGAGGAGGCTGGTGGAGGAAAACTAGGTGTCGGTGCCATATATTTCGGCATTCCAGCAGGAGTGGTCGACGCGGCGAATGCGTTGCGGCTTGGTGAACGGACCGGCGAACGGGAGGGACTTCGCGACTTCGGTTGTGCCATTGGCCTGGATCTCGAATCCGATCGAGTCTTGTCGATCGGAGGAAACGACCACGCATTACTTGTAGGAGCGGAGGGGGCCGATGCTGGCGCTGTTGGGCGCTCCGCATCCTTCTTCTCTGGGACATCTGAGAGCGTAGGTGAATCCGGTTTCTCGACTTTAACGGGTGGACTTCCCGCTATGGGAGGTAGATCGTCCTCTTCCTTTTCGACTTTCTTCTCTTTAGGTAGAGCGAAGTCCGGCGGCAAGGGAGCATCTTCCGGCGGAAGAGGGGCAGCCTCGGCTTCAGACTTAGAACCATTCTCTTTCTTAGGAGGTTTCTTAATGAAATCTGGCGGCAACGGAGCAGCTTCAGGCTTGGGTTCTTCTTGCGGCTTTGTTTCAGGTGTTGGAGACTTGGCCTTCTCCGCAGGTTTGCCGAAGAGGTTGGACCCCGTAGATGCAAAAGGGGAAGATGAAATGGTGGACTTATTAAAACCAAATAAGCCTCCACCAGTTTTCGGAAGCTCCTTGGGGGACGTCGATGCAGAACTCTCCTGTATCTTGTTACCGAACGGAGAAGATCCGAACTTATTAGGTGTTTTAGGATCTGGTTTTTGCTCCGTCTTCTGAGCGTCACCCAAAGCTTCTCCCAAAGACGATCCGAGGCCAAAGCTTCCGAAACTAGAACCAGCCTCCGGCTTGGGCAAGTCGTCCTTAGCAGTGCCATCGCTCTTGAAAGCAGAATCCAGCTTGAAGCCACTAGCACCCAATCCAAATGGGCCGGGTTTTACAGACTCTTTCGTGGTAGCAGAGTCGTCAGCATCGCCCATGTCAGACTCTTGAGTCTGCGGCTGCTCTGCTGGTTTTCGCTGGCCGAATATACTCGTGGAAGGCTGAGCCGGAGCCCCGAAGGATGCATTTTTGATTGTTGAGCCGCCTGTGGTTGAATTTAGCGATACTGTTGATCCGAAGCTGGGTTCGGTGCGCAGACCGAAACTTTGATTTGGCGTACCGGCTTGTCCGAAAGAAGAGCCACTTCCAAAATCTGACTGCCACGGCTTATTTGCTGCCGTAAGTCCACCGAATGATGATTGCTGACCCGACTTGGCTGCTGACGCGAAGGGCGAAGCATTTTGCTGGCCAAATTTTGCGAAACCAGACTCACTCGAAGCTGAACCTCCAAAGACTCCGCTCGGCTTAGGTATCTGGGAAGGTGTCGGAGTGGCCTGAGAAGCCCACGGAGAGGCCTTCTGACCCAATCCGCCAGCCGAACCGAATGCCGCTCCCGCACCTGGCTGAGATGGAGCGCCAAATGCAGGTTTGCCGAAAGCTGGAGTTGCGGGCTTCGGTGCAGACCCAAATGCAGGTTGACCAAAGGCAGGTGCACTCGTGTTGCTACTTGTACTTCCAGAGGCCCAAGGCGATTTGTTCTGGCTCATAGGAGATGCGTTGCCGAAGCCAGAGCTGCCAAACGCGGGTTGACCAAACGCCCCACCAGTCGGCTTGCCAAAAGGACTTGTCGACACAGAGGCGCCTGGTTGACTCTGCTGCGGCGCAGGCGCAGTTTGAGGGCCACCAGCCGCAGCAAGACCTTCATAGGCAGTTCCTGCTTCCACAGAAGCGTTGTAGACAATCCACCATGCATTGAGATAACCTTCCTGGTTCAGGACCATAATGGCAGGAAGTGGCGTCTTCGACCATTCAATGTCGCTGCCGCTGATTGGCTTGTAAACCTTCTCTTTGCTAGATAAATCAACCGCAAGACCAAGCGGAGACGAGTCTGGCATTTCAGGATAAGCATCTTCATCCACAGTCCCAGGCATGGATGCCTTGCGGGCGTCATCTGCCATGACGGTTGGGACATAGGTGTTAGTGACCGGGGTCTCCCGAGAAAGCGGCTGAGAGCTTTTTGTAATAACCCCAAGCTCCAGACCGCCTGTAGAGGAGACCAGGACTAAATCGTCTAGGGCAGGCTTCCAATTCCGAAGCCGGGAGATGAAGTAGTGTGGTGGGGAATTGCGGACCTCTCCAAAACCGTCGCATGCGGCTAGTATGAACTTGCTGAAGGTGTAGTTCTGGGTACCCTTCTCACGTTGAACTATGTGGTAAGTCATTTCTGGTGGGGAGCCCGATTCAAAGCTTGTCGGAGCGTGTACGATGAAGAAATCATCGTTGGTCAACCACGAGATAGCAGAAACTGCTTTCGTAAGCGCCATATTCCTGCTGAAAGGGATAATCGCACATACCGTATTGATCTCCCTCCAGAATTGGCGGCCGGGGAATGAGTGCTTGTGGTGAGCCGTCCGGCTTCATTTGAACGATAGTGCCATCTGCGAGACCGGCCACCAGCTGCTTTCCTTTGTTGCTCCATGTAACGCAGCTAACATTATCCTTCAGCACTGCACCGTTCTGGGTTTTTACAAAGTCCCTCTGCTTCAGATTCGCAATCATCAATTGGCCCTTCTCCGTCACCACCGCGATATTCTCGGCCAGCTCTGGTGCAGGATTGGGAACCAAAGCTCGTACACCCATGCCCTGCGTCGCCATCTGAAAAGCCGGATTGGTATTCTTCTGCAATAGCGCCGCGACCTCGTGTATTGCTAGCCCACCACCCTGCTGCGCGGATATGACCAAATACTGCTCGTCGGATGTGAAGACAACTTGTGATAGGCGTGGAAGTGGAATGGTAAGCTCGGGATTGAAAGGGACGACAGGATCATGGTTGGACTCGTCGCGCTCGGCATTGAGGGCGGCGCGAATGCTGTCTGCAGAGGCGATAACCAGACAGTCAGGACCGGCAGCGGCGACAACACCTTTCCGTGAGGCAATAGTGAAGAGGTTGGACTCGGACGGGGGCAGGTCGTCGGCGCGCCATGGCGAGGGAAGCAACTTGAGCTTGTTCGTGACCTTTGTCTTCGAGTTCCGTCCCGCAATAGCGGCGAAACCAAGATGCTGCAGAGACGAGTTAGCACATAGGTTGCAAATCGTATTAACGACGTCTTCATTTGGAAGGTGCAGTACCTCAGTTTGGATGTCTAGAATGTCGTCTGCCTGGCGTGCTTGCGGGTTGGCGCCTCCCACGGCGCCAGCTACGCCGCTCATGGAGAAAGCCATTATGGCTCGGGGTATCACGGTCGCGTCTTTCGCGAGGAAGGGTCAATCGAATCGCGAGTCAGGCCGACGCGTTTCTCATGCAGAGTTCGCGGCGGCGCGATGTTTTGAGAAGACGAGGAAAACGAGAGGAAGGAAAATGGTGGAGCTCGCAATGGGCGACCGGGAGCGCAATCGCGAGAGCCTGGGCCGGCTCGAGCGGGGAGGAGCTCAAGCAGCGGAATCGGTTGGAGGAGCTGGCACTCCTAGTTGGGGCGAGGAATCAGAAGGTGTAGTGGTGCATGGTAGAGTGGGCATGAACGCGGCGCGGTGAAGTCGAAATGCTCGGGCCGGCCTGCACTGCGTCGTCAAGCGCGCGTTGCCTGGAGCTCAAGCTTCCCGCAGGTCGCCAGCATCCAGTACCCAACATCACCAGCACCCACCACCCCGACACATCTCGCCTTCCTCCATCCACCTCCGTCCGCCGCAAACCGCACACGTCCACTCGCTGTGGCCAGTACTTGAGCAGGAGCATCATCACTCCCGAGTGTCGAAAGGCGTCCGCTCCGCCTTTACTGCCTGCATTCGCCCACCTTACTGCCACCAAGTTACCCACCAGCCGCGACAATGCCTGGCTTCGACTTCTCCAACTTCAATCGGAATGCGGCTCTACACGCGCAGGGTGTGCCGCTTCCCAAGGCCACGAGCACTGGCACCACCATTGTCGGATGCCTGTTTGATGGCGGCGTTGTCATCGCCGCCGATACCAGAGCCACCAGCGGGCCCATAGTAGCTGACAAGGTGCGGAAAATGGCTCCCATAAGGCGGAAGGAACCAGTTAATTATGTTAACACATGGTGCTATAGAACTGCGAGAAGTTGCATTACATTGCCCCCCAGATCTGGTGTGCTGGTGCTGGCACGGCGGCCGACACGGAGTTCACGACGGCGCTGATGTCGTCGAACCTGGAGCTGCACGCGCTGTCGACGGGCCGCAAGCCGCGCGTTGTGACGTGCATGACGATGCTGAAGCAGCACCTCTTCCGCTACCAGGGCCACATCGGCGCCTACCTCGTCGTTGCCGGCGTCGACCCAACTGGCGCCCACCTCTTCACCGTCCATGCACACGGCTCGACCGACAAGCTGCCTTATGTGACCATGGGATCGGGCTCGCTGGCCGCCATGTCCGTCTTCGAGACGCAGTGGAAGGCGTCGCTAAACCGCGACGAGGCTGTCAAGCTCTGCGCCGATGCTATCCTGGCTGGTATCTTCAACGACCTGGGCTCCGGCAGCAACGTCGACGTCGCCGTCATCACCGAAGACAAGACCACTGTCTTGCGCAACTATATCCAGCCTAACCAGCGCGAACAAAAGCAGCGCAACTACCGCTTCCCCCGCGGCACTACTGCCGTCCTCAACGAGAAGATCATCAAGAAGGAGGACATCAGCAAGTACGTCACGGTGCATGAACTCGCTGAGGGCGAGCAGACTGCAGAGAGAATGGATGTTGACGCATAAGCATGAGGTCGGAAGGTTGTGGAGGAAGTTGGATTCGATGTACACTATGGCAGAGAAGGGCGTTAAGTTCGGCAAAAGGATAGATATATAGCCTGATGCTGCTGGACCCCCGAATTGTTCGAGCCAGAGAAATGAAATGACTAATGAAAGTGTGAGTTTCCTGCAGTGGCTGCTCTGAATGTAGATGCATTGGGGTGGACGGCAATACCGAGACAGCCAAGGGCTCATGTGTCAAAATCAGGTGGTCCAGTACCTCTCTACCGCCTGCTGCCCACGAGTTGATGGTTTCATCACAGAGAGTTAGGGTCGGTATTGGTCCGATTTACGCAACAGTGTAGTTGACTACGAGTAAGTTGCGGCCCTACCGGTGTGGAAAGTTGGTGTACATAAACAAAGCCAGCAAAAATAATCGATTGGCGTGGTAGGCTATAATGAATTCATTTCTTGCCTTTTACCAGAAGTGACCGTATAGCCGCCACTACACGCCATTTAAGAATCTTTGGAATTACAACGAAACACCACGTATGTGGTCGATTCTCGTTTTGCGCAGCCTTAAGAGTTGTTTTTGGCCCTCTTTGCCAGAAACCGTTGCGTTAATTCGATTCTTTTTTGAATTCTATAATTGGTTGGTCGGACAAACTTCGGTTGGGTGCCAGTCGCATGGCACTGGGTCAACCATTCGACTACTAGGTTGTCAATAGAACCAGCCGTGGGTAGACCACCAGGACTGACAAAGTTCCATCTATGCCATTTCGTCCTAATATCAACAATAGACAGGTCCGCTGATGTAATTATTTGTCATATTTGCTCATGCGCTGCTATGTGGTGCTAGAGAGGTCAAGACACATCAAGATGAATAAACGCATGCGTGAATAAGAAGAGCCGTGACCTTAGCACGTATCAATTTTCAGCTACGCCATCGCTATGCAAATGAAGGGTATAACTACACGGTAGGCTAGAACCTCACTTCTGCAACGAGTCCATTCCCAGTCGGAGGGGCACTCTAGGGGAACCAGGCCGCCAGATTAGATCCGGTTAGGAAGAGAAAGAAGGAGTCGCTCCTTGTGCATTGATATCATCCATAGGAGCGTTTCAGTTCTCGTCATCCTCGCCATCCTCGACGCGCGGCTGGAGAGACGCTGTAGATTGCTCATGTGCTGATGCCGAACTGCCTACGCCATTGTTTAGGGCACTAAGCTGAGGATCTTCCGTGGTACTGGGCTCTTTGGCTTTCGCGGAAGCTTCTTCAGAGGATGTGGCCGTAGCCGCGGCATCTCTGTGGAATTCCGCGGAACCAAAAGCGGTGGGCTGTGATGAGAGTATCGAAGGCGATGAGGTTCTCATGCTGAGATCATTGCTTGAATTTGGTCGCGCTAAGGCAGGCAAGGTATTCGTAGGTAAGGGCTCGTTACCATGTTGTGCCAAAAGTTGATTTGCTATTGGAGTGGGAAGTCTTGCTGGACCATGCGTTGTTTGTACATTGACTCCGGGGTCATTTGGATCAAGAGGAGTCGGCCTAAGATTTGGTGGAGGATGCTCTACTATTGGATCAGTCGTCGTCGATCATCGATTAGTGACACGTTACTTACCAGTCCGTGGGTTCGGTCTTGACGGTAATTGTGAGGGAGTATCTGCAGGCGTGTAGTTGCGGTTGCGGGCTTCATTGAGCGTCCGAGTCATGGTGTCGTTCCATGTTTGAAGAGAGGCAGCAGCGTCGCTCGCAGATTGAGCTGTCGACTGACCAGTGTGAGGAGTCTGACTTCCTAGATTTCCCAACCCTTCTTGGACTGTGCCATCGGCTCTACGCAGTGGTAACAGTGTCCATCCAGGTGGTAGGTTCAGGCCTGGAGGGATGTTAGGATCATCAGCACTCATGACAGGCTGATCTGCGGTCGGATTGAAAATCTGCGGCTGGTTCACGCCTTGGCCTAATGGCATGTTGAGATTAAGACCAGCAGTGTTCATGCCTGCGAAAATATTCGCCAGTGGAGATTGTGCGTCTTGTGCTTGTTGTGGCCCATTGACGACAGTAGCAGCCGCCACCCTACGAAGACGCATGTACTCTGCCTGAAGGGCTCGAACAAGATGTAGTTGATTGTGCGCCACATTTAGCGCCTGAATCTCGCTCATGAGACGGCGCTCCAACTGATCCAGCCACATTGTCTGTGCGATAACGGAATCTGCTCGAAGTGGGTTGGCTGTGGCTTCACGCAACAGCGCACGAGAAGAGCGATCGGATGGAGCGCCGCTTGGTTGCTGTTGCTGCTGTTGCTGCTGCTGCTGCTGTTGTTGTTGTTGCTGCTGGATTCCTTGCTCCAAGACCTGGGCAAGGGGATTTTCCATTTGCGCATTATTGAGGTTCACAGCCCGCACACCATATCCGATGCGAAATGGCCCAAATTGGATTTGACGCATGCGCGGCAGAGGTTGTTGTTGAGCATTAGGGTTTTGCGGGCCGTTCTGGCCAACTTGCTGAAGCCCGGGTTGTGCACCAATATTAGCAGCTGGATTGGCGCGATTGGTCTGTTGACGCTGCCTGGTTTCTTCGACTAGCACGGGCTGACGGCACGTAGGACAAGCTTGTTGACGTTCGAGCCAGCTGCGCAGACAACTGATGTGAAGGCAGTGACCACATGGCAGCTTTTTTGCACGATGACGTTCATCAATGGGACGTGGCGGTGGCTGTGCGGGTTGTGTTCCGTCCGCAGGGGCCTGCGCTTGTTCTGGAGTCGTCCAAGGGCGCATTTCCTCGCGGCAAATGATGCAGATGTTGTTTTCGCCAAGATCCTCTGAGGTAGCATCAGGGTAACGAGAGTTCATATCCCGAGTGGCGTTTCGGTAGCGTAGGAAGTCGTAAATGCGCTTGTGGAATGAACGGAAAGTTAAGAGGACATCCCTCATGATATGAATAGGGAGGCCATGGAAGGTCATCAGGATGACAAAGAAGGCCATATAGATGGTCAACTTAACAAAGTCTGCATAGGGTTAGCATGGAAGTTGGAATTCAGGGATTAGAATGTATACCCTTCGCAAGGTCCAGGTAGAAGACCCACCGACCCTTACCCTCCCAGCCTGGTACATCAATCTCATTGTCGTCGACCTCTATATCTTCGGCAGCAATGTCGGCGTCAGCAAGAGAGCCTTCACCGGCCTCCTCTCTTTGCCTCCGCCTTTCTGCCCTTCTCTCTTCCAAAAGCTCTTGTCTCTTTGCCTCCGTTTGCTTGGCCTGAACGGTAAGATCGACCAGGCAGAGTACGTGTCTGAAGAAAGTGGCGAAGGATTCGATGAGGAGCAGAGCATACTCAAACCCGAACATGACAATCATGTTTGGACGCGCCTGTCGAAGGACTGTATCCACGCAGTAGCCGAGCATCATCATATCGTAAACGATAGAGAGCACCAATGACGAGGCGAGACGAGAATGGAAGAAGATCTCGTTGGAGGTCGGGGGTTGTTGCTCGACGAACTCCACACGGCCGGCTCCTATCCATTGCCAGATCTTGCCCGCGATGAGGCTGACGAACATGACGAAGAACCAAACGCCCACATCGTCCCGGAAAATAGTCATAGCCAGCAGTGTCTCGGTTATGGCGAACCAGGCGTGTTCGTACAAGCGCTCGACTTCCATTGGGCGGAGGGGGCCATAAAGAAGACGTTGAAGCCCATACATGAAGGAAGCCGTGAGGAGTAAGACGAGGTTTGTCAGAATCTACAGGACGCATTAACGTTTGGTGGAGAGCGTTCAGGAAGTCTGGCAGGACACACCATGAGGCAGGCATTCGATTGTGAGAGATATACACAAGCAGAGTAGAAATTTGGCCTCTCGTATGCTGCGCGGAGCAGCACCGAGGCTGCCAGGGCCACGGAGGTCTGTTTCGAGAAGGTCAGTATCTCAGCGCGTGTTGGAACTGGGCGGCGCAAGCTGGTAGAGCTTACCCCAACGTAGGCGGTGATCCGCATGATGGAAAACCTGCGAAAATCAAAGGAGGACGGAGTGGCGCCAGAACTCCATCTGCGAAGGCAGAAATGGGCGCAAGAAGCAAGAGAAGCTGGCAGCGGCGGTGGTGGAAGCGACGCGCAGCTCGTGCGCAGCTTCGGGGATGTCAATCGGACACGTTCACGCAAACGCCGCCGGGTGAGGCTGTAGCCGACCGATCCGCCCAGGGCCCGGCTGCCACTCAACTGCCGCGCTTCCCAATGACCAACGGCAACAACTTCTGCGGTCGACGCCGGGCACACAACCCCTCGATCTCCCCATTTCCTCGAGGCTGATCACATCTCCCTATTCAAAATGTTTTGCCTGCTCCTCGACGAATGCATCTGCACCGACGTTCTCCTATCTGTGCGGTGCACGCAGCTACCTAAAACTCACGAGATGGTTAACAAGGCCGGGACGAACCTCAGTTATTATGATCCATGATTGACATGTCTTTTGACGCCCCTGACCTAGGATCGACCGGAATTGCTTCACAAGTACCTACACAGCTGTGTTAGCTCAACGACAGCCCCACACAGCCAGATTCTCCAATGTTGCATCAAAAAGACCTGCCTTAATGATTGAAGAAATCGCGTAGGCGTGACTGTGTATGCTGTGTGTACACGGCTCACACAGGTCTCAGTAGGCAGGAAAGAAACTACCGATGTACCTACCCATGGCAGCTTCCTAACAAACCCACGACAGCAGAGCTCATGCAATTCAGTCCGTGGGAAGCTGAAGTGGTTGTCCAGACGTAAATTCTTACAAATGCTGTCGAACATCCATACCCGGCCAATTGTTCAAACACCTTATGCGATCTTTGCCCTGTTGCGCCTCGAAGGGAGATTTCGGAAGTTACTCCCAAGTCTTCGGCATGCGACACATCAAGCATTGCAACAAGAGCCCACCAAATCAAGAAGGACCAACGTGAGCAGCGGCATCACCACCTGGATAATACTAGATTGGATTTTCCTCGGAGAATTAACTTAGCTCCATCAATGCTTTTGATTATGGATTATAGTAGTATCATTCGTTTGTGAAGATATGCCTCCCTTTCCTTAGAGCGAATCTGAACAGCCTTCCTTATCGTGTCCTCTGTCGCAGATAAACTACAACTTTCCTTTGACCTCCTCAGCGGTTCCCTTGGCCTTACCGGCAACCTCATGAGCCTTTCCCTTGGCTTCACCGGCGACTTCGTGCACCTTGCCCTTGGCCTCAGCGGCAGTGCCCTCCGCCTTCTGCTTGCCAACGCCGGTAGCTTCCTTGACCTTGCCCGCGGCTTGCTCTATGATGGTATATCGGGTCAGCTTTTGTTCAATTGATGTATTTTGCAATATTACATCCGACGAGCCGACAAAGTTCCCGCGCAACAAGGGCGCGCGCTATGAGGTATTGATGACGTACCTCCCTTCTCAATGCCCTTCACCAACTCATCGGACACGGTCCTATCGACCTTCTTTGCGGCATCCTTCGCGGAGTCGACGGCACTCTTCTGCACACGAGCCGAAGTCGTGAAGAGGCGGGCGTTGCGGGCGATGGCGGTGCGGAACATATTGGCGGGATGCAGCTGTGTGTATGGAGGAATGTGCAAACAGGAGGACTGGTGGAGAATATACTGTCTTGATGAGTTCGAGGATGAAAATGAAAAGGGTTGTTGTGCGAGTTGAAAGTGAAGCTGACGCTGAAGGCAAGAGAGAGAATGAAGGGGAGTAAATGCAAGAGGGCTGGTTGAAGTAGGCAGAGGGGAGCTTGCCTGGACCTGACGTCAGTCGCATGCAGCTCGGGGAGCTTGGGCCGTGCGCCATCGAGATTCGAAATCCCATCGCCCATCGCGCGCAACATCCTTGCCGCCCCACACTTGCAAAAGCCTCATTGTGCCCCGATCTACTCCATAACCTCATCGCTACGTTATCCGCTATCCCGCCCTGACCTCAACTCAACTGTCTGCACATCCTCCAAAGCCAGATTGCCAATCAAGCTCTTTTCGACGGTTTTGCTGCTTCTCCATCATGCAGGGTACGGCTCAACTCTTCTCCATTCCATCTGCCCTTCTCAATTTTGGCCTACAATTGCGCTTATAAGCGGGGGAGTCCTGTACAGGCAGTGTCATTTGTAACGGAACATCAATAAATTAACTGGAACTGCTGTGAATAGGAAAATTCCCCCTTTCAGATTCCTGGCTACTCCATATTTGATACAGTCCCTGAACTCTAGCCAACTTCGAGGGCACGACGTACTGTATCAGCCCGATGGCGAGCGAGTGAATCGTACCTTACAGCTATATTATAGTCAGCTCAGTATAAGTACCCAGGGAAGGAGTCATCGTGCTGACGGGCCTGAAGATGGATCTCTGGTTGCGGAGTTGGAACTTTTCAGGGAAGTCCCTCAACGAAACAAGACTGAGATCATGCTGTTTTTAATACAGTCGATTTCGCTAGTAAGTATGATTACAAGCAGAAAATCAAGGGACTGATAGCGTCCGCACGATGATAATAGGGCGTAAGTAGCGGCTACTGGCTTCCTTTTAGAGTCGTTGAACGGGTCTCACTATGAAATGCAGGCCTTACTATACGGTAAAATGATGATTCGGAGAAAGTGGAGGCCTTGGGACCAATCAGCTTCTAGTTTGGATACAGTAGCTGCATGCACGCCGTTTCTGCTGCCACTTGAAGGCTTACTCAGTAATCAAGCTGGAATACCAGTTGAGTAATCGAGTATGGAGCTCTGCGGCGGTCTCGTAGCCGGGCATCCTGACTGTCAAGGATAGAAGCCTAAAACTTTCTCAGATAGCTAACCAGCACACCGCCTGCTGCACCGAGAGATGTTTTTTTCCGTCTATTTCTGAGATAGGTCAGGTGCTTGTTGGGCACTGTGTCGCTGCTGGCAGCTCTGCGTAGCCAATCGTAGGTATGGAAGCCACCCGACACCACACGGAGTCCGTGATTCTTGATTTGAAGCACAATCTTGTAACCGCGGACATGGACGTCTTCGAATGCCACGGTTCGAGCGAAGCATCATCAGGCTAGTCCAAAGAAGCCATCGTTGCAACCCTTTTCATTACGATAACTCCCCATCGTGTCGCAAACGCCCTCCATTATGGAATATTCGTGCTTTTGTATCGGCAATCCAGACCCATTCTATTACTCAGCAACTAGGCACATTGAGAGGTCTTGGCGTGTTGTGTAGATATAGATGGAGTCCACAGGACTTCGACATAAAAAACACAGCCTGCTTTCATTGATCCATCACAATTCATCCGTTGAGCCTTCTCAGAAGGAAAACCATCGATTGGGGAGAATTGACACATATACGGATGTGAGAGAGAAAGAGAGGGAGAGGGGGAAATTTGGGCGATAGTAGCCTCTGGGCAAAATTGTTCAGGAAACTTGGGCAGTTTTTCGCATGAATAGTCGTAGACTAGTTGTGGGATAGCCGCAGAACTAATGAGGGCTCGGATTATTTTCTGCCATACCAGTAACGCAGCCTGAAGCGCCTGTCTATGTGGGCCCAAGAAGCTCCAAATACCATGAACCATGAGCCATGATGATACATGTACGCGGAGCCCTCTCCTTTCACCAGGGCAAGGTATGAAACACTTCTACTTGGCCTGCATCCCACTCCTCTTAGCCGGTCAATACCATGATATCTCGTCTAAACCAGCGCAGCCAATAGATTTCTAAGCTGCCCATACATCCTTGCCAACACCTTCAATCCAGTTGCCCAGCTGGTTGACGCTCGAATCCCAGTCCCTGAGCCTCGTCCTCATGCCCTCGATCTGCTTCATGTCTAGTACCTTCGGTTGTACCCAGTTGATCTTGGCGATCTGATCAACTTGGTCGATGGTTCCCTTCAACAGGCCTAAGCTCAGAGCCTTCATGATCAGATGTTCGATTTGGTCGATAGGTACCTTGGTCTCCTGCGAGATGGCCTGGAAGGTCATAGCGCGGTCCTGAGGCGGGCGACGGAATACAGTCTCAGTGAGAGCAGCCAGAGAAATCTTCTGGTAGAGGAATTGTTGGTGCTCTTTGAGGAGATTGTTCTTAGAGATGTTTCCAGACAGGACATCGTACGCAGCCAAATCACCACGGTTGAAGGCGAAAAGGAGGTCACGAAGCCACGAGTGGGGGGTGTTTGTAAGTGAATCAAGGATGGGGTGGAGAAGGAGCTCGCCAAAGTTGTAGATGGAGTCGGAAACAAGGGCGGCGATGCTCAGGTCGTAGGCCCTCTGCATGGTTTCCTCACGAGGGAGCTCGGAAATGTCGACGCAGGCAAGGAACAGGAGGGCGTTCTTGTAGTACGCGGCAAACTCACGTTGCGACTAACTACGTCAGCGTTATAATCAAAGGCGGTGGCAGAAGTAGTACCTTGTAGTATTCAGCGTTGACGCGGTAGAAGGACGCGTGCACGACCGTCTCGACAGTGTCGAAAGAGTCCAAGATCTGCTCGCTCTCATCCAGCTTCTTTCGTGCGGCCGGGAAATCGCGCAGCTGTAGTTGAACGCTGGCCGCGGCAACGGTCGCGTAGACGTATGCGTCTTGAGAGGCGGGTTTGTTGACCTTGTCGGCGAGGCTTTGGAGGAATGCAAGGCGCTCATTGTCATCTAGGTCAGTAGCATCAGCTTCGTGCACAAAAACAAAGGGGGGGAAGGGTCTGGACGTACCCTTGAACTGCGATGCAGCGCTCAAACCCAGGGTAACGAGCTTTAGCTGGTTGATCTTCTCGGCGAAGGTGCGCACGAAGGTGTTGAAAAGGTTTATACGCTGAGGAGCGCTCTGAGGATGGCTGTAGTATTCGATCAGGGAGTTGGTGAGCTCGTGCCACAGCTTCCGCTCCCAAAAATCTTCGAAGTTGAGGAAGAAGGGCTGAAGTTCGTCTGGAGCGGCGTCGCGCTGCTCGGCCAGGTAATCCGGAATCATCTCCAGGTCTTTGGCCGTGGGTCCAGCCATGTTGGGCGAGCGATGCGGACGGAGGGATAGGTGGCAGGTCGGGCGGGAGAGATGGAAGCTTGGGGCGTTCGTGGTAGGTTAAAGGTGGTGAGGTTGGTGATGTCGGTGCTGTTGGAGCTGCGGCGAGCTTCGCGCGCCGGGATCGCTCTGGCGCCAGCTTGAGGTTCCAATGGAGCCCGCCCAATGAGCTCGCCGCTGTTCGGGCTGACTGTATCTCCGACCGCCGACGAGCCCGGCCAAGCCCAGAGCATCAACCATCTACATGCCCTCCGCACTGCCGTCCGCCATCTCTAAGCTCCCCGCTCTCCCGCCCCGCACCATGGCCCTCACAAGGAGCTGTTCCGGGCCTACCGCCAACCTGACCAAGGCATTGGCTGCTCCTCGCCTCTCCGTCCCCATCGCCCGTCCTGCCCGCCGCGCCGTTCACGATGTTGCGATCACCCGAACCGGCAAGCCCATCATTAGGATACCTGGTGGAAGGTGCGCTGTCCTGCTGCAACTTGGTCAGAATTGTGTCCAGGGCTGACATATGTTGCTACAGATCATCGCTCGGAGGTTCGACGAATAAATATCCCACCTTTCCACCCCAATGGGACTAACTACTGCGCAAGGCCATACCGCAACCGTCTTCGGAGCGACCGGCTTTCTGGGCAGATACATCGTGAACAGACTGGGTACTATCATTTGCGCATAGGTTTTCGGGTAACCGCGCTGATACGAGGACTGCACAGCACGCCAAGGTGTCACCGTCGTTGTTCCTTTCCGGGAGGAGATGGCCAAGCGTCACTTGAAGGTCTCCGGTGACCTCGGCCGGGTGGTCTTCATTGTAAGCTTCTTTGGAGACTCCAATAGATAGCAAATTTGCTGACAAGCGGCCAGGAGTACGACCTGCGCAACACTCAATCCATTGAGGAGAGCGTCAGACACTCGGATATCGTCTACAACTTGGTCGGCCGCGACTACCCCACCAAGTCAGTCTCCAGAAAGCCGTTAGATCTGAAAAACGGTAGTGACAGTCAAACAGGAACTTCGACCTCGCGGATGTGCACATTGAAGGTGCTGAGCGCATCGCCGAGGCCGTCGCCAAGTACGATGTCGACCGTTTCGTGCACGTATCCTCTTACAACGCCAGCAAGAGCTCTCCTTCCGAGTTCTTCCGGACCAAAGCTCGTGGCGAGGAGGTCGTGCGTAGCATATTCCCTGAGACCACCATTGTGCGGCCTGCCCCGATGTTTGGTGCTGAGGACCGCCTATTGAACCGGCTGGCCGGTCCTACCAACTTCATCACCTCGAACAACATGCAGGAACGTTACTGGCCTGTGCATGCCATTGATGTTGGCATGGCCCTCGAGTACATGCTGCACAACGACCATACCGCTTCGGAGACGTACGAGCTTTACGGCCCTACTAATTACAGCACCGCTGAACTGGCCGAGCTGGTTGACAAGGAGATCCTCAAGCACCGTCGCCACATCAATGTTCCTAAGCAGGTTCTCCAGCCCGTCGCCGAGATCCTCAACAAGGTCCTGTGGTGGCCTATTTCCTCGCGTGATCAAGTCGAGCGCGAGTTCATCGACCAAGAGATCGACCCCAACGCCAAAACCTTCAAGGACCTCGACATCGAGCCCGCTGAGATCAAGAGCCTCCTCTACCACTACCTCAAGAGCTACCGCAGCTCTACCTACTACGACCTCCCGCCTCAGACCGAGCGCGAGAAGCGCGAGGAACGCAAGTACCTCCATGTCCTCGACGACCAGTGATTCCAAATTTCCTAGCGTCTTCTTTTAAAGATTCATTTGCGGAGTGGGTGGGGTTCAGCGTCAAAGTAAGATAGTAAGGACGAAGAAGAAACCTTCCGTGTGTATATAAATCAAGGCTAGGGCGGCTTCTGGCTGTCCTGTACTTGTAGCAGGCGGGGGAAGTAGACGAAATGAAAGCCGCAAAAAGACCACTAACTCCTACCAGTTGCATGTGCGTGCTATTTTATCTTGGGCTCTCCTCGAATACGCAATACTCCGAGCTACACCGACTATGGCACAGATGAACACTGAGAGCTAGGATTAAGGAAATGCTTCGATAGATCCAACATTGCACGTTCTCAGAAATACATACACCCAGCATGCCTTGCCCTCGAAGGAAACGCCTCGGCGCTCATGCCAAATGAAGCGACAAAAACAAATTCTGAACCGTAGTCCAGTGCATCCACCCCACCAAACCCAGATCCCTCCGCTTTCGCCGTGTTTATTTGATAGAATCTAATGATTCACACTGATCCATCAAACTAAACTAAACCGAAAGCGCTGCGAAAGAAAACACGAGAAGGAGCGCCCTCTGTACCGAAGATATATTCCCTGCAAGGGGGAATGCGGTTGATCCTCAAACGATCCACTCACTAAACTCAACCCTCCAAATTCCGCACCACGTACACCAGCAGATACGCCTCCGCCCGTAACACGTCGGCTTCGCTAGCCAGCACGACCTTGCTGTCGTCGAACAGGAACCAATCACTGGCCTTGCGCGAGTAGCTGACGTAGTGGCCCGAGTCGATCTTGCCTTTGTGGACGATAACGCTTGCTAGTTCGTACATACACGTCGGAGGTGGGACGCCGGCCGTAGCTTTGGAATCCTTGGTGTTGTTTGCGGAGTCTTTTGAAGTGGTGCGACCACGGGTAGTGTACGGGTATAGGTCGAGGGATAGAGGGAAGGTAATTTTGGTTTCGAGCTTGGTGGAAGTGGATTTCGAGGTTTCGAAGCGCTGTAGCGGTAACTGTTAGGGTAATGCTGGAGCAAGAGTGCGTCAGGTACGACGTACCTTAAGGTGGATCGGCAGCACCGGCGGCAACTTCTTGATGCTTAACTGCTTAGTCGCACTCTGCTGCGTACCACCGCACTTCTCGCACGTGTAGTCCGCCGCGGCCAGTTTCTCCTTGCCCGTAAATCTATCCAAACAATCCCTGAGGTCCAGCGCCGGGTTCTTTTCTGCCGAAGCATCACCCTCCAGTTTCCGTTTCTTCGCCTGCGAGCGCAAGTCTAACGAAAGATCCATAACCGGATCATTCGCAGTCGTAACGTTCCGACACTTATCGCACGTGACTGTACTCTGTAGCTTGCCCGAGAAGGTTTTATGGATAAGACAAGAGCAATCCCCTTCGCCATCCTTGCCGTTGCTCTCCGTGCCGTCGTTTTCGAGATGCAGATTATTCAGGATAAACTGCATGTATTCGTGAGCATCCTGCTGGGAATAACCAGCGAGAGCCTGAGACATGATTAGCATCGAGCCCAAAGCTCATTACGAAAACGAGGCATCACCGTACCTGAGCGCCAGACCAGCTACCCAGCAGCATGTTCACGGCACCATACCCTTCCGTCTTCTCCAGCGAATAGTATTCCGTAAATATTTCGTCCAACGCGCAGCTGGTGCAGGCTTCCCTATCGCAGTCCTTTGATGTGTGCCCCTCCCCCAAGTAGAACGCTTTAATGAACGGATTGTGTATCAAACACTGCAGAATCACGCTCATGAAGCACGTCTGGCCCATATTATACAGTCCTCGCAGGCCGATGGCGCGACATGGGGGGAATGTGGAGTTCTGGGCGACAAGTCGGTGGTCTTCCGGCGTCATGGTTTCTTCGAGTTTCCTCTTCTTACGGCCTGGCGGGAATCAACTGCCTGCTGGCTGGAAAAAGCAACCAGCCAATTGATACTCACCTTGCAGCAACCGCACATTCTCGAGCATCGGATCATATATAAAGTCCTTGCACTGTTGGCAGTATACGCAGCCATTTTTCGATTCCACAGCTGTCCACCAGATTTCAGCATAAGCACTGCGCAAAGCCCTCCCCCCCGGCACAAGTATTATGGATCGGGAGCGTACAGAAAGCATGCTTCTTCGCCTCAAAATGCTCGTCGCGCAACTCGGCTGTGAAAACGCCGACACACTGCAGGCACATGTACGTCGGCTTGAGCGAAAGGACCGGGCGGCTGTCGCCGTTGAGGCTCGAACGGTGGGTCTGGGGTATTATACTGTGGCGGTCGTGAATCGTCTGGATGATGTTGGTATACTGCTGTACTAGCACCTTGCGGCGCTCCGCGAACAGCGGTTCGAGATGTTCTGAAACGGACACCGAATGTCAGCTTGGGCTGGAGTTTCCCAACGGTGGCGCACACGACGCTCTTGAGCGCTTCCGAGTCGTCAACGCTGAGGACTCACCACAGCCGTAGAGGATCTGAGGCAGGTTGCTCGTGCCAGTAAGAAGTTTGCCCTTTGTGATCTTCGCATTCGCGGGCGGCCCTGCCGACTTCGGGGTGACGGTGATGGTGTCCATGTTGGAGAGAGTTGCGGGTCGAGATTCCTAAGTTGTGCGGGAGATCGAGAAGGGCGAGCGCTACATGGCGTTCTCGCAGGTGGAAGCAAGACAGAAGTTGGGGCGCGGCGCGGAGGCGAGGCTGGTGGAGATGTTCAGTGTCAGCCAGATAGTAGAGTCGCATTAGTGCACCGCGGACGAACAGGGGCCTGCATGAATCGCCGCCGATCCACAATGGCGGATCTCACGGGTGAACCCGCGTCCACTTTATCCGCTCCTCGCCTGCCGAAGTTGTCGCTCTGCTAGCCTTGAAGACTCTCGGCCTTGCTCGGAGTGTGAAAACCAAAGTCTCTGTCATGATTTGTGGTACATGGAAGATCGGACTTTTGGGCTTTTGGACGCATCTTTGGGCTTCTCAGGCTGATTGATACCATAGCACCGTGAATGCCGGTCTTGCGGGGCCGGGGTGCCAATGTAACGTTCACATTCGGCAACACTGAGATCACGATATTTCGGAACGACGTTCATGGCCGACCTTGTTCTGGAGGCGCCATCTGCTTGTTCGCCCTAAAGCGATGAGAACTACCTAGTACATCGTTACAAGAAATCAAAGATGAAAAACACTGCGAACTCGCCGGGCTACACCAAAGAAGCGCACAACGCAATGCAAGAGAGAGCACCCCTATCCAGACCGTGAACAATCAACCGCAATCAGGTCGGCGTGCTTCAGCTGGCATGACACCTTATAGCTGCCAGCCCAGAAAGAAAGACGACATAGCAAGGGAAAACCGAAAAGAACGCGGTAAAATGAGTCCTACGCCTGATTCTCCTAAGAGAAAGCTGAGAAGGATTAGATGAACACTCTCTAGTCAAGATTGCTCAACAACCGCTGACTGAGGACTGAGGACAAGACTGAAGGAGAACATGAGCAAGTCGCAACCGGAATCATTACCTCCAGGAGCCCATTTTGCACCAGTGCTTCAGCTTCAGCCCACATCCCGCCTGCAGCCTCCCTTTAATTTTCTTTTGGCGTTGAATGGAGAAAGCCCTGCAAAGACCTCTTGAATGCTTGATCCCGCCTGCCCTTCGCTCCTCCCCTTATCCGCCAGTGCCAGAAATTTGTGGAAAAGCAAACCCGCAAAGCATCAAAAAGCCTGTAACACCGCTTCGTCCGTTCGGGAGGAGAAAAGGCATTCGCCTAAGACGAAACGAACTCCCGTTGTCCCGCAGCGCCATCCGTATGATACCCAACTGCTGGCTTCATAAACCCAGCGTGCTGAATCACTTGACATGCAAAAGAGGAAAGTGGATGCGCATCGTGCCTAGCGGCGGTCTCGCTGCGGCCCAAAATCGGCTTCTACCGTCTTCCTCTCTTTCCGACTTTTGAACACGAACTCCGCCAGCAGCGCCAAGTGGTCGCTTGGGAAGTGGTAATTGGGGAAGCCGGGCACACGCTGCATGTATTCCTTGTCCACTTCTCCCAGAAGACCGGTGGCGTTGAGTGCGTTCGTCGAATAGAAGATGTAATCGATGACACCAGTAAATCCGGGCGTGTAATTAGTGAAGCTGAGCTCGCCAATGTTGGAGTAGCTCGACTTGAGACTGAAAGGATGAGACATGCCTTGCTTCGTGAAGTGGCCGTACTTGTAGTTGCCCAGATCGGAATGATCACTCGAGAGAGCACCATGAGCGATCAGTTCATACACCCCAGAGTCGGGCGTCGAATTGAAATCTCCACATAGGACCAAAGGAATCTGCTGCGGCTCCGAGTACGTCATTGAAGGCGCTGGCTCTGGGAGGGGCTCCTCTGGCTCTGTCTCGTCCTCTTTGTCTCCGTTGGCATATCTGTAGACCGACTTGTCATTGCAAGCCGGCCAACTGACATACTTCTCCGCGAATTTTTGAATCTGCTCCATGAGGATAGCAACCTGGATAACCTTGACATCCTTGAAAATGGGCTCCCAGCAAACATGCGAGTTGACAACCATGAGGCGAGCCCCGGTTTGGCGGATTTCGAAGAACGCTGACACAGCAATATTGTCCTTAGGCATGACACGGTTGAAGATATCGTGCTCACCCTTCATATCAGGTCTGTTGATAGCTAACTTGGCGAAGTCGAGGAGTTGCTTGTCTAGCAAAATGAATCTTACGGCTGTTAGCAGATAATCTAGTCGTGAAGAACTTATAAAACTTACTTGCTGTTTTTGTAAAAGATACAGCATCCGTCGACGAACTTGGCTTCCTTTTCAGTCATCGTTCTTGATCTCGACTTCTGCCAGTAGACCCCCTTGTAGTCATCATGGGCCAATGCCGGACGGAAGTACTCGTGATAGCTCTCGGAGTCGATCTCTTGAAGGCATATGATGTCCGGCTGACGGCTGCGCAATTCCTGCAATATCAAATCCTTTCTGTGATCCCACGCTAATGCTCCAGAGGGCGTGTATCCAAAGTGCGATTGCGTGGCCATCCTGTCGCAAAGTATGTTATAGCTCAGGACTTGGAACTTCTCGTCGGGCGCGGCAGGTGTGTCATCGAGCACAATCCAGTCACGTTCCGTTGGAGGATCAGGCCCTACAATGCTGTTAGGGTTGGGGTGGAGGTAATAGGCCCGGTCGACTACTCACCAGGCGCTTGCTCGCGCAAGTATTTAATGAGCTCAGCTGTGCCGTGTTCAACAATTATGCTCTTCAGCTGGTCATCGAGATTGGAATTGCCCTCGATGCCAAGCATTTCCAATTGATACAGGGAGCCCATTTCGTAGGGCAGGGTCTCAATGTTATTGTCGAAGAGCAGAAGCTCACGAAGATTGACTAGCATACCGATCTCAGGGGGCAGCGTACGGAGCTCATTTAAGGACAGATCCAACTCCCTCAAGTTCCTAAGCCTTCCAACCGCGGGAGGGAGGAATGTGAGCTTGTTGAAGTTCAGATAAAGCTTAGTAAGGAAGGTATAGTCAAAAAGAACCGGGGAGAGAACTTTGAGATTTTGGCCACCAAGATCCAGGGCCTTCCATATCTGTGAATCATCTTTGTCACTGTCGTCATTTGCGGTTCGATTGCGCCCTTCCTTCTCTGGCTCCTTCGCGATTCCATTCACCTGTGCAGTGGTCACAGCCTTGTTCGTCGACGGGTGATTGCGGGCATGCGAGTGGGACATGGTCATCTCTCGAGCGTGCTGCGCGTATTGCAGCTGAAGCGCCCAATGTTCGTTGGGCGCCTTTGCAAGGCTGCTGTGTACACTTCCCGGGGTCCCATTCTGCAGGTGGTTGGCTCCAAAATGAGGTGTTGCGTTTGCCAAGGCTCCGCCGGAGATGTTGTGCGAATGATTACCAAAGCTTGCCCCATGCGCGCCGTGTGCACCGTGGTCTTGATGCTGAGGATGCTGATGATTCTGGTGTTGATGATTTTGATGCTGAAATTTGGCCAGATTCATCTGCATCGCAAAGCGCTGCTGAGAGTTGCCGTTCAACATGCTGTGCTGGCCTTGTTGCGCGTGCGTCTGGTTATACATGCTGAAAGGATTGTGCGCGGGCGACTGTGGTCCAGGCGAGCGGGTGGGAGAAGGCGTGTCGGGGTTAAAGCCGATTCTGCCGCCGCTTGTGACCGGTGATCCTGTGCGTGGGAGGTTTCTAGGCAGATGTGTCTGTTGGTTGAAGTAGAACTGCCCGGCTCCCTGCTGGAACCGGTAAGGACCATCGGCCATCTACAGTGGAGAGACGGCCTCGGAGATGTGCGGTGTAAGCCGTATGCCGCTATTAATGGGGACGCGGAGGCACGAGTAGGGCGCGGTGCGGGCGTTAAGTGAGCGGTAGAGGTTGGGGACGATGGTGTCTTTTTCGCCTTAACATGAGCAACCGCGCAGCCGACACTCATCAAATGAATGCAGGGGGAAATCCGCCGCAGCGCGGTCCGCTATGGCGCGCCAACAGGCCCGGTGTGTCGTCCGGGCAAACGAACAGCGCGGTAGTTTTTGTACAGGCGGGATCGAGGCTAGCGGATGTGGGAGCTTGGGCGAGGCTCGGGCGAGGCAACAGGTCACCAGGCGACGAGCGGGCAGGTGCGTCGAGACGAAGAGCTGCGAGAACACGGACGCGTGAGCAGGAGCTTGAGCAGGAACAGGAGCAGTGTTTTGGCTGGGAGGCGGGTGGTCTGGGATGACGAGACTGTTTCGCCCGACGGACCTTTGGAGTAGCAAGTCGGAGAGCTGGGCGTCGACGCTATCAGGGCAGAAGCCAGGCGACCGATCTGGTATCAATGGCGGCAGAACGCAGGCGCAAAGAATGGCGTGGACAGTCGAGGTGCACGGTGAGATGGTGGTTGGCGGCGGGCCTGGTGGTTCTCCAGCTTGCGGGAAGGGCAGCGCGGCGGAAGCACGTGACCAGGGTCAAAGCGAGCGCGAGCCGGTGCATCTGCTCACTCGCCCACTCGCAACAGCAAAACCAGTCAGTCTATCCAGCATCAGAACCCGCAGCCAGCAACACGCCGCGGGACGAGCACAGAGGCCTACTGGATCGATACATCTCACATTGTCGGCGGCGCAGCGTTTCGAATGCCATGCCTGCTGTCACCTGTTTATGCGGCAGACCTTGCGTGATGTCTGATGCCAGTGACCCACGGCGCCCCAGCTGCTTCCTGCTGAGCCAAGGTTCACCTGTCGCGCGCGCGGCTGGTCCAGGCGCTGGTGCTGGTGCTGGTGCTGGTATTGGGTGCTTGCTGGGCGCGGGTGCTGGTGCTTAGCTTTGGGCAGAAACACGCCCACACGCACACATTCAAGCTCTGGCGCCACAGCGGGCCTCACAAGGGACCACGGCCACAGGCTGCTGAGCTTGCGCTGGCTGATTGGAGCCCGCCCAGCGCCCACCTCGGCTTCGCGCCTCTGAGGGGAGCTGCTGAGCCTCAAGCCGCCAGCCATATTAGGAGGGGCTGCCAATGTGAAGCTTGAGCGGTCTCACCTGAGGCTGAAGCTCGCCGCGATTCATAGCTGCGCGTCGTGCGCGCCCTGGCTAGCTTTTTTTTCCCACGCCCTTCGCCCGCCCGTCCTCCCAACCCCATCGCACACTGCTGCCGTCGCCCTGTCTGTTCATGCCTCAGGCGGAGCTCCCCCGCCGCATCTCGCAATCCGCCGTGCCGCGGCCAGCGGGCCATTCACCGACCCTTAATAAGTCCGATACAGTGGGGAAGGCTGATAAAGTGGGATACGGGCCCCGGGCCGACGACTCAGGATGGAATGGTACATGGTAAAGATTCACCCTTTGCACTCATCAGGGGGCTGTTCCCACTCCGTGGATCATGGCTTTATGCTAAGCCCGGGACTAGTACCGCTACCAAAATGTGCCCTCCTCCCAGCTCCAGCGCCCCCGGACTGTTGCCGCAGACGACCTGGAGGGGCTCCTGAGTCGAAATTCCATCGTCGCATCGAACAACGTGAGCGCGCAATTAGCCGCCATGGAAGTCGCTCGCGGCTCCACCTCCAGCTCCCAGTCCACTCACAGCAGCGGCGACATCCATCAGCCGCTGCTCACCCCCTTCGCCATCCGCCATGGCCGCCGCTACCTCAGAGACGTGCCCTACCCGCTGCCCTGCGACCTCCCCGAGCTGCAGCGCCAGAACCTGTCCACCCTGCTCGCCGTCACCGCCCTCGGCAAGCCGCTGTGCTCGCCGCGCGTCAAAGATATAGCCCCCAAGAAGGTCTTGGAGATCGCGTGCGGCAGCGCATACTGGACGTCGCTGGCTCACGAATATTTGTCCGGCTTCGGCTTCACCGATGTCGAGTTCACCGGTATCGACATCGTTCCCATGGCTGCCGACTTGAATAAACAGGGCATCAAGTGGCGCTTCGTTCAACACGACCTGCGCAGGTTCCCGCTGCCCTTTGACGACGACGAATTTGACGTCGTTGTGTGCAAAGATCTCGGCCTCGTGATTCCCACTGGTGTTCCCTCGCAAAAAGCACTGGAAGAGTTCATTCGCGTCTGCAAGAAAGGAGGTGACCTGGAATTGTGGGATGTGGATTCTGTCATTCGTTCTCTGCTGCCACACCCTCCGCCGCCGCCTCGCCAGAACCAGGATGACGAAGATCAGTGTGCAAAGACCGCTACGTTCTTGATTTCGCCGTCCACTCCCTTTGCCGGCTGCCAGAACAAATACCTACAAGATGCCAGCGACTGGATCCAGGAGGCCGTCGAGAAGCGACAGCTATACACGATGCCGTGTTCCCGAATACTGCAACTGCTTTTGCAAGAAACCGAGACGTTGAAAGACGTGGATTATCGCAGAGTGGCCATTCCGCTAGGAGAAATGCGCTGGGAAAGAGAGATGAGTGGCGAGAAAAGACCACTGAAGCGAAGAGACAGCGAGCTTGGAGGAAAGCTCAGGCCTGGTGAAGAGTCTGTTCTGACTGAAGAGCAAGCAGCCTTGAGACATACTGCACTGACAGTTGTGATCCAACTGATTGAGAGCTTGGAACCGCTGCTCAAGGAGGTTAGCGGGAAAAATCAAGAAGAATGGCAGCGTTGGTGGGGATGGATGATGGACGATCTGCTCCAGCAAAGAGGTGCTTCCAGCGGAGAATGTCTGGAGCTTGGTGCGTGGTGGGCGGAGAAGTTTTAAGAGGAGCTTTATACCCATTCTACCGTTCCATTCGGTTTGTTTTTTCTCATATACCCCCCCTCCCCCCCTTCTTGCATCTCTAAAAATGAGTCCTGTCGTTTTGTTACGTCTGGTCATATCGCTGGCGCAATGCGCGGTATCGCTTCAAATAATATCTGTCTGTGGGTCAGCCATGTAGATATGTCGATGAGCCGCATAAGTAGCGCATCTGGGTTTGAATATAGACATACAAGGTCTCAATCTCTGTGAAACAGTAGTTAGCCAACGACTCATGAATGGAACTTGGCTAGCCCGTGCCTTTCTTCACAAATTGAGCCCTCTCTATTCCCTTCTTGATCTTCTCCTCATCTCTCAGTCCGGCTTGGCTCGTGAAGGCCCTATGGAGGCGTGTTCTGAAGAAGTCATAGCCTTGTGGGTATTCCCTACCGAGATACAATAATTCTATCTTGGACTCAGCGACGGGGGACTCATCCGCTCAGTGGTGGTCGAGTTACCTCTGTAGATCCGGATGACCTGATAGCGCAGTTCCGGGTTGATCGAACTCATTACGAGGCAGCTGTGCGGCCGGATTCGTGCGAATAAGGAAGGATAGCGTGATTAGCCCGACGAAAAGACAAGTGGTTGCTGGAGGTTCTCTGGGGTGAGTTGCTTTTTCGGAAGAGGACTGACGTCGTGAAATGCAGCGGGGCCGAGAAAGCGTGGCTGGCGGGCCCCGGATCGTGGGATCCCCTGCGCCTCTTGCGCGACTTCCCCGCCAGACGCGTCTATCAATTTCACCTTTCTGTGAGCCAAACTGTGACCCTGCAGCGGCCCCTCCGTTCGTTGCCGGCTGAAGTCTGGTTCTCGTCCTCGTATCTGTCGCCTGATCCTCGTCCCCGGTCATTGACACACTCGCACAACCATGAAGCTCGCCGCCGCCCGCCCGTTCCTCACGCGTTTCGCATCACCTCTTCCGGCGTGCCGAGGTTATCCCTCCGCATACTACTCTTCTGCGTCGGACGACCAGTCTGCGCCAGTCACTGACTCTCTAAGCCCGCGATGGCTGTCGGACGCTAGATCCCGCATCGGAAAATGTATCACATTCGGCCTGAATCCAGAGCAGACTCGTGCTGCTGGAACAATATTGGAAGAAGTAGCTCGGGATTGGAGAGAACTTGTCGCGGGAAGTGAGGGCTTCTTGACCGAAAAAGGTCGCCGTGGCCTGTATAGGCAGGAAGTTGTCTGGGGTGAAATGGTACGCTCTTGAAAATGCGCCCAGACAGCTCATGATTGGGGGCTAACAAGCATCCTGGGTTTGTGTATAGGACACTATGGTAAGATGATCTCCGAAGCCCCGATAAGGGACATTTTGCCAAAGAACGTATTCACTAAGTTTTTTCAAAGGGTATGCGTTGGCCAACTTAAAAAAAAAAAAGGAGAAGGAGAAGAGGAAAAAAAATCGTGGCGGTATCTCAGCGTGGGTTACTAACACCTTGTAGGTCACGTAAATAATGTCGTTTACAACCGCTACGCCGAATCCGCGCGCGTCAATTGGACGCTGAACTTTGCCAACATTCACGACCCAGCCCATAGGCGGGATTGGGCAGATATCATGACGCCGAAGGGTGATGGGCTTATTCTTCGGAGCATTCGGACGGATTATAAGTTTGTGGGTGCTCCTGTCTCGGCGGCCTGCTTGCTAGCTGTTCCCCTCTTTGCCCGATAGGCGTCTGCCTGCTGACTGCGTGCTGCTCCTCAGCCTATGACTTGGCCAGACCGCGTAACCGTGTTGCACAAGCTACGGTCTGAGCCCACGGATGAAACAGACTCGTTCATTTTGGATGTCATCATCCTCTCGGAGCGACACCAGAGGCCAGCTGCACGCTGTGTCGAGGACATTGTTGTGTATGACTACAGGAGGGGCAAGAAAGCGCCTCTTAAGCCGTTTATGTTGGACCAGTTCCGCGAGACATTCCGGCTGCAGGAAGCTGCCAAGAAGAAGTACGGGGAAAGAGTGGGCTACTTGTTAGAACAGGTCAGGCAGCTGGAGACGAGTAGTTGGGACCGGCCAGATGCGAAAGAGGACTTTGGCAGCGCAAGCCCTTGAATGGCGGCAACGTCCTCCAAGTCTTATCGAACAGCAGGCATACAGGCGTGGATAGAGTCATTGGACAGAGTCATCGGACAGAGTCATCGAGGCAGTATTTGCATTCCCACTCAAGCCTAGAGCACGAACGCACAGCGACTGGATGAGAGGACGTAGGCAGCTATATCGGGAAGAGATTATGAGAGGGTCGTGCGTCGACGACGGTTTTCCAACGGCTCGCGTGCGCTGGCGCCGAAACAGCTGGCGATGACGGCAGGGCGGGAAGCGATTGCGGCTGATGCTGCGATGCGGAGAAGACGCGGAGAGCCCAAGACGGCGCTGCAGGATAGAAGCACGGTAGCGCGTGATCAAGAAGTCTTGTCTCTTCTCACATTAGCAGGACCCACTGCGGGCAGGCAGTCGCGCGGACAGCGGTGCAGGCAGAGCAGCAGCGAGTTTTGGCGAAGATCCTTACCCAAGAGTTTGTTTAAGCATCCAGGATCAAGGGGTAGCAGGCCCAGCAGCTAGTCCCTTTCGGCGGTCGGCGGCGTCCTGGCAAAACAGCGCCTGGCTCCTATTCGACGGACAATCTCACGATAGACGGCATCTCTTGGAGTGCTTGGATGCGCGCTGCTGGGCGGCGGGGCACGCAACCGCAACCCCAACACCGCGCCCGCGCGCCTGGGGCGAATCAACGGCCATCGCCAGTCACGATCGCCTGACGCTGGGAAAGCCGATGCGCTGGAGGTGATCCGCCTTGGTCGGGCGCGTATGTAAGGCCCTGCTAGGCCGTATTCGTCCGCAAGCCTTCCGCGATCGACGCTGCGCGCCGGCGACTCTTTAGGCGGCATCATGTGCTGCCGAGCGACGGCCGGGAGTTTCTGCGCGCTGCAGGCGGACGGCGGGCCCGGCAGCGGCAGCGGCAACGGCGTGCCAGCAGCAGACGTCGCCGCGCTACGCAGCGCTGCGCAGCCAGCACTCACTGGGCCTGGCGAGCCGTGGGTCGGGCGGACGGCGCAGCTGGCGTTTGGCGTCTGGCGTGCGCCGGCGGGTGCGGGCGGCGAGCTTGTTTCGCGGTGGTGCAAACCTAGACTTGGGGGGCGCTAGGCCGAAGATGCGCTTATATGCAAATCGCCAGGCCTGTAGCGCAGTTTAGCGCAGTCATGGCCCTCTGCTGTCTCGTTTCAAAAACCTTCCACTCCATCGCTCCCACGGCACCGCTCTCTGTCAGCGACAACACCGCCCCGCCCGCCCACCCGAACCCCCACTGGACCCTGTACCCCCCCCCCCCCTCTTGCGGTTCTGTTCCTGCGCCGGGCTCAGAGGGCACCTCGTCGAGCCGGCCCTGGGACCTGAAGCCGTCACCGCGGCCCGCTGATGCCACCGAAGGGCAAGAGGAACGCGGCGAACACACACGACAAGCGGCATGAGAACGGCCTCGCGGCGCCCGGCAAGCGCATCCCCAAGCAACGCTCCAACCCGGCTCTCAACGGCCTTGCAAATGGAAAGCCTCCGTCCAGCTCTCCGCCGCTGCCGCCGCCAGACCTAGCCTCGCAACCAAGCTGCCCGGCTCCTGGCAATGCTGCCGTGCACGCGACTCTCCCGGATAACCCCATGCCAGACGACCGGCGCCTGCCTGCCACGAGGGGCCGCACCGTCTCCGAGGCTTCCCACGACGCCTCAGACGCCGGCTCTGTCGAGCACGTCAACGGCGCCGTCGACTCGCATTCCCGCCTGTCGCTGCACCGCGCTGCCGTGCACCAGCACCGCAGCCAGATGGGCCACAAGGGCAGCTCTGCCTCGACGGCCATGACCATCATCTCGTCGTGCCCAGTCTGGGATGTCGTCGCAATCCTCATCATCCTCCTGCAGCTGCCGTCTACCGTTCTCACCGTCATTCATCTGCTTTTCGCTACCCTCACGTTCGTGCCTCCGAGCTCCACCGCCTCTCTGTCCAGCCTCCCAAGTTTCAGCGAGGTGTTCAAGGGGTCTCAGGGCATGCCCTCCCTGGGCACTATCGTCCTGTGTGACCTTCTTGCTCTAATAGTTTGGGGTTTCCTTCCCATGTTCGCTCAGGGTATCGCCTTCGACCTTGCCCAGGCCGTCATTGCGATTTCGCTAGGAGGTGCAGCTGCCGGGAAAGGTGGCGTTTCGCAGAGCGTGCTAGTTTGTGGGGGGATCATCTTCTTTTCTCATGCGTATCGTCACCGTTCGATCCGTCACTATGTTCTCCGCTACCTCCATTTCGTACTTTCCAGGGGTGGATTCGACATCTTCACCCCTCCGCCCTCCGATGCGGTCTATCCGGAATCCGGACACGTCTCCCACGGCTGGCCTCGCTCGGTGCTTGGCCTACACATTCTGTCGCAGGGAATACTCCGGCTTGGTCGGCGTTGGTTCATTGCAAAGCAGGATCGACTACCGACTGCAACGTCGAGTAGGAGGATGGATGTCGATACGTCGGCGGGCTCCCAGCTGCCCCGCTCAATCCCAGACTCAGGGATAGACAGCAGTGCAGGGGCGGCAGCCGACGGCCGGCATCCAGGGCCCTCCCCTGCAGGCGTCGACGGTCGAGAGAGATCTTTCAGTTCTGTTTCTAAGAAAAAGAAAAGGCAGGCGACTCAGGTTCGGAGTCAACAACCTTTTTGGGCCGCTATTGCGAGCACAAAAGTTACTTTTTGGAAGGAGGTTCAGCAGAGTAGCGAGTCTGCTGACAGTCACGAGGCGAATTCAACGGATGTTAATCACATTGGCAACGCTCATTTTAAGGCAGGCGAGGATAGGGTATGGATTTTGGATGTTGGCGCAACGGAAATTACTTTCGGTGCAAGTGTGGTGGAAAGGAGCACGGTGAAGGAAAATGGCGGGGAAGAGCAGGAATCGAGCCTTGGAGCGGGTATTGACAAGTCGAAGCCGTTCTACGTGCGTCTCAATGGCACCAATTGGGCGTCCACGTACATCACTTCGGCATGCCACGACCAAAACTCGGGCGATGGGCCGTCAACCAAGTGGTCGGGGAAGATCTTTGGTCTTACGTCCCAGCAGAATTACAAGTGTGAGTTTGTTCGGACAGACGACCGGATCACCATCCATTCGACCAGTCTCATCACTCAGGCTGCTCCAAGTGCAGAGCAAGGTATGTCTTTCCGACAAAGTCTGCAAAGTATCTCTCTGATCCGTTTTGGGTAGCGTCGGCCGTTTCCCCGCCAGCCCATCAAACCTTGCGACCGCAATCGCCTCGCACCCTTCTCCGGAACAATGTCACCAACCTCGAACACGAGCTCCAGGAGTTGAAGATGCTGCAGAAGCGTAACCAGAGATCTCACGGAAAGGCTCTCGCTGCAGCGAAGAAGGAGGTCGATGTGGTGGAAGGAAAGATCCAAACTTCGGGAGGCAACGATGACAGGCTAAAACAGAAGAAGAGGCAGCTATCTGAGGCGATCCGTCAGGCAGAAGAAGCAGCCTGTGACATGTCTACTCAAAATTCTAGCCTTGCAAACATCCCGGAGGAGGATCTTGCCGAGTTCAAGGTGGAGGAACGCAAGTGGCGCAAAGAGAAGGACCGCTTGGCTGCTGCCACTGAGGAGCTCGAGCGCTGCAAGGCTGAAGCCGACAAGGAGGTTTCCCATGCTGAGTCTGAATACGCCTCGATCGTCAAGAAACGCGAACGTCTGCAAGCTAGACAAGCTAAGCTCAATGAGCAGCACGAGCGCCTCAGTTCACTGAATGCCCAGGATCAGGATGCACAGGCTCGGAAACTGAACGAGCGCGCAGCATTGATGGCTACACGGGCTCAGCACGAGTCGCAGTACCTCGGTCAGATCATCAACAACGAACACAATGCCGTGGAGATCCAGAACAAGACTATGTACATCAACCAACAGATCCAACACCTGCAGGCGATTCTCCAGCAGCAGCAGAACCCTAGCCCACCATCCGTTCCTACAACGCCTGAAGGCCCTCTTCCTGGTACCACTGGATCTGCCTCGCATAATTATACACCGGTCTTCCAATTTCCACCGCTCGCGGGACAAATCAATGGCACGCCTGGTTCTCTTCCCCGTGAGGGCCGAGGCCGCTCAAGCTCCATGCTGTCTGACATGTCTGGCTTTACTGATCACAATGTTGATCCGCCGCCAGCGTACGCACCTATCGCTGCACCGAATTTTTCATTTGCCCCCGGTGCCTTTGGTAATGGACAGTTCGGCCCGTTCAATGCGCCCATGATGAACGGTACCAAGGCGCGCAAGGGCAGCAGCGGCAGCAGCGGTGGAAGCGGCACTGGTTCAGGCAGTGGCAGTGCTCCAGGCAGTCAGAGGGATCCGACGAGCCCGGTCAACAAGACATCCAGTCCGGTTGGTTCCGCGAGCATGCCTATTGGTCCGGGTGTTGTTGGCGGTCATTAAGTTCGCACGTGCTCTTTTTCCTGCTTTGCTCTACGCGCCGGATAGCCTTTGACTTGAGTAGATAGCCTTTGTGAGAAATGCATCCGTTGATTTCTTTTCCCTTCTAGTAGATAGCCTTTGTGAGAAATGCATCCGTTGATTTCTTTTCCCCTTCTAATCATTGCTTCCCATCATGGTCTTTCACATGTGAGTTCATTGGTTTCGAAGCTTTAGCATGAGGGCATACGTCATCCGCTCGGCGGTTCCGACTTACTTGAAACGGGGTCCCGTCTGAGGTTCATGTGGATAGGTAAGTATAACGCAGTGCGTGTCTTAAGAATTTCTCGATCTGCCATGGAACGGAGTGTTCGCCACCGCTTCCTAGGAGCTCCCGCTTTTTTGTGGGTCGGCGAAAATGTAGCGATCGCGCCACGTAAACCGGGCTTCCAACCGACATGTATCCTACTTTGGCCTGCCTTGCCTATATTCTCAGAGTCTCTGCCATAGAGGAGTTTTTTTTTTTTTTTTCAGTGCAGTTCGCATGGTTGCAGACATGGCTGTCTTCCTGCAAATTTCAAGCCAGCCCTGCCTCGGCTCACATTGACCAACACATGTAGATAATTGATAAATTCCAGAACGAGAGGGACAAATTGCTCCCTCGGAGATTTGATACCTATATTTCAGTAATCATACACAGTTTCATAGCTCTTTACATCCATAGTCGTGACACCATCAGGACGTTATTAGAATATTTTTTTAAAGGAGTATAGTATAACTATGATAGGCAGAGTGCTATTAATTGTACATTACTGATTGTAAGCTTTCCAGTGATATTTGATTTTTAACTTTCTCTTTTTCGTTCCTTGGTTCTTTAAGCCAAGGGAGAAACTTCGGAACATTATCTTGTAGACTAGAAGGGGGAGGAGTAGAGACGTGGGAGTGAAGCCTCAGAATCAAAATTCGCTTTGATACAATTAGATCTAGGTCCATTGACGTACTTGTTGATAAGAAACCCCAGCCGAGAGTTTTTACAATGTTTCTCACTGCCAGCTAGTACCACGACGTAGGGGCTTCCAATGTAATTTTTTTTTCTCACTTTGCGCCCTCAGATATTTGTGGTCGTCCATGCAAGGGAGCGGCAATCGGCGGCCTTGGAAGCTCGGCAGTTTCCCCACACTATGTATGTAGGTATGTAGTAACCAACAGAGCTTCGGCCAAGCTTGAGCTTCCAACAACTCTACAACATGCCTCCAGCCCTCAGCCGCATGCCGCTTTTTGCACGCACGCTCTTGCGCAATGTCTCCGCCAACCGCCGGGCGAGCTCCAGCTCTTCGCAGCCTCTGATCAAGCTCACCAACATCCCCGCACCCCACAGCGGCACCATTCGCGTGCTGTCGCTGAACCGACCCGAGGCCCGCAATGCCATCTCGAGGGCTCTCCTCTCAGAGATAATCCGCCACGTCAATGACATCCACCACGAGGGCGACAAGCCCACGACGCGCGCCCTCATCATTGCCAGCGAGATCGACACGAGCTTCTGCGCCGGCGCCGACCTGAAGGAGCGCGCAACCTTCACTCAGGACGAGTCTGCAACCCTCATGCACTATCACGACAGCAGCCGCAGAACATGCTGACCGCTCAATTTCCCACCAGGACGGCCGATTTCCTGGCGAAGCTGCGCGGCGCCTTCACCTCCATCTCCAAGCTTCCCGTCCCGACCATCTCGGCCGTCTCGTCGCTCGCGTTCGGCGGCGGCCTCGAGCTTGCCCTCACGACGCACCTGCGCGTCTTCAGTAGCAACGCGGTCGTCGCGCTGCCAGAGACTCGCCTCGGCATCATACCCGGCGCAGGAGGCACCTACCGCCTGCCCGCGCTGATCGGGCTGAACCGGGCGCGCGATCTTATTCTGACCGGCCGTCGAGTGGCCGGTCCGGAGGCGTACTTCTTGGGGCTTGCCGACAGGCTGGTGCAGGTGCTCCCGGAAGAGGTGGGGAAGGAGGGTGTTGCACGCAAGAAAGTGCTGGATGAGGCGGTCAGAGTGGCCATGGAAATTTGTGAGGGCGCGCCAATAGCTATTCGCGCCGGGCTGGCGGCCGTCGAGGGTTGTGCCGGAGGCGAGGCCGTGGAGAATTCAATGTACGAGGTGGTCGTAAACACGGAGGACAGAAACGAGGCTCTTGCGGCATTCAGGGAGAAGAGAAAGCCTGTCTTCAAGGGAAGGTAGATACGAGCGTGAGCGTGGGGCAGCCAAGTGCTGTGCGAAGCAAGAGCGAGCTCTGCGAACAATTTGTAAATAGCATCATAAAAAAAAAAAAAAAAGGTCCGCGTTCCGGGTCATCTTGGGTAACAGGGATAAGAAAGGAAGAGAAGTTCGAGACCGGGAGTACTGGTGGAGCGGCGCAGCAGGAGAGACACAGAGCTGGCCGGAACGTCAATGCCATCCGCACCTGATACAGCATCAATTGCTTTGCTGAGCGCGCATCGCGTCGCTGATTCGACGCATAAGCAAGTACAGCCGATTGAATTTGCTTGTGCCTGGACAGAATAACCTTGTGCACGTGTACCTGGCTGTTGTTGCCGCATTGGGCAAGCTCAGACGCAGTGACGGCGGCAACCACATTCCGGAGGCTGCGTGTGTCAGCAGGGAAGTCCGGAACGGCCAAGAAAGGGTGGTCAGCAATTGGGCAGCAGAACGGCCAAGTGCTTGGAGGATTTGGGGGACTCAGAAAAGACCGAGTTTCCGGAGAGGTGGAGCGCTGGTTCCGTGGTGGGGTCGAGGTATGGGGCAGGGATGTGACGTGGGATGGACGATGCCCGAGAGCAGATCGACTTGATAATCACCGCCCCAGCACTCGCACGGCTGCTCTCACACCTCGACTCGCTGCGCCCACCATGTCCACGCGCCTGCTACTGTACTTATAATGCTCTGTTGATTCCCGACCCGCCCCCGTCCGCGCCATGTCAGCCAACCCTTTCCGCCGCTCCCACCCGCCGCCTGCGCTGCAGCCCGCCAGCGCCGCCGGACTCGACGGATCCCGCGTGCTCTCCGACGACTGGCCACCAGCCGACCAGAAGGGTAGACCCAGTCCCTCAGAGCACGCTGCCACTCGAGTAGACGTTGACCCAGTGTCACAGCTCCCGCCCGGACAAAGAAGCATGTTCGTCTAGCCTCTCCTCCGGCTTCTCCGCCGGAACCGTCCAGTCCGGAAGTAGGCGACAACCTCGCCAGACGTCTGAGCGCTGCCCACCATGCTGGCTCTCCGCCGCCGCCGCCCGCTGACTTGAGCGATGCCTCCTCCGACGACACCATCGACGAGCCGTCTGAGGACAGCCCCGTGAACGAAGACGACGAGGACGACGATGCGCCGCTGAAGCCTGCCACTTCCGGACATCCCACGAGGATGGACACCCTGTCACGGACCTCAGGAGTGCCCAATCCATTCGAGAGAAATCTGGCGAACATCGAGCCTGCAACTCAACAGAATGCTTTCGATTTAGAGAAGGCCGGCACAGGTGCGCGAACGGCGGCGGATCAGTCGGCTAGTCATAAGGCGAAGGGTTCAATGGATGTAGACTCTTTCAAGAGGCTGCTCATGACTGGGAGCGCTGCTCCAGCTCCTTCGATCCACTCTCCCACAGCAGGCGTTCAGCCCAGGGCCCATATCACCATAGGAGGTGATACCAGCAGCGGCACTGATGCCTCATCAGCTTCTAGGAATTCTCTGTTTGAGTCCGTTCTCCAGGTGCACGAAGACTCTCCTCGAAGTTCTTACGAGAGGACCTCGTTTGACGCCGGCGGTGATGACGATCAGTCCACCCTCATCGGCGGCGACCGGAGACCAGAAAAGAAGAAACCACCCCCTCCGAAACACCGTCATGGGAAGTCTATCACAAGAGCGCCACAAGTTGTGTCGTTTTCTGATTTCTCTCCCACATTTGACTCTAAAACTATGAGACCGGAGGCACCAAAGCGGACGCCGTCGGATGTTCACAAACCGCTACCTCCGCGACCTCGAGGTTCATCAGGCCCTAAAGGTAAAGAACTCCCATCGTCACCACCAGCCGAACCTGTGCCTCCCAAAGACACAGTCGAGCCTCCGCCTACGGTGCAATTAGCAGACGAATCCCCATCTACAAAGGCCACAGAGCAGCCCGCACCGCCACAGCGGCGCAAACCCCCAACTCCGCCAATCTCCCGGCGGCACAGCCAGCTCAGATCGTCTGATGCCCGGTCACGCAGCAATTCAGCCGCAACATTATCATCCCAACAAGAAGAGACTATCCCATCTTCCGAGCAGACACCAACCACATCACCTCCCCCTTCCACCACTTTCCAGAATAAACCTCCGCCCCCTCCGCCCACTCGCCGCTCCGGTGCTCCCTCCTCCGCCGCAGAGGTCAGCACACACGGCCTCAGCCGCTCCTCATCCCGCCGCTCCACCGCGAGCTCCATGCAGAACCCGTCCCTGTCGTTGCGCTCCTCGAATCGCCTCTCGGGCTCCGCGTTTGACATCACCAGTCCGACCACCGCGGGAGGGCCACCGCCACCGCCTCCCCGTCGCGGCAGCAGTAAGAGCAGCTTCGAGATGCAGCGCCCAAGCGCTAGCATTCTCGCTGCGGCGGGCGTAGGTGAGAGCAGACGCTCCAGCGGGGACTTCAAGGGCAGGAGCCGAACAGCGAGCGGGACGAGCGAGCGCGTGCTCGCCGAGTACAGCAGCAAGGCTGAGGAGGTGTTAGGGAGTTCGGGTAACGGTGTCGGCGAGGTCGGCGGCGGCGGCGGTGGACTGGCAACGAGAGGAGGTGGAGGTGTGGATCTGTTGAGTGAGTTGGATAAACTGCAGCAGGAGGTCGAAGCGTTGAGGCAGAAGTCGACAACGAAGGCATAGGTCTTGGCTGGTATTTATTCGGGTCGGTCGGCCGTGAAGAGAGGTTTGGATAGCTGGAATGAAGCATCGCCCCTTTTGGTTAGTACAGCTCTGGAAGTTCTTACTAAGATCATATGTTGTTTTTTGCTCTCGGTACGTCCGTCCCCTTTTTCTCATGTTCCACTCCGTCATTGCTCCTTTTCAGAGGTTTGTTTTCTTGAATTTTCATTCTTCTGTGGAAAGAAAGCTGGTGCATGGGTAGGACTAGGGTGTTCTCTTGGGCGTTGTGGAGCATTCGGATCAATAAGGGAGCACCGTTCTACTCTCCCTCGATATTGTCGCTTTCCCGCCCCCCCTCCCTTTTTTTTTTTTTTTTAATTCAAACTCGGGTGTGCGTCTCGCGAGTTGTAAAGGAGACCTTTTTCATTCATCATCACCTACCTCATATTTAGTCTACCCCCCGGCCTTTGATACTTCGGTAATTCTTCTTCTGTATCCGGAAAGGAGAAACGGCCATGTGTATTGGTTGATGAGGACTTGATCGATAGCATATGTGCACAACTTCTTTATGCTAGTCCTCCAGTTTCCGGTGAGTTGATGATATTCGGACTCTGTGATGTTGATATTTTGATGCTACTGCCCTGATCATTACAGGTTACGCTCGTTTTTCTCCGTGAATCAAATGTCTAGGCCTCTCTAACCCCGTCTCCATGCTCGAAGACATCCCATAAACTCCGACGCTAATGCTCTAAGGTGAATATAATCGTTAAACTTGCGAAAAGTCGTTCACCCTTTACCCATTTCCATTACGTTCGTGATCCAGCCCTCGTTTCATATGAGCCTCATCTTCCTGTAACGAACGACATCTTCAAACAAAAAACGATAAACCCCCTTTCCCTCTTCTGCTCTACCAATACACACCCCACCCCGCCTCCACACCGAACCATCTCGTCGCCAACCTCGCCCCGTTCTCCGTCGGCTGGCTAAACGCAATCCGCTCTTTCGGCACGCGCTTCTCATCTTCAGAATAGAGGTCGCAGAAATCACGGGCAGCAGCATCGAGAAGGGCGGTTGCGATGCCGTGGCGGCGGTGCGAGGACGAGACCCAGATGCGCGAGATGCCAAGGCGGGCTGGCAGCGATGTTGGTGAGGTGGTGAGGGCTGGTGAGCGGTTGGATTCCGCCGGTGGCTCGGTAGATGATGGCGTATCGGTGGAGGAGCCACCGCCCGGGGGGCTCGGGGTGTTCTGAGGAGGCATGATCCGGTAGGCCTCGGTGATGCGTTCTGCGAGGCAAAGGCCGATGCACTTGGAGCCTCTGACGTAGAGGTACGCCTTGAACCGATCTGCGCGCAACACCGTCTCCTCCGGCGTCTTCTTCACGCCGGTTTGCCCCACCACAGCAGCTGTCTGCGGCTTCGCTTCCACCTCCTCTTCGGCCGTCTCCATTCCGCCCCCCACGACAACTTGCCCCCACAATTCCTCCTCCGGTATCTTCACTGCCCCCAACTCCGACTGTACGACCTCCAACACCCGCCTCGCCCGCGCCTTCGCCGCGCCCCTATCCCTCCGCCCGACCGCGACAACCACGTCACCGTCCACGCCCTTCTCCCAAACGACCACGCCGCCGCCGCCACCTCTCGCAAACGCTTTCCCCACCTCCACGCCGCCGACGTTCAAGGCGTGGAACTTCCGGTGCAACGCGGCGTCCTCGGCGTTCGCCGGCACGTACGCCATGCCGCACGTCCCGCAGGCGCGCTGCACAGGGGTGGTACCAAGGTCGAGCTGGAGCTGCGTGAGGCGCGGCTGCGTTCTCTTCTCCTTGGGGCCTGCGAGGGTCGTTGCCGTTGACGAGGCGTTGGCGTCGCTGGCACGAGGGTTGCGCTGCTCGGTGGGAGGAAGGGGAGGAAGAAGAGGAGAGGCGGCGGATATCGCAGCACTGGGGCGCGGGGCCGTTGGCGGAGCGGTCCGGCGCGCAAAGAAGGAGAATGTGGGACGGCGTTTTGGGAGCGGGAGCGGGGGTGTCGATGCGGTTGTCGTTCGCGCGGGCGGAGGAGAGGATGGAGGCGTGGAGGAAGGGAGAGCGGCGTCGCTGGTTTCGCGCGGTGGACTCGAGCGTGGTGCTGAGGCGCAGTCGCTGCGGAGGAGGGCGGCATCGCTGGAGAGACGGAGCGCGCCCTCGTCGTCTTCGTCTTGGTCGGCGTGGATACGGCGGCGTTTGGTTGCCGGCTCGGAGGAGAGATGCGTCCTTTTTTTCAGCCGCGAGTAGGTCTTCATGGTGGGTGCTTGGGAGGGCGCGGTCGACCGGGGTAGTAATGTGGCTCCGAACTGTCAGGTATTGGTGCGGAGGAAGACGCGTCAGGGAGACGCGTCGAAGGCGTGACGGACGGAAAACGCGACGGACGGTGGGAAGGTGGGCCGACCGAGCGCCTGCCGAGGTGCGACCGCGCTGGTACTCCCTCTCTGTCTCACCCCCATCCCACCCTTCATCCCTCAGCACTCGCCAAGGCCGGACTGACAAGACAGTGTGTGGAACCTCTACCATACACTCGCTTTACTGACTCTTGAGCATTGGTGATGCGTCACCATCACTCCTAGCTGTGACACTGAAGTCGTGACTCAGCTGCTTGACAAGCCGCTTCACCTGAGCATATATCATATCTCGTTTCTTCCTTTCATTTATTTTCACCTGCTTTCTCTGGACCTCTTGGATTCCTTTCTCACGTCCACCTTCGTGACGCCTTCTGAATTCGTCAGTCTGCAATACGACAGCTCCAGACATCTTGGTTCAGCGACCGGATCCCACCAAAGCAAACACAGTTTCTGGCAATGGAGAACAGCAACGAGAATACCTACCCCTTTCCGCCCACCCCTCTCCTTACCCTGAAGTCCTGCACCATCCGCACCTACCACCCCAACGACGCCGAAAGCTCCTCCAAACATGCAAATAACCCCAAGATCGCGCAATGGATGACCAACTCCTTCCCCCATCCCTATACCCTCGAAAACGCCCATGACTGGATCAACATGAACCTCTCTAAATCGGATGCTGCCGCCACCACTACCATCTCTGAGCCAGCCGCCCAACAGCCAACCCCGACCGCCCCCACCGTCCCAGTCCCCGCCGGCCCGCCCATCGCCTGGCCCGCGACCCTCAACTACGCCATCTGCATCGACGACGAGTGCGTCGGCGGCATCGGCCTCAAGCCCGGCGTCGACGTGCACTCGCGCTCCGCCGAGGTCGGCTACTGGCTCGGCGAGGCCGTCTGGGGCCGCGGCATCGCCACCGAGGCCGCGCGCGCCTACGTCGACTGGCTGTTCGAGAATGTGCCGCACTTGGAGCGCCTGGAGAGCTGTGTGTCCAGCGGGAACGGCGCGAGCGGGAGGGTCTTGGAAAAGGTGGGGTTCAGGCGGGAGGGGACGCGGAGGAAGAGCGTGTGGAAGTGGGGGGTGTGGCGGGATCTGGAGCTGTATGGGCTGTTGAGGGAGGAGTGGGCGGGAAGCAGAGCCAAATCCTGAAGGTGGCCGTCGGACATTCCACTTCACTTCAATCGAACGCAGAGGAAGATCAACGAGTGGAAACGTACAGGTTTTTACGCATACGGTGTGTGTGTGGTGAGACATTTTGGAGCTTCAGTTACATTCAGGATCACGAGTGGACGTATCAAACAACCTTTTTGCTGATATCGACCTTGATTGAGGAAGCACATGAAGAAGGCAACGAATAAAAAGAGCCAGCAGATGATCATCATCTTTCTTTTGCTATGAACATAATTCCCCCTTCACAACCACTAGTTCGCGGCGTCTGGGTCCCTGTTAGCCGCACCGATAATCTGCAGTGTTCGTGCACAAACAAGAAAGAACAACCTTTCAGGTTAAGCTCTGCGTAAGTCATCGGGCGAACATAACCACCTGAATGTCGATCAAGCGCAAGCTACTTCTAACGGATGCAGCCACTTCAGGATATCTACCGCACATACACCAAGCCTACGATACCACTGCAGAGAGAGGGGCAATATTGTTTGAGGATTTATAATAGGCGCTACGTTACTCGCTTCCTAAGTGATGGTTGTGGCTCTCCTGGATGTCCTGGCGGCACCGGATGCTGGGCAGTCCACGAAATGACTTAACACTCTGGTGTCCACTAGATACAAACCGACTACGGCGGCCACGGAAAGATGCAGATTGGACTGAATGTTTCTTCCACGATGAAAGCGACAGCATAAATTTTCCCAAGGGTGTGCGGCTGATCTATAGGAAATCTGGCGACGTGGGAGCAAGTGTCGAAGATAATATACCTCGCTGGACCTGACTATCAGGTCTCAGGGTCCTCATTACTTCACGATTCTTCGGTAGAGCCCGAAGATGGCCCGGATGAAGATGATTCTCGGTCGCAGGCATGAAACAGATTGTACGAGCTAATTTCCTCGGCTTCCCTTCATCAAGATATATTTTCTTATCAGGCTGCTGATGCGGTGCGGGTCACTAGCAGCCACATTCTCAGATTTGAAAATCGAGTATGTTGATGGCGTCACCGAGGTCGAGGAGAAGACGCTGCCTCCCGGGGCCAAGAGAGTGAATCTCAGCGGAGGGAATTTGGGCGCTTGGAGAGCACACGTCAACGTCATTAGGAAGTGAGTGTAGGGTTGACCTCGCTTGACCCTTGCATCCTTGCAGTCTCCGAAAAGGAAAACTGAGAAGTCCCTCAACATCAGGAAGAGCCAGGGGCTAACCTTCCCCAGAATCTTCGAAGAAAACATCACTTCCGCGCTCATCCTCGAAGACGACTCCGACTGGGACATACGCATCAAATCGCAACTGCGAGACTTCGCACGGGCCTCGCGCCTGCTCGTCCAGCCGCTGACCGGAGCGACCGACCACTTCCTGGATCCCACGTACCCCGAACCAGCCGCGGGCGCCGTGCCGCAGAACTTCCCGCTCGGAGAGGAGGAGGAGGAGGATGAGCCCACGACGGTCCCCACCGCGTCCCCCTACGGCGACCTCGACCGCCGGGACGTCCTCTGGCTCGGGCGCTGCGGCATGCGCTTCCCGCAGGCCGGCGACGGCAGCGCCGGGTGGTGCTGGCCAACGACTCCGACGGTGCCGGAGCCGCAGCACATCGACATGCAGTACGGCGGCGACGAGCTGCAGCGGACGTACCCGGCGCACGCGCGCGTCGTCTCGCGCCCGGGCGCGCGCCGCCTGCGGTTCGAGCTGGGCGTGCGCCGCACGAGTGGCAATGCGGACGTGATGCTCCGCTCCGTCTGCGACGGACGGCGCCGCCCCCTCCGCGCGTCGTGCCTGACCGTCCGGCCCCAGCTGTTCCAGCGCCATCGCCCCGTCGGCTCGAAGCCGGCGTACAGCGATATCTCGGACCACGGGGACGGCTACAACGAGCGCGCGGTGGAGCACGCGGCTGAACTTCGAGCGCCTGGTGGACGGTAGGACGGATTACGTGGATCTGTTCAAGGATGGGGAGGCCAGTCCGTTGAGCAACTCTGAGTGAGCGATGGGAGATGATGTCGGGATTTTCCTGAGTGTCGAAGGTTGAGACGGATGAGGGGAAGCCATCTGGACTGCTCTTGCAAATGATGTCACTTCTTTTGATGGATGTCCAGTCTGCCCCAGCGCTTTGAATTGCGGGCCTCTAAGAAGCGGCGGGAGTCCTGCGGAAGTGAGCAAAAGTAAAAGGTTCCATCTGCTTTAGTAGCCTAGATCTGTTGCGCAGCTATAGAAATGACAACCCGGGAGACATTTGATCTGGATCATGGAAACACAGCGGCGATACGGTTTGAATGGAATCTAGTCAACCAGTTACGGCTTGCGAGGGCGGTGGCCGTGATACACTGGTACTCAGTAAATTGTCAGATCGGGAATGGAACGAGACTAACAAGCAAAAGCAAAAAGAAATTGAGGACGGTGCGATTTGAACGCACAGCCTTCAGGATATTCCATGATCTGGAATCTGACGCTACTTCGAATTAGAATAAACTTGAGACTTGTAAGAATCGTGTGAAGACCTACCGCTACCGTTGCGCCACGCCCCCAAACTTGAAATAACAAGCCGCAGACAAACTATATCATTACAAGATTTTCTCGCGAAAAGGCTTGGCAACTCGCAAGCGAACGTGGCCGGCGGTTGTGAGCAACTCGCTTAGTTAATGTGGGGTTCCTGGATTTCTATCTCACTGCGTCGAACTGCCTACGTCTGACACATGTTCGCTCTTCAACACAGTGGAAATGAGCAAATGAGCATATGGTGTCGTTTCGACCTCATGGTTGAAGCATCGGAATGTCGCAGATCACCAAGCCTCAAGTTCATCTCGTTTTCCTTCTCTTTCAAACATTCCGGCCTCCTACTATGCCAAAGCACTCATCACTTGCTGCAGCTCATGTGCCTGGAAGAGTCGCCGGCGCTTGAGTGCGTTTAGTCCGGCCAAGTGTCCTGAGGTTAATTAAAAAAAGCACGCAAAAAAGGGGTGGGTCGTTTTTTCCTTGTCCGGCCGAGAAGAGCTGAAGGCATTCGAGTCCAGACCCAGTGGTCTCCACTTGGCAAGGCGGAAAGAGAGTCATTTACACCACACGGAGCACGCGCACAACGAGCAAAACGAAAAAGAATGAGGACGGTGCGATTTGAACGCACAGCCTTCAGGAAACTCCAAGGTGGAATCTGGAATCTGACGCTGCAAGAGGAATTAGTTTATTGAATTATAGTCCGTCACTCTGTCACTGGGAACTTACCGCTACCGTTGCGCCACGCCCCCATGTTGTGGCGGTGTTTTTGCCTTACTGTCAATCTGTAGAATTGAAGACTGCTGCATTCTTAACTGACGAAAATTGGCTGTTGTAATTGTAGGAAAATGGTGCTGCTTGTAGCTATGAAAGAGCTTCTTTGGCTGGCTGACGCGAGCGTTTGTGTGTTCGGTTCCACTAACCTTAGCCGAATATCAAGTCTGCCGCAATTCTGCCACTGTGAAGTAACGCCGAACCTCTTGACAGCCATTTCGCGTGGAATACTCAGAAATTAAACTATTTCTTTTTTCTTCCATGTCTTGAGATGGATTGGGCTGAGTCGTGGCTAATAAAAATTGTAGGCCGGTGGTAGAACCTGCGCGTGGCATCTTCAGCAACTCATCATTACGTGTTTGCAGCGCGGAAGAAAAATTGACTTTATGTTGGCCGTGAGAAGGGTGTTCCCTGCTTGTACTTGTACTTGTCTGGTATCGTGTTCTGGGAAGAGTAGAATACAAGGGAAAAATGAGATGAAGGGGAGAAGTACAATTATTAAAATTTCCGAAGGACCAGATTTAGAAATATGATAGAGGACGAATGGTACGCATTGCGACTTTCAAGTTAAGAGTTCGCTTCCGTCTCCATCTGCAATACGATAACCAAGTTTTGAGCTCACGAATCCATGATTGTGCCTCAGAAGCTCATATAAGTTAGGGATCCACTTGTTCCCGCGCTCGAAGTATTCTGTGTTGTGGGCCATATCATCCGCGAAGTAGATGCTGAGAATGTCCAAGTCTTCCGTGCTATATTCCGAGCCGTAAGGACCAAAGTCAACAAGACGCATGCCTTCAGATGTGCCTTCGCTTCTAATACGTAGGTCGATCGCGTGGAAGGAGGCCGTATAGTCAAATGCTTGGTAAGTAGGGCCCGATCTTCCAACAACGTCATGCCATGCGTTCGCGTCTTCAGTATACTTCCGAGCTTCTTGGACAAGGCGTATGACAGCTGGGTCCCCAATCTTGATAGATAAGTAATCAGGAAGAGCCCAGACGCCCAAATCAATGGGCTTGACATCAACAGCAATCGAGCCTAAGATCGTGACAGGAGTCCGCTCCTGGTGATCAGGGTGTTTGCGGCTCTCGAGTGGCAACTTGAGCACGTCAGAGAGGGTCAGAAACACACTATCGACGTGTGGATTTGATTCAAGAACACCAAGCACATGCGAGAGCCTGGAGTGCAATTTCGAGTCATGAACTGTCGTGTCTTGACTCCACTTTGGCCAGTCCGAAAGGATGAGCTGAACGTTGCGACATCCGGCAAGCTTTTGTGGGCTAGCCATGCAACACAGCGCATCCTCGATTTGGAGACAAATGGTTCCGCCGATGGACGCATAGTTACAGCGCTGTGCGGGCCAGTATGGGCGCTGAGTTAGAATCCTCTTACGGGTGGGTTGAGCGTGAAGGTACGTCTTTAGAACAGAGCCGGGTGAAGAAGGCATGTGATAGTGAAATCTCGGCATATACGCTTCTTTACGCTGCCTAAAGAGGGCTTGTCGTGTTGAAAGTAGAGAGCAGCATCTCTGAAAGAGCTCTGGCTTCGAGCTCATTGTGCTGAGATCTGACTTTCGGGCTGGTAATTGGCACTGCCGCCGATAGTCAGTGCCTGAACCAAGAGGTCTGCAATGAAATACAAAGAATAAGATAAGACAAGATGTAGCTTTAAGACTGACTAAGGATACTTTAGGTGTGCCGGGAGAGCGGAAGACTATTGCTGCGGAAACATAACTCACATTTTGCGGTGACAGCAACGCGCAACTGCGCATAACAGGTTATGACGTCATCAGCGGGGCAACAGCTCCTGGCAGCACATCTATTGCGGGAGTGTAGCGGCGGCGGGGACGAGCAGCTGGACTAGGTTGACTTAAGAGGGACACCGGCTGATGGGAGATGAGGGAGGAGAAAACGGCAAGGTGACGGCGGGCGGCGGTGTTGACTTGACCCGCATGGCGCTAGCGGCGGATCGGCGCAAGGGTCCACAGCCCCCCATAACAGGAATGTTAGGCTCAGCTGCATGCTCATCGCCCTCCTCCTGCACACCTTCACTCAAGCCCTTCTCTCTCTCTCTCTCTCTCTTTTCCCCATCCCCCTTTCTCTCTGTATGTGTCTCTGTGTGTCTGTGTATCGGCGCCTGGTATGCCGTCCGGTTTGCCCCTGGGCTCGTCACTGATATTGGCCGTGAAGTTTTACGGATAGGCAGCAGGCGCTTGTGGGGCAGGCACAGAAGGCAGCTGCTGCGCATTGACTTACGGCGATCCTTCCACAATATGGTGTCCGTTTTAGTTTGCCGCCGCGTACGCCCGGCACGTGCATTGTTGCTCCCATGTTGCTAGCAAACTCTCACCTTATAAACCGCTCGCCCTCCACCTCCCACTGCTCTCTACCGACCAAGCCTTCTTTTTCTTCTTCCTGGCCAACTCACATCCGCAGGTGAGCGACAGCTTCGTACCCTCTCTCAAAGCCCACCGTTGACATGGATAGCAGAGGAAACGGAAGAGGAAGAGCGAGCTTCAGAGCTAGTGGTCTGTTCCGCGGAAGAGGTCGGCCTTTCCCCCGCGGCCCCACTGCTCGTCCTGCCCTCACTTCCACCAATTACTCCACTCAATCCTTTGCCGGTATCCGCAAGAACGTCAACATGTCTGGAGGAGCCGTTACTTCCACATTGCGTCATGTCACCGACCGCAAGCTCGCCAAGCTGGCCGAGCACCAGCAATCATTCGAATCCCAGAAGGCCCAGCTTCTCGACGCTTCTGGAAAAGAGGCCGATGCCGCCGAGAAGGTCCGCATCCTGATGGCCGGATTCAAGCAGAACGGCATCAAGTATAACAAGGGCGAGTCTTCGGTCAAGAATGTTGAGAGGTTTCTTGAGCAAGCTCGCCATGACCCTTCGGTCTCGACAAGTCTGCTCGAGCAATGGCGCGCCTGGTTGGAACAGAACCTCGACATGCACACCGACAAGTACAACTACGCCGATCTCTTCGGCCGCTTGGTTACTGAGTGGATCAAGAATCCGAGCGGTGCCATGGAGGAGCTGAACGCCCATAGCGGAGCCGCCCAGGCTGAGCTGCCCGACACCCGCTCGCATTCTTCTAGTGAGGAGTCAGACTCGTTCGACATCATTGGGCGCGAGGAAATGCATGAGCAGCGCAAGATGCTCGAAGAGTTCATCTTTAATAAGCCTGCTGTCGACACCGATGCCATCAAGAAATATCTTGATGATCTGCTTATCCCGGTTCATACGGCCAGAAGCTCGCAGAAGACTCCCTTAGAGCAACTCCGCCACAACATTGGCAAGTGGGACGGCATCATCCACGTTGACGAGAACACTATCCGTTTTGCCATCAAGGGCCTCTTGAAGGCAGATCTCTTCACCGGTTCCAAGAGAGAAGTGCTCATCGATCTGAACTCGCGCCCTGAGGTCATCAAGGAGATGGTTGATGTGCTGCGCATGGACCTTGACTCGTTGAAGAGCTGGGAATGGCCCGGTCCTGTTCCAGTCCTGCTGCGTCGACAGCTCAACGGCAAGTATCGGGCATACATGGATGAAGAGGTTCACACGGCGATCCTGATTCATGTTGTGGGTGCGCACCTGGCTGTCATGCTGAGAAACGCCTTCATGGCACACTTCAACTCTGGCGCTTGGGTGCAAGCTCCTTACCGCGCCATGACGAGGATGGATAGACAGCGACGTCACTACTTCCTCGGAAAGAGGAATGTGCAGTCTCAGCAGCAATCCGTGCGTGATATTCGCCGTACAACCTTCCGGGACGACTGGTTCATGACACAGATGCCTACGACCGTGCAAGAGGCAACTCGTGACTACGGTGATGATGACACGGATGCGGATGATAAGACCAAGCAGCCGCTTGAGATCAAACAGTCACTGCTTCGTCTGGTGACAACTGAAATGCTTGTCAACACGAAGCTCTACGGCGAGTTCACCGTATTTACCAGCGATTTCAAATGGTTCGGTCCGTCTATCCCGCACGCAACGATTCTCACAGTGCTGGAGTACTTAAACCTTGGCACGCATTGGCTGAACTTCCTCAAGAAGTTCCTCGCAGCTCCGCTTGTCTTCACCCAGGATGGCCCCGATGCCGAGCCGAAGGTTCGTAAGAACGGCATCCCCATGGGCCATGTGCTAGCAGATGCTCTGGGAGAGGCGGTCCTCTTCTGCCTCGACTTCGCTGTCCACCGCAAGACTAAGGGAGCTGTGCTGTACCGTTTCCATGATGATTTGTGGTTTTGGGGTCAGGAGAGCACCTGTGTTCAAGCATGGCAAACGCTGCAGGAGTTCTCGAAGATTATGGGCCTGCAACTGAATGAGGACAAAACCGCCGCAGCGAAAGTAGTCAGTCCTGAGAAGCAGGCGCTGGCACCGTTGCATGCGGCGCTTCCCCAGGGCACGATTCGATGGGGCTTTTTGAAGCTAGACGCCAACCAGGGCCGTTGGACCATTGATCAGGAGCAGGTGGATGAACACGTCCTGGAGCTCAAGCGCCAGTTGGAGGCATGCCGCAGCGTCTTTGCCTGGGTACAAGCCTGGAACAGCTACGTCGCGCGCTTCTTCACCACGAACTTCGGGCAGCCGGCGTGGTGCTTAGGGCGTCGGCATCTCGATGAGTGCATTGAGACGTTTGAACACATCCAGCGCTCACTCTTCGCTGACTCGGGCGTTCGCAACGTGGCTGAGCACCTCCGCGGAGTTATCACCAAGCGATTCGCTGACGCCACGGCTATTAGCTGCGGACGCCCCATTCCGGACGCTTTCTTTTACTTCCCGGTCGAGCTGGGCGGCCTGGGATTGCTCAACCCGTTTGTGCAGCTCTACGCAATGCGGGAGTCTTCGCGCAAGAATCCGGTCGAAGACCTCGAACGGGCTCTCATCAGGCAGCAAGAAGCCTACGAGGAAGCCAGGGAATGTTTTGAGGCCGGTGAGCTGCCGGCCGACGACTCGGCGCCGAAGAACCTCGAGGGTGAGCCGTTCATGGACCTGGACGAGTACATGCGCTTCGCCGAGCAGACGTCCGACGAGCTAAGCATCGTGTACGAAAAGCTCCTCAGGCCGACAGAGGAAGCGGAAATCGACTTCCCAAGCGCCATCTCGGATGCTTTGGCGAAACTTCCTGCTGGGAAGTACAACACTCCGGGCTTCGCTGACAGGTGGGCCGCGCTGAAGCCTTACTGGAGGTGGACAGTCTTGCTCTATTCCGGCGAGACGGACAAGCGTTTCGGTGGTCTGGCAATCTGCGAGAAGGGTCTGCTGCCGCTGGGACTCATCAGCATCTTGCGTAGCGAGAGGGTCAGATGGCAGGGTTAAAGGAGGTGATAGATGGATGATGATCGGGGAAGGTGGTGGTGCTGACGGTATTAGCATAAGGTACTCTTTTCGTTCCCTTTTTCTGTATTGGCGTCATGGCTATGGCAAAGATACCACTACACTCAACAGGCTTAGGATTTCGGGATGGAAATCGAAATCGGAGGAAGGCTGGCAAGAGGTGGATTGAGAATAGAGCAGGAAGCGGAGCGAAGCTGAAGAGAGAAAAGAAAAGGAATTCAAAAATGTGCTTCTACCACTCAATGTAGGCTAGCGGAGCAGTAGATATAGCACCACTACCCTCACTGTATGCTAGCTAAGCAGGAGGAATAAGAGATATTTCAACTCATGCAGCTCACATGCTCTGTGTCTGACTGTCCGAGCGTGTCTCCTGAGGTTGCGTGAGAACTCCAAGTACGAATCTCTTCTCAGCGGTAGGGAAACCTTGAAGAAAAGTCAAGTCATGTCCCCTTTCCCCTGTACTCATCAAAACGAACACCCAGCCTCTCCACAAAAAAAAAAAAATTCAGCGTAGACGAAAATGATTGTCGCACCGCAGCGACGAGAACGCAGGGAAGATTAATCAATCGTGAAGGGAAAAGGCTCATTGTACTTATCGCCGCTGCAAAGGTAACGTGCCGAATGGCGAGGATCAGAAAGAGGAAAGAAAAGACTAATGGGAAAAAAAAATTAAAAAGCCGAAGGCTGGGAGCAAACGCTATGGAATCCTCCGGCGACCACGCGAAGGAGAGGAGTGCATGCTCTCTTATCTCTCGGCCAGCCAGCCATTGAAACTCTCGTTTAGAAGATAGATGCATGGGATGCAACGGTCTGAGACAACTTTGCTGGGTGGGATCACCAAGACTCTGGGCGTGGACCGAGCAAATCAGGCCGGTGGCGGGTGATCAAATGAGCAAGCGTTCGAAGAGAATGGCGAGCGACTGATTGTGTGTGGGGGCGGGAAGAGCAACATACCAGCCACTCCTCAGCTGTCCCCTCTCGCCATTCCCGAGCCGACCCGCCTAGCTGGGTGACAAGAGTGGGGAGATGGATAGGAGGACGCATTGAGCCGTTACTAGCTAGGGTAGATTGCCCCGTCCCGCCGATCCTGCACAGCCGCGCCCGCCTCGTGTTCGCGCACATTGGAGGAAATCTTAGGAGGGAAGAAAAAGCTTGTCTACACTACTCATGTTCCTTACCTCCCATTCTCCCCCTCTCACTGTATTCCTCTATTCCGCTTCTGCATTACCTGCAATTTTGCTTTCCACTCGAACGTCGCCGCTGCAGTGCGACACGATCATCTGGGAGTACAGCGTCAGTGTGAACCTCGGTACAGCATGCAGCTGACCAGGTGCCCGCGAAACAGCCCCGGGGTGGCTGTACGCTGTGGTGCTTGAGAAACACCGAAAATCAAATTCAGGATGGCAAGACGAGAGATCTGGTAATGCCAATTTCATTGCTTGGTTTTGTACTACATCGAATCTATCTTTTGGATGCATACATCGAATGTTGGATGACATGAACATGTAGGAGGAAGGCAACAATAAATGCAGGCGGTGAGTAGTGCATTACTGAAGCATAGGACAAGAAATTGTTGACATGAAGAAAGAAAGGCACAGTTGTCAGTCAGTCAGCCAATCGATACAAACGCATGATCCCACATGTTCCGCAAATACTCGAAAAGAGTGGACCATTACAGGAAAGCTGTAATGAGAGCAAGGATGATGGTGCTAGCAGAGACTCTTCCCGTGAGCTTGGGGCCAACACCCTGGAAGACGGTAAAAGGTGCTGTTGGCGCAGAAACGATGCTGCTGAAGTTACCGTTGCCAGTGGTGATCGGAGACGCATTAGTGCTCGCGGCAGAGCCCGAGGGCCCGGAAGCAGTCATCGACAGTGTTGTGTCATTAGGAAGAGTAGGGATGAAGGGTGAGATGATTGGTGTTGCCAATGCTGAGGTTGAAGCTGTGTCTGTGGTAGCTAGGAGCGTGGAAATACCGCCTCCAGTGATCGTCGAGGCAATCGACGGGTTAGACGCTAATGTGCTTACGGTAATGATGATTACTGGAGTGTATGATGTTACAGCCGAGCCCAGACCGGTACTAGCTGGCAGAGCTGTAGTTGCGCCTGTAGGAAGACCCATCGTAGTGTCAGAGTAGAGGCTGTCGGTCGATGGGAAGAATCCGGAAGGCCACTGTTCCGAAACGACCACTAGTGAACTCGGACCGTCAGGCAATGAGGATACTGGAACCGGGCCATCCAAGGACGATGTCGGCAGCGACGAGCTCGATCTGGACGAAATGGTACCAGTCAAACCTGGTGGAGCCGAGGTAAAAGGATAGGAGGGACTGTAGCCTGAGGAGAGATCTCCCGACACCGGAAGCTTCGAAGTGATGGAAAGGGATGTTGAAGTTGGGACATAGGAGGGGGTAATGTCGGACGGATAAACAACCGAGATTGTGTACGTCGAAGTCGTAGTGCTCAGAGTCGAAGGCTCTCCAAGAGTGATGGTATCCGAGTGTGTGGAGATGATGGTCGAAGGCCACACGAAGGATGGAAATACAGGAGGCCAGTACAAGGAAATGGATGTTAGGCCAGGCTCAGATATGATCGGAGAAGCCAAGGTCGTTCCAGCGATAGGAGAGGTGGGCGAAGGCGGCAGCATAGAGAAAGTCGATGACGAAAAGCTGATGTCGGTTGCCCACGGGAGTGCTGTGCTGGAATTTGGCGTAGTGGAGTTGGAAGCCGAGAGGATGGAGGCTGGGGAATCTGTAGGATATGCCCAAGAAGTCGTGACTTCGCTGATGTGTGACGAGGTCAAGGTCACCGGGCAGACGGTGGTCGAGATCGGGATGAAAGAGGTCAGGACTGAGGCAGACAGAGTGGGGCAGTCGGAGACACTGCTAGGGCAGCTCGTAACAGTGACCTCGTAGGTGGAGAAGACAACGGAAGTGGTTACGGCTGGAATGACATCTACGAAGACAACGCTCGTGGTGTACCTAGGCTCGTCTTCCACGAGAGTCAGCATCGATCTTGGAGCTGGAGGGCCACTCCTGCTGAGAAGTGATAACATACACTGACGCCCAGCAAGGTCATTCTCGGCGAGGGAGACATCTGCGTTTCAGTGAGTGATTAAACAGGCTCGGGCGAAAGGATCGGCTTGTTGGTCTTACAACTTCCATGCTTGACAGCCAGAGCGGCAGAGACAAGAGCGACCAGAGCCACGACAAGCTTGAAGTACTGCATGGTGCGAGATGTCAATGGAGCAGGACTGAGAAATGGCGCAGAGAGTTGAAGAGGCAGAAAGAGGAGGAAGCAAAAGAAGCAGCGGACTTGAGAGACTTGCGGATCGATGCGTTGCAGGTGGCAAAGAAAAAGAGGAGAAGAAAGGAGGGAGAAGACGAGAAGAGGGATTGAAGTATCAGCTGAAGCCTGATGAGAGTATGGAAGGCGCGAAGCTGGAGACCGGGTGCCCGCCGCTGTCAACGAAGCCGCAGCTTCAACACGGAAGTCGCGGTTGGCTTACCGCGCACAACGCAAAGCATCATTGGCCGTGAGAGTTGTTAGCACAAGTATCGAGCACCACGGATGAGTGCAGAAGTCGGAGACATTTAGCCTTCTTACTCTACACAAGGGAGGCGGCGCTAACACTTTGAGGGCGGCGTATAGTGGAGGCTGTCGGACTGCCACGGAGGGTGTTTCTCTCTCTCTCTCTCTCTCCCCTCTCTTTCAAAAGCTTCGACACTACAGTGTTGTGACGTTTGCGTTGCCATGCCAGCTGATGTTTGCCTCTACCCAAATGGCCGTTGTCGCACTTTTCAACTTTTTTCCAGCACAGCAGCGTTGGCTGAGTATTGGCGAAATATTCTGCTTGAAGCGCTGATGTAGTGTCGCCTGCCAGGCAGGGCAGGCGCAGCCCGTCACTCTCGCTACTACGTTAATCTAGATGGCGGTGCGCCGTGAGGGCGAAGGCGAGAGCAGTAACGGCAGTGGGGCACCGAGGAGCGAGGCAGTGAGAAGACACAGAGGCGCTCGATGCGGGCGTTCCAAGGAGCTGCAAGCTGCAGGCTTTGAAATGAAGGCGGGCTGCAAGACACCAGGGACGGGCAGCACTTGGCACTAACTGGCGATTTGCAGCGCAGGCCGCACAGGGCGTTTCAGCTTTGGGCGGTTGCACAGGCAAAGCGGGCAGGCTGCGGGCGTCCACGGCGATCAAGGCATTGGCCGACCAGCCCAGCCTGCCAGGCGGCGCCAGTGTGCGATTCGCAGGAAGGGCAGGCACAGACACACAGACACACAGGCACACGGCCGCGGCCCGCCCTGCTGGTCACCCTGCTGGCCCGTGCGCTCGCCTGCCCTGCCAGCCGCCGCCTGCTGCTCCATAAAAGCCATCCAACCCTCCATCCTCCCCTCTCTTCCTCCTCCACCGAACACCTTCGCAAGGCATCGCTAAGCGTCAGGTAAGTTTGCCTCCGTCTCCCCGGTCTGGCGCTCGCGGTCCTTTTTCAATTGAGCCTCATTGCACCCTTGCCTTGAGCTCGATCTGATCTACCTCGCAGCGTCCAGACCCCAGACCCCAGCTCCAAGCTCACCACCTCACAAGCTCAACCAGCCCGCCATCCTACTCACTCTTCTTGACGACAGACATCGATCCACGAGCATCTCGCTTCTCAGCCTCAACTTCATCTGCTTTGCGCACAGACTTTATCCAATCACTACGACAACCGTCAAGATGTTCGGTCTCAAGATCTTCCTCTCCTTCTGCCTAGTCGCTATGGCTTCGGCTGGTAAGTCGCTTTGCCTTACTTCACCTGGAACCCAGTGATTTTAACATTTAGCGTTTTTGTAGGCTACAACGACGGTCTGAATGACCTCATCCGCCGTTCTGACTGCCCTGCTGCTGCGACCGTCACTGTCACCGCTACCGTCTGCTCTGGCACCACCGCCCCGGTCGTCCCTGGCACCACGACTGCTGCTCCTTCGGAGACTACTCCTGCTGCGACCTCTGGTGCTGAGACCACGCCCGCCTCGTCCATTCCTGGTGGTCCTGAGTCTCCTGCCACCTCGGCCCCGACCACCGCTCCCGGCACTGGCACTGGCACCGGCACCGGCACCGGCACCGGCACCGGCTCTGCCTCCGTTCCTGTCACTTCAGCTCCTTCTGGCACTGAGTCTCCGGCTCCCTCTTCTGAAGTTTCTGGTACCGCTTCGACTCCGGCCGCCTCGTCCTCGGCTGCCGGCACCAGTGGCTCGGAGAGCTCGGCCACTCCCAGCGCCAGCGAGTCTGCTGCCACCACGGCCGCTGCCTCGTCGACTGAGGCCCCCACCAACGGCGCGTCGGCCATCAAGCTCGACAACGCCATGGCGGCCCTCTTCGCCGCCGGTGTCTTCATTGCGCTCGCTTAAGCACCCGGCATGGCGACAGGTCCAAGGACTGCAGGCGTCTTTGGCTTTTCTTTCCTTCTTTCGTAACGAGCGATATGGGTTTACGGGATCACGTCTGATGACGGATTGACTTATTCACTGGCAGGGCACCGGGGGGGATCGTAATGGCAGGCGTGAAGATCTTGACTATCAAAAAGATGGGCTGTAATTGAACTCTAGCATAGCGTGGAGGTCGCATTTGGTGGACTCTTTTCTTGTCGGTAGTTTCGCAGACATTGAACAATAGGAGTCACCGTTGACCTCGCCTCACTCTGGTCCGCTTGTGGTGCCATGGGTTTCGTGTGAATTGGTATGTCCACGCCCGTGGCCGGCGATGTGTCGCACAGGGCGGCGACAGCAGACGGAGCACCTTCCAGTTGAGTGGCCGGTGGACTGAAACGCTCGACGAATCTTGATGAGCATCCCTGCGCGCATGGATCGCTGATTGACTAGCGCCCGGGGTCCCGCAACGGCGAGTCAGGGAGTGACTGGGGATCCTGAGCGGCGGCGGGGCCCATTCGCGGCTGCCCCACAGCACCGCTGGCGCACGGCCCTGGTAATGATAAGGAACAGGCAAGCCCAGGCCAACGGGCGACGCCAGCCGCCCAGCCACCGCCGTCACATCTCAGCATGCCAGTGACAGTGACAGTGCCAGTGCCAGTGCCAGTGCCAGTGCAAGTGCCAGCCACCTCCAGCCATCTGCCATGACGCCTGACCACACCGGCCCGACCTGTCGAAGCCGGCAGAACGTCCACGTCAACGCTATGTACCAAGCCTTTCTCCTTCGTTCCGCTAAGCAATCGGCGAAGCCGTTGCGCGTCTACCTTTCAGCTTCGGCGCTTCCAAGGACAGGGGTGTCACTCGAACCACACCACCTCTTTCGTGCGTTGGCCCGAGAGCTTGTTGGCCCTCGAGGCCTGGGATTGCCCTGGAGCAAGGCACGCGGCTGCGCGCGTACTGGTCCAACGCCGTTTCCTTTCCACGTCCAGCCTGGCGGTCTTGACCGTTGCACCAGGCCGTCAAGACCATTGCGACACGGCGTTGACGCGGCTCCTCTCCCGCGGGGTGCCAAATGCCACTACTGTACAGCGCAACGGCGGCGGGCGTTCTCATGTTCCCACAGGCCCGCTTTCCTGCCTGTGCTTCCCGCCACCGGTGTTCTTTTCTCGTGTGCTCCATCCCTTCGTTCCGCTGCCTTTTGCTCCTGTGTACGCTGTGTACGCGATTGTCCACATGGGATATTACATGGGTACGTACATAGGTCAAGGCAACGCGTGAGTGGGCGCCCGGTTTTGGCTTTACCTACACGTACGATACCAGCCACTCCGCTGCGCTGCACAACCAGCACAGCACCGGTCACCTACCCCCGGAGACGATATTCAAGACAGCGGATACGGAAGGCTGATGAGCGAATTCCTACACGTTTTCGCCGTCGCTGCTCACCCTTCCGCTCGTCCTTCGGCCTCAACGAGGGGGTATCGAGGGCACAGTGCGCGAACTGTGACGCCTGAGCTGTGCGACTGACAGCATGTTGGGAGGTTACACTGCGGCAGGAGTGGTTACCGCCTCTGTGGCGGATCTACTTCTCTGTCATCATCAACGTGAATCGCTCATTGACCGATCATCAACAGCAGCCGGCTGTTCATCAGAATGCTTGAGTCAGGCAGTGTGGCTTCCTCACCAATTATCATTACCCGGCCAGGTTCGATCGCCCTTCAACCTTGGTCCTGCGACGCCACTGCTTGTTTTGACTTGCAATACCTCGTGCGATGCCAGTAAAGCCTTGATGATCCTGTCAGCCTGTACGATTAACGGCTGCACCTTAACATTGCGTTGTGTGAGCGCTTCGTCTGACAAAACGTAGAAGAAGCACACACCGGGCGGCTCTACTGTCCCTATACGGAATGGCGGATATGCAACCGCAAATGAGGAGATGCAGGAGATCCATGAACGCATGCGTCTACACCCCGTTTCTCTCCATCTATTTCCCCTCCATGGAAATTTGAGTAATTGGAAGGAGCTGGTGGCCGCTGCTGTCGTGGTTGCGTGGGATTCCTTTTTATCGTTGCGTCTTCCTTCTGCGACCACTTAGACAGCTCAGGAGCGCTGCGTTTACCAGAACCATCTCCGCTTAATCCAAGCTTTGGAGCTCAATTGATTAACTCTCCACTGCTCGGTCATTGCTGCTGCTCTGAACGACTGCGCCGACCTTAGAATCAGAGCCGATATCCATGGACGACCATTTCTTCCAGGCTTTGTCTCACTAACCGACTTTCTCCGCCGAGGCATGGAAGCTGGGCCGCTTATCTCTTCCCATCCGCTCCAGCCCCGACAGAAAATTCTTGATCACACCCCAACTCAGCGCAACTGAAACGCGGTGGCTTGACGATAGGCACTGCGCCAAACACAAAAAAAAAAAAAAAACACACCAAGAACACCACAAACCCAGTTATCAATTGGCGCCTGCCATTCACGGGCGTATTTCTTGTCACGCGCGCGAGCTCACTCCGAAGTCGAAATAATTCAACATTTCAAGTAAGGTAAAGCGAAAAAATCAGAGGGGACCGTCCACGCGTTCCAGTCCAATGCGCGATCCACAAGCTACGGGTTGACGAGCGAAGCGCGAAGAAAGCTTGCCTTATCACAACGCGTCATGCCAGCTGTGACGGCATCCCCGTACCAGCATACATTTATTTCGGCTCTCCGTCGTTCTGCGCAGCGGCATCCGCCAATCAGGGCCTGCGGTCCGGTACTTTCTTTCAGCTGCGTTGCTTGCGACCACCCCATGTCATCTTGTCCCTGCTAACCGAGCTGTTCGGCGCCCGGCCCGGTTAAGTTGCCCGGCTTTTTCTTCCTTGTAGCGGAAGTTGCTGTTTAGCGCCGGGGAACGGGACCGGGGGGGATCTTGTTCTGCCAAGCTTGTTGGCAGGGTGCAGGCATTGCTAAAGGCAACCCGGTCCGAGGACCGGTTTGTTGGCTATCAAGGTGCGTCTGCTTGGGACGGGGGGGGGGGGTTTGAAAACCGGGCCATGTTTGTGGAGCTGTCGGTGTGTCGTTGCTCCCAGCTCGGTCCAGGTGGTGGTCGTGAGATACGGCTGTTCCGTCTTCCCACATACCCTGTTGTACTGTGGTATCCAGCATAAGTATTGCTCGTGCGATTTCGTTGCGAATCCCCGTGCGCGGCAGTTCTACAACCTTCGATTGGCTCATCTTCCTTTACACGTGATCTCACACCCATTAACAATACTTATGCTGGATACCACAGTAGACGCATGATGGTGAGTGTTAGCATGGTGCGGGGTCAGTCCTTGCGCACGAGAGTAATTTGGCTTCGTGATGGGGTCAGCGAAGGTTCGCTCCGACTCCGTCTTCCTTAGTGCCTTCGTTTTCCCGTTCTCGATCTAGAGTTCTTCGTCGCGCTTCGAGGAGGGGAGCTTCAGGCTACGGTGGATACGGATTCTCTTTCCGCAGCCCTGCAGGAACACCGTACCGTCTTCTAAACGCACAAAATTTGGTCTTGAAAGCTTCTGCACGTCTGTCATACCCCGAGTTCGAAGGTTAGGGGATCTTCTCTCGGCTGCATAGGAGCCATCCACGATCATGACAGCTGCAATCCCACTTAAGCATATAGAAACGCTCGAATCTTCAGCAGACCCCGCCGAACCCTTTCAAAGGCTTTATTTCCCAATGTCCCTCGGACTTGCTGCTCCAAAAGCCATGATCTTCGCAGCCAGCGAGCGATATAAGGATAAGTCACCTTCCCGCTCGCGGTGTTTCATTCTCTCTCCTGCAGATCTTATCATTTGACCCCCCTCCTCAGCTGCATCGTTCGTCTCTGCAATGCAAAAGACCCCCGACGTTCTTGTCTCTACACCAGCAGATGTCCAACGGTGGAAATCATGAAAATAGCAAGACATATCTCGTCATGATGATTCATGCCTGTAATTCGACTCAATGTCATTTAGAACAATCTCCATAAAACTTCGTCGAAAGTCATGTCCGTTTGATTGAAACGATATCAGCGTTTTTTGTGACAGCATTGCTTTACTCGACTTTTCCATTAGAGACAACACACTGACGCCGTATGACGCATTTGTTTCTTCTACTCCTCACTTTAGTATTCTGAGACAATGAGTCTCACTTTGAGAGTTGGGCCCGACGGCACGCGGTCCGGGCAGTGTTCTTGCATCGTGAGTGGCTTTTTGATTCAGTCGTTGCTCCTGGCATCCAACGCGTGGGCATTCGTGTGGCTCGAGCTCGTGGACGCAAGAGGATCATGATATGTTGAAACAAGGACGTCATTCTCTGAGACGGACAAGCAGACGCCTACCCGGCATTCCCGAAATCAGTAAGTATGACATCCCATTGTGGCGCGAAGGCACAGAAATCTCATGCCACGGAGAGACCTATAGTCGTGCAGTGTGGAAGGAAGTATCTCATCGCCCTCGCATTGCCGGCGGATCACCTCCACATGTGCACTGGTTGTAGCAACTTTGTATATGACGTATATGAACGGATCTACCAACACTGAATAGTACGGTAGCAGTAGGTAATGTGGCCAAGCTGGCGCGAAGTAACATTCTGCGTGTGTCAGGGTGATTACCGAGGCGCTGGGCGGAGTAGGCTGAGGTTGTTGGTTCGACATATGGCCGACCCGTTTTGCCCTGTGTTGCTCCCTTATCACAATTCCCTCTGAACTCCATCCACACAGTATGTAATCTCCGATGACGCTGAGCACGACTGTACAGTTATCATGATATTTCTTTATTCACCTAGATTTCTCTCCGCTTCGCAGAATATCTTTTTCCAAAGCACTGCATTACGCGCATGCAGACGCTAAGACCCGCTATGCAGCAGATGCACGCTACACGCTCTCCGATGTAATCAACATGCATCACCAGAACCACATCGTGCAAGGATGCCTCGTCTCACCGAAATGCTTTTCAAACCAAAAAGGTACTCGACCAGATCCCTTCCTTCTTTATATACTCGCATACCAGCAAAATCATCACGCTCCATCCCCACCGACTTACTCCGCCACCTCCGCACACACGGGGCAACCACCACTGATAGCGTTCCGAATGAGGTGTGCATGCGCAACCTTAGCGCCTACGCTGTGACTCGACGTGTCAGGATCCTCCGCAAACTGGGCCTGCAGCATAGAAGCAGCGGAAGCGCTGGAGCTGGAGCCGGCGGATTCGAGTAGGCAGGAGAGGTGGTAGACATGGCCACAGGCAAAGCCGATGAGTGTTTCCTTCTCTGCGAAGGCGGTCAGTAAGGGCAGTCATTGACAAATGTTTTGGGATGCGCACCATCTTCCGTGAATGCCTTCTTGCAGCCCACGCAATGGCCGGGCTTGATACCACCCTCCGAATCGACACGCTTCTTCTCGGCCGCCGACGGGTCAACTGTCTCCTGCACTTCTGGCAAAGGCTCCACGAAAATGTCTACGTGCTCCGGCTGCTTGTCCACCACCTCGAACTTGACGCCTCGCTTCCTCCCCGCGCGCAGAGTCTCCATCGCCGAGGCGACCTCACTCCGCAAAACCTTGGCAACGCCGTCGCTGATGCTAAACTGGATCTCGTACTCCCTGACCATGCGCCTGATGCCGTCTCTCAAGCCTTCGATCTCTAGGCCCTCGGGGATGCGACGGACCAATGTGATTGGGTCGATGGCTGTTCCGACTTCCTCGAGAAGGCCTCTGATGAAATGGGGTTTGTCCATGCTGTAATCGAGCAGATCGTTCCAGAGGTCCGGATCATCTTGCTCTTTGGCAAAGGAGATGGCGTAAGAGACATCACCCATCTTGTCGATGATGAGGAACAAAGCTTTCTTCACCTCGCCGGTCTTGGAAAGTATGTGGCTATAGGCTTGTCAGTTCATCATGGTCTGACAGGGGCGGACGTTTTTCAGCACTTACACAAGCTCAGGGATGTACTGCCGGGCGTCGCACACGGCGCAGGCCTTCTCATAGTCATAGCTGTGCGAGGTTTTCAAAAACTCCATGAACAAGTCCCTGTCATATTCAGCAAAGAGCTCGACAGCAAGATCACTGAAATCCTCCACAAGATCTTGGCCCGCTGCAGCTATCCGTTCGTGGGTTGCGCGAAGTGTGCTCTCGTTTCCGTTACCCTTCCACAAGGCCCGCAAATAGAAGAAAAGGAAAGGTTTGAACGAGGCCCCTTTCCCCTGGAGCTGATCAACAACGGTGTGAGGGTTGATTAGCCCTTGGTATGCATCTTCGACTAGCAATTGCACGGCTTCTGAAGATGCTTCTTCCAATTCCTCCAGTGGGGCAGTCTTCATCTGCTCTTTCGAGATTCGGACCATGATGAAACCGGGGATGTCATCAGCGACTTCAGCCATGAGGCGATATTCGCGAATGAGAGCCATAGCCGCGTCTGCATTCTGAACACGGATGTAGCACTGAAGAGCTTCCTTCGGACGACCGTCAGCAATGTATAGCTTGGCGAGCGATTCCAAAAGGATGCGCCAGTCGCGGCCCCTCTCGCCTCCTTCGATAGTATCCTCCGTGACATCGCCCGAGTCCAGCTTGCTCTCCAATGCATCGATAACGCTGTTGACATTGAACAATTCCGGGTCCCAAATATCCAACAGTTCTTTCAACCGAACGCGATCGCGAAGGATATAGTTGCCAAGCACAACTTCATACACGACTGAAGGTAACGGTGGATGAAGCTGTTTTGTAGGTATGTACGGGGTAATGGCATCGAATTGGTCCGCTTGGGCGAATGTCCACACCCAATGTTCCCATTTCGATGATGTACCCAGGACTTTGCCGGCCACCTTACCAGCAGTCTTCCAATCTTTGGCAGACACAAGTTGCTGAAGCCACAAATCGCCTATCCTACGTTTCTCTTTTTCCACAGCAGAATTGTGCCCTTTCTCAGCCGAGATAGTTGTTTGCGAGGCATCGTCCGCGAAGAACTCCGCGATACTCGGCTTGCGTTTTAACGTGGAAGAAGGCGTGCTGACGGTCGGTGACATAGGTTCTTCACCTGAAAGAGAGGAGGCCACAATTTCAGGGTGATTGTTGACAAGCTCCCACGCATCTTCATAATTCTTGTGATCTAAGAGCCATGAAAGATGGTCTGCAAGGTCACGCTTCACGCCAATGACGCAGTCGTAGGGACTGTGGATGAATATTTTCAATCCGGCAGGGAATGCCAGCGGATGTGCCCCTTTCGTCAAAGCGTGTCTTGCCACCACGGAATGACCAGTCATGCTGCGTGGTAAACTTCCTTTGCCATTCTCATTGCTGCTGCCCAAGCTGGCTATGGAAGCGCCTGAGCTGAAAATTCGCTGAGCACTCAAGCCTGCCCCCCAGATGCCTTCGCTAATCGTCTCAAGAGCTCCGCGCTGGGTTACCGGAGTGCTCGGTTGTAGCGCTGGAACATAGAGTGTGCTGAGATGGTAATCAGCTGCGGACAGGGTTTCGTATCGGCTGACGGTCAAAGTATCCACGTCGACTTCCTCAGATGTTTCTGCGTTGATCAAGCGTACTTCAGGCTGGATTCCATTGGAACGATGATGGATTCCACGTTTAGTCGTGTCCGTGGCAGTGTTGATGGGGTTATCGTCGTCGTCGCGAGTGCGGTATGCTAGAACAAGAAGTATGGAAGGGGTATAAAGCGATAAACCAGAAATAATACAGTCATCGAATCGAAGCCTGTCGTCTCGTCAGTAAGTCATTCGTTTGGCAAAGCATCCCCACTCACTTATGAACAATGTCTGCTCGCCCTGCAGATCTCTCCCCGACATTCTTCCCAACGCCGGCACCACCTGGATCGACTTGAATGACCCATGCAGTGTCACCCCAGCCTACCAGAAGCTTCTCCTTCTTGGGCTTCAGTCGCTTCGTGCCATTTTTGCTTGGCGAGCTTGGGATTTCTGAGAGGTCTGTTCCGGTGCGCTCGATGCCATTCTTGGCGGGAGCATCGTCGTCCGGCTCAAGATTATTTTCATCGATCCACTCTATCCGTGCTTTCCACACCGACGCCATATCTTCCCACTGGCCGTGAAAGGGTCGGTCGACGTGGGCAATGCGTTTCCAGGCGAATTCCGAGTCCACGCTCTCAAGCTTGAGGTTTGATCTCATCAGTTTGATTCCCTGTTCGTTGGTCCATGCCACATATCTGCCGGACAACGACCATTTGATAGTGCTGATGCTGCCCTCGCCCGCGTGCAAAATGGTGTCTTTCCCCGTATTTGTACCCAGACCAATGGAACCGAGCCAGCCAGAAGCTGCGGCGGCAGCGCTGTTGGTGTTGGCCTCAGCACTGACACCAGGACGGCCACCCTGCGTCAAGATCAAATTTCCAGCCAGTCCTCCTGAGATATAGCTCCTATCGCTCTTGTATTCCGGTGACAAGGCGACCGAATTAATTGGCCTGCGGAAATTTCGAAGGGTGACATCTTTCTGATCCACTAGGGACGAGACGCAAACATGTCCATCAATCGAGGAGGTCGCAACGTAAATTGAGTTAGATGGCGTGGCTGGAACTGGCGGCTGTCTCGGAGCCCGCGATGGTGGGGTCGAAACTGTGGAGGCGGAAGTGCTACGCCTTTCCGGTGAATGTACAGGCTCCGTTGCAGTCCTGGTCACTGCATCAAATCTCACATCTGGTAGTGGCGGCGGGAATGGCGAGATAGACACTGAGGTGACCGAAGCTGAGTGGGCATGATAGAAGCGCAATGATTGGAATGAGGGCAATGAAAGCACGTTCTGCTAGAGGTTAGCTGGCAATGACAAGATGGGGAGCTTGGAAGCTTACAATGTTTCCATTGTGGGTTCCTACAATCTATACAAGCTTAGCAAACCTCAACAAGCGCGGCAGTGTTGCGCCCTAAGGTCGGAGCATACCATCTTGTCTCCGCCGACCACGAAGCTGCTAGTAGCATCGCCATTGCGATAGACTGAGCCCAGAATGCTGGTCAGGCGATCGTATTTCAGCTTGGGCTCCTCATCTTCTTCGTCATCGTCATCTTCGTCCTCGTCGCGGTCCGTCTCTGGATCGCTGGCAGTGCTGGGCTCGTCGATGGTGCTGTGGTCGTCGTGGGGGTGGGCGACAGCATCGTCGTGTAGTCCATTAGGTTGCGCAGCCATGCTGAGGGCATGGTCCGCGGTGGGAAGAGCTGGCGCGAGATGGATGAGCTGTCGTGCGCGCGTCCGGGAGTCGGTGTTGGCGGACAGCTCATGACGCTGCCGGGCGCCGGGCCTTGGGCGCTGATCCCGGCCAAGCATGCGCCGGCTCCGGTGAAAGTGCTGCAGCTCGGCAACTACTTCATGCATCGTCAGACCTACATCTCTTTGCCCGCACACATTTCCTCCGAGCTCGACCGTCTTCCGGCGTTCCCGAGGCTTGCCTCTTTTTCGAGATCTATGAATCCAACCAGGTGGATCTGGCGATGAGTTCTCTTCGCTTCTATGCTTCATCTCTCAGCGCGACCCGCGCCTTGGTCGCACGTCCGAAGTCTGCTGCGCTGCTCTCTTCCCGCCTTCCGCTCACGCGTTCCGCTTCCACAGCGAACCCTCTCAACACCCGTCAGCTATCCAATTCTACACGGCGATTACTGAGTCAAGTCAAGGACGAGTCTCCACCGAATGATACACCTGGTGAAGAGACCAAGCAGGAAGAGGTGAAGCGTGCGCGAACTTCGGCTGCTGCCTCTCCAACGCTGAGAAAAGTGGCCGTCGAAGCACAGCGGAAAAGACTGAGAGCAAAATCGGTCATACCCAACCCAGAGGAGACGAAGGTACGTTCATGAATCTCATATTTGTAGCTCTCGCGCTCATTGGGAATAGAAAATCACTGCTTACTGCGCCGCCGAGAGATATAACATCTTCGAAGTTGCTCGTCTAGTCCGCGCCGAAGGCTTCGAAGTCGATCCATACAGCACCGGACTATATCCACAAGTGGTTCACATCCAGATCAACAATGCACTCGAGAGTGAAGAGACGGGCGACATTTTCATCTTCCCCTCTGGCACACTGGTAGCTTGGAATGTCCCGGAGAGATTATCTTTCCGATTAGTTCACAAGACCTTGGTTCCTGCTGCGGAAGGTCCGCACCTGGCGAACATCGAGACGGAAGACCTGGCATATGTCGAAGACCCAAGAAGGAGCTCAAGTGACGTATCCGGAGATACCATCGTTCTGGGAACTGGAAGCTTTGAGGACGATGCTCCCCGGCAATCATCCCCGGCAGATGACCAGGAATCCTCTACTTATGAAGTTGATACTGTCTTGGCCAAAATTGCTTTCTCGTCTGGGTTGGCACGCTCTACGAAACTTGCCGTGCTTGAGGACCTGCTTGACAAATACTTCGAATCCACACGTTCTATTCCTATCGTCCTTTCTAAGGGCGAACGCCTGCGGTTCAGCCGCAAGTTCATCTTGATGAAGACCGGAGAGCTTCTCAATATTCGAGCGCAACTCAATCTCTACTCAGAGCTGACTGATGCTCTTCCGGACATTTTCTGGGACAGCAGGCACGAACTCGGCCTCGAGGATTACTATACCAAAGTTGGACGTGCCCTCGATGTATCCGTGCGCATCAAAGCACTGAATGACAAACTCACATACGCCCAGGAGATTGCTCAAGTTTTGAGTGATCGTCTGGAAGAGAAGCATGGTCATTTCCTGGAGTGGATCATTATCTACCTGATCGCCTTCGAGATTCTTCTGGAAATCAATCGACTGTTCAAGGAGTGGGAGGAGGCCTCAGATCCGGAAAGCACAGCTAATCTGTTGAGGCTATACCTGGAAGAGGAGCTTGCAAATGAGAGGAGGAATGAGGAACGAGCATCCTAAGCCTGAACGGACTTGTTGTTCCGTAGCTTGGAAGGTGAAAGTCCTTGGTTTGTACTCAATATGTTTCTGGCGTATCAGCTGACGTTCAGCGCACTCTACTCAGTCTTGATACCCCACTCAGCTCGCCTGATAAAATGTGTACCCCACCCGTAAAATTCCTCCTTATAATGTAGTCAATCTTGTAGAATCAAAAGGAAGGGAAACGAATTCTGACGGAAGTTCTAGGATAACAGGGATCTCAAAAAAAAAAAAAAAAAGGTCGTCATCAGAGTAGAAGGCAACTCTAAATTTGCCGAAAATATTCATAATGCTGACTCGGATTTGTACGCTGACTAGTGCAAAGGCTACCAGGAAAAAGAATGTGTAGACCTTAAAATGTCACGAACACCATGTAAATGCCGCTAAAGCAAAGATGCCCTCAACCTTGATATTCATCTCCCTCATCATCTCTCTCGTCCTCGTTCTCGACCTCCTCTCCCTCACTGTTCACGCCTAGGGCCATCAACCTAACAAACTCCCCACTAAACACCTCCCATTTCTCGCCGCCCACCTCCCACTCGTCGCCCCACTCCTCCACGCCCTTCGCTAGGATGCTCAGCACTTCGGCCACGCCGCCCCCCCTCACCGCGGCCAAGCGCTCCAGCCACGGGTAGGCGAAACGGTAGACCCTCCTAGCCTCGCGCTTCGGCTCGCGCGTGTACGTGCCCTGCCTGAAGCGGAACGCCCTGACGCCGACGCAACCCTCTGCCAGAATCACGAACGCGGCGTGATTGTACGCCTTGCTGTAGCTGCGGCGCTGCTCCCAATTCAGCAGCTCGATGTCACCCAGCAGCGCGCCCGTTGGCGGGCTCAGCGCGGCCACGAACGTGTGCAGCACGGTCGGGTCGCAGAACTGGAAGCGTGACGCCGTGTAGAGTACGGGAGCCGCCTCGGCGTAGATCTGCCGATTGAGCCGGAGCAGCGTCGTGGCGATCGGGGCGATTGAGCACTCCACCCTCTTCTTCTTGGTGGCGCCCCAGCTGCCCCGGAGGATACGCCTGCCTTCGGCGGTGCAGTAGTAGTTTTCGCACCAGCTGAGGCGCTGCGCCGTGTGCCGATAGCCGATCTCACGGCTGCAGAGGCGGATGATGGGGGATCTGGTGGTAGTAGCGATGGCCGTTCCATAGTTCGTTGGGTCACCGTCGCCGAGATCTTGCGTAGTGGTGATGATGATCGAAGAGCTGCCGACGGCGTGCTCGTAAATCATGTCTCGAAGCTCGCGCGGGAGAGAGAGGAAAGGGAAAATTTTGCGTTTTGGGAGGGACCGTTCGACCTTAGCTTTCTGTCGAATGGGACAGTGAGGTCAGTAAGAATATGGAGGTATATCGAGCGCATAGGAGAGCCAACCTTCAGCGCTGTAATCTCTTCGCCGTCATCATCTGAGCCGTAGAACGCGCTATCATCCGAGTCATCCGCGTCGGCGTACGAGACTTGCTGGCGTGAGCGCATTCCGTACTCTCGCCATCGCGGAGTCTCAGCTCGCTTGCGTTTGTAGGACCTTGGAGCAGACTGCTTTGGTGTCTTCTCTGTAGGCTTTGATGGCTGTGCAGGAGTGGTATAAGACTTAGGAAGGTAATGTGAGAAGGGACTGGGGCTGGTTGAACAATTAAGCTCGAGGGCAGCCCCAACAAGCTTTGAGATTGCCTGCTGCTCTCTCTTTCGTTGGCGACGTCCTCTGCCAGTCATGGTTGCGATTGGGTCTCTGACGTTTGTAGCAAAGGCGCACTCCTTGGCAGATAATGCGGTACGAAGCCTCAGATGAAGGCACAAAGGGTTGGACGCGTTCGTCTTTGTTCTGGAGACGCATCTTTCGCGCGCGATCAGGTGGTCTTATATGCGGTGCTCAATGGCAGGATCGTCGGAGTGGCACTGCTGCTAGTTTAAAGTTTAGGCGGCAGTCAGGCAACATTTCCCGAAACGGAAAGCGTGAGGCTGCAACACGAGCACATCGCCAATAGAATTGGATCAACGTTGGCCTTAAACATGGCCAATCTCGTGTATCTTGTCATCACTTTTCTAATTCATTGTTGAAACCCAGGCCATAACCTGACTGATACACCCAGCACATCACCAGCACATGCAACTTTATACGAACTGCTTCAAATAGAAATTGCCGTTTTGGAAAATCGAAACCGTACATAGTTGAGTGGGTGAAGTAGAATTGGGGTATCTCGAACAGGGGCATACACGACCTTCTCTGCAGCAGTGCAAACGAGAGTCTTTCACGGACTTGGTCCCAAAACACCACAATCACAAACCAAATCCACCCATGACGTCACCGAGACTCTTCTCTTTCGTAGCCCGCAGTTTCCGTCTCTTCAGGGGCGGCTCAGTAGTAGCTTGCGCTTCCGAATTCTCCAGGTCTTTTTGAGCGACCGGGTTACGGCGATGGAACCAAAGCGCCATGCGTGTCGGCAATAATGGTATTTCCGTCGTGCGTTTGTATAGCGATAGTACCGGCTCTTCATCGAGCCCTGCCTTCTGGTAGGGAAAAAGAACCGAAGATGCAGCGCGTCGGTAATAAGCACGCAAGGCATCATGTGGATTTGAAGAGAACGTCCACTCAGCGTTCAGCTGGTGGCTAAGCTCGTCTCTAACTCAGATGTCAGCGCCTGCTGCCCGCTCATGGGTGCTACTCATACGTACTCCAGGCACTTGTTCCATCCAGAGTTCTCCAATTGTAGCAGATCAATATCACACCCTGTCATATTACAGAGGACCAAGGCCGGAAGCGTCCCAAGGTAGTGCAGCGAGCGTTCAGTGATCCAAGGTTCACAAATAAGGAAAATAACACGCAGCTTTGAAAAAGCACACCCGTCTTTTGCTGCCTCGCTCCAACCTCGCACAACGCGGTCGTCCATACTGGCCTCGTGCGGGCCTAGTATATCGAGAGCGCCTAAGTTCGGGATCTTTGCCAACTTGCCCCAGTCGGATTTGGAGAGGCCAGGGTCCTGCAAGATCAGGTGGGTAATCCACTCAAACCTTGGTGCAGCGATTTGCTTAATGATCTCATCAAGTTTGATGTGAACGTTTGGATTCCATAGGCAGACTTTACGAATCCCTTGGAAAGCAGCCCGCTCTTCAGGATATGCCTTGACAAATAGGCGCCAGGTACGCAGTGAATCTAGTCTGAACTCTCGAACACAAGCCCATATCTTCTTCCCGATGGGCCATGGAACGCAGGAAAGAGTCTCATGATCTAAATTGTCGAGTTGCAGAAGCACAGAACGAAGAGCAATATCCTCGAGGCTAGTGACTCCAACTGATTCGACATTCCGAAACTCGATAAGATCGACGATGCTTCCAGTAGTAGCTGTTACCCACGAGGGCACCATCGATGTCATGCTGCAGTGGGTCTCAGAAAAGACCTGACCACTCCCCGGGTCAAAAGCATCACGAGCACGCTGGACACGGCGGCGTGAGATGAAGCGCGAGAGGAATGCGTCCGGTCGGGGTTGCATGTTGTCGGTTGTTGTCGCGCACCAGGCGGGCGGGGCAAATGAGTGGCCGAGGATGCATCAGTGATTAGCGCGATGAGAACATAAGAGAGCGTTGTAAACCAGACAGCAGCGATTGTTGGACGTGGGGCGTGAACGCTGGTCAGGAGAACGACCTCATACTTGCGCAGCAGCTCGTTTTAGCTGGGGCTGACTTATCGATACCCGCCTCCGCCCTCGCCGCCGATGCAGCCGCGCCTATGACTTGACTCCGGAATCGCACCCTCTATAACATCTCCCTCATCCCTCGTCCCGCTTCCTCCTGCAATGCTGCTGGAGCCATGCGCCCCGCGGTAAACATCGGAGAAGATGCTCTTCAAGAAGCCCGGCTTTCTCCTCTGCTCCTACCAAGGCTTTCAATGTGTCTCCAGCCCGACGCCACCATGTAGTGCGTCATCGCCCACCCGACGCACACGATCAACCACCGCACACGTCCGGACATATGCCGATATTGCCGGTACGAACGACTCCTACGATGGCGAGCACTTCCCGTGGCCAGAAAGCTCGGTAGCGGGGAAGCTGCCGACACCGTACGAGATCTTCAACTTAAAGAAGGGTTCGCCATATAACAAGCGAGCTTTCTATGAGCTGGTGAAGATATACCACCCGGATCGCAACCTTCCCTCCCACGTGCGCGCCGATATCTGTCCTCATCCTGTCCGTCTCGAGCGCTACCGTCTCATTGTTGCCGCCCACACGATACTATCCGATCCAACGAAGCGTAGTGCGTACGACCGGTATGGTGCCGGCTGGGGTAGCGCGAGAGAGATAAATGCACCCGCATATGAGCGCGCCCACCAGTGGAAACCCGGGCAGGACCCGTCTGCGAATGCGACCTGGGAAGACTGGGAGCGGTGGTACAATCGGGACCAGAAGAGCGACCAGCATCCGATATTTGTCTCCAACGGGGCATTTGTGGGATTGGTAGTTCTTGTTGCAGCTCTCGGAGGCTACGGACAAGCAACTCGAGCAGGACAGTGGGGAAATACGATGGTTGAGCAAAGGGATATTGTACATGCGCAGACGAGCAGGGAACTGAGGCGGGTTCGGCAGGCTGCCATGGCGTGCGGCGACCGAGAGCAGAGAATACAGAGCTTCCTGCGGCACAGAGACGCCGCCACACAAAGCGAGGAGGCCTATCGGAGATTGCTTCCGTATAAAGATGTCTGCTCCAGCGAGGATGTTAAGCGTGCCGACATCTCTGGCATTCGCGACGCCTCTCCCTCGTAATCCGTTTCTGTGGCGGAGCTGAGCATGGACGGACGGGCGACTGAATGTGGGCTCATGCTTGCCTCTCGGTGTAAGCAGAAGGCGTTCGATGGCTGGCCGAATAGGGGCCAAGGACTATGGCGTTGTAGGATATTCAACTTCACTATCATTCTCAGTAAACAGGCAGACCATAACTGAGGCAACCGTATCGAGTTCCAGTGCTTTGTGACCGGTCTTGTCCCTCAAGCATTCGTGCTTCGTCGTCGCCACATGCAATCACTGACCACCGTGCGGCCTGCTATGCCAGCGGCCACGTTGAAATGGTGGTTGCCGCTGGATCCGACGTCATTCGCACATAAAGCGGCAACAGAGGGGCAAATGAGAGCTCCAAGGCAACAACAATCACGAGCTTCCGGCAGCTCCCATCAGCAGGCTCATCCCGAATGCTACCTTAACCCCACAAGGTTAATGGAGCACGAGTCGATGCAGCGCTTCGACGACACCTTTGAGTGGCGCCAGCGAGTAAGATCATCATCCTCGACCCGTTAAACCTGTTTCAGCTGGTGCTCGGAGCTGTGGAGGGGTCCCTCGACCAGGTGCTGCGCCACAGTTGTGACGATGCGTTGGACACCGGCCCTCTCCACTGTAACTGCCACAGCGGTCGCCATTCTCTCTCTTTCCTTATATTTGGCCCCCCACACCTACTCTTCTGCCGTCACACAGCAGCTCGTTCCCCCCCTCAGATCTGCTGCATCTTCAGTACTGCACATCTTCTCGTCAGGATCGACAGCACCAACAATGGGTGGCGGAAACGGATACAGAACTGTGGCGTATTTCGTCAATTGGGTTCGTGAAACCTCACAGTAACGTCCAGATATACCGAGGTACTGGCATGTTAACGCTCTCTAGGCTATCTACGGTCGTCAGCACAATCCTCAAGATCTCCCTGCCGAGAAATTGACCCACGTGCTCTATGCCTTCGCCAACGTACGACCGGATACAGGTGAAGTGTACGGATACCCAAACCCCAACAGCATTCAAGACGTATATGCCTGACTCTGCTTCAGGTACATCACAGACAGTTGGTCCGATGTCGAGAAGCATTACCCCAGCGATTCTTGGAATGATATCGGCACCAATGTTTACGGCTGTATCAAGCAGCTCTATCTCCTCAAGAAGCGCAATCGCAACCTTAAAGTTCTCCTTTCCATTGGCGGTTGGACCTACAGTTCCAACTTTGCCGCGCCGGCTTCCACACCCGCCGGGCGTCAGCGCTTTGCACAAAGTGCCGTCCAACTGCTGAAGGACCTTGGTCTCGATGGCCTCGACATCGACTGGGAGTATCCGCAAAACGACTCGCAGGCGCGTGACTGGGTCCTATTGCTCAAGGAAACCCGTGAAGCTTTGGATGCCTATGCCGCTAAGCTCCGCAACGCTGGGTACGGCGATAAGCACTTCTTGCTAACCATTGCTGCTCCCGCGGGACCGCAGAACTACACCAAACTGCACCTTGGCGCAATGAATCGCTATCTGGACTTTATCAACCTGATGGCGTATGACTTTGCCGGTTCTTGGGATAGCAAGGCGGGCCACCAGGCGAACCTGTATCAGTGTAACCACAACCCGGAATGCACGCCGTTCAACGCCGAGCAAGCTCTTCGGTATTATGTGAATAACGGTATTCCGAGTGATAAAATGGTGGTAGGAATGCCGCTATATGGTCGTGCTTTTCAAAATACAGATGGTCCCGGAAAGCCGTACAGTGGCATCGGTGAAGGCAGCTGGGAAAACGGCGTGTGGGATTATAAGGTGATTAATGTTCGGGCCTAACTTCCAGCAGATGCTGATGTTTCCTTTTGCAGGACCTTCCGCGGCCTGGTGCACACGAGCACTTCGACAGAGATGCGGGCGCGACATACTGCTACGACCCAGTCTCCAGGACTATGGTATCGTACGACACGGTGCAGATGGCGCTCAACAAGGTCGAGTACATCCGCGATCACGGGCTTGGCGGCGCCATGTGGTGGGAGTCCTCTGCCGACAAACCCGGCCACGAGAGCATCATCGGCAACGTGAGTGATGCTCTGAATCGACACCAACCAAGGGAATCCTCGACTAATCGACATTTTTCTCTGTCAAAGGTGGCGAAGCATATGTTGGGTCATGATGGCGGCAAAGCAGAGTTCGCAGAGAATAATCTGGATTATCCGGACAGCAAGTTTGAGAACCTCAGGAAGGGTATGCCAGGCGAGTAAAGGTCATCTCAAGGCGGGAAGCGGAAGGCAGCGTCGCAGGAGCAAGCACTGCTGTTCTCTTGGTTCGAGACTGGGCACTACCTTTGGTTCGGCAGCCCCGATACCCTGTAATTGCTGGCCAGCCCGACGAGTTGTTGATTGCTGTATTATCGAATGAGAATGATTCCCACTACTGACAATTTGGAGAGACTTACTGCCTGACTATTTTTGCGGGAGATCGGGACGAGACTCAGCCGGAACCTGCTTGAGTAATGTTAAAGAAAGTGCTCCGTACATCCGGATGAGCGGCGGTCAGATCAGACTACGGCTGCATGGCTTGGCTGCTTATGTTCCACAATGACCAGCGCTGTGCGTCCAAGGCAGACAGCCTGCATACCGCATCCTATTCTCCGGCCTTTCCGATTTCATGCTTCGATTTGGTCCAATAGGGCAGATTCCACCAAACAGCGCCACAGCTGAGTAAGACGGGTCCTGCAAATAGCTGTTTGATGCATCATGACCGAGACGACGAGCACACCGCACTACGTGCCTCCACATTGCCCATTCCGGCATCCAAATAGCCCGAGGCGGCTGGCGGCGCCGGACTCAGTCAGTTTTGATACGAAGGTCTCGGTCTGAGCGGGAGGCCCAGGTGTGCTCCTACCAACGACTTTGAAAGACGAGAGATCCACCCCGATGCGTAATGATGAGAGGGTATGCGACGCAGCTCGAGGAGTGCACGGGCACGTCCAAGACACTGTCCGAGCACCGCGATGTGTGCCATTTAGTTACCTAGTAGTACGCGCGAAGTTGGCAAGGCTGAAACAGGGAATCAATCACGCGACCATTGCAGGCGAAGCTGCGGCAGCAAGGGGCGCACGAGACAGAAGACGCGGCAGCCAATGGTTGGCGACTGGCAGCGTCGGACGAACAGGATGGAGCGGAGGGATTGAAGGTGCGGCGGGAAGACTAAAGGAGCCGCATCCGCCAGCAGACGCCGGCTCGCCCAATCAGCCGAGGCGCATTGAGCCCGCTTCTCGTCCTGCCTGTGAGATTGTCCTGATGCCTGAGCATGCAGGTTCCACATGTTCGCTATTCCGTCGTGTCAGCGTGCGCTTGAGCCTTTCCTGGGCATGAGTACCACTTCGCTTTCTTCTCTCACCGACATGCAGCCAATTGCCAGTCGCCTTCGCCCCCACAAGTATTCCTTCCGCCGCGTGGTTGCTACCACATGAGCTTAGCCTTTTCATCAGCATCGCTCTGCGTCTGCCAACTGCGCCCCATGCTCCAGTTCCCCGCAGCGTTGTTTCGCCCTAGTTCGCGGGTAGAAAAGTTGCCTACTCGTCCGCCCCTGATTGTACACTTTCGGTTCATGTGATACCCCGCCGGCAAACGTCAGGCCGACGACAAGCCACTTAACATCTTGCGTGCGACCTGTTCGACCCGACTCTCCTCCACGTACTTGCGGCAACCGTCTGCGGAAACCATTACTTCTGCCTTGATCCTACCTGCTATTTTGTGCTTGCCTGTCGATACCCTTCTATCAAACCACAGACAATGCAGGCCACGGTTTTCTTTGCCCTTTGGGCCGTGGTTGCCTACGTTCTCTACCTTGGTATCACGTACGTTGTATCCTCGTGGAATGCCTCCCGCAAAGCTCGCGCCCTGGGCTGTCAGCCAGCACCCATGCTCAATCGTGGAGATCCGCTCGGCATCTGGAACGTCCGTCAGCTTCTGAAAGCCGACAAGGAAAAGCGTATTCCTGAATTTAGCGAGGAGCGCATCAAAGACATCAGCGAGCGTGAAGGCCGCCGCGTGACGACGATGCGGAACATCATTGCTGGCGAGGAGAGTTTCTTCACCATTGAACCCAAGAACATACAGGCCATCTTGGCCACCCAGTTCAAGGATTTCGGCCTGGGTCCGAGGAGAAATGGAAACTTCGAGCCATTATTGGGCCACGGTATTGTAAGTGTAGTCCCACAGTCCCTGATCCGCACCATCAATTTGCTTTCTTCCCTTTTTTTCATTTTGGAGTTAGAAGGCTCATGATTTATGCTCAGTTCGCGTCAGATGGAAAGGGTTGGGAGCTCTCTCGTGCCCTGCTCCGCCCTCAGTTCGCTCGTGGCCAGATCAGCGATTTGAAGCTGGAAGAGCAGCACGTGCAGAACATGATGAAAGCGCTGCCCGTCAATGCGGATGGTTGGACCGACATCACCGACATTCAAGTCCTCTTCTTCCGCCTGACGATTGACTCTGCTACCGAATTCCTCTTCGGCGAGAGCGTCGACAGCCAACTCGCCGCACTGCCCGGCTACTCCACTGACCGCGGTAAAGCCCTGCCGGAACAAGACGAGCGTAACTTCGCCTTCGCCTTCGACAAGGCCCAATGGTACCTCGCTCGCGCGGGCCGCTTCGGAAAGAGATATTGGCTCGCCCATACGGCCGACTTCAAGAAGCAATGCCGCGACGTTCACGCCTTCGTGGACCACTTCGTCCAGCTCGCCCTCAAGAAGGAACTGCGCGAGAAGGAGCTTGAAAAGGGCACGGGAAACAAGGAAAAGTACATCTTCCTGGACGCCCTGGCTGCCCAGACCCGTGACCCGATCCAGCTCCGCGACCAGCTGCTGAACATCCTCCTCGCCGGCCGCGACACGACGGCCTCGCTGCTGTCGTGGCTGTTCTGGCTGCTGGCGCAGAACCAGGACAAGTACGACAAGCTGCGCAGCGTCATCGTCAACGAGTTCGGCACCTGGCAGGAGTCCGACCCGGATGAGATCTCGTTCGAGCGCCTCAAGGCATGCTCGTACCTGCAGTACACGCTCAACGAGACGCTGCGCCTGTTCCCCGTCGTGCCCATGAACTCGCGCCGCGCCGCCGTCGACACCACCATCCCGCTCGGTGGCGGGCCCGACGGCAAGTCGCCAGTCTTCGTCCAGGAAGGGCAGGAGGTCGGCTACAGCGTGCACGCCATGCAGCGCCGCACCGACCTGTGGGGCGAGGACGCGGCGCAGTTCCGCCCGGAGAGGTGGGAGGGCCGCAAGGTCGGCTGGGAGTACCTGCCCTTCAATGGCGGCCCCAGGATCTGTCTGGGCCAGCAGTTCGCGCTCACCGAGGCCGGCTATGTCGTGGTGCGGTTGCTGCAGCGGTTCGAGGCGCTGCAGGGCTTCGGCATGGACGGGCGGGTGAGCTATGGGTTGACGCTGACGAGCTGTCCCGGCGAGGGCGTCAAGTTGAAGTTGAAGGAGGCGAAGGCATAGAGAGGGAGTAGGAGGGACGGTGTATTTTAACGGCAGCCCTACTTGCTTTTGTTGATCTTTGCTCGAGAGGGCGGCGGGGTAGCAAGGTGATTTAGGATGGGGCGGTGTATATACACACTCTTCTCCGTTGCATAGCAATGTTCATATAATTTTGATTCCTTACCGAGTCTGATTCTGCGAATGGACATATGAGCCGCATTAAACTGATTTGCCAACGTTGTTGGATCACAGATGGGGCGAATGAAGGCATACATGAACACGTGAATTGTGGGATAGGATGGCATGATATTTTGTCTTGTTACGGTACCGGATCGGTGTGAAAGGGACTATGAATCCACACAGCAAACGCACATGCGGATTACGAAGAGCGCTTCCGCCCATCAATATTCTACATCTCGTTTTCCACCACACCTGAGCCCGGGTGGCTGGTTCAAGCCCCATGCCTTTGCAGTACCAGCATCTTTTCAGGAGACAGTCATGTGAGGGATCTGGACTACTGCATTCTAGAATGCACGTGAGATTCATTGCATCGCAGAGGGCGGAAAAAAATCATCTTTCAGACCGCAACACGAATCCCATAGGCAGCTAAAGCAGCTGTCCGAACGCAGATGCCACACTCCTCTCGCGACATCCACGTCCGAGCGCCTGTTTCAACTTCCTATGAACCCTCATTTGAAAGTTTCTCCTTATGAAAGGTCTCAGTTTGCGGAAGAGAGGATTGTTTTCCTTTTTTTTTTTTTTTTTGGTTGCCCGCTGCGATGGCTCCTCTCCCCGCTTGTTTCCTGTCCGTCGACAGGCCCGCAACCGCCCACCGCGCATGACTACCTACCCTACACGGCGACACGTGGAAACGCCGCGGGTAGCGTTGTTCAGCGGCGGTGACTGGCCGGCCGAAGCGTCCGTCTACTAGGCTGCACGAACGCGGTGCTCCCTAGCCTTGGAGTACGGAAACGCGTCGTCGCTGACCCATCCCCCAAGAATGAGCTTCTTTTCCCGCCTTTGTTTGACGCCTACGCAGCTCCTTTCTACATCCTTTTAATTATGATCCTTTGATTGGCCGATATGTGTGTGTGTGGCGTTCGCCTTCCTGGGAGTGCGGAGCGCGGATGTTCCATTATCCTGCTGCCTGCTGGAACGAACGCGGTGGCGTTTCACCCGCCATGCTACGCAACGTGCCGTCGTCGATACGCGAGTGGGACTAGCGATGGGAAAGGCGGGAGAGTATTAGGCTACAGCGGTCGGAATATCTGTTGCTTCGGCGGATGGTGGGCGCGGTGGGTTTCATCCCGGGGTGGCAGCGGGAGCTGGGCCATCGAGGGCGATGGGGTTTGTTGTGATTCTTTGTCGTTCCGGCGGGGACTGATGGATAGTTCGTTCGGATAGGATCGACGATATCGCGGGCGAGGAGCTGTGGAATCAGGAATGCTTCGACGACGGTGGGTGGGTTGCGAAAGCGTTACGATCTACGTGCGTGGCGGGCGCGTCTCGGTCGCGTGCGGTTGAGGGAGGCGAAGGGGTGCGGACAAGGCTGGGGCTCGACACAACAACATATGTACGCACCGGGCGGTGTTGCATCATCGCATCAAGTAACGCTGAGCAGTGCGTCAGAGATCTAGGAATGTGATTATGGATCGCTTGTGCTGCTGGGTGATCGGGTCGGGGAACTTGATAATAGGCTGAAGGTTCTGACAAAGCCGCACAAGGCGGCGCTCAATACTGTCCCCCATGATAGATTTTCTACGCGTGCATAAACAGCAGCATCGGCATCAGCATCACTGGACAGCACTAATTTTCAATTTACTTCTTCGTCGAGAAGAGGATTGCAACATGAGTGAATACGACTATCAAGAGTATTCAGAGGCGGCCTCGCTTGGGCATGTCTTGCCGAAATTACCCCAGAATACGTACTCCTCTTCCTCACGCTCCCGCAGCAAGGCGAGCGTCGCAACGAAAAGGTCCTGGCTACGCCAGAAAGTTTGGTTCCAAATATTCCTTGCCGATCCGAAGACCAACAAGAGCGGTCATTAGTTGTAGTTTTCAACTAGCAAAAACGCGGCATCAGGTTACCCTTCACTTGCACGCGTCATGCCCGAGCACCAGGATAGAGAAAAAGGAAAAGAGGTGTGTTGAGGGGGGGAGGGGACGTTTATATAGGCGGGACATCGGAGGCTTTGCTGATTTTTGCACTACGCACGTGACTTCGCGTTAGCGGCTTGGCACAGGCAATGCAGGGTTTATGGGGCCCGTGCACATATTCCTGGGGTTTCAAGTGAAGGAGCGATTGGGAAACATTCATGAATTTCGATCCTGATCAGGAAATGTGAGTCACTGTTCCAGGGAGATCGCAAGTAGAAGTACCACGGGACTCCTCAACAGGGCGCACGCGATATAGAACCACTATCTGCTGCTGTTAAAGAAAGAAACATGCTCATTCAGTACGTCATCTTTCCATTGTTGCCTGCGAGGGACTTCGGTCATTATCCTGAAGTGACTGTCACATTTACAACCCTCATCCATCTCCAAATCTGGTATGCACAAAACTCCAACTTGCCCGTCACCTGAGCCTACGATGCCCTCGGTGGAAGATGCGAAATGCAATCCAATCCCGTTACCAACCGCTGTCCCTTAACCCCATCATTTACCGTTCTCAATCAAAGTCGAACTCCACATAGTGCACCACCTTTCGCCGTGCCACTCTACTTCACCTTCTCCTCTTCCGCTTTTCTCGCAGCCGCTTCGTCTAGGTCCTCAGAGCCATAGCCTTCGTCCGCAGCTTTCCCACCGCCCTCAGCAGCGCCTGGCGCCTGATGCTCACGCATCCACCTCTCGATTCCCTCCGCCCTCTCCTCCGCCTCCCCTTCCGCCTCGCTCTCCCCCCTCTCCCCATGACTCTCCGCATCCGACTCGCTCGCCGAAACCTCCCCTCCCCCGCTCAGCACACCCCTTTTCCTTCCCTCCTCCTCCTCTTCTTCTCCCTCCCCCCCTTCAACCAACTCTGCGCCCAGCAGGCCCTCATGCGCCGCCGCGCCCCGGGAACACGTCGCCTCCTGCTGCTGCTGTTGCTGCGGCCACGGATACGGCGCCGGGCTGACGGCGCCGGCGCTCACGCTCGCCGTCGACGCCATGGACCGGCGCGTGCGCCGCCGCAGCGCGCTGCGGCTGGGCATGTCGGCGCGCCCGCTGTCGACGCCGTCCGGCAGGTTGCCGGCGCGCAGCGACTGGAGCAGCTCGTCGGACGAGAGCGTCAGGCGCGCGGGCTTCTCGGGCCGGGACGCGGACGCGCGACCGACGCTTGCGGGCTCGGTCTCTGCTGAGGACGATGGGGATGGGGATGGAGATAGGGATGTTGATGATGTTGAGGATGGTGGCGGCTCGTGATCGGTTGGTGCCGTGGTGGGGTTGGGGTTGGGGCTGGGGTCGGGGTGCTGCTCGTCGCTGGCGAGTGGTGCTCGCGACGGCGGCGCGGCTTCGTTGTCATCCATCACGCAATGTATCTTCTTTGGAGTGGACGAAGTCGCGAATGGGGGTGGGTATGTCAAAGTGGCAAAGTGCGCAGAGTTGGAGAGTTCTTGTTTGAAACGCTGGCTGTATAGAAGAGGTTGCTTGAGTCGGCGCCCAAAAGGACGAAGCAATTTCAACCTGAACGGTAGGTTGAAAGTGGTGGTCGTGTTCGGCTCTTCCTCTGTGGCTTTGCGATTCCGGGCTACTTTCTCTTCTCACCCTCCAACTCAACCCTCGCTAAAGGATTCAACCACCAATGATGTCACGCTTTCCCTATGCTGTCGACCCGTTTTGATACCCGGCGCGTACAGCCGTCTTGCGAAATAAGTTGTGGCCAACCAACGCCAATCGATCCCGCAACAAGAGCAAACTCTCCAACAATCCGGACGCAACCACTTCTACAACCTTCGAGCGGAAACTGCACAACTCTGCCAAAACCAAGTCGCAGGCACGGGAGAATCATCCACAAACATCCTCAAAACATCCGAAACAGAAATGATTGTGAAGAAGGGTAGCCTGCAAAGAAGTGAAAGACGAACAAGAAATTTACAGCGAAATCGTCAAGTTCAACGCTGCAACCGTTAGCACGCATCCCCAGAAAGCAACGACATTCGCAACGAGACTCAACACCATACCGACTCCAGAATCCGAAGCGCCGCTCGAGCTGCCCGCGCCCAGAACGCCGCCGTTCTGCCGCTCCTTCTCCTTCTTCATCGCGGCCACCTTGGTCGCCGCGGGCGTGAAGGCGGCGCCGGCGGGCGCGCCCGTCTGGTATACGAGGCAGGCGGTGGGCAGCGTCGTGGCCGGGACGGACGCGATGCTCCAGCTGGTGGCGAAGGCCGGGTCGCGCAGGACCGGCAGCTGCGCCTGCATGCGCAGGTCGACGCCCGCGCCCACGTCGACCTCGCCCGCGATGTGCGTCAGGTTGGAGAAGGCCGCGTGGAAGTCGGCCTCGTCCGCCGGCGGCGCCTCCACCGCCTCGCACGCCGCGTTGTGCCCGCTCGACGCCAGCTGCGTGATGTTGACCGTCGCGATCGGCAGGTCCAGGTACGTGCCCGCTTCCGCCAGCAGGTCGTCGTCGAAGAGGCCGAACGCCAGTTCGATGCGCGGCCGGAGCGCCATGTGCAGCTGCAGGTCGATGTCCGAGATGTTGGCTTGGAAGGGGACGGCAGTGAGGTTGTAGTTGTCCCTGGATGGGGGAAGGGGTAAGTAATGGTTGAGAATGATGGAGGAAGGGATTAACTGACAGGCCCTTCACGTCAGACGAGTCAAGGTCGGTGAAGTTAAGGGTTGCGATGGCGCTGGGAATCGTCAGGTTGAAGCCATAGGACATGCGAATGCCTCCGCTCAGAGCCCAGTTGAATGTAAGCGCGGGCCCGAACATGATACCAGCAGTGCCGAGTTCCGGGATCTGAGAGGGAAGTCAGCTCTGCAGACCACCCTACCGTACAGCCGAGGGTCTTACCCTGAAACCAACAGCAGGTGCAGTGAACAGTGGAATAACCAAACCACCCGATTCAGCCGGCGAAGCCTGGAGCTCGATGTAAGCAGAGAAGTCGTTCAGGGCAAGCTGGACGAAGCCCATCTTGAAGACATCGGCAACAGAGTCCATTTCAACAATCTCGTCCATATCAGGCCAGTCAAGTTCCCAGCCACCCTGAGTAAGGTTGAGGTTGCCAGAGGTCCTGCAGTGCTTGCATCCGAGAGTGAAATGGGTGTTGGGCAAGGTCATCACAAGACCAGGGGGCAGAGTGAAGGTCGTGTTGGCCTCCTCGTGGAACAGATTCAAGGCGACAGAAGTTGCTGTAGCCTGAGAGGTGTTGGACGGCAGGATGGTAGTGTGGCTCAAGAAAGCAGACGTCGAGGTTGCGGTTGTGGGTCCAGGCGTAGCAGGAGCTTGCGTGGAAGCAGGAGCTTGCGGCGTAGCCTCTTGCCTACGCATATGCGTGTGGCGTCGCAGCTCATGGTGTTCTTGAGAGTGTCCGTATTCGATGTTGAAGTGGTTGAAGGCTTCCTTCCAGTGTTTCTTGGTGGTAGCGAGGGTGATGGTCTTGGTGTCTTCAGACGCCGTCACGCCGTCGACCCTGATCGATACCATGAGCTCGTCACGAAACCAAGGTCTGGCATTGGAGCGACTTACCGGTACACCGAGCGCGCACCCTCCTTGCTGCAGCCCGCGTGAGCAGCAATGACGTATCCACCCTCCAAACCAGACATCACTTGCTCCACCTCAGGGAAGTTCTCATCATTGCGGAATCCGAGTTCGATGCCCCACTTCGTGCACTCGATATGGTTCAGCTGGTCCTCAATGTCCTCCAGCATGAGCACATGCTTGCTTGACTGCGCTTGGACTCTGGAGAAGAAAACGGACTTTTGGCTATCGGTATTGTCGGCTGTGCATCGTCAGCTCCGAGGTATCTCGTTTCACGTAGAAGTTGCTTACCATCAGCATAGAGCAAGTCAACGAATCTTGTAGTCCGAATCTGGTTATCACGGCGGAGGGTATCGGAACGCTTCGTAGCTGCTTTCAAGTCCATCATCGGCGCAGAACCGAGACTCCTCACGGAGGCGGCAGCGGACAAGGCTCCGTGCGGAAGACATGCAAGGAGCCAAATGGCGTAAAATATCAAAGTTGGTTTGAAGGAGCCCATGGTGCCGAACGGAAAAGCAAAGTCTCATAAGAAAACCGGCACGATGTTGAGAGGAACGCTCAAAACCTTCAAAAACTCCATTGCGATGGTTCAAATATATTGTGAAACACCACTGTCTGGCTAGTAATGCAAGGTTGCGGCGTTGTCCTGGGCGAAGTATTCAGATCTGCTTTGGGAAATCATCGAGTGGGGTTCTTTAATTTGGCCCCTAACTGAGACAATGCAAACCAGATCACAGTATGCACAAGGCTGAAGTTGTCCGTGACGATAACAGGAACCCAAGCCGCAACGCTGGATTGCCGTGAATGTTGCAGGAAAGCAGGTTGTAGGCGAATGATAACTCGTTGCGAAGCGCGCGGTATCTACAGACTGCATTCAAGCGTCATGGGGAAAGCTACATAGTGGGGTATGCTCCTGCGGCGCAGCACGGAGCTGATGTTGTCGCGTTTAATGCAGCCCGCGGTTGGTCAATCCGCGGTTGGTACCGCATGGTTCCTTTTCACGGGTCACGATGGCTGCCTTGAGGATTATCACAGCCAAGACAGGACTGGAACGAGGAGTTCAGGAGGCTCAGCACCTCAGGATTCGTAGCCCGAAAATCCGCAGGCGCCGCGAAATGCGCACGAGTTGTTGGAATTTTCACGAGCTTAACAGGTGTTCTTGCAAGCCTCTGCGTCATAGCCTTGACAGGCAGCTCGTGACACAAGATGTCTCACATATTGAGAATATCTCCTTTTCCGAGCTATTGCAAAAGTTTAATGATTCAACCGCTATAAGGCGTGCATGATCTTCGCCCGCTTGGGCCAGCAAACTTATCAAAACCATGCGAGCTGATCTTGACCCTACCCGCGGAAAGGGTTCCCTGAAATTCGACGGGGGTGGGGAAAGGAAAAGCGACCGACGACAGCCCGGATTAAGTGCGGAGAAGGCCAGAATCATCACGGACCTATTGTATCAGGTTGATCGTCGAGCTTTTCGACAAAACGTACGCGTAATACCACGATGAAGTGGAATACTTTGTGGCTGTGTTGAGGCTGAGGTCAAGCGGAGTCGAATTAGCAAAAAAAAAAAAAAAACATTGAAAACATACTAATAGCTGCAAAGCGTGAGGCGAACACGACATGAGAGCTCTGGTCAAAGTTTGCGATGAAATAGGGTGAATGGATGAAGAGACGAGAGATCACAGGCGAGACGCACCAATGTAAATAATGAATGTCCAGGAAATCCTTGCCGCATTCATTGATAATCGCTCCACCAGCTCGCTTTTAATCCGGCAAGGACTTTTTCCGAGACTTCCCCCCATGGGCTACCAGCGAACGTCCGAGCGTTTCAACACCGAAACAGACGGCAGTTGGTGACGCATATAAATTCTGCATACCTTTAGGATATTGCTACAGCTTACGCCCTATACCCGTCGATATATGAAGTGAAAGACAAGGAGCGTAATTCTTGGGTATTAAAAATAAAAAAGGAAAAAAAAAACGTTGGAACTCTGCGTCTCATCGGCTCGTATGGACACCTTGGGTCTATTACGAGCTCCATTCTATCCGCTTCACATGGATCCACAATGGAATTGAGCGCATCTAGAGATCTGATAGTTGTAAATGTGTGAGTTAGCGCTCTTTCTGAGAAATACGCAACAGCAGGCTTGGATGGCGCCTTCTGACAAAATCTCGGGATCAGTCAAACACTTGATCCTATCTTCAAGACAATGCCTCCTTCTCGATATTTCATATCCAGGAAATATACAACTGGGCACTCAAGTAGGTGGGACAAAAAGCTCAAATGCTTGTCTGGTAGAGCGCTAGTGTTTAAGCAGCTAACTAGCTTTGGAGTTGAGCCGCTGTGATCTATGGCAAGCGTTGCTTTGAGTTTCACTTCTACCCACTTGATTTTCCTATGCATAAACCCGGTGCGTCACCAAACTCACGTACTGGAGTGTCTGTGTGCAGAAACTGCCTGTATATTTTCAAGCGTACATTGAGCGCCTCCTCTGACTCTAGCCCACTCTCATCTTCTTTTACCCACACCGAGCAAACCGCCGTAGCGCACGACGATAATATGTACGTGCAGTTTCCATCCTTTCAGAGACATGTTGACATCTTTGATCAGCATTGAAGGAGATCGCCGAGCATCACCCACAACCCTCGCACGGTCATCGTCAATCTGCCCCTCCAAGACCGCGACATGGACGTCCCCGAGCTGCACCTAGCTTCGAGCGACCAGTTCCAGCAGCTGCGCATTGCGGAGATGCTCACCGAGCGCATCCTTGGTAAGCGACATACGCCAGTCTTGCCGTCTTGCCGCCTCAAGATCTTCCACTGACTTCGCACTCACAGCCGTCGGCCGCAGCCTCGTCGGCTCCAATCGCTTCCTGGAAGTCGTCACCTACCGCTTACCCAACGCGCAGGAGCCGGACTACGTCGCCGAGCTCCTGGAGCATACCGCGCCGACTGAGGCCCGCGCCATCATACATGGCCGCGCCGGCGGCCGCAACAAGGCCCTCTTCCTGCTCCTCGACAAGGCCGAGCGCGAGCTCAACGTCACCATGTCCACTATGACGACCACCCAGAATGGCGCCACTTCTATCAACACCCGCCGCATGGGAGGTCACCATTGCAATGGCTGCAACGGCACCTGCGGCGGCCTGGTATCTTGAAGGAGGACGAATTTTGACATCTACATGGAATTTCTGGGATAGACGAGACGGCGCTGGATGTAGAGGGCGGAATGGGAGCAACCAGTATGGGATATCAGCAAAATTTCTGCTGCAGCTATTCATGAATTTAAAAGAAATTGAACTTTCACTTCGCGGTGTTATCTGTAATTGAACGCAGGTAGAACTGTTCTGCAACCCCACCCAAATAGTTCCGGCAAGGTACTTATCCTCAGATTGGAGTAGTTGGCCTGGCAACTTCGCCGCGATTGTGCCTTTGATATGTGTCTTGTCTGATCAACTGCTCCGATTATGGGGCATGTAGCGACATCGTACGGGCCGAACGCGTTCATCAACTGTCAGTAGTCCTCCGAAATCAGGTTGCATGGTAGGTGTGACAGCGCACGACACCGCATCTTCCGCTCGTGGTGGAATGTTCCGAGAACTGTATTTACGAAAATTTAGCTGATGGTACACTGTTCTAGAACACCCATGGTCTACGCCAAAAGAATTTTTTGCGCGCAACAAATGAAAAACAATCGGGTGTCTGATGTCATCTGGCAGTCTCCTCGACCAGCACGCCTCCCTCTGCCTAGCTTTTGCCCTCCTTCACTTCACTTATTTGCCCTTCTTCACCCAATCCTCGACGGCTTCCCTCGCCTCGCCGATCTTCTCTTCCAGCATGGCAGCGGTCATCTTGCTGTGTGCAATGCCGGTCTGCACGAATCTGGTGACGCGCTCCTTCGCCCGGACGTGGTTCTCAGCAATGACGGGGTAGCGCTCCTCGTAGGTCCAGATCAGGTCGCCGACGTTCCTGGTGGTGATGGGCAGGATGGCCCACGAGGCGGCGATGCCGACGGCGACGGGGACGGTGGCGCGGAGCAGGATGTTGCGGTTGCGGGTGACGATGCTGCCGGCCATGGCGGAGACGAGCACGTAGATGCCGCCGGGCATGACCTTCTCGCCGGACTCCTTGGGCGGGGCAAGCGACGCGATGGTACTGGTGAACGAGTTCTCCAGGCGCAGGGCCTCGGTCAGCGCATCGTTGACCTTGTCCTCGGTCTTGGCGGCATAGCCGTGCAGGAACAGGCGCGCCTTGGCGACCTCAGAGGCCAGGCGGTCGGTGTAGGTGGGCGTGGACGGCTTGGGGGCCCTCTTGGGTGGGCTGATGGGCTCGGCGGGCACCGGCGCGAAGTCGTCGTAGATGGGCTTGTTGCGGAGATCCTGGGCGGACGTTAGCCTGGCGACGAGGTAGCTTGGAAGGACGGCGTACCCTCTCGAATGGACTTTCTGACGTCTGGGGAGCTTCGGCGCGGACGTTGCGGAGCGGGTAGAGCGAGAGGCCGGCAGCAAGAATTGCGGACGTCGCAGGCACGACGGCGCGCTGGCATTGGTGAGCACAATGACAATCAAGTAGGCAGAGGCGCGGCAGAGCTCACCTGCCGTAGGAGCGGTCGGAAAGCCATTGGGGGGCAAGGGGCTGGGTCAATGGGTTTGTCGACGGGCGGAAGAAGCACGCGAGGTGTTGAAGACGGACGTCGCTTTCCCGCAGGCTGTGAAAGCCGAGAGCCGCCAGCGTCATCTGCGCTCCGCCCGCCCAGTTTCCACCATTCCTCTCCACCTCTCCGCCGCACCCTCGCCCTCGCCCTCGCTCTTGCCCTCTCTCCCTCCGCGTCAACATGCTGCGGCGCACCGGGCGAAGAGCATGGACATGCTCCCAGTGCCTACGCCTGCAGCAGCGGAGATGCGGAAGCACCATCGCCGCAACCGCCGCTGAAATATCGCCCGCAAACCGCACCGCTCCCGACGCCTCTCACGACGACCGTGTCCTCCGCCAGATCTTCGATTCTCCGCGATTCTGGAAAGAGTTCTCTGGCCGCACCAAGCACCAGCTTCAAGGCACCTCCGCCGGCCTTTTCCAGAACCGATATCTCACGCGCCCGGAAGGCTTCCAGCACTTTGCCGAGGTCACGCTACAGAAATGCATGAAGATTGTGGACAAGGTGCTGACGGCCAGCACTGTTGAGGAGTATCGCACGCTTGCAAGGGACCTGGACCGTTTGAGCGACCTGCTCTGCCGCGTCATCGACCTGTCTGACTTTGTGCGCTCCACTCATCCGGACCCCAGAATCCAGGCCGCTGCTACCCAGGCCTACGCCATCATGTTTGAGTACATGAACAGGCTGAACACCACCACGGGATTGAACGATCAGCTGAAAAAGGCGGCTTCAATCCCTGAGGTGTGGGAGTCCTGGAGCGAGGAAGAGCAGGTTGTCGCTCAGATTCTTATGCGCGACTTCTCCAAGTCTGCCATTGACCTGCCTGAGGAGACTAGGCAGCGATTCGTCGACCTCTCCAATGACATAACACATACTGGGAACGACTTTGTCGATGGCATGGCTCCGGAGAAACCATACCTCAAGTTCGATAGCAGCCGGCTGAAAGGCATGGATCCCAATTTAGCTAAGAGCTTGACCAAATGGGGTAAGGTGACGCTGCCAACGGTCGGCCTTCCTGCTATGATGGCGCTGAGGACTGTCGAGGACCCTGACGTGAGACGCGAGGTCTACGTTGCCAACCGAACTGCTTCGAAGGCGAACATTTCTAGGCTCGAGGAGATGCTGAAGAAAAGAGCCGAACTTGCGAAGCTTTCTGGATATGATACATTTGGACACATGGCTTTGAGTGACAAGATGGCGAACAGCCCGGAGGCAGTCAATCAGTTCCTTGGCGCCTTGGTCGAAGACAACCACATCCAAGTCAACAACGAGCTCCAGGAGCTTCTGGAATTGAAAAAGTCTGATGCCAGGAGTGATAATTTCCCAGATCGTTTGAATGCTTGGGACCGCGATTATTACACGCAGCGCTTACTTTCTTCTCTCCGCACTCGTATTCGTTCTCCTGATTTCCTCTCTTCTTTCTTTTCTTTGGGTACTGTCATTCAGGGTCTCTCTCGACTGTTTACCAGACTCTACGGTATCCGCCTGGTCCCTCATGAAACCCTTCCTGGTGAGACATGGAACTCGGACGTTAGACGGTTAGACGTGATCGACGAAAACGAAGGGCATATTGCGGTGGTGTATTGCGACCTGTTCTCCCGGCCCGGAAAGAACCCCAATCCTGCTCACTTCACCTTACGCTGCTCTCGTCTGATCTCTGGCGAAGAAATCGCTGAAGCAGCAGAGACCTCACATCCTTTTCCTTCGGCGGTTGACGCTGCTACTGACGGCATGGCATCTGCGGTCAATCCTGCCGACAAGACCGGCAAATCGTTCTACCAACTCCCAACCATCGCTCTCATTTGCGACTTCGACACTGCCGGACAGAGCCCACACAGCGCTCGCCCGACACTCCTCTCCTTCCGCGAAGTGCAGACGCTCTTCCACGAAATGGGCCATGCGATCCACTCCATCTGCGGGCGCACGCAGCTCCAGAACGTCAGCGGCACGCGCTGCGCGACCGACTTCGCGGAGCTGCCGTCGGTGCTCATGGAGCACTTCGCGGCGGCGCCCGAGGTGCTGGCGCTCTTCGCGCGGCACTTCGAGACGGACGCGCCGCTGCCGTACCGCATGGTCGAAGAGCGCGTCGCCATCGACCGCCGCCTCAGCGGCGCCGAGACCGAGGCCCAGATCCTGCTCGCCATGCTCGACCAGGCCTACCACTCGGCCCTACCGCTCGAGCCCGGCTTCGACAGCACCCGCACGTACCACGACATTTACAACCTACATTCAACCATCCCGGAGCCCCAGGGAACCGCCTGGCAGGGCTTCTTTGGGCACTTGTTCGGGTACGGCGCCACCTACTACTCGTACCTGTTCGACCGCGCGATCGCGGGCAAGGTGTGGAAGGACGTTTTCCTGGAGGGCAAGAAGAGCGTAGACAGAGAGGCGGGCGCACGGTATAGACAAGAGGTGCTGCGGTGGGGCGGCGGCAGGGATGGGTGGCGGTGCGTGGCCGGCGTGTTGGGCAGGGAGGAGCTGGCTGAGGGCGGGACCGAGGCGATGAAGGAGGTTGGCAAGTGGGGTGTACATGACTAGAGAGAACAGACAGAAGAGATACAAGGAAGACCTCGCGGACTTGCATTGGGCTTTTTTCTTTACATGGATAATAGAAGTTTGGTCCGGTTCACTCATGTGTCTGTTGCGAAGGAAGCGTAGCATGTGTGATGATGCGTTGGTGCGGTAAGAGATGGGTCTGGCGGCGTGCATTTTCTTGGTGTGTATGCATGTGTATATTTCTGTCTATATTGCAAATGGTCTGAAAGATCTCCTTGGAGCGTAAGGCTATTCATACTCTATCTGGCGGCCTTTGCACTTAAGTGTAACGGGAAGGAGAGGGGTTCTGCGACAGCGAGTAGACGGTGTTGCGAAGATAGATAATTGGGAAACACGGATGGTGAGGTGCTTGATGTTCTTTGAAAGGAGAGAGGGGGGGGGGGGGGGTTGGGGGAGGTAACCCGATTTCCGGGGTGACGGAGGCTGATTTGCGAGGGACAAGTAGAGGACGCGCGTCCCCAGAGACGGCGTTCCTCTTGATTTTCCCGCTAGTGCTGAGGATTATGGTGCTAACATGAAGGGGGATTTTTGAGTTTGCTGCTGGTAGGTGCTTTGGTGGGTGGAGGCTGGGTCGAAGTCTCACAATATCGCATTCGAGTCAGTTCCGATGCGGTATGATCGGCCTAGGAGGATATCTCGAGTTCTAGTGCACGGCAGCTGTTATACTGACAAGTCAAATGAAGAATTAATTGCGAGAAGATAAAATCACGCTAAGCTCAGTCTAGGAAATACGAACACCCCAGAACTCCCTGTATATCTCTCCCCCAGAACCCACCTGCCGCGCATATCTCAAAGGGAATCGATATCAATCTCCGGCGTCCGCACCTTGAACTGCACCGGTGCCTTGGCGTCAGGCAAATTCTGCCCGGTGCCGTCGCTGACGGTCATCGGCCGGCCGTTCTCAAACTTCCAGTCGTACTTGAGCAGCAGGTGGGCGACGGCGATCTTGATCTCGTTGGAGGCGAAGAAGCGGCCGGGGCAGGCATGCTTGCCGTGGCCGAAGCCGAGGTGCTCCCAGCTGGTGGTGACGAACTGCCAGCGGTTCTCGTTGCCGGGCTGCTCGCGCAGCCGGAGGAAGCGGTGGCCGTCGAACTTGGTCGGCTCGGGCCAGCGCTCCGGGTCCTGCATGTGCAGCGTCGCGACGGCGACGGAGGCGCCCTTGGGAATGACCGTGCCGTCGGAGAGCTTGACGGGCTCAACGGCAATGCGGTTCATGAAAACTGGGTGGGGAGGCGAACGTCAGGATTATCGGTGCTGCGGAGCAAATCCAATGCGGAGAGGAGGTGAGAAGTGAATACTTACGGGCACTCTGGACGTTGATCCTCTGGCTTTCCTTCATGCAACTGTCCAGGAGCTTCATCTTGTACAAGCTCGTTTTCTTCCAGCCGCCATCCTCCTTCAGGACATCGACAATCTCCTTCCGCAGGGCGTGAATATACTCCTGATGCTCGACGAGGTCGAACATCAAGTGCGTCAGCGTCAATGACGTCGTGTGGATGGCATTGAAGTTGAGCAGCAGCTGCGCGGCCGAGAAGTCCCAGGGGCGACCCCTGGCCACGGCGTCCATCCACTCCAGCGAGTCCGCCGGCTTGGGAACGGGCTTGCCCGCGGCCTCCAACTCCGCGCGACGGGCGCGGCGCGCCTTGATCTCCGGTTCGATCAGCTGCGACATGGTCTTCTGGATCGCCCGCACGTTGGCCATCTCCGGCAGCCAGTACTTGGCCAGGGGCCGGAGAGGAGCAGGAACGCTCTCGAGCGCCATCTTGGCCTTGAAGGCGTCGTGCGTGAACTTGATCGAGATGTCGACGAGCTCGCGGTTACGGCAGAGCGGCTCGCCAAGGAAGACTTTGGCCGACATGCGTGCGGCGATCTCAGTCGCGACGCCGTAAAACCTGGTCTCGCTCCATTCTGAGGTATGGACGTTAGTCCGAGAGGGTATCGTGGTTTCAGGAGGGTATGGGACAAACCTGTCTTCGGGGGGAGTAGCTCGGTGCAGATCTCGATCATTTCTTTGGAGAGGTCTTCGGTGATTTGACCTGCGACGTGTTAGTTACGATATCATCACAGGTGTAACGCGCTTATTCATACCCAATGACTGCGTCAGCTTGGTGCGGACAGTCTCCTGCATGATCTCGCCTTGCGTGACGGAGTGGAAAGCTGAGAACTCTGAATAGCCCTCGAAAAAGTTCTGCCACAGCGTTAGGCATACTCTGGGACCCCAAGTTGAGCATCCTCAGTACTAACCCTTGACATCCAGGCGTTAAAGCTAAGACGTTCGTCATTGCGAATTTCATCGGCGTATTTGGGAGGAAGCACAAGCAAAACACCTGCGGGGTTGAACAGTTGAAAAGGACCGCTGAACTGAGGGGTTGTGAGCCTCGCGAACCACGTCAACAGAGCAAAGGGAGACTTACCTGTGAAAGACCATTCTTCAGGAGCTGCCTGCTCTGTGTGAACCACCGCTTCTGCGCTGCCTTGTTCGTCCACTCCCCTGGCTCCTTGCCGACGATAGGGAAGCCCTTGTAGGCTTTCGGGCCCAGGAATCCAGTGATGAAGTTGTAGAAGAAAGTGCTGATAAGAACGACGACTGCGGCAACTAGTACTGGGTGCTGGACGCCAGGAACGCCTTGTCCGCTTTCGGTGGTGGTAAGTGTCATGATGGATTTTGGTGCGGAGAGTTAGTTTGTTCTGGTTCTGGTTCTGGTTCAGCCTCAGGATCATGGATACAAACACCATCTTATATAGAAGCTAGTAGCTACGCAAGACACTTGCGTAACAGGGCACCAGGACTGCCACGGTGGTTAGTTGTGTCCGAATCCTTTCTCGGATCGCTCTACAACAGGTTCGTATTCGTTCGACGCTGAGACGGGGAATCCGAGTTTGACCGAGCCACTTGCCCTTCGGATTGCGGCATCGTCGCTCGGATTGACAGGGTCCAAATGATCTGCGGCGAGAATAGCGAGAAAGAATAGGGGAAAGATGTGCAGCAGCAGAGCTGATTGTGTGTACGACAACTGGTCGAATGCACGAGTCGTTTTCGCTCAGCCAAGCTCCACCGAAATCCAGGAAGCAGCCCGTGTGGCGCGCGTCGTGCAGATGCGACATAAGCTTGAATGAAATAGAATTTGACTGGTTCCGGGTAAGTGTCACACCCGTTGCGGCCAGAACGCGAGGGCCAAGAGAACTTCGACTCGGAATCGTATTCATGAGCGTGCGTCGGAAACGCAAACTGATGCGCTCCGATTCGCCCTGGCATTCTGCACTGTTTATCTATCTCATACTCGAGTTCAAGTAAGTGTCCCTTAGCGGCAGGTGTGCGAAAAAAAAAAAATTCCTGTTTTAGTGTTGAAGGAGAAGGTGTGCACCCGGAAATCGGACGATTTTTACAGTAGATTGAGTGAAGACAAAACATTCCTTAAGGAGCAAATGAATAATTAGATCAATTCTGGGGAGCTGAGCTGAGATTCCATGGCACATCATACATTACCGTAAATAGACATGATAAGCATTCACGGCATCTTCACCGCGCCTCTTCCGTCTCTGTTTCCGCCTCCAGCTGCGCCCTCTCTTCCAGAGTTAGATCACTCTTTGCCCTACCAATCTTAACGAACAAGATCATCGACAGTGCAACTCCCGCACATCCCACTCCTAGCCAGAAGGCTACCTTGTAGCTACGTCTAAGCCCCAAGTCCGCAGTACTGCTCACGGCTAGATCGGCCACACCAAGAAAAAATCCGACGCCTAAGAACACCGTCGTATTTATCAGAGCACCCGCGAGCCCCTGACGATGGCGAGGCAAAGTGGTGGTGATGAAGACGTTGCTAACCGAAAATAACACGTCGACGCCAAGCGTGGCGCAGAGCATTGCCGGGAAAACGTATGCCCAGTAGTTCGGGTTCTCGGGCATGAGGGCGAACAGCAGATGGGAGCCGATGTTGCTGCATGCCGAAAGTATGATCAGAGCTTTGCCAGGGAGCAGGTGAAGGATGAAGCCGCCAACGGTTGCGAGAATGAGGCCACCTCCTGCCATGGGAGCGAACCATGCTGTGGTTTGGAGAGTTCCGACCCCGAGGACGAGTTCAATGCTGCACAACGTATGAGAACCGAATATATGTGAAGAATGTTTGGAATCTTCGCACTTACTAGAAGCTGGCGTAGTAGAGGTAAATCCCGTACACTCCCCACGAGAAGAAAAGTCCAATGGTAAGTGGCTTCATGGACTTCGGCTTGAACAGGTCGGACGGGAGTAAAGGCTGCTCGGCAACCCAGCCCTCGACATACAAAGCAGCACAAAGGCAAAGTACGCCAACAACAAATGTGGCAATGATGTACGGGGTTGCCCAACCTCGAGGTGCGTGGGAGCTATCCGTGATCGCGAAGACGACCAAAAGAAGACCGGGTACGATGGTTACCAGGCCCCACCAATCCATCCTGATATTCGCCGCACTCCCATCTGATCTTTCCAGCGGGATGAAAAACAAGGAAGTTATGCACACGATAGCGAGGAAGATTGTCCCGAAGAAAAAGTACCAAGACCAATCCAGGAGTTCTCCACTGATGCCAGCGAAGAAGATACCGGTAAAAAACCCGACCGGAGCGAAAGCCCCATACAAGCTGAAGACGAGGTTCTTCCGTGGACCCGGACGATAGACACTTCCAAGCAACATTATGCCGGATGGTAGGAATGCGGCTGGGCCAAGGCCAGCAAGCGCGCGGCACCAGATGAGCATAATGTAGTTCTGACTGAAGCCCGCGATGAGGCACCAGATGGCAAACCAAATCAGCCCGCATATGAACACTATCCGACCTCCATTTCTATCCGCGAGACGGCCGAAAGGAAGGATGAAGGCCCCGGTGACGAGCGAAAAGACGCTTGAGGGCCAGCTTCGAGATGCAGATGGTATATCAAGGGACTCGATTAAGGCCGGCAAAATGATATGGAAACCACTGATGAAGTATTCCTTTCCCCTGTCAGCACTCGATGCAAGGAACCTCGGAACAGGACTTACCGCCATGAACATTGAACCCAGCAGTGAGAAACAGAAGCAAAGTTCCGCGTACTTGGTATTGAAGACAGCCGGACGCTGCCTCCCGAGTTTTTCCACGTCTATCATGGCCGGCTCGTACGGAGAATTGGACCGGATGACGGCCTCGCGGGTACCTTCTTCCAGCATTCTGCACGAAGTGAACGATCAGAAATGAAGCCGTGGCTCTTTCATTTCGAAGTCTTTTCGAGCCTTTTCTTAAGGAGGTGGCCAAGATGGCCCAAGCAGGCGCTGGAAGGCGACAGCGAAGACCGAGTAATCCATCGAGGCGGATACCATCAGAGTGACGGATCTGAGCCTTGGCTGCCGCAATAGTCCTTTTACGTGTTGTAAAGCCTTCCTATTAGCCTCCCACTCGCACGTGCTGTGTGCAGAGGGCCCACCCGTAAACCCGAATAGGAAGCCAAGCCTCAATTCTAGTCGTTACGTAAGCGACTCTTACGTTCTCCGTCCCTTCCGTTGCCATCCTTTCCCCTCTCCATTCAAACCCCCACCGCATGCCTGTCGCATTATAGGCCGTGCCCTATCGGAGTCCTTATCAGCCGCCCTCTCGCCAAGCCGATCTGCTGTGCTCTCCGCATCCCAGGCTCCAAACCTCGAGCTTGAAAGGGCGTCAAACCCTCTTCTATTTTTTTTTCTTCCACTCGGGAGAGCACGGACCGGATGTCGTCCGGCCAGGACGCGGCGGATGGTACTCCGACAAAGGCGTGCCACAACTGTCGTCGTCGCAGACTGAAATGCGACCGCTCTACCCCAGCCTGTGAGAAATGCAAAAAGACGGGGCAAGAATGTCTCGGTTACGGCAAGCTATTCCTGTGGAACCACGGCGTGGCGAGTAGAGGGAAGATGATGGGAAAGAACTTTCCGGCTCAGGCGCCAGCTTCTCCGCAGAGGAGCCGACCTGCGGTGTTCGTGGACTCAGGAAGCGTAAATCGCCACAGTGAGCGGCGGACATCCCAAGTTTTGGTCAGGAGGAGTAGCAACGCAATGAGCAATTTCGTAGACGGGACTGTGTCGCTCCAGCCATCCTTGGTCGATCCGTTATTCCAAGACTTGGGGGACTCATCTCGCCGCTATCTCTCTCATTGTAAGACATACCGGCGTGTATGGCGCACGGGCTCGTGATTGATGGCTGACACCTCGTCCAGTCGCCAACCAGTTGTGTGCAGATCTAGTGACTTACGACCTACCTAATCTGAATCCATTCCGCGATCTGATACCTCTTAGCAGAGAGCATGCGGTGCTACTTCACATCGCAATGGCGAACGGAGCCATCCACTTGGCGAACCTCCACTCGATTGAGACGCAGAAAGCCACGGCCACAGCGTTATCGCTATCCAGCGGAGAGTTAGCAACTCACATGCAGCCAGTCCAAGTACTGAATCACCAATCGAGCCGATTTTACAGGGATGCTCTGATAGCGAAGCAAAAGGCGCTAAAGCTCCTCCGAAATTCGCTGGAACAGGTGAACGCGGGGAACCGTGATATCCTCCTGGCCGCCATACACCTCTTCGCAAATTTTGAACTCCTTATTTCCGGAAAAGGGGACTGTATAGTGCACGTTGAAGGTGCCAGGAAGCTGATAGAGACTTTCGGACAGTCCAACGGGTCGGATACTTCGATAACGATGAGTAGGCTGCGCGATCACGTCATTTCTGACTGCTTGACGTAAGTTTATAGAGGCTCCAGGTGTGACTGATGAATGACTGATGCTGACATGAGGCTCTTCCAGTTTCTATATTCTCGGCTCCACGGTCTCATCGCAGTGGTCCAGAAGAAGCGCGAACCGTCACTTCCAGTACGTCCTCCCATTTCTGGAACGCGCCGAGTCAAATAGCTACCTTTCGTGTCCCTCGGTGCTTCTGCAGATCATGCTCTCAGCGTCGTACCTGTGCAGTATCGATCCGAAGGTCACCGCCGAAGAGGAGATACCGCGGGAAGAAGAAGCATTGGCGCTCATGCGCAGAGCGCGATCCTTCGATATCCACGCCTGGGCGCAGGGTGTGAAGGGGATATCGTCTCATGATGACTTCGAGAGTCGTGTACACGTGGCTACGGCGCACAAGTCAGCCATATGCCTGTACATCCATCGAGCCGTGCCAACAGCCAACCTGTTGAACGAACCAGAGGTCGAGAGCTTCGTATGCGACATCATCTATCACCTTTCGTGCATCGACCGCGATGACAGCCTCATCAAAGGGACTGCCTGGCCGACATTTGTTGCGGGTGCTGAGAGCGAAAGCCCGGAAAGACGTGCCTGGGCTGCGGAGCGGCTGGGTTTGCTGTGGAGGCTGATGTTCTGGGGCTATCTTCCGACAGCGTTGGAAACATTGCAAGTGATATGGAGCACGGACGATTCCTGGGTAGGGGCAACGGATGTACCACTGGGGTGGCTGCAGAAATTGAGGAAGCTCGAAATCCAATGGATGATTGTTTGATGCAAAATTTGTTGATCCTGGGATGGTCGTAATGATGAAAAGCAAACAAGGGCGTTACTCGGAGCGGTCTTTTGCAATACCCCCATCCAGCTGGAAAATGGTTTATTATGGTCAACATGCATAATGATGTTCTACTGTATAGAATACTAAGGGTATATTAAAGATAACGTTTCAACTCACTCCGGGGGAAAATTACCGCACTCATTCAGCCTGGGTATCATGCTCTCTATGTTCGACCCCCAAACTTTCCTCGTCTACGTTAGTGGTGTCAGAAGTACCGAAGCAGCAAACTTACCAGGATTATTGCTCGGAGCTTGCTGTCGTTACATGACAAGACACTTTTCATTGTAAGCCTCCCCATACCGATCAACACCAGCAGCTCTCTCATTCTCCTTTTGCTTTGCCTTCACCTCGTCCGGAAAATACTTCACCAGAAAATTCGCCAAAGCAGGATCCAAGTTCTGGCTGTCTGCCTCCATGACGACATCTCCACGGCAGAGAGGACAGTGATTTTCCTTGGCTCTCTGCAAGACGATCAAGCAGCGGATGCAGAAGATATGCTGGCAACGCAGGCGGACGGGGCGGTACGAGATGCTAAAGCATACCGGGCAGAGATAGTCATCGAGCTGCGGAACGATGGGGAGGAGCTCGGTCGAGACCTGGTAGCAGATTGCCTTCGCGATATCTCGCGGCATGCTTTGCTGCAAGACTGCGGGGAACGTCGCTTTGACACCGAGCGCAGTGCGCTTGTCGAACTCTACAAGTTGTTAACAAGGGAACGAAGGAACATACTCATGTGGCGCCTACTCTTCAAGATCTTCTGCATCGCAAGGTCGTTAATTTCCTGGAACCTCAGGCTTTGCAAAATTTCTGTGTTCAACTGCAAAAACTGCGCGAGAGCGGCAATGCTCTCCTTCTTCCTGAAGGCGGACACGATTTCTTGCCGGCGGAGCTCGTCGGAGAACTTCTGGAGCAAGAGCTGGGCCTTTGCAGAATCATGCTTTCCATGGTCCAGCTCGTTAGTGGAAAAGAATATCTTGGATTCGAGGTAGAGTTCGAATATCTTGCGCCATCTGGCCATGTCCGTCTTCGTTGCGGATCCGCGGGTGGGTTCCGTGACTCTGGTAACGGCGGTACCCAGCGCCTTCACCTCCTTACTGAGCTTCTCTCGCTCTTGAGCCTGCAGAACAGCCAAACCCGAAAGCTCGGTCTGGAGGATGCTGAAGAACTCGAGATCGGATGTCAGAGGGAGTTCTACCATGCGGCATGCACGAGAGCCTCGTCGGGTCCCATCGGCTGTGCTACTCCGATCGGAAGAGTTCCGGCGTGTCGACTCTGCTGAGCCCTGCTCTGCAGTAGCAGGCGAAGAAAGATCATGGACCTCCACGATCCTCGCATCAGGGACTTGCTGGCTGATTGCCAGCTGTTGCAAGTACTCTCGGGTCAGAGGCGAAAGGTGAGCGTCCAGTGGCTCCCCAGTTTCCTCATCAACGGCGATCAGCAGCTTGGGTTGGAATAGGACGGGCGCATCTGGGTCCCGTAATGTGGACTGCGGGTTTGCCAGGAGGTACTCGGCAAGTTTCTCATCCCTCTCTTGCTCCGCCGTCCTCAGCAGCTGACCCAGAGTGACGGCGTCGAGGCCCAGGCTAGCGAGTTCGCGCTCGACCCTCTTGATGCATTTCTTGAGCTGGCGGTAGGAGATGGCGGAAGCGACCCAGTGAGGGGGAAAGCCATCGTGCTGGAGATGCTCCTGGAAGGCGTGGGCGAACTTCATGAGCAGCGTGCGGAGCGGAGAAGCTCGCCAGGATGATGTCCTTGCCGGTAGGCTAGCGGCGAAAGCTTATGCAGGGGCGGTGTTGACGTGAGGCCAGAGAAGCATCGTCGTTGCAGTAGACGAGAAGAAGGGAAAAAAAAAAAAAAGGAAAATCGACGCAGATGAGGGTGGACGGGACGGCTTCAGCCTCTTCTTGGAATCACATCACATGGAGCTGGACGCTGGGCACGGTGATGCTGCCGCCGCGAAAAATCAGCCGCCGCGCCGGCGACATTGTGGCGCGCGGGCGAGATTGGAGATCGGATCGCTGCACTGCCGCACGCAGCGCAGCCCGCCGCTCCGCATGACTCAGGATGATTGACTGCCCGCCGGCTGCCAGGCGGCACGCGTCGTTCTGCGCCTGTGCCTGCGCCTGCCGAGAGCATGACCTCACTTGTTTTTTATTTTATTTTTGTTGACGCTCCATCTGCTGCTACCCCACGTCTTCCCTGACAACTTCGTATTTCTACAACCGCATCTCTGCGCCCCCACCCCCCGATTCACTCTTCCATCTTTACCTTCCACCGCCTCACCCGACAGCGTACATCTCGCCATGGGCTCAGGCCAGAGCTCCGCAAACGGCGGCGGGGCACCGCAGGCCGCCGCAAACACCGCCGTCAAGACAAGTTACTACGAGTTACTTGGCGTCGACCGCCAGGCCACAGAGGAGGAGTGCGCCCAGTCCCCCAACCCCATACGCCCCCTGTGCATACCCTCTATCTGACAATCCCCCTCTCCCCTCCATCCAACAGAATCAAGAAAGCCTACCGCCGCAAAGCACTCGAGCTCCACCCGGACCGCAACTACGGCAACGAGGAATGGGCGACCGACCTCTTCGCCGAGGTGCAGTCGGCCTACGAGGTGCTGTCGGACCCGCAGGAGCGCGCGTGGTACGACTCGCACGAGTCCGCCATCCTGCGCGGCGCCGACCCGGCCGACGAGCACTTCGAAGGCGACGTCAAGGTCACCACCGCCGACGACCTCACCCGCATGATGCGCCGCTTCACCAGCCGCGTCGAGTACTCGGACGAGCCGGACGGCTTCTTCGGCTTCCTGCGCGCCACCTTCGACGCCCTGGCCAAGGAGGAGATGGTCGCCGCCGCCTGGGACGGCGCCGACGCCCCCGACTACCCGACCTTCGGGCGCGAGCGCTCGTCGTACGAGGACGTGGTGCGGCCCTTCTACGCCTCGTGGATGGCCTTCTCCACCCGCAAGTCGTTCGCGTGGAAGGATGTCTACAGGTGCTCGGACGCGCCGGACCGGCGCACCCGCCGGTACATGGAGAAGGAGAACGCCCGGCTGCGCGAGGAGGCCGTCAGGGAGTTCAACGACGCGGTCCGGACCCTGGTGGCGTTCGTGCGCAAGCGCGACCCCCGCTGGGCGCCGAACACGCGCACCGAGGCCGAGAGGCAGAAGGCGTTGAAGGAGATGCGCGATGCCCAGGCCGCGAGGGCGAGGGCCGAGCGCGAGGCCTTGATGCAGGAGGAGGTGCCGGAGTGGACCAAGACGAGGGATCCCGAAGAGTTGGACGAGAGCGAAGAGGAGGAGATTGAGGAGGAGCACTTTGAGTGCGTGGCGTGCAACAAGACTTTCAAGAGCGAAAAGCAATGGGAGGCGCACGAGAAGAGCAAGAAGCATCAAAAGGCCGTTTACGCTTTGCAGAAGAAGATGCGGAAGGAGAACAAGCACCTCAACCTGGAGGAAGAGGTGTCTGGTAGTGGCGTGGTGACGCCGGATGATGCTGCGGAAGGGGAGACTTTCGAGGCCGCCGAGGAGGACCCCATCGTTGAAGAGGCTACAAAGGCCATGGAGGACGTTGATATTAAAGAAGAAGAGGAGGAGGAGGAGGAGGAGGACTTGAATAAGAATACAAAGAAGAAAGCCGCGGCGAGTGAGCAGAAGCCTACACCATCCGAGTCGGAGGATGAAGCTTCGGATGACGATTATGTTCCCCGCTCAAAGTTGGAATCCAGGCTGGCAGATAAGATCGACAAGGAAGACGAGGACCCAGAACCCCGACTAGGACTTGATTCGGGCGACGAAAAGCCGGCTGCACCAGCTGCACCAAAGATGGGCAAGGCGGCCCAGAAACGAGCCAAGAAGGCGGCGAAGCAAGCCGCCGCCGATCAGGAGGAGTTGAAGTTCAAGTGCGCAGCGTGTCAAGCGGGCTTCCCTTCGAAGACAAGATTATTCCAGCATATAAAGGACTTCGGGCACGCTGCGCCTGTGAGCCAGACAAAGGGATCTGGTGTTGGAGGCAAAAAGAAGGGGAAAAGATGAAGACGTGCTCTAATTAGAATATAGAAAGCTCATGAAGGCATAGCGTTGGCGTTTGGATTGGCAGGTAGACATATACCCAATGGATCGGTTCACACGGCTCAGCCGGCCAGTCAGCTAATGCCCCGGTTGACAATTCAGTGCACCTTGGAAACTGCAGCTAAGCCACAAACTCCGGCGCGTGAGAACGCTTACCGACTCTCAAAGCTCGGGCCATCAGCACAGCGTACCCTGTTCTTCTCTCAACCTTGTTTGGGTGTGATCAACCACCTTGTCCGTCAATCAGGCAGGCTATAAGCTCGATATGTCCTTACTTCCTGCAGAGAGCTTGCTCTTTCATCCTCCTCCCAAGGGTTCAAGATGGATGATACTTTTTGTACTCTCTTCAACCGCGACCCTCACCTACCCGTTCGAGGCTTCGGCCACCTTGTTTTCTTTCAATCCATAGACAAGGATGAAGCGCAAGCCCCTGGAGACCTTTTTTTGGAGGGGTTTGGTGGGGGGGGGGGGTGCTTTACCTAATGGCACGGAATTCCTTGATTCGGGCGAACCTAACAGTTTCACTGATTCTGCCGAACACACGTTCCCTTCACTCGTCGACCCGTTAGAGCCTTTTCTAAGTGGCGTACCACATGATATCGACTTATCCGGGATCGAAAGCCTACCTGAAATATCATTTGGAGAATCTTTCGGTTCACACCCTCACCGCTCGGTCCCGCAGTCCGTTCTGGAAACGGTGGATGACTGTGGAGCTGGAGCCAAGCTTTCTGCCGGCGGGAAAGAGGTGCTAGAGAAATTCTTTAACAAAAATGCCTATCCGGATAGGAATGACCTCGAAGCGCTTGCAAATCAGATCCTCGTTGAGGAAAAGCAAATCAGAACTTGGTTCAGTAACACAAGAAGACGTACAGGTCGCAATGGTACGTTCCATATTCGGATTTAGTAAACATTGATGAGACTAATTTGGCAGTGAAGGTACAAGTGGTCGGGACGGGGACTCTCCTGAACCGTCAGGAGAATCATGCGAGCAGATGTTTGAGGGAAGACTCGCGAGCGTTTCCCTAGCTGATCCAAAAGTACTGCTTGAAAAATATCTACAAGTTCCACTGGACCAAGATCCCAGGATGCTCCCTCTTTCCCCACGGAATCTTGCCCGCCGAAACCTGCCGAAAGTGTTACGGCCAACTCCGCGAATAGCAGCGGTAGCTCCTACAGCAGTAATCACTCTCAAGGGAGTTGGTCCTCGAGAAGAGGGCGTAAAGCTGTGCGTCGGTCAACCCAGGTACAGACAAAGGGCGCATACATCCTGGGCGACAGTCTCCGGAAATTCCAGTGCACTTTCTGTGGTGTACGCCTGGAGGGTTATTATCACTGGAAGCGCCACGAAGAACATGTGCATGTCCCACGGACACGTTGGATCTGCAAAGACCCATGATGCGCCGGGAAATCTCTCGAACACACTATTTTCTTCGGGAAAGATTGGTTCAAACAGCATCATGACAAACATCAGGAGCAGGGCTAGCTGTTGGACAAATCAGTTGTGGACGAAGACCAATGGAGAGTGGAGGTCGTGCATGCGAACCCCATTCCCAAGGATCATCCCGTACTCTGGTGTGGATTCTGCGGTTCCCAGCTTCCAGATTGGGAGATTGGTATAAAACATATTGCTGAACACTTCGAAGGAATCACTAACCTATCCAGATGGTGGCTGAAAAGATCGGAATTCCTAAGTTTCTTCCCAGACCTTGAGTCGGACACGTGGGATCTTCGTCAAATTCGTATGACTTCGCCCGAGCTCGTCGCCTGCGAATTCTGTGGACGACTCTTTTCCTCACCTGAGAAAGCCTAACGCTCTCATAAAGAATGCACAATATAGACGTGCGGTAATTTTGAAGGGCATCCAGGCTGCCTCTGACCTAGGATACGTCTCCTCTGAGGCGGGACCCCTGCAGGGCTGGCTTTGCAAATACTGCGGCGAGCAAATCGAAGAGAGAAAGGTAGATCATACCGAACGTCTTAGCCATTTGGTCACGGAGCATGGGTACCGCAACTGTGATCCATTTGTGTGCATCCATCTTATGGATTTTCAGTTGCACTTGACTAATTACCACCGAGCTTCACTTCGAGACGGGATCGTTTTGGAAGACTTGTTCCAGCTGACAAGGAATAGCCAATTCCTGTCACGCTTCACAGGTAAAGGGCGTTCCGTCGGAAGGGACTTAGCTTGATTTAAAGCAGTAAGCAGATGAATCACAACCTTGAGCCAGAACGGCTGCCTCAAATGTGCACTATCAGCTTTGAGGCCGCGAAGTTTGCCAACGTCTTGTGTCTGATGCGCGAAAGGACTTGAAGAACTCTTGTGGAACCCATACAGTCTGGTAGACAACGGGAAGCATTCGTATCCGGACACTATTGCAAGCACCGTGAATTACGCAGTGCTGCCATGCATGCCTGATATGGATATGTATCTTGGCGCCCGCTTCACCAGATACCTTGTACGAGAGTGAAGAAGTCTCACGTTACATGCCGACGGAGCCTCAATGGTAATTCTTGGCATGCTGTCGTAGACGGCAAGAACCTTGACAGGACCGCACTGACATGCGACAACCATAGCGAGCGGAAGCATACCCTAACGTTGGTTGCCGCAATACGAGTTCTTAAGTGCGAGTTAGTCCCCACTTCCCATGTGTCACAATATAGGCAAAAATTGGCATGTGTCACGCATTTAGCCCTTTCATGGACCTTTCGAGAAATCTCACTTGCGGTCTGTTAAAAAAAATCATCTCTGGGCCTTACCTTCCTGGGCTCCATGCGGCTCCTCAAGGTGCGCAACGGTCACTTTACAGTTTCCGTATGGGTTCCCAAGAGGTATTGTAGAAGCTGACAGCAACATCGTCCGCATCCTTCCAGTGCATCTCGTTTCTTAATTACACTTATCCTGGCTTTTCTGGGCTTCGCGTTGAGTAAAGTCGCTGACTCTCATTGGACAGCGCCGCTACAGGGGGATGGAAAAAGCACAATGTGAAACAACGCCCGCAGCTGCATCGTTGTCGCCACTCTCCGGTGTAACACCCCCCCAAAAAAAAAAAATAAGACAAATCCCAAGCGTAGTTCCCGGAAACTTCCGCAGCTGAGAGGCCTATGCACAAAGTCTCATCTCATCAATCGACGCAGCGCGGTAGGTAAGGTTCTAGAGCCTACCAAGGTCACGGTTCAGCTACCTCGGTACCTCATCTGACTGTACCGGCACCCGATAGTGTTGAGGCCACCATGTCATCACTAGCTGATTCCGGGGCAAAGATTATCACATGTAAAAAGTACTAAGGTGCCCTTCGCAAAGCTGGCCCTTCGCAACGTCGGCCCCTCCCACCCCTCTTAGGAGCCGATTACACTCATGTTGACATCTGAGGCATCAGGAAATGTCACCCGGCAGCGTTTTCGACACCCACACCCCAAGACACCAAATCTCGCTCGCGCACATGATCTATTCAACTAACGAAACTCTCGTCTAACTATTTTAATCCAATAGAAACGTCCACTGCCAAGCGCAGCCCCGTACGCCAGCATTGTGATGTCAGTAGGAAAAAAAAAAAAAAAAAAGGAAAGCCATGAAGATCGTCGTCAGTCGCATCGCATCAAAAAACACCAAGCCTCGACCGCAGATCTTGTCCTTATCCCCACGTCCAAACTCTTTTTTCCAACTTACCTCCCCTTTTCGTGAAGCTTCATCGAACAGTTCAGTACCCTTGCCCATGAAAACGCCCAGCCGCGAGTGGCTTGCCAATCCAGAAGGCCCAGTGTCCAAGAACACCAAAAAAAAAAAAAAAAAAACTTTGCCCAAAACGCCCAAATAAGAGGAATACAAAAGGATCGATAGCGGCCAATCAAAAGCGCAATAAAAGAAAAGAGATGGTCTGAATAACAAGAACAGTGCAATCCATCTATCTCGTCGACGCCGTCTCATCGACGCCAAGGGGAATAGAAGAACGAATGACCATAATGAGTGTGCGGCTGTGGGGGCGTTTTGCCAGGTACTCTAGTAAAATGTTGAGGATTGAAAAGAAAGAAATAGGAATGAGAAAAAAAAAAGGCATTGGAAGAAACGATAAAGGCAACTTCCCAACAACCAGAACGCCGTTTCCATTGAATGGGAGCCACCGATGAAGCGCCGCACGTTTACCTCTTTTATACGTGCGCACGGTGTCGCACTCCTGCGCTCTACTCGCTGGCGTCCTTGTCGTCATACTTGACCTCCTTGATTTCATCGTCGTCCTTGTTCTCGCGGCCCCTGCCTCTCGCGGCCTCGCCTTCGCCCTCGTGGCGCACCGGCGGCACCGACGACACGCCGCTCGAGACGGTGCGGCTGGAGATGCTGCCATCGGTGGCGGTGCGCTCGATGACGAAGCCCGCGCCGCCGCCATTGGCACCGCGACCCTGCTGCCTCTCCTCCTTTGACGCAGGTTGTTCTTCCTCTTGCACCGCGACGCCGTCGTCGCCCTCCCGACGCTTGTAGAACCACGTCACGCCCATGCAACAGGCGCTGAGGAAGAGGCACGCGCCGCTCCACATCTGCACGGTGACGTACGTCTCGTACTTGGTGATGAGGTAGCCGACGATGATGGGGCCGACCATGGACGGCACGGCTGCCACGGTGTACATCATGCCCGTCCACTGGCCGAGTTTGGCCTGCCGGTGGGGCGCCTTGCCGAGGATGTACGCCATGCTGGCGGGCGGCAGGCCGATGACGGCTCCGCTGAAGGCGCCGAAGAAGGCGATGAAGACCATGGACACGTTGAAGTTGGGCGTCAGGGTCCAGAGGATGAGGGTGAGGAGCGAGCAGACGCTGGTGACGACGGTATGGATGAGGACGGCGCCGAAGCTGTGTTGAGCGGTAGGATCAGCTTAGTTGTTCTGGTGAGAGGGGGGGTGGGCAAGTCTGATTTTTAGTGTAAACTCACTGGTCACTGAGATAGGCCGCGCCGATCCGACCGAACGTGCTCATTGCATTCATGATGGCAAGCATGTAGAACGTTGCCAGACCGGCAGTCAATGGCTTGGGATCGCCAGGTGCCGCTGTCCGTGCGATACCCTCTTTGTACCCGAACCCCTTTGATGCGGCCCACTAAAGTGCGTGAGAAGTTAGCATGGGTATGAAATGGCCCATGTCGAGTCCTCGACATAAATAAAAGATGGTTACACCGACGGCGCCAAGCATAATTATGGCACCATGGCGTAGGCATACTAACCTCCTCAAGGTTGAAGAAGACAGGATAAAATCCCAGGAACAGGAAGGCGATGCTCGCGGTGAACCAGCAGAATGGTTTATACCGGAATGCCTCTGGATCGACGTATACCGACCACGTTAACATCGTTTTAGGTTTGCGAAAGACGTGCTTTGGATTGGGCCGGGCGAAGAAAAATGAGAAGAGAGCTGTCGAGCCGATGACTGCTGCAACACAGCGCACCGCATTGTTGAAGCCGAGCGACGTAGTAATGTAGCGGAGCATGATCGGATATATGAGTCCGGCTGACAAGAACGATCAGTGATTTGCACCAGTGCGCCATTCGCACGCTCAGGAAATGGTGTCAGTTTCTCCAGACGCAGTGTGAGTACTTACAAATGCTCGCGCCCGAGGCGACGATGCCGATGGCCAGACTCTTCCGGCGTTGGAACCAAGTGGAAGCGACTAAAACAGATAATCGAGTCAGCTTCGTCGATCAGGCCACCATCTGCCATAGCTTAATCCATCCTGGTGTTGAGCGTCTCCCAACACCAGTATGACGGCCCAACGTGAGAGACATGGCGGATGTTTCTCGTGTCTGTTTGATTGGAGTGGTACTTACTTTGCGAGCTGCTGACGAAAAAGCAAGCCATGCCAAAACCCGCAACAATGCCATGCGTCAGCTCAATCAACGCGATGTTGCCCTCATCGCACTCGCCGTCACCGTTGACGACGCTCAAGAGCATGAAGCCAAGAGTAACGAAAAGAGTGCCGGTTCCAAGGAGTATCCTGTGGTAACCGGCGTCCAGGAAGCGGCCAACGAAGCCGGACAGCCCGAGCACCATGAAACAATCTGTCGCACCAAACAGGTTGAAGATGAGAGCACTATCGTCCGGGAGAAGCACATCCTTGTAGTATGAGGCAAAGGTTCCATAGGCATTGACTATGCCCCAGCTGTTGAACATCAAGAAGAAGCAGGCGACAAGTGTCACCCAAGGCCGCCATCCTTTCGGCCAGTTGGGTTCGTCGACTTTTGCTTGGGCAAAGGATTGATGACGGTCGTTGGAGTTGGCAATTTGGAGCTGTTCAGCGTACCCATCCTTCTCGGGATCCTGGTTAAACAGCGACTGTGCAGCGCTTGACGCCTGGCCTGGTGTGGTTGTATCTTGTGCGTGCTGCTTTTCTGAACGACGCTGCAGGGTAGCGGCCAGAAGGGTGGTAAATCTCATCTTCTTCCCCGGAAGAATGGGGAATCAGAGAGGAGCTGCGGTGAGAGAGGACCGGAATGAGAAGAGGGGCAAAAGACGGTGAGGCCTCCTCTGTTCTGATGAGGCAAGCGCAATACCCCGCTAGAGGATGAAGAGTCAACAACCTTCTAGAGCGGTTGTGGATGTGGAGAAAGGGTGGGAGTAGTGGTTTGGTGGGGGCTGCTAATGGTTAGGGTGACAGAAGGTTCACTGTGTAGTAGAGGAGCAGCAAACGGGCTCAAAAATAGGCGTATCTCCAGCTCCGGAAAGAATAGAGAGCAGGGAAAGTATATTATCTATCGGCAGAGGTGACAAGCTCGAGCGCGGCCACGAGGCCCACATTTGCTCGATGCATCGTGCGCTATGAGTGATGTGTTAGTGTTACGCGTTATCAGAAGCTAGGTCTCGGCATCAAGCACGTTCCGATGCCCGGGACAGCGGGTACGGGGATTGGAGCAGATTGGCACTTGAGCACATCATTGCGGATGGGCGCAGCTCGGGCGGCGATCCAGAGCAGCGGCGGACGCTGGGCGGAGCAGCAGTTTGCAGTGATGCTGGCGGCAGACGGCAGAGATCTGCATGCATGACACAGGGAGGACCAAGACAGAGAATAGCTCGGGCTTGGACGGCGGGCAGCATGGAGGGCGGGTGGCCGTTGCGGTGTGGTACCTAGGCTGAAGGGGGGAAGTGTGAGGATGTTGAGTTACGCAGGGCCGCTATTCCTTGGGCAGGAAGGGCCGCGGAGGAGCACCGCCAAGGCCGGACAAGACAGCGGACCGCAACGCGGATGCCAAATTCTGTGGCTGAGGGCTGCGGACTGGCTGATGCTTGTGCGTCCTCGTGAGATAACGGATCCGGCAGCGTGCGTGCGAGGCAGGGAGAGGAAAACAGGCGCAAATGCACGTCGACCACAGCATGCGCGGCTGGGCAGGGCCTCCACGGCGCCCAACTGATCCCCGAGCGCGCGAGGACGAGGATTTTTGGCCGTGTTCGAGAATGAGGGAATGTGCTCCAGCGGGCCAGAGCCTCAACGGGCGGGCGGCATTCACGCAGGCGGGAGGCGCGCAGTGTCAGGGCGAGGGGTAAGGTGAAGGTGAGGACGCCACAGGGTGCATGGCTTGGGCGAGTTAGGCAGCGCCGGACCAGGAAAAAAAAAAAAAGCACAGAGCGCTCAGTTCAGCGCTGGAGGAGGAGCGGGAGTCGTCGGAGGCCTCTTGGCGCACTCTCTAGCGGCGGCGCCATTCCAGCTGGACCCACGGATGATCTGCGGCCGCCGCCCCAATCTCAGCACCAGCACCACCAAGCCCAGTCCCCCCCGTCCTTGCCATTCCCTGCCCGCGCCTGTTTGTGTGCCCGAAACTAAACACCCTCCAGCGCCGACCGCCGCCCAGCCCCCAGGCACTGTTCGCCTCAGGTTGCGCTCGCCCTGGCCCGCAGACGTCCCCCAGAGCCGCCCTTGTTCCCCCCGCCCCCGCCCGGCGTCTGGAAAACGCTCCGTCGTGCAGTCCGTAGGCTCCGTCCACTATGCCAAGCGTCACGCAGCACACCTCTTGCCGCGCCCGCCCGCGTCGGAGATGATGATGATGATGACGACGACGACAACGACGACGGCGGCTGCATGTGTGACAGCCCTTTGCTGCCTTCCTGGCCTAGCCGGCTACGTGCGTGTTCAGTGCTGCCGCCCGCCGCGCGGAATGTGATTGCTGCCGTCCTGAGATAAGCGCATCAACGTGACACGCAGCCTTGGCCTACCGCCGCTGAGGAAATTGGGGGGCGGTGCTAGCCTGCATCGCCAGCTCTGCGGGGCCAGAGGCTGGCTGCACAAGCACCGCTGCTGAGAGTCGCTGCGCAGAGACATGGTCATCATGATGCCTGTCCGTGGAGGATCCCCGCTTGCTTCTTTCAAACGCCGCAGCCGTCAGCCCTGGCCGTAGATTCCTCCGGCCAGATCTCCAGGACCGTAACAGTGGAAACGGGGCGTCGATTCTGCCGTGGAGGTGCCGACCATTGGGAATTTCAGACGAGGGTAGGGATGTTTGCTCTCTCATCTTCAAGCTCCGCTCAAGGGCGCGGCGTTCTTTGCACTGCCCCATTCGGATGCGACGTAATTCCTGACCGGAAGGATCATCGTGGGACAAGGGCCAACGGGGACTGATTGCCATGCTTTCACGACCGAATGCATCCACCGCTACCTGTGCGACGCTGGCTGCCAAGCCCGTCCGTCGCGCCCCGCCAAGGCCGCGCCGCCCAAGTCCTCTCTTTTTCAAAACCTCTGAGGAACCTCAAACAAGTGTGCCAGTCAGACTGGTGCTTGTTGCCCTTCTTGGCTATCTCTTGGCTGATACTGGACGTGTACCCCCCATCCTTCCATCCGCTGGCTTGGCCTCCGAAATGGACTGTGTCCATCTGCTCCGAGCCCGCCTCAACGGTGGCACGTGCGTCCAGGACAACCCTCCTTCGTTCGTCCGGATTACGGGGATGCATCTGCTGGGAGTCGCGGTCTGAAATCAATCATCATTGGTCCCTGGCAAATCGTTCAGACAGTTTCAGGAAGAACCGGCGCGCAGAGGTATCGTGAATCGGCGGACGTCAAAGCAGATCTCCCTCCGGAGATGGCGCTTCTCCCATTGATCAGCACAGTCTCCTCACGATATTTGCCTTCCAGCATTGGTATAGCCGGACTCTTTACACGTTCCAGAGCCAGCCTCACGGCTCCAGACTCCTCGTCTTCACCCGAATGTAAATCGGCAATGGCCAGGATACCCACCCGTGCAGTGCGGCTGCAACCCAGAGGTTCCATCAGAATCCTGGCTTATTTTCCATAAGAGTGATACAGGTTGTGTCATCGTGTTCGCATCAGTGGCCTGGAACGTCGGTTACAGATCCGATCTCTCAAGACGTCCCTCAAGCAAGGGAGGAAGGACAGGCAGTTCTGCAGCATATGGCATTGGCTCAACCATTTCGGCCTGCACGATTGCTCTTGAACGCGTGGTCTGGAAGTGTGATCGACTTCTGGTGTCACTACGCCTATCGTTGCTGACTAAAACAATGACGCGTGGTGCGTCCTGATGATGGAGATACCATGGAAGCTGTGTGCGTTATCTACGCTTACCTTCAGCACAGAAATCATCGGCGTTGAGTTTACTGCTCCTCCTGCAGAGTTGGTGATTAGCACCCTGTTATTCGTGCAAGGATGGGTCTTCGTGCCATCTGCAGCTCGATCACAACTTTAAACTGAGACCATCGCTTGCAGATACCCACCGTTCTCCATCGTCGTCCCAAAACACCTATCACGGCCCGTTCAATTTGAGACGGAGTAAATTGCGACAGTCCGAAAGGGAAACGAATGAAGGGTAGTTCGTACAAGCATTGCAAGCAAACGAAGTTCTTGGATGGCAAACCTTCAGCTGTTGCCAATTCTTCGCCAATGGTGTTGGTACGCAGCCAAGGGTTTCGAGCTGACTCGGAATGACCAGGAACATAGCTTGCTCAGCCTTCTTCCACCTAATTCCGAAACACCATGATAACGGATTTCTACCATTCCTTTTTCTTACTCTCTTATGGGTCTTGGACGAAGTATATCCAATGTGTAAGAGGAAATCGATGCGTTTGGCTGATTTTCGACAATGAGGCCCCCCCCCCCCAACCAACAAAAAAAATTTTTTTTTTTAAAAAAAAAGGCAGGCTGTTCAAAATTCCTGTCAAGGTAACGTAATTGCTCTATGGTCGAAAAAGAGCTAGCCACGGCCAGTTGGACTGATCTTGTCTCAACGGTACAAGCGATGCCCATGGGCCTCAATCCTCTTCTTCGTAGGGCATGCGAGTGCGTCTTGGTTTTGCGCAGACTCCTAGCTAAAGAGCGCATTAGGCATCGGTAGGTCTGTCGGATATAGGAATTATGTGAAACCCCTGTTATTTTCAGGATCCGGAAGCCAAAAACAAAAGTGGATTGGGTGGCATCGGAGTTTCTCCAGGCTCATGAGGAAGAGCAACGGTCGCGAATAGCCAATGCGGATCGGCGGAAGAGAATGCGAATGAGAATAGAATGAATAGGTGGAGTGGACAGAGCTCCTTGATTAAGCTCACGGCCACACTCGTGTAGCCTCCGCTTTCCTGTTGCCAGTAGGACCCACTGTTGGCCTACGCGGATTCTCTAGCCCCAAGACTGCGAGAGTTCGACCGATTGGCTAATATGTCCCGTTTTCAGCAAAACATGCATATGGAACACATCCAATCCAGTGTAAGCGAGGTGGAGTCGTGATTCCCGGTTAAGGAGCTGACTCTAACATTTCGTTCAATTCTCGGTAATGCAGCATCAGCAGGGCTATAGTTGACGACAGGGGGACTAACACGTAGGTCCCATCGGTTTCGGTGCTCTCTGTCCGCTCTTCGGAATATTGCTTCCGACATGAAAAGTTCGTTGGAGATGGATGCAAGCTGGCGTCTCTGGGCCCTATCTCAGACGCGCAATCGTGTAGCACTTAGCGCTCGAGACCCGCAGTCGATCCAGATAATCTATGATGGGTATTTTACTTTGGATTTCGCCTCTTTCATCTCTTCCTCCATCCTATCCATATGTCTCTAGTACCGAGAACCGAGGATGTGAGATGAGAGGGCAGAGAGCAGCGACGACATGGACGATTTCGACCAACAGGAGAGAAGCGGCTCGGCCCAGGATCCAGGGCGAGTTCATTGCCATGTCGGAAGCCTCCACCGAATGGGCGATTTTCGTGACAGAGGTTTGCTGACATACTTTGTGGCAGAGCCCGGATGGTGCTGGCTGGCCATGCGATTGCGGAAGACCTAAAAATCGCGTGCATCCACCGGTCAATCGCGCAGCAGTCCTTTCGACAAGAACACGTGCCGACGTGTTCCCTCAAAGGGAAGGTCAGTGGTGTTGCCACTTTGCGCCGCCAGCGTTCTGCGTCATGATGCTAACTGAGTTGGCAGAAACGAAACCCCAATGACGCAACAAATCCTGTACATATGAGCCTGCGAGCTGCAGAAAAAAAGCGGGAAGGCCAGGCCGTTTCCGGGAACAACGGAATGGACGAGGAGCCCCATCAGCAAGCCAGGACTGATCAATGGCACGTGCGGACGGCCTTCTCGAACGACCGTAGAAGAACGGTTTGAACTTCCCCACCACAGTTGGATCCCAGGTGGTTCCACCGATGGACGCCGGAAGCGGCGGTGACGGGGTGAAGCGGCGTGTCAAGCAAGACCACGCAAGATAAAGAAAAGCCGACGAGGCCAGGGACCGGTGGTAGGTGCGTACCTCAACTTGAAGACACACTGAGACAGCAGGAGAGGTGACGACGTCGGCAATCATCCGAGATAGCCAGGGCTTCGAAAGGATGCCGATCAAACAACAGATTTCCCCGTGGCTGTTGGCTGCTGAAGTTTGCCGCTGCAGATTCTTTACCCCTCTTTTCATCGTTGACCCGAGTGCCCGAGTCCGGGCCGCAGCCGTTGCTGGAGCGGAGAGTCTTCCGTGGACCGGACGATCATCGAGGCGCGGCTTATTTGGTGCCACTCGATGCCGCTGACTTCTGCCCAGTCACTCGGTTCCCAGGCCGCGAAGGGAAAGAGGAGAGCCGACGGTGACGAACAGGCGAAAACTCTGCGCAAAAGATTTGCATTTTCTTCGCAGGCGTCCGTCGCTCGCTCGCTCGCTCGACTTGCCTCCCGGAAGCGCGTCACCAAGAGGCGCCTCTTCGGCGATAAACCGAATTGCCCTTCTTGATGAAGAGGCCCTGGACGCAGGGTCTCCCGTCTGCCCATTATTCGTGTCGCCCCGTTCCATGACGATCATCCTTTCGTCATCGCGCTGCTGTCGTTTGCTGGCCAGGCGTCCTGCCGACGCCCCCCATCCCGTCCGGAATCGCAGGGCACTCGAAGCTTCCTGCTTGCAAATCTCCAAATGAAGAAACCTCATTCGACGCAGCCGTGGCTTGCCGGTTCCTGCTTTCCAGACCACCCCTTCATCTCGTTTGCCGCAGCGATGGGGGCGTCGCTGGGGGGGAAATGAACGGCAGATGACGCGAAGCAACCAACGTGCCGGCTCCCTTCATGAGCGTCAGGCCCTGGTACCGTTATTCCCTAGGTCTCTTTTCTCCCGCCTCGTGTCGTAAAACCAGACCGCGCGCACCGCGCCTCGCTAATCCGTCTCCGGCTTTAATCGTCGGAAGGCCTCTGCCACAAGACACACGAAGCTGCAACAGCGAAAGGCAGTCTGTGTGCGCTGGCGAATTAGAGTTGCTGGAAACTGCCGTCTCTTCGCTGTTGTGCCTATCTTGCCAGCTATTAACTGGCAACGCGCGAACCATCAACTGAACAGCAACGAGCAGACAAGTAGACAACATGGAACAACATGGACAAATCACCGTCGGCGCCTTGTTGCCGAGCGCATCCGCGTTTCCCTGGATCGGTTCCCGTCGAATCGCGCAGGAACACGAGGGAAGGCAGACCTGCATGCGCGGCTCCAGGACGATGTGTGGCGTTCTTCCCACCGCCTTTGCGTGTGTGTCTGCACGCGCGCAAGTGCTGGCGTAATGCATATTACGAGGGTCAAGCGGCGCCGTTCGGTCGTTTTCTCTTCCTCCTAGTTGCAGGGCGGTCATCATTCAGAACCATGTGGTGGCTATGGCTTTTTTTTTTTTCTCGCATAGATGTCGTCGCCCGATCGGGTAATCCACAGCGTTGGTGGGAAAAACACATGCGAGCGTGCCATGTGATGACAACGGATGGACTGGAAGGCGGTAAGACCTCATGTTGTGTCGTTGTCTTGTTAGTGTGATGATGAGATGGTGTTGTGAGGTGGTCAGCTCGGTGACTGCGGCTATCACGACGCGAGCTGGAAAATAACTGCGCGCAGGGAATGTGCGGTGACTTTTCAATTAATTTTTCTTCGCCCTCCCTTGTCAGCAATCCCGGTGTGCGCACGGCATGAACGTTAGGCAATTGGCCCTTGGCGGTTCGGGAGACGCAAAAGAAGTGGTCGCGTGATGGTGGCGCGCGCATCGCGCTTGGGTCTTGTTTCCCGTTCCTCGGGCAGGGTTCTGTATGTAGGTCGTCTCCCGTCCGTCGATAGGACCGTTATTTGTGGAGTGCGCCTAGCTGTCTTTGAAAAACATGCATGGTCATGAAAAGGCTGCGTTGGGGATGCGTGTGCATTGCCGGTCAGAGCTGGGGAAGGCTGAGAGCCAGCCTTGGACTGATGGATGGCGAGAGCTGGGCCTTTGATACAACAACAGGCTGATGAGATGTGCGCGCCACCCATCAGTTTGTCGGGGGGCGAGATTGACGAGGCGGCGAAACAGCGGGATGCAGGTTGCAGGTGTCACAAGAAATAACGGTCCAGATCTGCCTTGCGTCGTCATAGGGCAGCGGCCGTAAGCAAAAGGAATGTGACGAGCACCGGGAACACATGTGACTGAATAGGATATGCGCCTTGAAGCGCTGATTAGCTAGTTGACTAGATATGCTGCTAAATAAACCGTAGCAGTCAGTGGCCGCGATAGCTGCGTATCTACAGCTCGGAAAGAAGAAAGCACAAGAGCAGAGTAAGACGTATTCCGCAGCGGTCAGCAATGGCATGTAAAGAAGCAATCCAAAGCCACCAGGTGGTCGAAGAACGCCTGCCTCCAAACAGACCGCTTAAAGAGCAGCGACGAGAGTAAGCCAAAAAGCAATCCCCATGAACCGATGGACTCCGACCGGAACTCCCATGAAATATAAACCCTTATCGCTTATCGCATATCGTAACTATGTCCGGAAGTAGTAGTGGTGATGATGGTGAACTAAGGTCGAACAAGAAGCAGTTTCAGATGCCGCGTATCGCAACGGTGCGCTCAGAGTTGAGCTTCTCCGCGTTCCGCTCATGGCTCTCCTTCTTGCAGTCCTCAAGGCCGGAACACTTGTGGTCCTCGAGCAGGCGATGACGTCCACAGAAGTGACCGGAGCAGAAGCCGCAGTCGCCGACAATGCGCTGGGCCGCGTCCTTGCAATCCTTGTAGTTGCAGCGGATCTTCTTGGGCGGCATTCCGCCGCGGATGGGGAGGGCGAGGTGTAGCGTCGAGTCACGGGCGATGTTGTAGTCGGTCAACGTCGAGTCCGCCGACGTCAAGTGCTTGCCGGCATGCACCAAACGCAGGTCTGACGACGGCAGATTGGTGCGGAGGGCGAGGAGGCTCTTGAGGGTTTCTATCGAGGTATCGGCGGGCACGGTGAGCGGGAAGGCTGCGACAGCGTTAGCGTCAGGATGGGTCCCAGGGGCGAAGCTAAAGCTAGAGGAGGCTGGACTCACTCTCGCCAGCAACGTTCTTGACGAAGATCTGCATAGAGTCCTCGCAGTCCCAGGCAGAAGAGGAAGAAGAGATGGACGAGATGCTGTTGGAGCGCATGCTGGACAGGCGGGTGTTCACGCGATACGTCGGGAGAGCGGTGTCGTGTGTGGCGGGAGGGTGAGGCTCGACGGGTGAGGGTGGAGAGTGGTGAGTGTTGATGGTCGAGGAGGCGGAGATAGTGAGGCAGATGGGGGCGGTTGGGGGTTTATAAGTAGCCAGCTGGGGGGGCGCGGGTGGTGAATAATCAAGGGACGTGAAAGGGAGGAGAGGCGGCTCCGATGACGAGAGGAAGAGGGTCGAAGGCGGCGAAGCGTTAAGAAGCACGTCCAGTCAGTCTGGGTCAAGGCGTGGGAAGGGCCCTGGCCTGCTGCGCTGTGCATCATCTGGCCAGCTCCGGCGCAGCGCCCCGGCTCAGGCCCTGGCAAGCACCGCCTGTGCTGTGGCTCCGCTACTCGGACTCCGTGCCGACCGTCGCCGCCGCCGACCACGCCGCGTGTGCTGGGCCTGCACTTTGTTCCTACACGGCGCCTGCACGCCCAGCTCGCTTCCCTATGCGGCACCGGCACGCCTGCACCGGGCCCTGCGTCGTCGCCTGCGACGGGACCACGTCCGCGCCCATGCACACATGCACACACCATCTCAACCCCAGCAAAGCGGCTGCCACGTATCGGCCCAGCTCTCGCGCCCGCGGTCATGCGCGCGCCCGTCCGTCCGTCCACGCAGATAAGAGCGCGCGCAAGCCTCGACGATCGGCCGCCTAGCAGCGCGCGCGCACCACCGAGCGAGCGCCTCGCGTCCTGCGGCTCTTGCAGCCAGCCGTCAACGCCAGCCCTCGCCAACCCACGGCCAGCCAGCGCCCCGCAGACCGGCCAGCCCGCGACAGCACGCGCTCTCCCGCCGCCGCCCTTCCGTCTTCGGCTCGTCAAAGGGCGCCTCGTCCGCCGTCCTCCCCTTGTTGGCATACACGTCGCACACCAAGGCCCTTTAGCCTCTTTAACGAAACCCGCCCGCGCCAACCGGGCTCCAGTCATGCACCCTAATGCACGACATGCATGCAGCAACCCTCCAGCCCCCATTCTTGTTGTTACCGCCCCCGTGTGCCACCGGCAACCCAATATATGTCGAGAGACCCCCTCCCCAATGCAGGGGCAGCGCTCTCGGATGACCTGTCGTCCCGCCTGATTAACTTTTGACCAGCCAGACATTCAAGGGACGCCCGACCCTCATGGCAACATTCCCGCGGCTCCGCGCCCACCTGATCCGCTCAAAAGGGTCGCCCAGTGCCCCGATCGAGTATAATGGGCCATTGCACTCCGACCACGCCTGCTCGCTTTCAATTGCTGCGCGACACAAACCGCAGAACAAGCAGTCATACTCTGCTTCCATTTGCTACCACAGGAAGTCTACAGCATCGCCTTGGGCATCTCCTTCATCGCCTGTCTTACCCCGAGATCGGCCAAGATCTCCTCTGTGCCACCCAGGATCGCGTCGAACTTGTAGCACCGGTGGAAGTGCTCCACCACCCTTCCCATGCCCGATTGGGTAATGCCACGACCGCCGAATATGTTGACCGCTTCATCCGCAATCTGAAAAGAGCATCAGTTGCTGCATCGACCCAAGGGAGCCTTCACTGCCAATGGCGGGGGAAAAAAAAAATATGAGCACTCACCTCGTGTGCGGAGCGCGTCGCAAAAGACTTTAGGAGACCAATTGGCCCGCTTAGGTGCTTCGCTTGCTGTGCGTATGTCATCTTGCACATCTGGTGCGTGATTTGCTCTAACCATGCCTGGTTGGCCTCAACGTGCGAGATCATCTTTGCGAGCCTATTCTTTATTAGTTGCAGGGGTCTAGACTGGGAACGAAAGAGAGGTCCGAGAGAGCGAGAGGAGAGGGGGAGGGAAAAAAGTAAAAAAAAAAAAAGAAGGGTTAAAAAAGAGCAAGGGATACGCACTTCTGTCTAATGACCGGCTGTGCGAGGAGGTTCTTGCCGAAAACGATGCGCTGGTTCGCCCACTTCAGGCACTCCTCGACAATGATGCGCTGCCAGCTGATGACTCCGCAGCACATAACCCATCTTTCGTGGTTGAAGTTACTCATGATCACCATGAATCCCTTGTGCTCCTGACCGAGAAGGTGATTGACTGGGACCTTGACGTTGTCGAACTCGATGTAAGCGGTTGCGGCTGCAGTCGAGTAGCTTGTCTTGATCGGCTTGGTGGAGACGCCCTCTTGCCTATCAACAAGAATGACGGAGAATCCTTTGTCGGTCTTGCAGCCGACGACAAAATAGTCGCAAAACATTCCATTCGTGATCCACTTCTTGGTGCCGTTGATGATGTAGTGCTTACCGTCCGGGGTCTTGGTGGCAGTAGTGCGTATTCCAGCAACGTCACTGCCTGCAAACATGTGTCAGCACGCATCCGAAGAAATCTCTAACGTCACATTAGACCACCTACCTGCAAAGGCCTCCGTAATGGCGAGACAAATCTTCTTCTTCCCACTCAAGCACTCCTCAGTCACCTTGGCCTGCAAGGCCTTGTCCCCCAACCACTCCCTCACCGCGGTCAGCGAGATCATCATGCCCGCCATATTCCCGTCCTGGAACCCGCGCGCCTTAGGCCGCACCGACTCCTGCCCGACGACCAGATCGTGGAAGTAGTCGAACTCCTTCCCGTCCACGACGCCGCCCAGCAGCTTCCGGCCGTGCAGATGCGGGCCGGGACCCAGCTTCATGGCCAGGAGGTTCGTCTCGGCCATGCGGTCGATCAGCTCCTGGCTGATGTAGGTGCCGTCGCGCTCTTTCTCCTGGGCCTCGGGCGTGACGTAGGTGTCGGTAAAGAGGCGCACCGCCTTCTGCAGCGCGCGGTGGCTGTCCTTGTAGTAGGGGCTGTGGAAGGTCGGGCGCAGCCACAGCGGCTCCGCGTACGGCACCCGGCTCAGCTCGCCGGCCCGCTGCTCGACGACCTCGGGCGTCTCGTTCTCGAGCACCCCGACGCACAGCGACGCGTACTTGGTCAGCACCTCCTGCCGGTGCAGGTTGTAGAAGGCGGCCGTCGCGTCCGTGCCCGCGATCTGGGCCAGCACGACCGAGCCGCCCGGGTGCGCGTCCAGGAAGTCGGTCAGGTCGTAGACGCGGTGGTCGATGATGCACCAGAGGTCGTCGGCGTTGTTGTGCTTGGCGACTTCGGCGCGGGTGAGGACTTGGTGCGGCATGGTGAGCGGTTGTGCGGGAGGGATGTCTATTCGTCTATACGTCTAGGGGGATCGAGGGTCTGACAAGTAGGTGCGATGGTCGTTAGAAGTCTTCGAGGAGAGGGCGGTGGGAGAGCGCGGTGAGAGGCGGCGAGCTCCGAGATAGGTAGGTCGATCGGTCCGGATAGAAAAGCTAGCAGCACCGGCAGACGTCGGGGAGGTTAGAACGAGAAGGGCTTAAGGGGTAGGAAAGAGACGAAGGGACTGAGAGAAGGAGAGGCGGTGGGGTGGAGACCCGGGGGACCGATATTTGAGAGAGGTCTACATCTCTGTATCTGGACACAGGCTCCGTCCGGACGCAGCTACCACGATACTAGCTCGAGCGTCCGGGGTAAAACGACAACGCCTAACCAGCGGGATGAAAGCCAAACGACGCGTCGCGAGCCGGCTGGGGACCGAGGCTCACAGCAATGCGTGGTCGCCGGCTTGGCGCCCTGGCCAGAGCTTCTCATGCTTCCCGCCAATCGGAAAGCTTGGATTACTGACCACCCCTGTCCGTTCTCCGCGCTGCGCTCTCCGCTCCTGGCTGTCGAACGCCGCTTTGTCCGCCGTCGAGAGCGTGTTTACTGATAAGATCCTCGGATGGTCTGAGCAGGCGTATTCGACCGTGTACAATCGTTCCTCCGCGTGATCCAATGCGTATAGGAAACATGCACAGCTGTTTCCACCCCCTTCCCGCCGGGGGGGAGGGGGAGGGGGCGGCGCGTTGAAGTGGCGGCAGACTCAACGATTCTCGTCTTCTCCACCTCAGCTTACGTCCGAAAGGAAAGAGGTCTCGGAGCCATTCTCTCAGTTCGGTTAACAAGATGCACGGTGGAGTCATTCATTCGTTCATTAATTATACAATCTAATGCCTGCTGTCCTAACCTCTAGATGATTTCGAAATCACTGCCTCCCGGAGCTCCGTGGTCCTGCTCAGCAAAGCGAATTGGGCCTACTTGGAGCCTCTGTGAATGAAGTGAGCGTCTCGTGCCATTTTGTCACTTGGACAAATCCAGAACATGCGACGCTGTTGAAGCAGTCATCATGTGGGCCGGAATCCAGCACTGGGGCGCTAGAACACCGATTACCACTGCGACGATGTCGTTGGTCGCCCCGCGTGCCAGAAAACCTCTCCGGTCTTAGTCGGGCTATAGCGATCGTTCAGTCATCACGTTGTATACATGAACCGGGGATTCCGATCACCCAGCTCTTCAATCTCTTCCAAGGTCAAATCGGCAACTTTATAATCTTCCAGGCCTGCGCGTCTCCTGCGGTTTTGATGTGCATACCAGGCCGACAGGAAGGCTACGACGCAGACCGCAACGGCGACCAAGCTGAGGGTGACTGTGTGACCGCGTGTGTAACGTGGGCCTTCAGATTTAGGATATATCTGACCGTTTGTATTAGCGCATGCATCTGTGCTTGTGTTCATATGCCGGACGTCCAGACGCAAGACATTGAGCAACATGGCGACCAAACAAGTCAGAAAATCAAATAATGGAGGCCATTAAAGGAGAGGGGCACTTCCGTAAAGAGTATGAGGTATGGCAACTTACATAACTCATCATTATTCCGCCGCAATTCACGGCCATGGTATTCATTGCGATGGCCAAGGACCGCTTCCCGTACCGCGGACAGTTGGCGATGACCCACACCAAGCTCAAACACATGCATGGGTACATACCCACCGCAATGAGAATACAACCGGCGTACCCGGCTCCACTGTCGTCTGTAGCTAGGAGGATAGAATATCCGGCGCACGACATCAGCGTGATGGACGCGGCGATGCTTCCACGGGTCTGGACACGATCCGATATGAACGCTGCTAGGAGCATCATCACTCCACCGCTCAGATAGCATGGGATGGTCATGACCTGAACCATAGACACGGAATAGCTGGGATCGATTCCGTGGATGATGGTCGGCAGGAAGGTACTATAGCCGTAAAGCATGGCCGCCGAGTTGAATCCGACGACGCACATTAGCCAGATCCTCCAGTCCTTCAGGGCTTCGTAAACGTCTTCCTTCTGCAAGATCTCGGCCGAGTCGCCGCGGCCGATCGTCCGCTTTTGCCGCGCCCGCAGGAGGAGCTTCTGCTCTGGAGTCAGGTACTTCGCGGTTTCCGGCGAGTCGGCGAGAAAGAAGAACGTGAGGCATGCAAAGATGCAGGTGGGTATGCCTTCGAGGATCAGGATCCAGCGCCACCCTCTGTATCCCGCTATCCCGTCCATGTGGCTAGGGGTTTATGTTAGCACTGCTTACTTCCATGAAGACGCTGCATTACCCGACTCCGTAAGCGAGGAGGCCTCCGAAAGCCCCCGCAATTGGACTGCTAATCAAAAACAACGAAATCCGCACCGCCAGCTCGTTCTTAGTGTAGAAATCTGTCAGATAGAGAAGGACGCCCGGGACGAGGCCACCCTCGAAGAGTCCCAGAAACAGACGGCAGACCACAAGGCCAGCGAAGTTCTGAACCAAGCCGGTTACAGTTGCGATGATGCCCCACATGAAAGTGATGAAGGCAATCCATCTCGACGCGCCGATCCGTTTGATGAGCAAATTAGATGGGACCTCGACCAAGACATACGTGACGAAGAATATGGACAAAGCAATGGAAAACTGCATGCTGCTGAGATCTAAGTCTTCCTCGAGGCCGTAGAGCCTTGCGTTACCTGAACTGGGTGAGCCTCGTTGCTGCAGGCCTTCGAAAGCTTGGTTTTACTCACCGATATTGATCCGGTCTAGGAAGCTGAAGATATACAGTGGCGCTATGACTGGTAGGATCCTCCAATCGAGCTTCCATAGCAGCCTCTTCTCAGCCTCCTCATCTCTGCCTACGGAGTCGGACCGCGTCTCTGTCTCTGTCTCGGCGATATCGAGCTTTGAGTCGGTGGGGAAGCTTGGGTCCAACATGTTAGAAACGCTGCAGACAGATTTCCCTTTTCACTTTTGCAAGGAAGATGCGAAGAGGCGGAACTGCGTATATGGTTCACGGGGAAGTTTCCACTTCTTATGCTGCGGAGAGCTGAGCGGTGGGGAAAGACAAAAGCAACGGTGGCGAAAGGTTGTGGTCTCGTTTTTGCACGACGTGTCTTGGTCGTACTGCGGGGGGCGCTATCATATTTTCTTGGGAGGGAACAGGCTCTCGGGTGCTCAAGGCCAAGAGATGAAGACGAATCGCGTCGCTGAAGCCATGGCCGTGACACCGCCGGGCTTACAACGCTGTCAGCGTCCCAAGCTTCCAGAAATTGCTTGATGGCTTTGCTGGCAGACCGGAAGAATGGTGCGATTCGATAAGATTAAGGTGAGTGGAGCAGTATAAGGTGATCTGGGAGAAAAAGTAAGGGATATCACGGGAAGTTTGAGGTGCATGTTCTGCGAAAGCCCGACATTTGGCATGGAGAGGGCGTCCATGTCGATAACTGTGCCCAAAATGAAGACGACTCATTGGGCCGGACAGCTGCATAGCAAGAGACATGTACAGCCTTGGCCCTTTTTCGCGAGTAAGACAGTCAGACTTGACTCGGGCAGTCCAAGACATGGGGAAACTTCGTGTCTCAACATTGACCATCAAGCTGAGGAGTTCGTTGCAGATCGCATTCTCGCATTCGGGGGGCTGGCGAGCCTCGCGTAGAGCAAAGCCATAGCTTACCGCGAGTACGACGTTGGATCAAAGGTTAGGCTGGCGGAAGTGGCGCGAGGGACGGCGTCGCCGGGCAGCCGAGGGTTGTGAGTGGGCCGGTTCCAGCGGGTGCAAGTCATGTCAGATGCGTTGCAGGGAATGGATTGAAGCCGCGCGCAACAGAGAGTTTTCTGCGAGGTAGCCTTTGAAAAGCATGGGGAAGATGGACGGGGCGATCCCGCGGGCAACCGCGGACCGGCTGGCATCCAAGTCGGGCGACGGGGCCGTGCATGGCTGCCCGATCCGGCAAGTGGGGACACCATTGCTTCTTCGTCTCTCAACACTTCAAAACTCTCTTTCCTCTCTGCATGCGCAAAGCTCTTCGCCTGCAGATCCAGCGTCGTCTAGACAGTTTGTGCTATATAATCGCTGCGGACTGGATGGCCTCGCGATGCTTAACCCAATCATCAAAACTCTTGATGATTCCTCTGTGCTGTTGGCCGAAGCTCTCTGCTGCTAATCTTCTGGGCCTCAGGGAAGCGTGTTCAGCCTGTCTAGATTCCTTGTAGCCTGGCCACGCGTACTCGGTTCCTGTAGTCTGGAAGAAGGCCATATCTTGCAGACGAGTATTAGCCCATTTCCGGTAAGGCCGTCTATGAAAATTGGGATATGCCTGTTCCCGTCCGCCCGTTCGCCGTACATCACCTATACTGACTTGCACTCTCGCAGATTTACGCACGTGCGGCAAACTCACTAAACAATAAGCTCATGAAAATCATTCGACTCGATCAGTCGCTTCCAGCCCTCAGCCTGACGGTCCGAAGAGGCCGGGAGGTACAGGAATCTTCTCACAAGCCACAGGCGCGAAGAGGCCGGGAGGTACAGGAATCTTCTCACAAGCCACAGGCGTAGCGGATTTCCGAAACTACTTTGATGCTGAAATTCCTCGTATAACTACCTATTTTCTCTTTCTCCTGCCACCTTGATCTTCCCAAAGCAGTTGCGCACAGATAATCTGTCTAGTGGCAGTAAAGACGCTCGGTCACGCTGCCCACGCATTGATGCCGAAAGTCAAATCTGCCGGAGAAACACCCGCATATGCCTTATCCCGGTGCATGCTTCAACTCTATGCGCGCTCGCCCCCATGAGAACAGCCGCCTACTACCGCTTAGTGCCGCCTCCGCATTTCAATCGCTGCATTCAAGACACCACGCTCGGTCGGCTCTTCCTCACCCATCGCTACCGTACAATCTTGGCAGATCCAACTCGGATATGATACTCGGCAGACCTTGGCCGCGTTATCGGAACCGAAGCCGTGCCTGCGGTCATCAAATCCCTTCCCAGAAGAAGCTTTCGAAGTAGTTTTACGCTGTCTGCTCCACCGACACGGCACCTCCGCATCGATCTGCCTTATTTCCCCACCTGATTCCCCGCCGTAAGAGCATTCCAAAAGGGCGTCTTGCACATACTCCTCTGTGAACGAGTCCCGGCCGCTACCCACTGGTGGCCCTGTTCCGCTTTTTACCCGCTATCACCACCCTCGGCCTCCTACTCCCGGCACTCCCTCTGACCCACTTCCCAAGATCTCTCCTGTCTTCCTTCTCATTCCTTTTTCGACTGACAATTAAGGTTAAGATATTTTCAAGGCCCAAGTCGGAAGGAGACGTCGGAAGCCAGCGAGCAAAAGTCAACGCTGCTGTAATCCATCCCTAAGAAACATAGAACGTGACTGCGAGCCGGTCGGCGAGAAGCTACCTTGACAGCTGTAAGAGCAACAGCTGTTGAGCGTGACTTTGCTAGCGCCGGCGGAATTGTCTTCTTATCAAACTATCTCGAACTCTGTCCAAACTCTCAATATTCGAATGAGAATAAAACTCTACGGACTCTCCGGTCCCCCCGTCTATTTGCAGTCTTACGAAGAACACAATTCTCTTTTCATGTTCCCATTTCCTCTTCTCATTCCTCGGCCTTCTTCAACTACCCATACAGCTTCCTAATCGTAGGAATCTCGCGCCCCACCACGTCCGCAGCCCATCAAGATTGGGCCCCTCCCGCCATTCACACCTCCCTTGAAACAGCGTACTTGCTCTTCTGCCGGATGAGGTGGCCCCACTTGTACAGCAGATACGGAATAGGCGCCATCACGACGGCGATGCAGGCCAGGATGGTCAGGGTGTAGTGCACGCCCAAGTTCTCGTAGAACGGGATGCCGACGACGGTCATGCCGCCGGCGGCGAAGTAGCGCACGAGCGTGACAAAGGTCAGCGCCGAGGCAGCGTACATCTCGTACGAGTCAATTATGTACCTTTGGGGGGGGTAGAAAGCATGCGTCAGTAAAAAAAAGAAAAAAATTCACTTGTGCTTACGAGGACAGAGTTGCTCAAAAATAAAAGAAGAATAAAAAAACGCACATGTACGCGGAGAGGAAGATGCCGATGATACCGAAGCCAAAGGTGGCGGAGGCGACGATGGGCGACCAGATGCTGATGGCCGGGTTGGCCGTCCAGCCCATCCAGAACAGCGACGCGGGGATCGCCGGCGCGGTGCCCAGCATCGCGTACAGCAGGCGGATCTCGGGATTGAATAGGGCCTCCCCCTTGGCGCGGGCGCGCTCGGATTCCTTGACCGTCAGGCGGTAGACGACGGGGACGAGGACGACGACCAGGACGATGCCGAGGAACATGGCGACGAAGACGATGTTTGTCAGGCCCTGCGAGATGCCGTATGTATCCTGGAAGATGTAGACGTAGCCGTCGAGGAAGGTGAAGAGCACGATGTAGATGACGGTCAGGTACAGCGTCATCATCACGATGATGGGCTCCGTCGCCATCAGGAAGGGCCGCGTGAGAGCCACCTTCAAGCGGCTGCCCAGCGTCGTCTCCACAATCTCGTGCTGGGAGCGGAAGCGGTCGTCACCAGTCAGCGCGCGTAGCTGCTTAGCTTTCCAGCTAAGAAGCAGTGGAGCGTAGGTTTCCGGCATGCAGAAGAAGAGCATAGCTAGCACCAGGCCGGATGTGATAAGCATGATGGTTTCCGGCATGCAGAAGAAGAGCATAGCTAGCACCAGGCCGGATGTGATAAGCATGATCCATTCCGTCCACCGCCAACTGATCAGTGGCGAGGGCCCGATGTAGGCACCTACGACAGGGCCAAGGACCGGCCCGCCGAAACCCGCAATGGCGAAGAGTGGGAAGCCCCACGTCTTCTCCAGCGGGTTATACATGTCGGACACGGAACCTCCAGCGCAGGTCAGCGGGGTCGAGGCGGAGCAGCCAGCCAGGAAGCGAAAGACGATCTGGGCACCGAAATTGGGCGCGAGGCCGGCCGCCATGATCCAGACGCTGTAGATGACGAGTGAGCCCATGTAGACGGCGTTGCGGCCGAAGGTTTCGGAGAAGGGCCCCGCCACGAGGGCGCCACACCCGAACCCGATAAGGAACATGCCTGCGATGCAGTCAGCGGGTTGCCCGGAAGGGCATTCGTGCAAGCACGGGCTCAGCTCGCAGGGTTTAGGGATTGATCGGCTTTACATGGGTCGCTGGTGCACTCATCCATTCATACAGCGCCCGTGATTTGCCAAAGAGCAACAATGGAAGAGAGCAGCGGGGTCAAACTCAATCCCCCTCTGCATGAGCATATGCTGCACTCCCCGAGCCCGACGTACCTGTGGCAAGAGTTTCGGCAACCTCGCTCACCCCGAAGGCAGCAGCAGCCTGGGGAACAATAGCAGCATCGATTGAGGAAGCAGCACAGACAGCGAAGGCAACGGCCGAAATCTGCAGGGTGACGCCGATTCGCTTCAGGGTGGCCCAGTTCCTGGGGTTGAGGGGGTCGGCATCACCTTCCCAGCCAACTACAAAAACTTGGTCCCCTTTCCCCTCGTGGGTAAGGCGGTCGCGAGCGTGGATGCCAGTAAGCGAGTGGCCGAGAGCAGCCCTGGCAGTGTATTGGGTTCGCTGGGTTTGCTGGGTGTGGGCGCGGTCGAGGGCGACTGGCTCAATTTCCTGAGATGTGGATAAGCTACTGGCCGAAGCTGAGGGAGAGTCGTGAGAACGACCAGGTGAGAGAATGCCCGCTCTACCCTCTTCCTCCTCTCTCTCCTCGTACTCCTTCTGATCTTCTGCCGGCTGCTCGAAGGAACGTCGAGTGTGGTCAGATTGAGAGCCAATCTTCTGCCGGCTGCTCGAAGGAACGTCGAGTGTGGTCAGATTGAGAGCCAATCGTGATACGATTGGCCTTCTCCAGATCTCGCTGGATCTGAGCCTGGGCGGCGAGTCCGACGCGCCTGTACTGCAGAATGGATTGCATGTCGGGGTTCTCCAAACTGGAGGACTCGGGTAGGAGCTGACAGGAGTGCAGATGACTGGAAAAGCCGAGGAGCAGCGAAACACCCTTTTAACTCCACATCCCGTTGGGCATGGGCCAGAATGCAGAAGAGCTCCTAAGCATTTCTAAGCGGTGACGTTGGAAAGCCGAAAAATTGCCGCGATAGGTCTTCGAAAGACGACTGGCGTTTCCGTCACAGCTCCACACGGCGATCCACCGGGCGCAGACCCGTCAGCACAGCCATTGGCGCGGCCCTTGGGAGCGATGCATGGACGACCGTAGCTTCGGGCCTTCGCAAAGCGCGAGCCGTTTCCCGGATATGGACTGGGAATAAGGCTGAGAGAGAGGGTGGAGTACGGAGTTGAAGTGGGAAGCGGAGAAGGCGGAAGGGGAGCCGCACAGAAGCAGGAGGAGGAGGCGCTCAGCCGGCCACGACTTTCATTCCTTATTCGCGTATCTCGACGCCGACACGGTCGCCCACACAGCAGCCCTGGACCTTTTCCGCTGCTCCTCGCTCCCCACGGCCGATGCCTCTTCCGCTCCCACGTGCATGCTCGGGTCGATCGTCAATAGCTGCACGTCCCCTGTCTGCTACTACTACATCCGGAACCACCGTTTCCGCGTCGGCTGATTTGTATGTAGCATCATCATCATCATCATCATCATCATCATCATGCGCCTTGACTTGAGCATCCGGAATTCGCACCAGCCATCGCCTCTTTCCACATCCGACATCGCAGTCTTGCTCACTCCTTGTGCTGCCGGATCCTTCAGGGAGTTCGATGTCCTCGTCGGGCCTCGAAAGACCAGGCGCAACGAGTCTTCCGAGACCCCAGGCCAGCGCCGTCCGCAACCCTCCCGGACACGAGGAAATCACTGCACAAGGCTCAATGCGGGAAGACGCCCGCAACTTCCAACGTCGCCAGTCGAAGAAGCAAAGAAGAATGTCGAACGGAGGCACATTCCACATCTCTCATTCGGTACCGGCGAGCCAGCATGCTTCCGCCCAAACTTTCGTGATCAGATCAAGTGGTCTGTGCGTGCGAGCAGTCACATTTCCCTTTCTTCACCCGCCCTCTGCTAATCCCTCCTCTCCTTCGCAATTTCCTCGTCCGCCGGCCGAGCCTGAATGTCCTCCTCGTCCTCATCCGTCCCCGGCCACAGCACTTTCCTGCTCCATACCCCTTTGATGTTCGCCGCCGCCACTACCAGCCATCCGATGACTAACAAGATCGTCATGCCACTGGTAACTCCCTTGATTCCGTCGCTGTCCAGGACATCCCCAATCTGGATAGCTGCAATCGTCAATCCGACCTGCGGGAAGATGAAGCTCCAGCAAACCATCGAAAATTCCAGCTTTCTCCATCCGTAAACCACCGACACGCTTGCCAGCGCAAAGAACCAGAATCCCAGCAACCACAGGAATATTCCTGCCGGCACTCCAAAAGCTTTCCAGAGATCGCCCGTCGGCACGCTGCTGATGCCCAAGAACTTTGGCGGTAGCACCATGGTCGCGTCGCTTCCCAACGCGACCAGCGTGTTTGATGTATACGCAGCCGGTCCCACCGCCAAATACATCCCTGGCCGCTCTCTCTCCGACGGTATTTCACTGTTGATTAGCCGCGTGAAGTACAGGGTATACATGATGAACGCGATGCTCCATCCAAACCCTTGGAAAGTGATGCCCCCGATCATGATCGGCAGTGCTCTGTCAGACGGCTGCGAGTACTCCAGCACTGCCGCCAGAGGACCGAGCACCAAGAACGGGTAGGCCGGCAGCAGCCACGCGGGCATCGCCTCAGCCACCGGCAAACACTCTTCATCAAATATGACATGGTACTGGAAGATCACCACGAGCAGTGCGCACCCGGCGTATGCCCAGAAAAGAATCTCGAGCGTCCGGACGAGCCAGGGACCGCACGATGGAACACCATAGAGCTGCATGCTGTACATGATGAATGCGATCGATACCCTGTGCGATGGAAAAATGGTAAGTGAACTATTACTAGTCAGAGTCAAGTCGTGAGACCCACCAGAACGTCCCGAAGAAGAACGACTCTCGCGGATGATGCAGAGAAAGCCCCAGGGCACTAGGCTTCATGATGAAACGGGCGGTTATGCAAGCGCAGAAGGCTACGAAGAGTACGAGATCCAAGATGAAGAATATCTTGCCTATCGTCATCAAGCCATCAAACTTGAAAGGCTGCTGCGCCAACAGAGTGGCCATAGCGCCCGTGGCCATGGTACACTCGAACCATGACTTGATCTGTTAGCTTGGGATGCATACAAAGAAATATGCTCTGGCCTTACCCAGGTAAAATGAGATATCCGCTCCTTCCATGTCACATCTCGAGCATCACGGTGCCCGTGTTCCCGATCATTTTGTTCTCCACCTTGCGTGGGTTCGGATCTTTCCTGGGGACTCATGCTCAGCCTCGGCGGAAGAAGTGTTGTTGGGGAAAACTGGCCAACAGCAAGTTCACACCCATTTCATGATCTTTGACCATATGGCCTAATACATGCTGCTTATTATGACCACGTCACCAGTACGCTTGAGTTAAGCGCCAAGACCTAAACTTGGGCTGTGCGGCTGAGAGGCATCTCCAAAGGTGTGAGACTCGAGATCTTCGGGACAGGCGGCAGCCATGGCAATCGAAGTTTGCAAAATGCCATGATTTGAGGAGCGAGAAGGAGCATGAAGAGAAGGATTGAGACTACGTCATTCACAGGCTATCGGCATCTTTTGACAAAACGAAGCTCGCAAACGAAGAAAACCAGTCTGGGCATTGACATACCCTAAACAATACTCTCTCCTTACGACATTAAGCGTTTCCTCCTTCAGCACCTCTATGATGCTGTCCAGCGCACCATTGAGCTTCTGCAGCCAATGCGGGAGGCTCCGGCTGATGGGCCGCTTGAAACATGCGATCGACGACAGGGATATTAGCGGCAATGGCGGCGGGATCACGTCATAGGGCGGCAGATTCACTGGAATAAGCTCCCGCTGAGAAAAAGAAATGCTCCGTACCGACGCTGTTAAGAACGAGTGAATGATACTATCTCAAAAAAAAAAAAAAAATACGATCTATAAGTGCACGGCGTCGCATTTTTGCCCGAAAATTTCCGGCATCCATGGGAGTGCGTGCCGTCATCTCCAACTTGCTTTCTTGTGCGTTAGAGTTCGGCAGTCGAGTGAACTAGGAACAGAATACCTTTGTCTACAGATGGCGAGTATCAAGTGCGTGGGAGATTCTTGGGGCTCTTGTGATTGCGATCCAGGATGCGTCATAAGCTAAGCGTGGCAAAATTTAAGTCTATGCAAATAAGTGCTTCATATTACTAAAAGCGCAAGGCCCTCTCCGAATCAGTCCTGTAGTCTATACTTCATGTACCCGAAGCTAGAGAATTCCTTTCCTTGTGCCTATTATTCTATGATTAGAGATTTTCAGTAATAAGCACCGATCGTGCGAAGCCAGTGTCCAAAGACTTCATTTGCGTGTCAGCGTTCCACGCCAAGGGACCTCTTCGAAGGAAACCGAGTTCGTCCAGCAGAGACTACTAGGAACCATAGAAATCTACTCAAGCTCCATATTACACACCTTTTGGCGGAAGGAGCCGCAGGAGATTAGCCTCCAGCTGTACCGTGCACACAAACCAAAGAAAGTCTGCCTTGTGTGTACAGGGTTCAGGAAATCTTACAGCCTCATCGATCAGGCATTCGCTCGTATTACGGTTACCGACGGGAGCAGGGTGACCCACTTTCCGTTCGGCGCTGCTCTACCGTGCTTCTCCCTGCCTTCAACGGTGATGATTCTTATTCAGACGAAGTGGCAGTGTATCTGCTCCTACAGAATACCGCATATGCTACTTTTTCTTTGTCAAGGCTTGGTACTCCTTGACGAGTAATGCAATCCCGATTAAGCAGTTATATCTTGACTGGCGAGGGCCTGGCCGAAATTTGGACATATGGACCCACAGCCATTTGACAATAGGAACCTCCAATTTCACTTCGACAAAAGAGAATAGTGTCTCAAGTAGATGCTATTTTGCCTTCCACAGTGTAAACATTCCCATCATCTTATTAAATGTGATTTCGAGCTTATGCAGAAGCACTTGCAAAGCGACGTCACTTTTGCAACCATTCCTACCTCCACGAGTGCCAAAAGAAGCTCTCGAGAATCTTGCGCTCGGGAGCTTAAGGAAACTGTGTGAATAATTGTTGCAGACGGGTCTACGGGCCTGACACCAATCGTACACAATGAAATCCATGTTCTGCCATATTCGGCCGACCAGGAAAGTTTCGGCGAGATTTGCTACCGAAACATTACAGTCGGTATTTCCACGCCATCCATCTGACATACAAGGTTCTCCAGAGCTTCTAAGATCACTTTTATCCTCCTGCAAATATCGTTTTGTTTAATCATCGTGAACAGTCCACCTGTAGAAGGTGCATACAGGACGGACTGCATGTTCCCTGGCTTCCGCAGGGGAACGTCCATCTTACAACGCCATAAAAAAAACGCAGTGCCCGGCTATGGTTCATGAGAAGGGGTACTTGAAACGAGGCGCTATTTCCCTTTTTTTTAAAGAAAATAAAAAAAACTAGAGCGTTGTGCGGCCACCAAGTATTCTGCCTTTTAAAGAGAACGCCTTGTCGACACACCATCCGCTGATCAATGCACCCGCACTCTGGCATTCTACGCACTGCCACTCTCCAGCTTTTCTCGTACAACCAGGTGTTAATCTCTGCAGATCGCCATTACCGCCCTTGCTGAAACTGGTGAACAGCTAACGAAGAGTGACCTGCGCCCTGGAGGCCGGCCGCCTGGACCTCGTGTTTGACAAAACGAAACACACTGGATGTCCCAGCACCGCCACCCTTATTTGTCGGCGGCTACCAAGTATGAGCAGCTACGCAACAAGCAGTACTTAAGGGCAGCGCTTCTATGCTTCAAAAAGTACTCCATCGACACCAACAACTCCAAATCAAAGCCAAACTAACAACCCCAACCTCCACGACAATAATTTTACCAAAACCATCCACAGCCAACCTCACACAAAAGAATGTTGTCCAATGCTATCCTCTCCGCCGGCATCTTCGCCACTGCCGCCCCTCTTGCTTCCGCCTGGTCCTTCGTCAGCAGCATCCACGCTCCATCGACCGTCGCCCCGGGCCAAAACTTCACCGTCACCGTCAGCAGCGAGAGCACGCCGCAGCAGATCGAGAACATCGCCATAATCTTCGGCCTGACGCCTCTCGGCACCGAGCACGCCGGCATCCTGGGCAACGAGGTCCTGCGCGAGAGCTACCTCGGACCGCGTAAGGGAAACCCTCTCCCCCCCTACCCCCTTCCTCAAAACGCACGCCAGCAGAACACTGACCGGGCTGAACGCAGAGTACAACGACATCACGGACGACGTCCGCTTCGGGATGTACGTCCCGACCAACTTCACCAAGGGCGAGGCCGTCTTGACCGCGTCCGTCCTCTCCCTGACCTCGGGCTACCATGCGCCGAACCTCGATTTCTTCAACGTCACCGTCGACGTCGGTGACAAGACCGACTCGACGCAACTCGTCTCTGGGAAGAAGGCTACCAGCGTGTTCTACGGCTATGGTGGTCTGTAGATGTGGAGGCACGGAAGAGGCAGGTCGGGCTGAGCCGTGGGGTGGTGCGATGCTTCAGGTGGCCTGTTGCGTAGAGGGCGGTGACGGGCGGGGACGGTCTTGCATATACGTATACGTTTGTACACATCGGTTTGGGATTATCTTTCCGGATCTGCTTGGAGGCATGGCACGTGAGATTTCTGTAGATACTTAGCATTCAAACGGGACGATGCTTGTTTCGTTGGCCCCTATCGACCGCCTTTTGTTTCTGCCCCGAAGCTCATGCATTTCATCTAAAAATAAGCTCAGTCCCGTGAAAGATATGTGTTTCAAGATAACAGATTGTACCCGGCAATCCGGGGTCGGGGGAAGCGCTAATAGAAATTGACTCGATACTAAGCGCAGCCATATCGACTGATGAAGGTGGGACGACAAGCAACGCCATAGGCCCAAATCTGCCAACTTCAGACATAGTGCATGATTCGGCGCTGGTGTGTTGTCCCGGCCCTGAGTCGGCGTCGTGAGCCTGTCATGACGTCGTGAGCAAGTCACGCCAATTTTGCGGAGCCGCCGCTGATTCGGATTCCGAGCTCCGCGGATGTATGCCTTGAAAGACTTGAGAGACTGCCGCTAGAAACTAAGACCATCAAAAAGTTATTTGATTATTTGCGGCAGGATATGAGTATCTCACGAAGTTACTAAATATAAAGCCGCCTGTCCTTTCTTCCTCCATCTTATTCAAATTTGACATGGCTTCACGAGTGAAATAGAGCGCTGAGCAGCGCTGTTACCTATCAAATTCGTCTAGATCAGTCAGGTTTCGTGTCGTTCGAATGCGCCACCGGATGGGAATGATAAGTCAGCAAGCCCGGCTCTAAGACAACGCAGAATTGGCGGTCTCGCTGGCGTAGAGGCAATAGGTATGAGCGTGACTCGAAGGTGAGAGGCTCCTGGGGAGAAAGTAAAGCTCGTCGGAACCCAAAATTCCGGTTCAGAAGATCATGGAATTGCTCAGTTTGGGACATCCTAGATATGATCAGTGAAGCAATATCAGCGGTTTACGAATAGGGCGACGGCTCCAAGGGTGCAGCAAGCAAGGGTATATGCGTACATGTCGAGTTGGAACGTTAAAAAAGCTCGGAAGATGTCTTTTGGAAGTGATTGATGGCGTCACATGCAGGAGGCCTTCACTATTTAAAAAGGGCCGCTTTGTGCTTCTGTTGCATACGCCCACCGGATTATACTGCCTCTGAACCATGATACCCGTTCAACTAACCCGCCGTTGTTCTTCTTCCGCCGGTGACTGTATTATTACCATTCTCTTCAAGTGACGCACGAGCGAGCGAGCAGGTCAGACCATACCCAAGTTTCCATACATCCACCGGCTTCAGGCCCACGGCCTGCATTCCCCATCTTGCAAAGTCCCTTTCTCTCCAAAGGACCCACCATCCCGACCCATCCACTCCCCAAGTCGCCTACCGCCTCAACACGAATGCGCCCTCATCCCCTTCCTCTTCCGAAGCCCCCTCAAGACCCCATTCCACGCCCAAATCTTCGGCTTGACGCGCTCGCACGGCACATCCCTCCACCAACGCCTGCGCCTCGGCTTACCCTGCCCATCTTCATCACCGCCCTCCTCGTCCCACCAAATATGCACCGCGTATCCCAGCGGCAGCAGCAAGCACTCCACCAGCCTGAACCGCGGCCACCACAGATTGTGGGCTCTGTGGTTTCCGATCTCTTCGCCGTGGCCGAACGTGTAGTAGAAGTGGCGGCGGTGCGGCGGCGGCTCGAGCGGGCGCGATGGCTCGAAAGGAGGGCGGTACGGCCAGCGCACGACGTCTTCCAGCCAGCGGTACTGGTCTGTGAGGAGCGCGTAGATGGTCGGGGTCAAGGGCTTGCTGTGTTTGGCGTCGACGGGCTGGAGATCGCGGTTAGGCTCTTCTAAGAGGAACGGGGTGGGAAGGCATGAGGAGTGAGGGAGTGAGGGAGGAAGGGAGGGAAGGAGGATAAGAAGAAGAAGAAGGAGAAGGGGGAGGGGGAGGAGGAGGACGTACAAAGGCGATAAGCGGGGGCCGTCGTGGTCCTGTACCGTGAGGAGGATGTTGGCGATGTCGACGAGCAAGCCGTCGACGAGGTAGTACGGGTGTAGTGAGGAGCTAAGCTCATCGTCCTCTGCGTCGATGGCCGGTTCGACTATATCGCTGCCACCGTCGGACAGCAAGACAAAAAGGTCATCATTGTCAGTGTCACTGTCATCGCTGTTTTCATCGTCGTTCAGCTGTTGGGCGCGGTCCTGGACGGTAAGTCGGGCGAAGAGGCGCTGCAGATCTTCGATAGGCCGGATGTCGTTGACAGCCTGTGAAGGTTGAGAGCTCATAGCGCGACTGATGTGGAAGGTTCTATAGGATGGGTGCAGTGGCGCTTTCGCGAGGACGGAAGAAGGGTTAGAGTTGGTGGATGGGGGGCACGTGTTTATGTAGACGGAGGGAGGGACGTTGGGCCATTTTAGCGGCATCTGTCACCGGTGTTTGCACGAGGCCGCTAAAAGGTCTGATTGGCCCAGTCTAAACTGCTGGTGCCTAAACAGGCATGCACGGCGTCATAGGCTCGCTTGCGGGATGCTGACATCCACGAAGCCTTGAATCTGCAAGTAGTGATTACCTATACCAGGTGCTCAGGCCGTCAGTCCATTTCTCTTGTTGCTGCACATGGAAATAATATCACCATCGCTCAACGGGGCCGCCAAATCTCAAATTGAAGCATTCCTCATGGGAGCATGTTGTTCATATGCAGACACGCATCTGAACGGCATGTCACGAACTGGGGACGATAAACAAAAAACTGACGCTGCTAGTGGTGGATAGATGCTCTACTCATTGTACTTCTATGTAGAATATGCAAAGATGTTCGTCAGTGATTTAGTCCTACAGCTCCACTGAGCAAGAGGAGTAGGGTGGAGATGACGCGGCCCTGCTAAAAGCCTATTTTGCTCTTCCACTGATTGATGAAGTATGCTTCAAGGCCATGGGAAGACACGAGAGGCAGGCAAATCGTGGGATTCGGGTAGTTACGCTATTGAAGCGTCTTGACCGAGGGATAAACTTCGTTGAAGGGAAACATTCGCCTAACGGAATCAAGAGAAGACAGATATTGAAAGGCAAGTTACCGTCATGCGTAAGGGAATGTACGGGATCAGCGGCTTCCGCCTGCTTTGAAGGCTTCGTAACGCATTGCTTAGCTGGAGGTTGTCCAGATAAGGACACAATAAGCTTCGCTACGACCAATTGGCAGGTTTGTCTACCGTGCAACATGTTCTGACGCCGTCGTTGCCGAGGGTAAGACGGACGATGCGGAGTTGACAGGCAATCAAGTTGAATATGCGGGAAACGAAATAGCTGACCTTACCTTCGATGGAGCCCACCTACCTGATGGATAAGGACAACGTTTATGCAAATGCATAATTCACTGGGCATCGGCGAAGCCGTGCTCAAGACCACGAGACCATGGCCATAGCACTGGGTCACACGGCTGCTACCGCTGACGTCTACCTTGCGGAAAATGCGACAAGATGAGATCGCCAACCAGCCGCGACGACCGTCACTCCAAACGCGTCCGAAGCAAGATTCCATTCTCACCTCTGCGGCCAAGCACCCTCGTCCAATGGCGCATATACCAACGTTACCGTCAAGCCCGAGTCAAAGCCGTTTGCCACCACTGTCCCAGTAACTCGCCTGCCGTAACCGCCTGATCACCGCCGTTACGATGCACTCAGGGCTACAGGATGCCCTGATAGCCATACAACAAGGGACATATATGCGCTGAGGACATTTTCCGGGACGGTCACGACGCAGGCGGCTACGGCGCGTTCGTATGCCGGCGTGTGTCAGCCACGAGATAGCCGTCTTCGTGGCAGTAAAAGCGCAGGACAGTAAGATCGGCAAAGGGACTGGCGGCAAGCAAACGGCGGAACGACGGGCGCATATGAAGCAGTCGATGCGGAACGACAGGTTATGCGCGGTCAGGTCTGAGGGTTGCGGTGAGGCGATGACAATGTGCCGGCAGCTTCACGTGGAGCCGGTATATCCGAGTCCCTGGTTATAGCGTGACGAGGCGGATAGCTGGTCGGCGAGTCGATTGCGGTGGGTGTCCGCATGACTGCTGGAGTTTTCCCCGTATGAGGATGGGCGGTGCTCTTGGCTGGGCGACGATCTCGCTTCGTTGAGCGTGCTGGTTCGAGGATCTGCGACAAGAGGGGCTCCGTCCGGCGAGTCGAATGGCTCCGCTGGAGGATACCACGTCAGCGTGGTGTGTTGCCGATGAAAATAGAAACAGTCAAAAGGTTAGTAGACGCGGCCGAGGGTGAGGCTGCGTCGCTGCACCAAAGTTCCACGTTCCACGCGATTTAGGACCGGTGTCACAGGTGTGAGCAACAGTGAAAAAATGGCACTAGTTGGGCTTGAGATCGTCAAGCTGGAAGGTGGATTGACATGGTGGTCGAGGTCATGGCTGCGTTGTGTAGTGAGAGGAGAAGTGGATGTTGTGCGGCAGAAATTTCGGTGGAGGAAGTTCGCAAATCGGCAAAGTCTTGGCATTTCCCTGCGCGCCCCGAACCAATAACCCAGCCGTACTTGACCCTCCATGGAAGCTTTTGAATCCTGTACGGAGTTGCTTAATCCTCAACGCAACCAGTTTTTTCTCTTTTAAAAAAAAAGAGTTCCACGCTCTCTATCTATTGTGCATGAACCTACTTCTCCTACCATCGCAATACCAACTCTCATTTGGTCACCCGAGCACAGAGGAAATGTGCCTGTAGGATTATTCTCCGATTACAGTTATCTGGCAGCCATCATACACACTCGATCTCGATCAAACCTATTCAAGCACTTATATCCAATTGATCACCGGTAATCTAACTTCTACCTGGCTTGCCTTACAAATCCACAATCCCCGGGGTGAAAAAAAAAGATACGGCAGCTTTTCCATGTAAATGGAGGATGCGCCAGCAGAGCAAAAGAGATGTCCCTACGCAGAATCGAACTGCGGACCTTCGGATCGCTTCTTCTGGGAAGAAGTCATACTTTCTAATGGTATGAGACCGACGTCATAACCGACTAGACCACAGAGACTATAGAAGATCTTTAATCTCCTCTGTATGCGAACGCCATGGACGTCCTAGTCGTGGAAAGCAAAATTAAAAAAAAACTTATATATACTCTTAATTTAAAAGAAACTAGCTAACAAAGACAATCAGCAATCGAGAAGTCGATTGCTGCGACGGTACATGTCGACTGGCAGTCGACTGGCAGTCGTCGGGGCGGCACCGCGCGGTCTATACCGTTTGGGGCGGGCCTAACATATTCGACTGCTCGGCCCGAGGTACTATAAATTGCCAAGACCTCGCTAGAAAAAAAAAAGCTTCTCCCCTTACCATCCCACCCCGAACAACACCCTAATTCATCCGTACTGTTATCAACGATCTCTCTTAGTGCAAGTAGAGCATAGGAAACCAAAAAGAAATTATGTACGACGGCCGGGACTTGAACCCAGGACCTTCAGTGTGTTAGACTGACGTGATAACCAACTACACCACCATCGCGTTGATGAGGAGCTGTTCATATATTATCAATAAGTAGTCTACTGCCAGAACAGAGTGCGGATTTACTCGAGCAAACCAGTTTCCTGTTGACCGTGAAATTGTTTCTTAGTTAAGTGGCAGCTATCTCGGCGAGTTGATATGTAACAAATGTGAAATGTCTCGATTAGTTATCCTCTGAGCGCCGGTTGCACTTATAGCATGGATTCCGCAGAATCAAAAGGAACCGAGATGTTTCAATTTAAACATCCTCGGTGCCGAATAAGGATCCCGTCTGGTTCTACTGGAGAGCGCGGAGTCCGAAGGAGGTGTAGCAATCCATTCCTGTGAACAAAGACAAGGAGTTCCAACGCTGCAAGCAAGGCAGACTGAGAACGGAAGCAAGTGCGTGGCGCAATGGCGAAGTTGGCATGGAAAGATAACGGCAGGATATCAGGCACGCTACTGAAAATAGTATCATTCGATATATTGGGGCCAGGGTGCCTGCCGAAAACGGGGAGTAGCGAAGAACGCAAAACGCTCAACCTCCACGTGGAAGCATAATGAACCATCATCGGTGGCCCGGCATAACGGGCGGATGCGTGCACATCTCCTAGGAAATGTCGTACCAGGGAGTTCTGCACAGCCATCTTTATGCCAGGGACGGCCACGAATCAAGCAGCATGACGGAAAACAAGGGCATGCCGTTGTTTGTTGATGCTAATCGCGTGTCAGGCTTTTGGGGAAGCGAAAAACCTTCGGTGACGCGTGAACTCTAAACGCACCATCAAGCAAGACGAGACAATCATGTTTTGATTCCAGCAGATTCTCCCAGATAACAGTAACTCAGCTCCCGGGAATGAGAAGGCATATGCGTGCGAGCAGCGGATTGAGGAGTTTGCGGCAACAGCTTTTCGATCAAGCGGCAGACAGGGACCCGACCAACTGTCGTCGCCGGGCCCCAAACAACCCTGCGGATTGACCGATCACTCAACGAATGGTACGCTTTGTATCAGGCCGCCTCTCCACGATCCAAAGTCTTGCCTATGATCTGGAGTGACCTCACCGGTGGCGTCATCCGCGATGCCGCCATCGAAGGCGCTTCACATAAGTGTACCACGACTCGCGCATGCAACCACGCAAATTACCCCTCATCAGGGCAAATCCGGGGCATGACGCCGGATTGTTCAGCTGGACCGGCATCCGGACGATTGTTGCTTGTACCTATCCTTACGCATGGAGGAAAGCTCCGAAACGCCACAGGTCCATCCACAACCAGTCGGCTGCTTGCTTGCGTTTGAGGATCAGGGTCCAGGACTCGGGCGAGGATGATGTCATACTACGTTATCTTTCCAGCTGTCTTGTTGCAGCAAACCAGGACAAACACACCAGTCCGTTCGCGTTACTAGACGTCAGATCTGGGCCAACCTGTTCTTAGACACTTCTGTGCCAAGTTTTGAGAAATGCCTTTACCCGGATAGTAGGACTATGTTGGCCAGATTATAGAAGCTAAGTCTACGGGCTGGACAAACTTAAGTAGCTCAGACTCCTCCCCGCTAGAGCCAGAATCAACAGGCTCCCTTCAATCATCAATTCAATCACAAAAACACCAACTTTATCATCATGGACAAGCTCACTTCTAAGCTCGGCGGTGGCTCCAGCCAGGGCAATAATGCCGGTGGCCAGCAGGAGGACTACCTCGACAAGGGTGCGTGCTCCAGTCGCTCAGCTCCCGTATTCGTTCGCAGCCAGCACTAATCCGAACGCTCAGGTCTTGATGCTGCCGAGAAGAAGTACGGCGGTTCCTGGGGCCAGGACACCCAGAAGCACAGGGCCATGAACGAGAAGATCGTAAGCAACCGCAACATCCCGCCAATATCTCCTTCGTTAAACCATACTATCATGTATGGCTACATGCTGACCAGTCCAAATAGACCGACACCGTTCGCGACAAGTTTGAGTCAGCGACTGGCAAAGACGTTCCTGACAAGATCTCCAACTAAAGAAAAGGGTCATAATATCAAAGACAACCCAACATCAAGTCTCAGGAAATTCTAGTGACGACTTAACGAGATAAGGCACACATTTTGTAATGATAAACCACAGATCGCCTTCAGGCGAATGTAGTAATTCTAAGAGAAGAATCAATTTTCTCCAACAAATCTCAAGCAAGCAAACAATGTGAATTGAACATTAAAGAAGGTCCCGTGAACGATTCGCAGCATCCGTGTGTCTGATCATCGTCATTTCACCATGTTTCGGAATCCCGTCCTACCAAGATTGCGCCTCCCATCCTCCCTCCTCAGCCACACCGCGCTAGAAAGCTGCGAGATCCATCTCCCCATGATTCGCTCTTGAACAGCTTCCCGGACGTGCGCGGTGTGGCACACGCCTACCAAATCTCCCATCACTCACCGGTCTTCGTGCTGGGCCTCCAACGAATTAATCGTTGCTGTGGCGCATGCCCAACGGCATGCCTTTCCCCCTCCCTCCCTCCCTCCCTCCCTCTCTCTCTCTTACTTTCACACCGTTGGCTGCCTCCCTGCTAGATACGCCGTGTCCCATCTTCCTCTTCCTCTCTCTCTCCCCCATCGGACGATCAATTTACCCTGACTCGGCCCCCCTCCCTCAAGAAAATCGGAAGCTTGGTACATGTCCTCCGTGCGCGAGTTGCAGAAGCGAGATAGCACACAACCCAAAGCCAAAGGCGAGGCCCTATCACAAAGTCCGCAATACGCCTCAGTGGAGCCATCTCGCATGCAAAAGCTGCACAATAGCGTCCCAGTAAGCGGGAAGGAGCTTACGCAGAGTCAAGGCAGCGAAGTCAGCCAAGAAGAGGCCGGTCTGGACGCCAGCCTGGGGTTGACACATGTACGCACGGTGTCCATCGCGGGTTGGGGGGGGCAGGGGTTCGTGAGAAGGAGGATAGAGTGAGGATCCACACATGATGCCTCTTATTCGAAAAGGACGACAGATCGTAAGTGGGATTTAGCCCGACTCGGGGGATGTGCAAGTCTGACTGTGCCGGTAGCCGTGCCTGTAGCCGTGCCTGTAGCCGTGTCTGGTGGGCTTGGCCGTGTGACGCGCAGCGCATAGTGTTTTGCTTCGTCTCTCTTTGCTGCTGGCCAGATGCTGACTCTGCGATGCCGTGCTGTGTCCGTCCCAACTACCAGGCCATTTCGCCTCCATAATTCGACGCCATATCCCGGAAATGGCGTTCAATGACATGCAGCAGCTTCGATCTTACCCCGCTCGCTGTCTCCCTCTCTGTGCCGCTCGGCAACGCCGAAAAACTGCTCCACATGGAAACTTGTGCTGGGAGCGCTGAAGCATATGGCGTAACAGAATGACTGGCTCTCGACAAACCCTGCTTCTCGGTCGCCCTCTGATTCGCCGCCCTTTGGATCCAATCGCACGCCAGAACCAGAAGAATATCAACATCACCTCCTAAGCTGCCAAGAATTGTAAAACTTCGAAAAATTGCTATCAAGATTTCTCCATTTCGTAGTTACAGCGTCTTCCGGGTATTGTTAAAAATTCCGACCCTACCCGAAGCTTTAACTTCCGACTTTCGCGAGTGTTGGTTGGATGTGGAAAATAAAGGGCAAGGAAAAAAAAAAAAAGCCAATCACGATCCCCCACCTTGCCGACACCATGCTGGGGATAATTCAGAATTGTTAAGGAAATAATTAAACACAAATAGTGGCCGAGGAAGATGTTTTTTTTCAGAGTCGTGTGCCCGCCACTTCCTCCACCACTACTCGGTCCACCGTTAAGATAGAAAGGACGAACAATGAAACCAGCTGAGTTAGTTTTCTGCGCAGTAGGCTGAGGTTGTACACCATTGCCTGTATGCGAGCTTCCATACCAAACCGCGAACGGGCGTCCGGGTCGATAGCGGGGGTGCCAAATTTGGCATGTAAGGAGAGTAAGGTGGAAGGAGTGACAGCAACGGCCGCCCCTACTCAAGAATCGAAGATGGGGAGGCAGTCGAGAAAAAAATGAGAGACCATGTGCCAAATGTCGAACGAGCCGCTTCCCGAAGATAACGCCTTTCTACCCAGGCTGTGAAAAATAAGACCCCGAAAATATCTGACAGAGAAAAAGCACGCGACGTCATTATCGTCGAGAGCGAGGTATCGAATTGAGAACTATTTCTTGCGCTTCCACGTTGAGGAGTTGAGAAGGGCTTTCGGATCGGCCTCGGATTGTTTTCTCTCGTCAAGCACGTTTTACGCCGGCAGTAGAACCAAACAACCCAAGGACATAATACAAGAGAGGGTGAGACGACGACAACCGGCCATTCCGGTGATGGAGATGAGCCGGCAAGAGGAGCGCGCGGAGGAGGGAGGGGAGGGCGAGAAGTCAAGTGATTCGAGGGAGATTCGTGATCGTGACAGCGCAGTCATCTAGTCGTCGTCGGGATTTCTCACCTGATCGAGAGTTAGTAAAACCACGTGAAATCAAGAGTCTTTAAATTTGGGCTGTCGCATACCTGGAGAATCCTTCTCGAGTAGTCCTGGTTGTCGGCCACACTGCCGTTGCTCATCCTCCGTGCGAAGGCAGGGTCAAGGATAGTATCGTTCATCGAAGTGCCAGGGCCCTTTCCACCGGCGACGAAGTTGTTCATACTCTGACGTTGGCGGTACTCCTCCTCGACCTGCTTCCTGCGCCTGTGCCTGAGGAATAGAAGGACACCTCCAATAATCGCTGTCATGACAACTACACCGACAACGACGCCTGCGGCGATGCCGGCCTTGCTCGGACCGTCAGAGCTCGAACTCTTGTTGGTGGCTTCCGCACCCTTGGTGACGACGATGGTCTGACCTCCTCCCACGGTGACCACTACAGGCGTGCCCTGAGTTGAACTAGATGATGAAGATGATGAGGAAGAAGAAGAAGACCCGTCAAAGTAATCGACTTCGTTGTTGTTCAGGCCAGTGAGCAAGACCTGCCAGTAGTTGTTTCCACCACCTGCATAATTCATCAGCGTTTTAAGGTCATATCATCAGGGGAAAAAAAAAAGTGAAAAGACGCACAGTCGTCTTGGGGATAGCCATTGCAAGGCGTGTTGCACTTGTCGTCGTCGACCTGGTCACCCTTTGCCGGAAGTTTGTTTCCGCAGTAGCAGTTGCTGCCATTGACGAGACCCATCACCATGGTATCTAGACCAACGCAGACCTGTTGGCAGTTGCCAGACGACTGGAAGGTGTACGATCCTTGGTCCTCGAGGGGCTCATAAGAGGAGAAGCAACCCTTGTCTGTCATCGAGTGTAGCGCGCCCGTGTAAGTCGGCGTCGATGTCTGCGTCTTGGTTCCGGGTATCGCAGCAACGGAAGACATGAGAGAGCTGGCCGCAACAGCGGCTACGATGAGCCTTGACACCATGTTTGATGGCTGAATGAGCGTTAATGAAGATGGGTGTGGATGGAGTTTGCGACCTGAGGATCGGTCGGCGGATTAGTCAGGTCAGGAGCAGCAACGGCACGGTCGGGAAGTCGCGCAGCGAGCACACGAGCGAGAGTGTTGGCGACGTACGGAGGCGGGGGGTGGTGTTGATGAAGTCGCGTTCAGACCCCAGCAGCCTGCCTGCGATCGCTGGGCGAGGAGACTGGATATGGGGCCGAGGCGTAGGGCTGGCGTGGAGGAAGTCGGGCGTCAGGCGTGACACTCGGTCGGGGTCGCAGCAGCCGGCAGGACGGCGTTGGAAACAGGATGGTGCAGTGTTGACGGGCGGCGGTTGCGGTGACTTGAGGCTGGGAGCGAGAGTAGCAACGGGGTCGTTCCAGCACAGCGCTCGGCGGAGGCTGAAACGCCAGGCGTTGGAATTGAGGGTCAGGTCGAGCGGGTTGGTGTGGAATGTGTGTTTCAGCGGGTGGGTGTTTGACAGGCCCCTTTCGCAGAAGACTGAGGGCACACGCGTTTCAAGGAGCAGTCAGGCAAAGAGCGTGGTGTCGTTGGCAGCAGAGGGGACAACGACGTGAGGTAGAGTAGGTAAAGAGCGTGGGCGGGAAGTTAACGGAAGACGGGCATGGCGATGCTGGCGAAAGGTGGAGCAGCCGGGCAGCGCGAGGCGTGTCGCTACTGGCCGTCAGGAGAGCGCGCCGGCGGCAATGGAGGTTGCAATTTCGCAGCGCGCACGCGCCAGCGCCGCCCCTGTGCGCCGTCAGCCGGCCCAGCGCGTCGTCCACAGCCCACCTGTAGCCTCGCCCACCCTCCACCCTCCCTCCCGCCTGCATGCATGAATTATTGCCCACCCTCGCACCGTGCCTATTAATACGCCCATCCTCCGCCAGCCGCCCTCCCTATCGCACTACGATATTGCACCGCGCTCGTTGTTGCGCCCACCACCACCACCGCCGTCGCCGCGGCGCTGGAGCAGACCAGTGCGTTCGCAGCCGCAGCCCCAACGGCCGCGAGGCGCAGGCGGCCAAGGGAGTCATGGTTGCGCTGCCCAGTGACGCCAGGACTGCCGCCGCCGGTTTGAAGTCGCCTGTTTGGGCGTGGACGGCCGCCGGGTGCAAGGGTGCGACAAGCTGCTAATGCAGGAACCGTGCTGCATAGCACAAGCGCTTCACGTGAGCCTAGAGTGCACAACTCGGCGTCGAGTGCAAGCCCGCGGGCGACTCGCCGGGGTGTCCAGTCCTGAGCCCTCGGCCGCTCGCGCACACCCGCCGCACACCCGCAAACCCGCAGGCCCGCACTGCCTCTGCAGCCGGTACTCGCGGGCCTGTCTCCTCCGCCGCCGTCCGCGATCGCGGTCTCTCCAGCGTTCCTTCGCCCCGCCTGCCTGCTCGATCGCGTCGGCCGTCCCTGACGATCTGGCGGCCGAGAACGCTGTCTGCCGTCTGTCAGCAGCTCCAGGCTCCAGCCCTGTCAGGCCGCCCGCTCGCACTGCAGCCTGCCGTCACGGCAATAACGGTAGGGAATCGCCGCCATGTTCTCCACGCAGCCACGCACGCTTGTTGGCAGCCGTTTGGCACATCCCAGCCGCATCTCCAGGCACGCCGTTTCTCAGCAGGGAAACAACCGTGCCTTGGCCGTTTTGGCTGCGCGCAGAGAGCGCCGTACCACCGCGAGTTTAGACCGCTTTCTCTCGGGCATTGGCGGGCTTGCGAGACCGAGACAACGGTGAGGTGGTCCGCGTCGAGCTGTCACTTTTCCGCGCCGAGCCATCCGCGAGCCGCCTGCGCCGCTAGGCATTTGACTGAGGTAAAAGCCACCACCCGCTTAGCTCGTCCAACACGAGCCTGGGCAGGTGAGGCTGTTGCCCGGTCGGTTATCACAACTTCCTTTTTCCACTACGCCTGAATCAGGCCTGCGGGGAGCCCTCGTCCTTTCCGGAGTCCAGACTCTACCCTGGAGTCGATCGTCTTGCGTAATCAGTGCTCACTGGTCTTCTCCTGCGCGCTGATAGTGGTTCTCTAAAAAAAAAATCCTGCGGCGATCATCACGATGCGTCTCTCCACCCCGAAGACTCTCGCGTGGGATATTGTACGATCCCCCGGACCGCTCTGTTGGATCCCGCGGATGTCTCCATGACGGAGATGCTGTCGTCAGCGGTCATAAACGCAGCCAGTATATCTCCTGCGCCTGCGGGCCCTCTGAAGTCCCCTTAACCTCTCAAACACATGGCTTAGGGACGGCTTAGCCGCGTGGCTTTTGGCTGATAGAGGGGCATGTGTCCCTCGACGTAGCCTCGGCCATGCGGCGCAGAGACCGCCGTGTCTCGGCTGAAGTTCTGGAACAGGAAACAATGGTCTTAAGACGGCGACAAAACGGATCTAATTGCACAAGCCACAGCTAGCAACCAGCTCCTCCTGTGGCAGATAGATTGAGTAGCCACATACATACATACATGCGGAGCCGATGGTAATGCATCGCCCATGGCAATAGGCGCATACCCAGCCACGACAGCCTGCACCATGCACGTTGAAGTACTTGGCAGACGCAAAGTACAGTTCTGGATATGAACGACAGACGAACAAGACATAAATCAGGCTGTTCCAGTATATTTATTCACTGCTGGTCTGGGCTATTTGAGCGTAGGGGACTGGCTGTGTAAGCGAGTGCGCGTGATTGGTCTGCACCGAGTTACGCCCTGACTAAGCATCGCGACTTCCGGGCACGACCTCATCGCCGGCTAGCGTCGACGGCTGATGTATGTGCGCATGAGGTCACCCGCTATCGTTCATGCCCCCAAGGACACCTGCCTGCCGCAGTGCAGTGCAGCATGCTACGCTCCGCCAGAGCCGGCCGATCTGGATCACCGACGATGTCCTCGCCGACGCCTTTCATCGCTACGTCAACGTCTCCAACGCGAGCCGCAAACGCTATGGCAGCAACGTCCCAGGGCCATTGGAAGCACGGAGGAGGGCTTCAAAGAGGCGCATAATGGGTTTTACCGCTGCCAGTTCATCAATTGGCCCCGACCTGGGTGCGCTCTTTGGTTCGGAGAAACACAACCTCCAGGCCTGGACATGGGAAGCTCCAAAAAGCGTCGAACTGCCGCTGACCCGTGACAGTATGTTGCAACAAAATTGTATCCACCTTTACCCATTCACTGCTAACGTTGATCCAAGAAGCGCGTTCTGCCACTCTACCAAAATGGCTGTCCGATTTCGATAAAACTACCGATGACCACCCTCCACAAGTCATGGACCCCCTCCAAACATACCAAATACGTCTAGCAGCTGTTCGGGATACCCATGACCTTGAAAATCTCTGGTCCCAGGTTGGGATTGAACCACAGAACATGGTCGTTTTCAGTTCAATGGCCAACACGCATTTCCTGGACAATCTCGACGCTCCTGGCATGGGATATAGGGCACTCTTCGATTTTTTGAGGAATCCCAAGGTTAACATATCGGAGGCTCAAAATATGAAGCATTTCATTGGGTGGGCTAAAACGAAGGGCATACCAATTGACTGCCTTGGCGAGCTTATCAATAGGATATGGGACTCGCTCCGACTCGGGATCATGTCTCAGTCGGAGCTCCACGCAATCTTGGACGACATTCCCCAATTGTGCGCAAAGAGCTGCAAAGGCGATGCCAAGGCTGTCAATAATTGGCTTTTCGAAGCGTATTGGGCAATATGGCGAGGTCTGGCATCATGCAAAACATTCTCGGTCGAAAAAGTCAACCACGACATCATCCGTAAAATGGCTGATGGTCTATTGGGTCTTGGGGATCCACCCAGGTCGTTCGATACCGAGGACTTGGTAAAACCGAACTCTACGAGCCACACGGACCCTGCACTCTTCCGATTGGAGATATACGGCCGTCGATGGCCAGTCGTCAATGGCGCGGATCGACAGGATTTTGTGGCGTATTGTGTCTCGTGGATTCAGATTCTAGTTAAAAACAACCTCCAGGAATCTCAATATACCCAGGACGGACTTGGCCTGAGCGTTCTGAAAACCTTAATGAACTCTATGGATCCAAGAACAGCGCAAAAGGTCATGGCGGGGACTGTGTCCACCCTTCTTCAAACAACCCAGAATAACACACATGGGGATAACACTAGAAGGTTTCTCTCTTTCTGGTTCGACATAGTTTCCCAGACACGTCATTGTCACCTGGATCTCTTTGCTGCCGATCCCGCACTTGCTCTTCGCATTGACCCTGTCCTGGCAATTCCGCACTTAAAAATATTAAGCGTTGACACAATCTGCCAACGCTGGATGCGTTACTGGTTACCTCAGTATGTCGCGGAGGATGGTCAGGTTAGAACATGGGAGAAGGTACAGAAAAGAGTACGACGATTCCACGATGAGCAACGACGTCTAGTGCGCAAGGGTGAAATAAGGCGGAGCGCTTTGTTTTTCAATGCCATCTTAGCACTAAAGGCTGAGGGGCTACCATATGGGACTGCACTGTTCAAGGCCGTGGAGTTCACTTTCGCTCTTTATGGACCTTTCGTCGCACATCATCTGTGCAAGAGGGCATTTGATGAAGGTCTCGCCATCAGAGACCCTCGACCGTTCGCAGCCGCCATCGAGGCGATCGCGGACACGCACCCAATGCAGGCGCTCAAGTACTTCAAAAGTTCCTCGGAGATTCCGCTCAGCCTCTGTCCGAAGCTCCCACTTGCCCTCATCGCGCACGACAGCCTCCCACGCGATGAGCTCTTCGCCCTCCTCGAGCGCCGTGGCTGCTCTTCGATCCGAACGACGCCACCACCATCACAGCCACCCGCCTGCGAGGATGCCACACACGACCACGACCACCATCACCAACGCCTCTCGTCGCACCAAACCGACCTCCTCCACCTCATCGCCTACGCCTATGCCAACCAGACCGCCCGGCCCACCCGTCAACGCTTCCGCAACGTCTACTACTGCTACCTCTACCTACGTGACCATCACGCCCGCCTCTTCCCGCTCCTGACCAAAGCCCTCGTCCGCGCCACTGTCACCGCGCCCCTCGAGAACTACGAGTGGGTTTCGACAACCAAGCTCCGCTGGGTCCTGCGCCTCGTCCGCGCGGTCGAGGGCCCGGCCGTCGCCGACCAGCTCGATCGTCTGGTGTGGCGCTGGCGCGGTGCCGTCATCGCTGAGGCGCGCAGGCGGTGGGATCGCGCGGGCTTCTTCAGGACGAGGGGGCCTAGTACCGTAACGATGGTCCGGGCGGAGGGCCTTTTCGAGGGCGATTATCCGAAGAGGAGAAGGAGGGTAGTGAGGAAGGTAGTTGTGGGTGGGAGGTTCGTGGGGCCAAGGTTTTTGAGGAGGGTGAGGTTTTCGAAGGGGAGGAAGGGGGTTTGGGGACGGTTGCCGCGGAGGGATGGAGGGAAGGATGGTGCGAGGAATTGGGGGGGCAGGTGGAAGGGGTTCAGTGGGTCGTTGTATTGAGGGTGTTTTTATGGTGAGGGCTAAGATGGAAGCTGCGGGTTGGAGAGTGGTTTTTGTGAGACATGGGGTTTAAGATAGATTTTGGGCAAGGGGCCTGATGTCATATCAGCAGTTTCTGAAACTTGGTATGGGACCCTTCGAAAGCTCCCGCGCTAGCTTCTGGGTGCTTTCTCCTATTTTACGGCTCTCGCAGTTGTCTAGGGCATGTTATATACAGAGATAAGACTAAGACTTTTTTGTCGTTACTATTCAAGACCCAACATTGCAGTACTGACGATGGTCTGTGGAATTCTCTTAGCTCCGGCTGCATTGTTCTCGCACTGTTGGATCTCGACGTCTTACTATGTCGCTCAACAACTCGGCGGCGGTACAGTACATCTATTCGACCGTCCCAGCCCAGTTAACTCTAGCCACCATTCAAATCTCCTCAAACTCCGCTAACTGTGAACATCCTCGTTCACCCCAGCACCTACGACGAAGACCACTTTCAACAACAAAGAAAAAATATATTGAGAGCTATGCACTCACACAACATGAATATATGCAAAAAACCGCGACACAGCTCACCGGCAGCACGGCTACCCGCCGTCATCGTGGACGTGTTGCCAATGCTGGACCGATTACGGTGACTACGTCGACGAGTGCATGAACTGTGGGCACACTGTTTGCAGCAATTGTCCTCAAATCTAAATTAAGCTGCAAGAGAGGCAGTCGGGTGGTTGGCTGTGAAAGAGACGAAGAATAGACTAAGCTGTTAAGACACGCTCAAGTGTTTGGAAGGATTCCATGTAACGTTATAAGATCGTCTTTTCGTTTTACATTTCAGTGTAAATGTGGTCCTTTGTATGATCCTTCAGGTGGTGGGAAGGTGACGTCCGGCCTGTCCACTTGCACAGATGAAACTGCTGTTACGAGAGGCATTTACACATGCCAGTCCACGAAATTCCAAGGCCAGCTATTTTAGCTTCTCTGAGAGTCATTGCGTGTGGATTGTGGTGACCTGGCGTGTGCCTTAGGTATTCAGTTCAGAAGTGCCTGGTTATTATAGCCCATAATCTCACGTGGAGGCTCCCATGGCGATTCGCTGAGGTAAACTTCGAGCTGCTGGCATAGAACAACGCATTGCATGGTGGTTGATCCTCCAAATATCTGGATTGCCTAATTTTGCTCGCCTTAGAATCCTGCCTGTAGAACGGTGAAAGGTAAGGGTGGACCGTCTTTTCGCTGCCTTTTCTGCTTTTATGAGGCCGTTTTCACAAGTACTATAACGTACCCGTACCACAACATACAAAAGCCTACATCCAGATACGAATGTTATCAACCTTGATAGTAGAGCGTTTCGTTGATAGGGTATTTTAATTCAGTTCGCGTATAAAAGAGTACTCGTTAGACTACAGAGCGCACGAAGCCGCATTGCTCCAGAATCATTTTCGGTGGAATCGAGTGTCTGCTTGATAGAAAGGGTTTGCCTCGTCGTACTTTTGTATCGAGCTAGTCATAGCAAGCATCCAGTCTTTACTTGTGACCATGGACGGCGCAGCCGAGTATATTGCAATTGGCTCATTCGTATTCAGTGCGGTAGGAGCTCTGGAGTGGGGAGGTTGTCGTCCGGCGGATCGTTTACGGGCACCCGCAACGTGTCTTCGGGCCTTGGCAATACGTACTTTGAAAGCAATACGGCTAGCGGAACGCTGGAGATATGAAATATTGCATGTCTTACCTATAGAATTCTGGCATGAGTTTGGAACCAGCGCAGAAATAACTCTGAGTGGGTGCGTAATACGAGCGCGGGAATAAGTCCGATTGGTCGCTGTATCTGCGCGCGGAAATAAGTATGATTGGACGCTTTATCTAAACGCGGGTATTGGATGTTGAGACTATGCACAGTGCTTAGGGCCTTTAGTTTTACAGCGTACTACGCTCCAATATCATGGGTGTAGATCTGGTTAAGGCGGACAATATATGCAGTTGATACGGGAAAATAGGCTCGGCGTAGGCCTCTCCATCCTCCAGCCACGTCACCTGGACCTGCGAAAGCGCTTCCAGACTACCGGGGTACTCCGTAGCCTTCCAGAAATTCGTCCATTTCGCAAGGAATTCCCTTAACATATAGCGATGCCCTCGCTCTTGAAGCGTTTCGCTCTAGCGCGGTAGAGACGGCATAGGTCAGATACTCTGCCATTCTCTCCAACTACGTCCGACGGGGTTGGTGAGGGGAACTCCTCTAGGCGCCACCGCATCCGAACCCACTCGCCACAGATGATATTGCCGCCCTACGGCACCTCGCGCGCAAGACCGACCGGCACCGATGGATACAATCCTCAGCCCTTCCTCGAAGCATGCATTCAGATATGGCAGCCGGGGCAACAGTTCCAGCGCCAGCCCATCCTCCGAAACCACCGCCCGGACTTCGTCCACCACCGTCTGCATTTTCTCCGGGTTCTTGAGCAGGTAGAACGTGAGTCCGCTGAGCAGGTTCGCCGTCGTTTCCGAGCCAGCGATCATGAAAAGCGACGAGTTGGCGTGCATCTCACCGAGTCCGATCTGGCCCTTTCCTTTGTCCAACACCAGGCTCCAGATGTCCGGCTTATCTCCGCTGACACCCTTCTTGAGCCGCCGGTCCACACGGCCCAGGGTCTCCACCCGCTTCATCAGCGAACCGAGACTTGATGATTAGTACCTTTAAATAAACTTATACTTGCTTAACGGGTGGAAGTCTACATTATGTATCAGCTTCACGATAACCAATTAGTCACTTTGCCAACAGTTGACAGTATTTAAGAAGGGCAACAGGCAGCCAATCAAACTAGGGACGCGACACCACCAAGTAGCAGCGGTAAATTCTCAGGTTTGAGAGTCCCCGAAAGCTTGAGAATTTGGCCTCTCCCCAGGTCGGCGGCATTTTGGCTATCAAGGTTTTCCATGGCTGCGATAGAGGGAACCGATGAAGGAAGGGTGGTTGGTTTCTCACCAGGTGAGCACTCACGGCACGTTTTATAGGGCCTCTCAGAGCAGGATTATGGGAACTTGTTGGTCCTCAAATTCCTACTTTGCTAAGTTCCGCTGAGACGGAAACCAGAAAGCAGGATCCCGAGCACGCCGGTACACCAAGACGAAGCAGCAGGCATTGGAGGCCGTGTGGACCTGACGCATGACACGACGTGCAGGTGCCTCCAAGAAAGTTCATCGAGCAAGGAAGGGCCCTGACTGGCTTGCGGAGCGAGTAGCTGCCGTGCATTTGGCGGCTGCAGCCTCTCCCTGGCCGTAAGATGCGGTTCTACCAGGGTGATAGACCAAACATCGTCGACTCCGCATCCGGGCGCGCAGCAACGGACTCTTTCGTCGACCTCGCACGATCTGCCGGGTTTCGAGAGAGGAGGTTCGTCAGTTCCGGCAGCCGACGTCAATGTGCATGTCGATGCAGGTAAGTAAAACCGCAGTCGTGACAAGCAGAGAAGTCAGTCGAGAGGCGAGCCAAGAAGACTAGACCCACTCAGGTCAATGAGCGCATACTGTAGTTACCGGTGTAATTATCATTATGTATGATCTCGTCATGTGTCCCTATTAAACAAAAGTGGTAGGAGGACGCATTGAGCAGTAATGTTGATAAGTGTAATAAATCAATTAGCATAATTGTATAGAACATTGAACCAGGGTAATTATATACGTTTAGTAAAGGCTAATAAATAAGCAAACTCGCTTGTATCTAAAGCGACGGTGTAACAAGTGTAAGATAGTGGTAAATAAATGATTTCCACACCATGGTTTGACAATCCCTGTGCGCAGCGATTCCACGATATTGCGTTAGCTAATTTGGCTTTGTACGATGTTTTTTCCACCCTCGTCGTCGTGGAGACACTAACGATACCTTTGCCTGCAACCATAGTAGAGGACGTCCAAACGAGATATCGCAAATAAGGATCCGGAAGTGATTGCGCGTACAGTGCGTACAGAGTTCCGTGTGCAAGATAGTGAACGAGAGCCTGCAAATATTTAACGGGCAGTGCTAATTCGTAGAGCAGCCCTAAGAAGAATTCCATGATCATAATTGGCAGTCAGTATCTCTACTCGCCAGAAAACAAGATATCCTCCCAGGTAGATGGCCTCACGTTTGCGGCAACTTGATGTGTAGTAGGTCTGCAATAGGCCCGGTTAATGTCCGGTGCGTCCAAGACATACGCTCTGAGGTGCTGGGCACGTTTGTTGAATTACCTTCTCTCATCGATGCGAACGGCGCTCGAAAGATAGCCCTTACTCCGCTATTTGTCCTTAAATATTGCTGGGGTGGAAAAAATATAATGTTCTACGCTTACTTGCGCACTTGAACAGAATCAACACGGCTATAGCCCTTCTAATTGAGATGTCCCCGAGGTTGACTATGAACAGCCTGCCTATGCGAACAGCTGAGTGCTACATTTGAGCAGAAAATAACGGATATAGCGCATTAATAGATGTCAGCGTAATCTGCAACGCACAATCCTAAGATATATATATATGTGCGAATCGCTCTTAGCACGGTAGATTCATTTACTGCGCGAGAAATCCCTAGGTGGGTACCAGTGCGGGGTGCTTTAGATTAAGTAGAATCGAATAAGGAAAATCGATTCTAATGAAATATAAGTTTAAGACTTATGTTTTATAATAAACAGCTCTTTTTTTTTTCTCCCAACTTGACTAGACGTAAGTTCACGTGAGTTTATAGTAGCTTAAGATTGAAGTACTTCCTATAATTTTCAGCACGGTTAGTGTTTCGGAATCAAAAGACGGAGGTTACATTGTATGAGAGGAATCATCCCCCATTATCTACATTAATTTTTTTTCTTTTCTCTTAGAACCAACCTCCTCCCCATCTACCTGTGGTAAACGGACGAAGCGTAGTCCCTGAAGAGCTTCATACCCTCAGCCCTGTAAGTGTCGGGTTCGATGTAGCTCGTGACATTAGCGTGGAACACGATGTCCTTCGGATCGGCGACGTCGTACAGCTCCCAGTGCTCGACGGTGGCGTTGCCCTGGAGGTTGTAGCCGTTGGGGTCGAGGTCGACGAAGAAGCTGGCCCAGCTGCTGGACATGAGCTTGGCGAGGTCGGCGTAGTTCTGGCCGCGGTTCTCGAAGGGTTTGCTGGAGATGGGCTCGTTGTAGCCGGTGCCGAGCAGGTTGTAGAAGACGAAGGCGACCTCCTGGAAGTGGGCGGCGGCGGTGGCGCCGTTGGGGATGGCGTTGAAGCGGAAGCAGTAGGCGGGCACGCCGTGCTCCGCCCACCGCTCGCACGTCAGGCGGCGGTTGCCGACGAAGTACTGGTCGCCGAAGTAGGCGGCGCTGCGGCGGTACTGGGCGCCCTGGGGCGGGCCGTACCGGAAGTCCGGCGGCAGGAAGCCCAGAGGCGGGGAGCCAGGGATGCCCTCGGACGGAATGTCCGGGTAGGCCTGGAGGATGGTGGAACTGAAGTTGGAGGGAACTCCGGAAGCTGTGGGGACGCATGAGTCCGGGTCATTGTTGGCATTAGCCGACGGACGGGATGACGTACACAGGAGAGTCTTGACAAAGTCCTCCGTGGTGTTGATACCCCGGGGTCCAAAGCTCTGGCCCTCATCAGAGTTTGCACCGATGATGATGGGCACCTTCACGAAGTCGCCCTTGATGAGCTGCTCGGAAGTCTTGCCCGCGATGAAGTCATAGTCGATGGCAGGACCCCAGCTCGTGAGCGCAGTCGTGTTAATGACAGCGTTCAGATCCTCGTAGGACACGGTGCGCAGACAGGCCAGAGTGTCGGTGGCGTTGGAACAGCCGGTCTGCGAGAGCACGGAGTTGTACCTGTCTTGGAAGCCAGCGCTGTCATTGAGGCTGGAGTAGTAGACAGGACTGCCAGATTCCATGATGGCACCACGGAAGATGCCGTCATCACGGCCATTGTAGGCGGTGAGCTGGAAGCCAACAGAAGAGCCACCAGCAGACTCGCCGAAGATGGTAACCTTCTTGGGGTCACCTGAACGCTTATCAGCGAGATTCGTGGAACTAGTTGTGGGAAAACTTACCGCCAAAGGCAGCGATGTTCTCATTGACCCAGTGAAGCGCCAGGCGCTGGTCACGCAGGCCGATGTTGGTGTTGCCTGACTCCTGAACTGCGTCACCGTTCAAAAAGCCCCAAGCACTGAGGCGGTAGTTGATAGAGACACCAATGAAAGGCTTGCCAATCTCAACACCATTTTGCACAATGAAGGACAGGTTATAGCGGTGGTCACCGCCGCCGCCCTGGATGAGAGTTAGATGGCGTAGGGGTTTTCCAAGGATTGAAAAGACGAACCTGAGTGTAGCCACCACCGTGGATCCAGAAGGCCACGGGCAGGGACTGGTTCTCGAAACCAGAAGGCCTGACAACGTTCAGGTACAAGCAATCCTCTGAGATTTCGTAGCCAAATTGGTCAGACTGGAATAAGAGTCAGGGATCTGATCTACTTTAGAAGTGAATGGAGTCAAACGCACGCCGTAGCCAATGCAGGAGGCAGCGTAGTCAGTGGCAGAGCGGAGGCCGTCGTAAGAGGTGTTGATAGGCTGAGGGACGCGGAACCTCAAATCGCCAACGGGAGGCTGGGCGAAGGGGACGCCCAGGAAAAAGTCCTGGTTGTACTCGGAAGAGTGGACGCCCTGAAGGGTACCATTCTTGACGGTAGCAGTGGGGGCAGCGGACCGCGGCAACGCAGGAGCGGCCAGAGCGGCCTCAGAGGCAGCGAGCAGCAGAGCGCCGTAGCGGTAGCGCATTTTGGCGGCGGTGGTGAGGGACAGGGACAGCGAAGGCTAGAAGAGCACCTGTGGCCTCGTTCATGGCATCGTTGGAGAATCGGCGGCTTTATAGCAGCAGCAGCAGCTACATGGCAATGATCACCGGCGTCCAAGGGAAGTGCCGGAGCGCATGTTGCGAAGAGCCGAAGTGGTGCCCTGAGGACGGGCGGGTGCTTGGACGAGTCATTAGGGAGGGATGGGCTCGGCGTGATGACGAGACGAAAGCCGGGGTCCCACAGGCATGGTGACCGGTGCACGGGCGGAACAAAGGCTAGATTGGGGTGGCGGAAGGGTGGAGGTGGCACTGGAGAGAGAGAGGGAAAACAGCCGGCGAGAGCTGCACCGAGCGGGTACACGGCCGGGGCGTTGGGGCGCTGGGGGTGCTGTGCTGGGCCTGGGGACGGGCGGGTTTAGCGAGACGCTCCCCGCAAAATGCAGCCGCCGGGGGCCCTGGGTGCAGGTGCGGGTGCAGGCGCAGGTGGGCGGAGTGCTGAGAGATCCTCTGCAGCTGCACCGCAGATGGACGAAAACCCGAACCCGCGGCTTGTCAGCAGCCAACGAAAGGCTACAGCGCAACTGCCGGCAGCAGCCATGGTCTCTTCGCCGCAGGCGCGCGATGACGAGCGTCCTTTTCCCTGTCGACTTGTCCATCGCGCGGCAAATCGCCGGTAGCCGGTGCTTGGCCGGCGCTTGGCCCGCAAAGCCCGCCTTTTGCGAGCAAGGCAGCACGACCCGCCGCCGCCCAAGCCGGGACAGACCTGAGCCCCGTGGGGTGCCACCCAGCGTGCCCGTCAGTCCACCCTCTTTCCCCCATACGCCCTCTTCACCGACCGGAAGCCGCACTCGCTCGTGAGCCGGTCCAATGCGTCAATCGATGCCGCTGAGTCCGTATTTCTCTCACCAAATCCTCGCATGTTGTGGCTTGATGTCGAGCTGACGCCTGTTCGACCACCCGTCCGTCCGCAAAGCCGCCGGCTCAGGCTCAGGCTCAGGCTCAGGCTCAGGATCCACATCCACACCCGCCTTTTCGAGCCGAGCCAAGCTTTGCGCCCGTGAGCCTCATTGCCGGCCAAGCCTGAATCGTGTCCACGACAGGAATGCTCAGAGCCGATCGCGGAGACCGAAACAAGCACCCACTCCGCAACCCAGCTTGGTTGGTTGCCCGCCCACTGCCCTACACAGTCTGGCTGGCCCCGCTCATGCTGGCTGCAGAGGGCAGCCATGCGCGAAATTTCAGGGACGCGAACGCTGCCCTTCCCTCCGCTTTTGGTGCCCGTTCCGCCTTCTTCGCGGAAGGGGCTCACTTCCGAGCTGCTTGATTACCGATCCCTGCTCCCCCGTCTTGTTGTTTCGATGACGTTCGCCTGCCCGTGGATATTGGATCTCCCATTGGTGTGGTCGAAGAAATGCGGCAGCTACCGTGGAAGAGCCGACGGGCGGAGCGGCCTCTGGATGCACCTTCCCCCACTGCCCGCAACCACCAGCATCCGAGCTGCCTTTTCCATCCGCATTCGCCTCAAATCCGCCTCCTCGCTGTTTTCCGACCTGTCTTTGTGCGCGGGGTCGAGCCGTCGCCTCCCTCCTGCCGCATTCTTCGGCAGCTTCTTCCCGACCTCGCATCACTTGCGCATTACTCCCATCCAGCTTGCATCTGCAATCCAGCTTCGTGTCGATCCCTTACTGGTTTCGTGCGCGATTCATCAGCCCTCAGCGCGCTTTTGGAATCTGCGAGTTGACCAACCGCTCATATTAAACAAAGCCAAGAGATCATTCCCTTAAGCATACATTTTAAGTTCAAGCATCTTCCTCGCTACCACTGCCCTGGATACGCCCTTCTGCCGTACGCCCCGTGAGAGATGAACGAATGCACAACCCGTTTCTTTTACTGTTTGCAGCTTGTTCTCTATCTACCTCTCTGTCTATGCTCAGGCTCCCCCATCTTGAGCCGATGCGTTCTTTATTTCAGCGCCGTTTGGGGCCTGCGGGAGTCATGGTAAGTGCAGCTCATCCCAGCTTGCGGTTGTAACCATCTTTGGAAGCGGACGAAAAATCCTGCGGAAGAGTTCACTGAGAAATGGACGGCCTCTACCACAGTGTTTACGTAATCCCCTGGGACTGACAGTAATCTTGTCCCTGTTTCTCGACCAGGATCCCTCCCTAAGATTGTATGGAAATTACCTCGTTAGTGACCCGATACTGAGGTCCCCTGTCACCGGGCATATAGCAGCCGTTATGCTTGATGACATCCGGCCTGTACTTTCCCTCCCCCAGGCCCGTCGTGACCGCGTCGTAGTTCCACTGGCAGCCCTTTAAGATCCTCGTGCAGGCTTCACGGTGTCAGCAACATCATTGATCGGCACAGAACCGGGAAGTGTGGACTCTGCTTACCAATAACGCGATTCGCCATCAGCTCGGACAGCTGAAACTCCCTGAGAGCGGATTCCGTAACATCCTTGTATGTGTGAAGCGATTGTTCCAGGAAGTCGCCCGTCATCGGCTTAGATTCGTTGTCTTCTTGCCGACCAGTCACGACGATTCTGGGGTTTGAAGCAAGAAGCGGGTTCTGGAGGGTGCATCATGAATGGTTGTGGAAGTGTGAGTGAGCACCATCGTCGAAAGCGGTATGCATGTAAGAAGTAATAATGTATTGATACGATACCCGACGCGGTTGTTTCAAGAATGCTAGAACATCCTTGCTAGGGAGGAATAGACTTTAGGAGGCTTCTAGACACCACTTCGCAGCAGCGTGTTTCACGGCCTGATCTAGAAACCGGAACACATTTGGGATAAGACATTGCATGACGCCAACCAGATATCTACGCGATCTACTGTATCCTCAGTTTCCCCCCGTAGTGACGCCCTCATCCGAGAATCCAGTCTTGTCCAGTGGCTTCCCGTTTATTGATACCGGCTCCGCGGCTGAGACATGGGCCGTTAGATCTGCACATGACGAAAAATGCCTTGATGCTTAGGGGAACAGGATGGGGTCAGAGGGGGGAAGGGCGTACCGATGAGGACAAAGTAGATCCTGGCAGGCTTGTCGGTGGGGTTCTTCCACCCATGTATCGTGCCGCGCTGGATACATACGTCTCCGCGCTTCATCCGCAGCGTCTCGTTGTCGTCAAGGTAGCTGAGGACCGTCAGACTAGACGTAAACAAACCGTTGAAGATGGATACCATTCAACTTCGCCTTCCATCACTATTCCGAAATCCAGAGAAACAGTCCTGTGGAACGGCTGGGGCGGGCCTTGTTAGTTCCATCGCAGCATGAGCAGATTGTCAAGCGGACATACTGTGACCGTGTTTGCGGGGATGTCAACGACGCGGAGAACAACACCGTCCTTGTTGGACAGGCTTGTAGTTTTCTCGGTAATTGGGTCTTTGAAGCCATTGTTGTTTGCAGGGAACTCATGCGTCTCCCAGAGCACGGCAAAGGATGCATCCATATTCGACGGCTCTGGATCAATGGTGTGGTCTTTCAGATAGACGGCCTTGCCCTTTTCGTCATGACCAGTCACGATGCGGCGAGGAGGGGGGAAGTAAGCCATTGGAAAAGATCGGAGGGTGCACGGAGACTTGTGACGTGCGGGTGGATGATGCTACAGCAGGACAGCCAGTGTCTTGAGGTCAAATCATTTATGGGATCGCTAGCGGGAGGTTCGCGTATTAAAGGGCACTGTCAGGGACAGTTTCGGAGCCGACTCCTTCGGCTCTCCTCACGAAGGACGACGATGCGGGGCAAGGTTGCACGGCAGGGCGGGGGCGTTTCCCCAGCACCGGATCCGATCCGCATGTACTGCGGACCGAACCGAACCTTGCTTCCCTCTGACTTAACCGATTGAACTACGACCTTGTGACTCGTCGACAGGTTTCGTGACGCCGTGACTCGACCAACTCATTCCCGGTTCAGTCATTGCGATACGAGCATTAAGGTTCCGTAGTGGATTTCAGTTTGTGCAAAAGGGATAAGAGGGTCCCCTCCCCTCCCCATCACCTACGAGCCCACTCCTTCGTCATTGAATTCAATACCGAGAAACTTCCTGATCACGTCAGAGTCAAGATTGTACCAAATGCGGATCTATCCAACTAGACTAATTACGATGTTAGTTGTCACACCCCCCGAACGGAGGTAATTGATGAAACGTTGCAGCCAGACATTTGCGTTTCGCTCATAAAAGCCCAAGGAAAAAAAAACTCAGGGAGCAGTTCGAGGATTTTTTTTTAAAAAAAAAAAAGATAGCATGATCTCTCCGCTTGTGTCGGCGGCAATTTGCCGCGAGGCTTGCATTGCATCAAAAGGGAAATTTTGACCGATAAACAAGCTCGGTTCTGGATGGCCGCAATTTGAAGAGCACACAACAACATGGTTGAAGAATGGCGCCTTCTGAGTCTTCACGGCCGTGACAGCCACAACGCGGCAGAAATATTCAATGCGTTGTGACAAGAGTACAGGACGATTGCACTTTGCATGCCTGACTGTTCATGCCATCTCCAGCCACTCGATAAGGGTGGTGCTGAGGAGTTGCGTTCTCCGGTATATCCCTGTTGCTTATCTCTCTCGCTTATCAAGTACCTTAGCAACACCGGCATCGTTCTTTGAAGGAGAGGTATCTTCGCATTTGACGACCGTTCAATAGGAAACAGCCGGGTATTAGCGGAAGATGTATTAGATATCATTTACTCAAGGGACACGCGAGGTTTGATTCACCGAATATGGGCCTGAGTCTAGGAAGAATGGGTGGACGCCTTTCCCTCGGCTTTCCTGGCAGGCAACGGCCACATAGTTAAGCCGTGCCCGCCTTATGCTATCGGAAACTCCTACTCTACCCGGAAACATTCTGTATTAAGCAAGATCACGACTGACCGGTCCACTTTGCGCGATGAAGCCCCGTCGCGGACTCGTTCCGCCTACGCGCAAGCTAAACCTACACAGAATAGCTGGTCTTATACTCTACCGCTGGTAGCCGGGTATTGTCTGCTGTATATCGCTCCGATGGAAGCCTTCGAGTCGCTGATTGAAAACTGAGATGGACAATGCTGTTCGTATGTAGCGCGGGAAACGTGCAAGCCCTCACGCATCTATTCGCACAACTCTCGGACCATTGCGCATACCCCGAGTTCCCCTCGGGCCTAAAGGCATACAAATGCAAACTCGGTAGATATACTCACCATGCAGCATCGTCCTTTATCGCTTAAGTTCGTGTCTCACAATGACTTCACCTCATTTCGTCATTGTCGGTGCCGGCTACGCTGGCCTGACGGCAGCCATCGAACTGACCCGAAAGGGATTCCATGTGGAGGTCTTTGAGGCTGAGAAAGAATTCACCACTGCAGGAGCGTCTGTCTGCTAAAGTTTACCTGTTTTCCCTGACTTACCATGTAGGAGATATTCTCTTTATCCAGTCCAGCATTACCAGAACTCTATCCAATTGGGGCGATACCCTGAAAGAAGTGAAAAACATCTCTTCCATCCAGGACAGGCAGGTGGTTTATGACTGGACCGGAAACAAGATCGTTGAACAACGACAGCAGCTTACTCGCGATGGATTTTGTTATGGCAGGTACGCTTAGCGCGGCGCTAGCGCCGCTGGGTAGTTTAGCTCCTTCGCTCTCCTCCATACAACGAAGACCAGACAACGAATACAGATGCATACGAGTTTTTGCTCCAACAGATTTCCTGCTCTAATATCTCCCCGCGGACATCTACATCTCATCATGTACCGATATGCCGTCTCCATCGGAGTGAAAATTCACTTCAATACTACCATCACGGACGTCTTTGAAGAGGAAGATGTCGCCGGCGTCTACGTGGACGGCACACGGGTTGAAGCTTCCGGGGTCATCGCCACGGACGGGATCCACAGTAAAGTGCGGGCGAGCATCCTGAAAGAAGAGGACAAGCCTTTGCCGAGCGGTTTCGCCATCTACCGGTCTTTCTTCGATATTGACAGGCTTCTTGATGATTCAAAGACATGCCGCTTCGCTGAAGGCGACGAGGACGTGATTTCTTGTTAGATAGGCAAGGACGCACACGTCGTCCTACTGCCGAACAAGAAGATGGGGGAAATCGGCGCTTTCTTAACACACAGGGTAAGTCATGACGCGGGCATTTCACTGCAGCCTTGTCAGACTTCTACTGAGTTGCTACATTTTCTCGAGACGGTGGCTTATCTGTGTAGAACGAACAAGACGTGGAGGAGTCCTACACTGCTTCAGGAGATCTCTCACACCTTTTGGAATTCATTGAGGGGTGGGACGAATCCATTCGTGCAATCTTCAGCAAAATCCCGGCAGACAAACTCTTCGACTGGAAGTTGCTTTGGCGCGATCCGTTGAAAGAATGGACCTCCCCAAAGGGGAGAATCGTTTTAGGTAAGGTTCACTCTCGCTAGCCGATAAGAGTAATCTGGAAGACTGACTTGATAGCCGGTGATGCATCCCATCCTCATCTCCCCTCGTCTGCCTCAGGAGCTGTGCAGGCGGTTGAAGATGGCGTCACGTTAGGCGCGCTCGCAGATACATTGGGTGCCCAAAATATCCCCGAGCTCTTCAAAGTCTTTCAGCTATTGAGGTCGGTCTACTACGTTGGGCAATGGCTCTATTTGCTAAATACGTCACTAGGTCTGAGCGCACGAGCCTGACCCAGCGTTTTGGTTGGGAAACCAGGTACAAGCTCCACCATACAGATTGGGATGCGGTCAAGGCAAACCCAGCCCTGGCCAAGGTTGATCATCCAGAATTTGTGCTTTCTCATGATGCTGAAAATATGCCTATGAAAATGCGAAACCGGCGCTCGAATCCCTGAAGTTCGGGACACCGTTCAAAAACACGAATGTACCGGAAGGGCATACCCCCCAGGATTGGAGCATCAACAACTATATTCATTTAGAAGCAAGATAGATTATCAAGGAAGGATTCCTGAATCCTGCAAGATTACGCCACATGTTCTTTTGTGTACTTTCGTCGTGCTAGAAATTTACGTTCTTCTACGAGCCCAACCCATCACATCGACAAACAACCCTTGTCTTCATAATCGCCTCCATTGGCAGCGAAAGTGTAAGCTTTGAACCGAACCCGACCTAGTGGCAAGTCCAGCCTAATCCATAGACTTCGCAACTGCGCTCTGGGGCCCAGGGATCGGAAAATTCTACTCTCCACATAAAGGTTATCACTCAGACCGCTTGCGGTGAAGGTGGCGGCGGCCCCAGCTGGGCAATGTCGGAGCCGAAGCTGCATCATCGGAACCGAAGCTGCAGACCGCCCTACGGAACGGCCCGGATCCCCAGGTACATGATCTTAGCCCGGCCCTTGGAACGTTAAATTGCTGAAGGCATCCGGGCCTCCGCATGATTCTGCTGTCTCGTCTTCAGCATTTGTTTGTCAGCCCTCCGAGAGGAAATAAAAAAAAAAAAAAACTGCGATCCCCACATAACACCTTTTTGAGGCAATTTTGAAATGGGGTTCATTCCCGAAATAGCGGAAGGCTCGCCTTTCACCCTTGCCAACATCCCCTTCGGCGTCATATCCACTGGTGGTTTCCCAGGAACGCGGTGCGCAACTGCCATAGGGGATTTTGCACTTGACCTTCAGGCGTTGAGTAAGCAAGGGGCCTTCAAAGATGAAACAGTTGCCAACGCATTCTCTCAGGCGAGTCTGCTCGAATCTATGGATAAAGGGCGTATTGGAGCTGACAGTTAATAGCCTGACCTTAGCGGCTTTGCTATTCTCCCCAGCACCACACGTACTGCAGCCAGGCAGCAGATCATCGATGCTCTCAAGAGCGGGTCAGTTAACAAGCAGAGCTTCGTGCCATTAAAGGACGTGACAATGCATCTTCCCATGGAGTGCAAAGGATACACGGACTTTTTCTGTTCTTGGGAGCATTGCAGCAACGTAAGCCGTCCCTAGCGAGCGGAACTGACAACAGCTAAACAAATGCAGTGCGCTCCCATGGCCGCGGGATCGATTCCAGAAAACTTCTTCAACGCGCCTTCGGCGTACAACGGAAGAGCATCGAGCGTGCGGCCGTCTCCCCACAGAGTCCACCGTCCCAAGGGCGTTTACTGGGACCCGAGTGGAAACAACAAGAAGGCCATCTACGCTCCGTCCAGGGCTGTGGACTACGAGCTTGAGATGGGCTTCATCGTGTCAAAGCCGCTGGCGTACGGTGAAGCGCTCGACATCAACTCTGCGCCCGAGCACATTTTCGGGTTCGTCCTGCTGAACGACTGGTCGTCGCGAGACATCCAAATGTTCGAGATGCCGCCGCTGGGGCCGTTCAACTCCAAGGCGTTCGGCACCACCATCTCGCCGTGGGTCATCACGCTGGACGCGCTCGATCCGTTCGCCTGCCCGCCGAAGCACCCGCAGACGCTGTCTCCGCTCGAGCACCTCCGCTACGGAGACGGGCAGCGCGGGACGTTCGACATCAAGCTGGAAGCGCACCTGCTCCGCAACGGGGCCAGGTACAAGCTGTGCAGCAGCAACCTCAGCTACCTGCTGTGGACGCCGTTCCAGCAGCTGACGCAGCAGGCGTCGTCCTTGTGCGGGCTCCGGACAGGAGACTTGATCGGGACGGGAACGGTGTCCGGCGATGCTACGGAGAATGGCAAGAAGGTGGAACTCGCATGCCTTTTCGAAGCGACGCTGAACGGCACTACGCCGTACAAATTCGAAGACGGACAGGAACTGGCGTATCTGCAGGACGGGGATGGGATCGAGCTGTCCGCGCGCTGCGTTGACGGCAACGGAAAGACGGTGGTGGGCTTCGGAGACTGTGTGGGGCAAATCGTGCGTGCGCGGTGATGCACAGGCACAAGCACAGGGATAGGTAACGGGGAGGGAGGGGCTGAAGGTAGAAGCGAGCGGGGAACCGAGGCGTTTTGTCGTCGCTTCCGATCCACCCGGAACCGATCCATCCTTTCTCTCCGTTCGAACAAACATCTCCATCTCATTCGCTCAACAATCATTCCTCCTTTGAAAGTGTGGATGCGCTATGAACGCCCCGCGGCGCAGGAAGCAGTACAGCAGCTGCGATAGGTGCCGCCGCTCGCGGGTCGCTTGCGATGCCGCCCGCCATCAGCACACTCCTCGGAGCCGATCTTGCTCACGCTGCCTCAGAATCAACGCCGAATGTACCTTCGATGTAGGCGCCAGCGCACGTTTAAGAATTTTCTTTCCATGTTTGCTGAGGTGGATCAGTGGATGACTGGAACTCACCGCACTACGGAAAGCCGTGCCCCACGCGTTCCTACTAATAGCCCTTCTTCCAGCCTACATCCCCCAGTCGTCCAGACTTCTGCCGAGCACCCTGAATCACAACAGCGAAGCCGCCGAGAAACCAGTTCTGATGGCCCGAGAGTTGCTAGAGCGCTCAACGACGTCTTCTTCCAAGTATTTGAGAGAGTCTTCTCCGCATGGGTCGTCCACAGCCCCGGCAGTAACGACGGGGCGATCGACCTTCCCGCCGACAGTGAGCCTATCAGCTTCTTCAAAATTTGTATTGAACTGGACGAATATCTGTGCAGAGTCCATGAGGAGCACGGCCAGTCACCCTCTCAAGCCTTTTGCAGCAGCAGTGATGATGCCGTCATTCACTCCATCCTTACTGCTGCCATCCAATGCTTCACCGCGCGTTGGCTGCCCGTCCTTTCTCAACACTTTTTGCCGCACCTTCGAGACCAATGGCATGTAGACTTCGTCCGCCAGCTTTGGCGAAATTCACGAGCACACATGCTGAAGGCAATCAACAAGAGGTCTTATCGATGCATCCTGGCTCTACTCCTCTTTGGCTTAACCCCTATTCCCTCAGGCGTAGAGGAGAGTGAGGAGACAGATGGCTTGTCTGGCCAGACCTGCGTCCAAATCGCGCTTCGTAATATCTATGACTTACGCTGCAGGCACCGAACCTTTCAATTTTCAGGTTTCAAAGTCGTCCCAGAGGAGACGGATGACGTGTCAAATGGACATGAAATGGCTGCTTCTGAGTTCATCATCCGTGCTGAAAGCCTCGCATACTACGCTGGAATCATCTTCGACACATCCGCCTCTCTCACGTTAAATTGTCGTCCGGTACTAGCATCCGGAATCCTGGGTGTTAAGGAGGAACTCATATTTCAACTCATCCAAACCAGGGCTCTTCTGTTCCACAGTCAGTGGACACGAGAAAAACAACAATGTGCTGTGATCACGGATTCGGAAGCTGCCGGCATCATCTCCTATGCTGGTGAATGGAAGATGTACACCTGGAAGATGATTGCTACCCTGAAGGAAGGCCTGAGAGATGGGCATAGTGATGGTGTCACTAATCGCGCCTTCATTGCTGTCATCAGTGCCATCGAACGCTTCACACTGACGCACAATCCTCTCATGGAGTCCTGCGGACGGAGGCTTGAATTCCTAAGCTCAGTCCGGAGATTCGACTGGTGTCAGTACTCCAACGCCTAGTGACCCACAGGACTTGCTAATCTTACTGCTAGATCTTATAATGCTTCATTGGCATCTCGGAATCCTGATCCTGATAGACGGCATCGAGGCCTCGGGCCGCGTGGATCTACTACCGGAACTTGAGACGACACGGCGAACTTCAGAGCAAGGCGCAATCAATATGCTCAAGTTTGGGACGACGCACACCTTTCCCATCCGTGATAGTACTTCTACGTCCGGAGAGTGCACAACAAGCTCGCTTCTTTCCATAGATCCTTACCCACACCATGTCGTGGCCGCCGCGCAACTGCTCTCGAAAAAGATCTGTCGAGATTATGAAGACGGTACCCTCGGTGACGAGGCCTTTGAGAACTTGAGAAAAATTATTTTCACAAGTCTGAATGAGCTACCGGATACGTCAAGCTCCGTACAGATGGCTCGAAGTCGCGTTCAATCGACATTTGCAACGACGTCACAAACCGTTCATGTCTCACAATCGCCGAATAGAAATGAGACCTCGCCCAATTTGAGAACGGAGGCCTCTGTCACAGAATACTTTCACACATCTGAAGAGATGGTTGATTTCATCGCGACTGTACATTCTGCCGGCTCAGACTTACTTCACATGAATAACCCTGCTTAAGAAATAACGTAAGCACGAGAGGGGATCGAGCCATGTCTCCTCTGCATCTGAAAGTCGACTCGGAAACGAGGCCAAAAGGTACGGAAGTAGAGCTTAGCGTAAGCTACTTTCTCACGTCAGTGTTGCGCTACAAACTTTCCTTTCCCGCAAAAGGAATGTGTACGTGGTGACACCAAACGTGCAGGGTGTGTCTTGGGTCTTGCTCGGCGACAGACATAAAAGCCTGCGAGAAGGGTCCTGGTTCACCCGCTTTCACAATACCGTTCTCCGCAAACCTATTCGAGTCTCGTTCTCCAAGGGAAGGCTCAGATACTCCGCCTTGTAACCCAAGACATCAATCCCTTCACGATGGCTGAGAATGATGCCTTCATCCTGATCCGAAATGGGTTCGTTGTCTCAATGGATCCAGAACCATCCTCGACACGCCCGCCCACACCGACGCCGCCATCGCCGCCCTCAAAGTGTCCCACATCCGCGGCGCCTTCTGCTACGGCCTCTACGCCAACCCTCTACTGAACGATACCACCACCACCGACATCCGCCATCCCCACCGACGCCTCCGACCCAATCTCCACCCAAGCCGCCCGCCGCGCCGACGCGGCCCGCGCCCTGCACCAGCACTTCCCCTCCAACACCTGGGCCACCAGCCTCCTGACCTTTCCTCACGACGCACGTAGCCATCGGCCACTACGACACCGGCCTGCGCGTATGGTCCAGCGCCTGGGCGACGCGGGCGCCCTGGGGCCCGCCCTCCTCTTCTCGCGCGGCTCCGTCGCCACGCCCGAGACGGAGCTGCAGATGGGCATGGTCGACGGCGGCTTGGCCCGCACCCAAGGTCGGCCTCAGCGTCGACGTCATCTGCAGCCCAGAATAACGACCTCGTCGCACAGGCGCGCCGGGAGGACCGAGGCCGGCCCGTCGCTGCGGGTCGGCAGGACCGCCATGGACATGCTGCGGCTGGCGATGCTCGGCGGCGCGGAGGCGCTGGGGATCGGCGGGCTGGTCGGCAGCCTGGTCCCCGGCACGCGGGCGGACGTCGCGGCGACGGCGTGCGAGCCGCAGAGCGGGGTGGGCATGCTGCCGGTGGTGGACCCCGGTGAGGATGCTGGTGTGCAATTCGGGGACGGCCGGACGTGCGGACGGTGCTGGTGGACGGGAGGGTCGCGAAGGACGGGGGCCGCGGTGGTCGGGGTGGATTGGGAGCGGTTGAGGGGGGGGATGATGACGCGGTCGGAGAGGCTGGTGAGGGTTGCGGCGGAGATTTTGCCGGAGAAGGTGAGGGCGATTGTCGGGGAGGGGGAGGCAGCGATGCTTAGGAGTGTAGCGGATGACCTCTTCCACCGGGCCTCGAAGTCTCCTAGCGGGTAGGTAGAACCGTAGGCCTTACTTTAAGGGTAAGAGTTGAGAAGGCAGCGAACTGGACAAGAGGGAAGTCACGCAAGACACGGGTGTTTTCAGGCCAGTTACTAGCGTCAAGTAGAATTGCCATTGTGAGTTAACCACGAAGTTCAAGACACTATTGAACAAGTGTGACTATATGCAGTACCTACCTCTATTATCCCGGTACTTCCGTTCAATACTCAGCGGGAGGTGGGATTCCGCATGCTCTAGTATCGCCTGCCTAGAGGTGGAGGCGGTGGTGAGGAGAAGTTTTAGGCTTTGGTGTTGAGAAGCGGATCTGTGTGGCCTGGGATCGTGGGAACTCTCTTAATTCTCGTTGTAAAAATCAAAGGGAGAAAAAATTTATGATCCTCAGACAGGATTGGAAGGATAGGGGGGGGGGTTTTTTTTTTTTTTAATTGAAGTGGCTGCTTTGATTGAAACTCGCTTGTGCAACACATGCAGGTGACATAGAGTGCTTGCTTTTGCCTGATGTGTCCTTCTATTTTGGAGAACACTGGGATTCCATGACAGTTCCACCTTCCAGAGAACGACCTTGAATGTGAGGTGAGGTCATCGGGTCCCAAAAGACTTACGGCGCCTCAGGTTCCTTAGCTCCATCCAGTCTGATCTTTCCACCTGTGACATGACAAAGGGAGATTCGTATGAGAAAGGTGGTGGAGTCCAGTGTGGAAGCAAGTCCTCTTCTTCATGCACTACGTGATAGCCCGGATATCAGTATGTATCCTTTTAGGATAACAGTTGGTGTTTAATTATGCATGCATGCGGTAATGAGGCGGGAGGGGTAGAACCGGACTGACCGTGCCAACGGTAAAACGTTCGTACAGGGAACTGCAACCAATCGTGGAAACCCTTCGGAAGAGAATGCCTCTTCACGTATGCGATGCAAGGCAGGATCACCATCAACAGAAGTGCAACAAGACCAATAATTGCTTCCGTAGACCAGTTAGAGGGAGCGGGAGCGGTTGGTGCTGTTGTACTGCTCGTATCTATTGGGAAGGTTGAGTAAAAACTCGGTATCTCGGCTTGGAGATCCTCACTGTCATTTTCCATAAATCACGATATCCCTGGGGGAAACCAGGTTGGCGATGAATAAAGCTCGAGATATTTGGGAATAGGCGGACCCAATTGAAAGAAAGGATCGGTGGCACTCTAGATACAGGAGATTGGAGTGCTGGAGAGGATGATGTGTCGGAGCTTGTATGAATCAGAAGCGGCAACGTTCAGCGTATGTATCATAGATAAAGGATGAAAAGGTTTCTGGAGGGACCTTTGATAGTAGATGTAGAATAAGTGGGAGGAGAGGTGTACGGATCAGAGGCATTGCTGCTTGGAGCAGGCAATATATGAGGATATCCGAAAGGGAGGCGCAGCGATTCGTTGCGCTACCCCACCGTTGAGGCAGCGCTGGCGGCCCTAACCACCACAGGCTGGAGGCTTGACAGGGCTTCTTTGTCGATCACTCGAACTTTGGTGCATTGTGGGGTTATAGCATGTATCTCCACTACATGACTAGTTGCTCTCGTTCATTAATTTCTTTTTCTGTCCTACACCTGCAGGTGATTGAAGCGTCGCGTGCAGCAATGAGCCAGGCTGACAACACGACTGGGACTAGGCAGCAGCCTTGTAGCCGAACAGATCGTGTATGTCGGGGCAGCCTCTATCCCTATAGCCGGTAGTGCCTGTTCCGTCTCAGTTCCTGAAGAGGACCTAGAAGATTCATCAACGGAGACAGACGGTGATGTTGACATGTTTATTTGTGGCACTGTGCCGATTTGATAAGAATGTGCGGTGCAACGACACATATCAAAGCCGTATTTGAGGTGCATTTCTTCTCACATACAAGACATTTCCTTGTTCTTATTGTCGTAGACGCAAGCATGCAGCATGCGAAGAAGCTAAGTGCGGGCAGCCAGTCAACATGCAAACTGAACTCGACTTCGGCCAGATCTTGATGAGCGATAGCAAGTAAGAAGCCTGGAATTTCCACTGCGGAGCTGTGCTCTAGCGCATGCACATTGTTCTCTAGTTGGTAGATGTACTTTCAAGGCTCGTGGCGGGAATCGAGCGCACGCGAGCGCTCAGACTTCTTTGCCGCGCGTGCCTGCCAATCGAGCGGTTGCTCTGCGATCGTTTTGTTCTGTGCAATTGGCTACAACCTCTGGTGCACTAAAGATCTTCCGTTGATGCACCAATCGGCATGCTGCCCGTTTGAATGCAAAACATTTGCAATGATGCATTTCGCCATGGAGCATTTTGCTATGAGGCATACAAAACCGGAGCAAAAGCCTTATCCGGCCTGTCGCGGACCGGTCCACCCAATAGGCATGTGTAAAGTAGGTTCGCGAGACCCCACCCCGAAGACACCTGGCACCTTCGATGAGGTCGCAGGATCTGCATGCATGCATGCAGGGGTCAAGCAGGCCCCTACTCGCAAGCAATTGCGAGCCAGCGCTGCAGCACGACCGCTCCTACCCGCATCCAGCAGGACGAACTTCCTCCGCACACATCCCTGTAATCAAGACGGCTTGCTGTATGAGCGGCGAAGATCTGCGCCAGTGTTAAGACTGGAAACGACCATGCATTGCCGCTATAGCCAGGCACAATTTTTTCAGTGTTACTCCTGCAGACGTTCCAGACGCTCGGCAATAGAATTTGAACTCTGTTGGGAACTAGGCCTTCGCACGCAGTGCTTAGTCATCGCTTGTTCTCTCTCTTTTCTTGTACCCATTCAAGGACAACCCCGTGACTAGTTTTCTCCCTCCTCGGTGTTTGATCCTTAGAGACAAAGGCCGTCCAGATGCATGGAAGGAGATCTTTGGACCTCGAAAGAATGTAATAGGCAAGATTACAGAGGATGGTTTCCACTGTACACAGTGTGTAGACACTATCTCAGGTGCTCCAAAGTACAGTCATACTTGTTTCTAGCGGATCCTGGTCCGCGGACTTTCCAATCAAGTTATGATTGACCAAGAGCTCTTGATCAACAGCCGCATTGATTTCTTGTAAAACGCTTTTTGGTGTTTAACTCTTAATTTGCTTTGTCAGACAACCATTTTGGGGCAAAATTTTGACCCGGATTCACATACGGAAGGACTGATTCAAGGTGCCAGAGTTGAGAAATTACACGTATATTGTGCTACCAATGAAGATTGGTCAATTGGCATGTCAGAATAGTTTGATTTTACCGCAATCGTTACCATCCCTGATCATAGCTCTGGCGAGTCTTTCCACTGCCTCAATATTGGGACTTACCAGGCATGGGTTTGGTTGTTCTTTGAAGTCTTGAAAGGCATGGCCATCGCTAGGGCAACCAATCTCTTTACACTCACATGTGGCTTACTAACCTCGGTGGTTGATGCAGAAATGTGAAGAGAAGGTCGAGTTGATAAACTGAGCGGTCAAGAAGCGGCTATTCAAGACTGACCACCCTGACTTCATCGGAGCAATGGCGTAGAGGGAAACTAAAGAGATATGTCTATGCTTATAAATCCAGCATCCTGAAAATAGAAACATCATCTGATCTATCAATAATAGTAGACATTAACATCGAAAGAGACCCAAGCAGATGCGCGGGTGTTTACCGTGGCTTAATATGACCCAACAACCACTACACTCTCCAACCTGACATATTTTCTTGCAACCTACTCCGATGTCGAGCCCAAATATATTGAAGAACTCCACGTAAATTCCGAAGTGACGCAGACATCATCATTCCGGGAAGACAGAACACGCTTTAGATGACCGCCGTCATTGACAAGGCGATGCGTGTTCACCCTCCCACCGCATCCCTGCATGCCGCGCTAGGTTCCCCGAGGCGGACATTCAACCTTTGGTCGACTCACGCCAGCCGGAGTAAGAGATTATTATAAATTCTTGGATTTGGCTGCAGATGGAGAAGAGCAGATTTGGCACAAGATGTTCCCATAGACCGTCCTCACCATTTAGCAGTGGTCAATGTACTACAACCTAGCTGACTTTTCACAATCGGACACGCCCATGTAGCGGCGCTGTCTCGGAGCCGAACGTTCTCCTACGACCGAAAGGAAGTGTCCCAGCCTTCGCCGTACGGTGCTCGTAATCGCATTGAGGTGGAAGTAAGTAAAGCTTCTTCTATGTTGATTGCGCCTACGGTGCAACCAGCACCCGCCCGCCGCTAACGCACCGGCTCCAACAGCCTTGCATGTACGGGATTGCGAATCATACTTTCAAGATTGTTGTGGGAATTTTGATCTCGAGTTGGCCCCAGAGAGCTAGAACTGGCTGAACAAACTGCCGCTGTACCTCATTGGCAGGAGGCGCCTCTGAACATCAAGCCGACGCGCCGAAAAGAGCCCTTAACTAAACCAATCCAGGCCATCTGTCCGACAACAAGTCCCATACCGACTGCCATCTGCTCCGTACCTCCCAGGTCGCTGGTTTCTCGATGATCCACTGCCGGAATTTCTCCGCAACGGATTTCCTAATCGGGAAAACCAAGCCCGAAAGGGACGAAGAAAATGTTCTTCAGGGCTCCAACAAAGCAGTAGGCAGCGATGAATCCACATCAAAATCAGCGTCTCCATTCCAACGCCCTCGGCCCTCCCACCCACACTCAATCAGGAATCCTTATCCCTGTTAAGCGTGTGTGTGCGTGGTGTGCGAAGTGAGCACGAAAAGGGTCGCTTTAACCATGCCCGCCATCTGGAAACGATGAACGCGGCACGCTTAGCCTCATTATGACTCAAGACCGTATCCTCATACGAGATGTTAAAGCGGTGGGTCCCTCTAACCGGTGTACCAACTCTCTCTCTCTCACACACACAGACCCTTGCCTCTAAATTTGCCATTTTCCATGTGCCTTCAGTCCTGAGCGTCAAAAGGAAAATAGAAAATAGAAAGAGCAAGATACGTGTGAAAGACCCCCGAACAAAATCAATGTAGGGGCATTCAAGTCTTACAAATTAATCGTTATGTACCCGAATTTTCCCCGCCATCATAATAAACCCCCCATAAAAAAAACGGGGGCAAGCAGAAAGTGTAGCTGCCCAACAGGGAACTCATAAAAAAAAACCCCCCATACTCTTACACTATATTACACAACAAATTTTTTTTTTCGTTCTTCCGATACTAATACAAACCCCTCCTCACCGCTCACCCCCATCCCCCTCCAAAACAACCGACACCGTCTGCCCCTGCCCCTGACTCCCGCTCCTCCCCCTCGCGCCCGAATTGAATCGACTGATCACGCCCTCGACCCCCAAGCTCTTCCGCGACGGCGTCATCTTGCGCCACAGGCCATCTTGGCTGTCCTTCCTGCGCAGCGAAAACCCTTCCCCATGGCTGTCCTTCCTCCGCAACCCCAACCCGGACCCTTCGCTCCTCTTCCGCGCCAAGCCAAGGCCCAATCCCGACGCCTTCTCCTCCTGAGGCCCGCTGGCGCCGCGCGACGGCGGTCTGCCCGTCCCTGTCCCTGTCCCTCCTATCTGCGGCAGCGCCGTCAAGCCGACCGTGTTGTCCACGATCTCCGGGGGCCCGTGCAGCGCCTGCGCGAGGACGGCGTGGCGCTCGGCCGAGCCGTCACGGTTGGCGGCGTCCTCGTCCCTGTCACTCTGGTGATGCTGGGGAGGAGGATGGTCTTTCGCCGGCGTCTTGGGGCGCGCGGAAGGGTGATCTGGATCCGCGTCGCTGTTCGGTTTCGCGCTGCCGGGTAGCCCGCTGCTGTTGACCGGCGGCGTGGTGTTGGCGTAGCTGGAGATGATGCTCTCGGACAGCGAGCGCTGCGTGCCGGCGCGCTGCGGGACGGGGGGTCCCGGGGCCGGGCTGGACGGATTGGTGTCGGAGCCGAAGCAGGTGGTGGTGTTGAAGCGGTGGTGGCTCGGTCGGCTGCCGCCGGCTGAGGGTGGTGGCGTGGGTCGGATGGAATTGATCGAGGGAGTTCGCGTGATGGTTGGCGTGAGCTTGTAGGTGGGTGTTTTGGGCGTCTTGGGGCGCGAGGGCGGGTCTTTTGTTGTCGAGGGCTGGAGTGGCGGGGGCATCATGCTGATGTTGTCCGGGAATTGTGAGGCCACTTGTTCCGGGAGGGATGGGTAGGGCGGGAGCTTCTTGTTCGTGTTCGAGCGGACCGGGGTTTTGGGGCGGTTTGGTAGCGGGAAGCCAGAGTCGGACATGTTGCCTGTGACTGCGGATGTCGGTTGTGAAGAAGGAGCCGACGTTGCAGGCGATGGCAACATGGTCGTCGAGATTCCCAGACCTGCCATGCCCGGCTTCTGCCTGATTGGCGAGTCGGTGGGGGTGAACGGTTCTTGCAGCGAAGGCTTCCTGTTGAGAGGTTCGATTGAAAGATCGCCCCCGTACATGCTGTTCCGCATCCGATCAAGCTTTGTATTTGCGCGCTTGATGTCCTTCTTGTAACCTCTGTTATCGCGTTTGCAGCGAATCAGTTCATTGACATGATGCTGTATCTCCCTCTCCAACTGCTCGATGCGTTCGTAGGGATCTGCAGCAGGCTGATGCAAGGAATCGCCATTCTCCCGTGCGATCAACGCCTGGACGCGCCTCCGAGCTTCCACTGCTACAAGCTCCAGATATCCATCCGTGCTTGACGGAGTGCCCGGGATGAGATTCCTCGATATGGATTCTTTCGCCTGGCTCCTCATTTCGGAATGCAAAAGCTTCCGTAATCGCTCGTATTCATCCTGTACAGCGACCAGATCCTGTGCCTGGGCCTCCGTAATTTCCCTGAGCTCAGTGTTCTCCAACTCAGCCTGCTTCGCTCTCTCCTTGACCGCTTTCCGCTTGCGGGCTTCCTGAGCGAGAGCTTCTTCGTGCGCAGCTGCAAGCTTGGTCTGCTGGGTGTCCAGTTCCTCCAGATCAAGATGAAGTGCTTTGTTGACATGTTGAAGTTCGTAAATTTGTTCCTCCTTCTCTTCCAAGCGTTTACCCAAGTCATCGATCGTCCTCGTGAGTTCCGCAACAGTGTCCGGAACGGGCGTCCGCAACTGGGCTGCTTCCAGCTGTGTTGAGAGAAGGTCCGCACGCTGCTTTTCTTCAGCGACCTCCTTCTCGAGCTTATTTATATAGGACTGCTGAGGTTGGCTGCGCAGATATTCGATCTCTGCCTTGAGTTGCCTGTGCCGCTCATGCATCAACCGCCTCTCAATCTCCAGTTTGTACTCCGCCTCGCGGAGGTCGATCAGCAGTTCATGGTTGTTGCGGACCCGGACCTCGAGATCGGCAGCTCGGTCCTTGTAAGCATCCTTGCGGATAACCAGCAGTTCCATTTGGTCTTTCATCGTCTGTAGATGCTTTTTGGCCAGATCAAGCTTCTTCTTCAACGTCTCGACCTTGTCTTCTTCGTCGGCCGAGGATGTTGAAGTGTCGCCACCGTGACGCTCCTGTGCCGGCCGATCTGTTTTATCCAGGTCTTCCGGTGCTGTTTCTGCGGCGTCTGCGTCCGAAATGGAAGAAGGTTCCTTGCCCTTGCCCTCGGATAGCGGGACTTCTGGACTGAGCCCACGAAGGCCTCTGGTGGGAATGGTAAGGTGCGGGTGGGTTGCTGAAAGATGTCAACATATGGACCAGGTACCGCATCGAGGTTAATTACGTACGGCGACTGTCGTGAGATGCTTCTATATAGTGCAAGTACGTTTGCATCGCATCAAGCTCCTTTCGGTGAGCTTCCGCCAAGCTTGCAGCATGTGCCTCATGCGAAATGCGCAAATGCTGAAATTGGGATTTCAGGGTCGCGATCTTCTTATTCTGAGCGGCGATGGTAGCTTTCAGTTGCTCGTTTTCTGAAACCTGAGGCGCATGTGTCGCATGCTGATATGAAGGTGAGCACCCGCATGTGACATGGTACTTCGGCGATCCTTCGCCGCTATTGGGGAGAACTAAGGACAGGGATCTGCGTGACATACCTTTGATGGGGCGTTGCTGCTTTCCGACCCTGCAAAAGCGAAGGCGCTCGACGCTTCCGTCACCTCAGTGATTGGCGATCGCAGTAGGGAGCTCTTCTCGCTCTCGTCGCCCCGCTTGTCCCGCGAGCTGCGGTGGCCGCTCGACCGCGAATCGATGCTTGGTCGATGCGCTCGCGAGTCCCCCGCAATGCTCGAGCCTGCAATCACGCCTGACGCCCATCTCGAGGTGGCTGTGTTAAGGCTCAAGCTCTTCTTGTGCTGGGGCCCGTTTGGGACTGGCGCGGCAAGCACGAAGGGCGACGCCAACGTCTTTCTCTTGAGCGCAAGTGCATCTTCCCGAGTGGAGGCAGGGTCTTTGGCTTCATCGGGGAAGCCTTGGTTTTCCAAAAGTATGGACCCTGGCAGCTCAGCGATGGCAGGCGTGGGCGGGGCGGTGTGCGAGCGGGGCCTGCCACTGGGCGGGTCGGGATTCCTGGATGGAGAGGGCAAGGGATTGTTGAATGCTGGCGAACGGAGCATGTCATTCACGACTGCGAGGAGATTGGAGGCGGAGGCCACGGAGGTTATTGCTGTCTCGTGCAGGACAGAGGAAGGCACGAAGGCAGAGGCATCGACGGTGTTGCGGCAGTCGGCTTGGGCGAGTTGAAGGGGCTTGGGCCGGTGCCTCTTCTAAAAATTTGTCAGTGGTGGTGTTGTCGTGCACTTATTTGGAAACGGCGGACTGGAGGGAAAAGAGCAAAATCAACGGCGGGATAACGGCAGCCAGTTGCGCAACAATTAATGCCGGAATGCCCGTTTTAGAGTTAATGCAGACTTGACGCATGATGCCGCGAGGACAGGAGCTGGGGAAAAACCGGGCGCTGACCTTCCGCTTCTTGGGGAGAGCCACGTCTGAGGGCGAGTCCCACTGCAGGTGCTCGATCGGGTACTGGTCGACCGGCATCAAGCCGTCCACGCGATACGAGTGATACGCCTCTGCGGCATTGCGGCGGTCGCCCTTGGTCCAGGTGAAGAACTTCGAGGCCATGACGGGCGGAGCGAGAGACGACGACGGCGAGATGGTGGGAAAAAAAAAAAGAAAAAAAATTTCTAAAGGAAAAGAAGCAGGCAGGCCGTCACACAGGACAGACGGCCGGCATGGCTCGCGCTCAGCAGGTGGGCGGGGACCGGCACGCGACAAACGAAGGAATGGGCGAAAGATTTGGTGGAATGCTGTACGTAGGGAGAGGTGTGCATTTCAGACGGTGGAGCTCTTGCGCATAGTATAGCTAGTCAGCGGGATGGGGCGCGTAGGCAGCCCATAGGGCGGTCGGGCCTTGGATTGGGAGCTGCATAGCGGAGGCTAGTATACCGGGCACACTTGCGACAGAAGCAAGGGCGCGGAGGACGAGGGGGGCGCGTCACGCTGAAACGAGAGGCCAGCACCTGGGGCAGATGAAACAGTCGACGAGGCTGGAAGACTGTGCCGCGGGCCTGTTCCTGGCGCGCCAATTGCAAGAAGGGCGTAGGCGCTGTGGAGGATGCAGCGCGGCTGAGGATGTGGATATGCGGAGGGGCAGAGCAGGGCAGCTGGACGGCAGCAGTGACGTGGGCTTGGCGGCCGCTTACCGCTGCGACTGCTGGGAGCCCGGCGTGGCTGGCCAGGGCAGGGCAAGCTCTGCGCCTGTCAGCCCTGCAGCCGTGACAAGCTCAGCTCTTCTGCGAACCCCGACGCGCCGGCGCCTGGTCTATCCAAAAGCACCATCCTCCATCTGCTGCAAACGCCCAGCCCGTCCTCCTCGCCCACGCCTGCTAATGCCAGCTGCCTCCTAGTATCTAACTCAATCGCCCGCAGCACCTTCAAGGCGCCCAGCCCGCCCGCCCGCCCGCCGTTATGCCAGCAGCCTCGGCCTCTCCCCCGCCGCGCCAACGTCGTCATTCGCTCTCTGACGATGAAGGTCATGACGACAGACCATCTAGGCCTGACGACCACCGCCGCGACAGGCCCCGTCGGATGAGAGACTCGCCCAGCTCCGACCGCGATCGCGATGGCCGCCGCGAGCACCATCGCTCGCGCCGCCACCGCGACGCCTCCTCCGACTCGGTAGGCGCGTCGAACGAAGAGCAGCGTCCGGCGCGCAGACGCGGGAGGGACCGCAGCCGGAGCCGGAGCCGGAGCAGGCACGGTCGCCGGAGTCGCAGTCGCAGTCGCAGTCGCGACAGGAACGAGAGGAAGAAGCGCCGCTACGACGACCGCTCGACCAGCCCGCCGCGCCGCCACCACCACCACCACCACCACCACCATCACCGTTCAGACCGCCGCAAGGACCGCGCCGAGTCTCCCCGCCACTCCCGCCGCAGCAGGCACGACCGCCATGATCACCGCTCCCGCTCCCCCTCGCCCAAGCGCCGCAGGCCGTCCACTAGCGCCTCCCCGCCCCGCAAGCGCTCCAGCAAGCCTCTCCCGTCGCAGGAAGCCGCCTACCGTGGGGAAGCTTCCGGCGACGCTGCCGCCACGCCGCCGGCGGAGAAGCAGCGGCCGAACTTCAAGCAGACGGGGCTGCTGGCGCGCGAGGCCAACACGGTGGCGGGCACGGACATCGTGCTGAAGTACAACGAGCCGCCGGACGCGCGCAAGCCGCCGGCGCGCGACGAGTGGCGGCTGTTCGTGTTCAAGGGCGACGAGTGCGTGCGGACGGTCGAGCTGTGGGGCCGCAGCTGCTGGCTGGTCGGCCGCGAGGCCGCCGTCGCCGACCTGCTGGTCGAGCACCCCAGCACCAGCAAGCAGCACGCCGTCCTGCAGTTCCGCCACACCGTCCGCGTCGGCGAGTCCGGCGACCGCGACGCCCGCGTGCGCCCCTACCTCATCGACCTCGAGAGCAGCAACGGCACCCTCCTGAACGGGAAGCCGATCGAGCCGTCGCGGTACGTCGAGGTCATGGACAAGGACGTCATCAAGTTCGGGCTGAGCGAGCGCGAGTACGTGCTGATGCTGCCGCCGGCGTAAAAAATAAATAAAACGAAATGGGCGAGGTGGAGAAAGGAAAAAAAAAAGGCGGAGGCATCGTTCGTTGGCCCCTCTCGGATTCGGAAACCGAGGGAGGAGGGGGGAAAGTTACCGGTAAGCTCGTGGTGTATCGCGGCTCATGGGGTGGTAGAGACACTGAGAGCGGTCGAGGCAGTCACGGCAGTCGTCCAGACGGGATGTCGGCGAAATTGTTTGAAGGTTTTATGTCTGGACGGCTGCTTCGACTCCACATGCATGATGATTGCGTATATCATTGCAATGCTTTTCGGGAAAGGGCCCCCGTATTGAAAGGGTGAGCGTCATCGACGACGGTAAGCGGGATGGCGTTTGCTCTATATATCGAGTAATGCTAGGCGGGGTCGGAGATACCTCCTTTTTTCTTCTCGACTCTCAATGTACGTAGCAACGAACGGTCGGCCGGTCGGACGGACGGTCGCGTGCGTCGGGAACAGAAAGGTAAGGTAGTCTCGAAGGGGCAAGTCGCGCATGTCCGCAGTATCTCACGAAAAGTTAAAGCGCGTCGTCTCAAGGAGCTCTCAACACCGTAGGGCCCGGCACGACGCGGGCGTGCTTGTATGTATGCAAGCAATACGCCAATCAACACCACAGGCGATCATGATCGGACCCTTTTTATTTTAATTTTTTCTTGCCCACAGCCACCATATCTTCGGTCGCCTACGCAGCATTCGGCCCTTCCAGCCAGACGTTCGACGTTGGACTTAGTCGATCCTCATCCGGAAGAGCTGCATGGGTGGGAAAGATTTCTTGGGAGGGGAGATCCCGCGGGCGAGGGGAAGGGAGGGAGGGGGGGCGCGGGCGGGCGGTGGATTTTTTTTGTTTAGACTTTATTTGGGGGGTGCTGGCCAGCTTCAGACGATGAACCTTCTTTTCGATTGAAAATTGGGTCCCTGAGCCGGGGGGGGGGGTTGGTTGGCGAGGAGGCAAGAAAGACACACAGAGAGAGAGGGGGAGGGAAGAAGCCGCGGTTGCTAGGAAGGAACGGACGCAGCTCCGGGGTACTTGGTGTGGGAGTTGGAGCTGGGGAGGGGGCATGTGGAGAAGAGAGCAGCTGGCCCCGTTCTGTCGATGGCCCCTCCCGTTTCTCTCTCTCTGTGTGTTCCCCTTGGGCGCGGGCAGGCAGGGGGAGCGGCTCGGGGAAACAGTGTTATTTTCCTGTTTGGCGTCTTGGGCTCGCAGGCCGCGGTGGCCGTCGGCGTCCGAGGAGGGCCTGGGCTTGGGCTGGAGCGCTGGTTGGCGGGCTGCCCTTTTGCTCTGCAGTTGCTGTAGATGAACTAGTACCGGTAGGGGCGCGGTGCACCACGGCGACGGTAGTCGGGCCGAGAAGCGCTTCCTGCCGCTGCCCGCCGGCATTGGGCTCGGATCGTTGGCTCCGGAGAGAGCGAAGCGGAGCGGAGCGATGAACTGTTCGTGGTTTAGCAGCAGGAACACGACGTACGTCGGCCCCCGCCGGAGCTCTGCGGTTATGCAGTCTGTATCAATAAAGGAAGCGCGCCCCCTTCCATTCACGCCCCACGCCCCCGGTACAGCCACTGCCGCTGGCCGTTGCGGTGGCTGCGGTGTGCTGATATCCGTTCGACCTTTCTGTTTTTTTTTTTTTTTGCCGGCCGGGTATCCGAACACGCCTTCTTGGGAATTACGCCATTTCGTTTGGAGCCAGGCCTCTTTTTGGTTGGCGGCAAGCGCCAGTCCGCATGACTGCGAGAGGACTGCGACGACTGCGACGACTGCGACGACTGCGACGACTGCGACTTTGATCTTCGATCGCTTCGATCCGTTGCCCTTCCCGTCAACCTGGTTTTTGGTCCTCCCTCCCGGATGGTGCGACCTTCTACCCTTTTACCCGTCGCAGACCCAAGTGGCCTCGGCCTCCTTCTGCCGGCGCCTGTTAACGCTCGGTCTGTCATCATCAAACAGTAATCTTCGACAGCTAGCGGCTGTAGATACGAAAAAGAAAAAAGAAAAAAAAGGGAATGAAAACACGAGCTCCCCTATCGCCGCCCGGGCACCGCGCTAATGAGCGCACATTCGCCATAATGCAATACCGTTGGAGCTAAAGAAGGCTAAGCAGGAGCATTGCGTACGAGGTAAATGATGAAAATGATAACGGCCCTGCAAGAGAGAAGGAATATGCCGAGCAACTTAGCAATCACGCGTATGCCGACGGTAGCCGATACGTGCAGGATAAGAGCTGGTGGGAGCAAAACGAAGCAAACATCCCGGAGGTTGCGATCGGGTGCGTCAGAGGAAGCTGACAAGGGTCGGCGACCTTTTCTGGAAAAATGACGGAATGAGCGGGTTCCTGTCGATCGGGGAAACCTTCCCAAGCGGGTTCGGTAGGTAAATCTTGCGGGGAGGCCGCCATACAACACCAGATCGTCTCGTCTCCTCATCACCGCTTGTACCATAAACGCCGTGCGATCGTTCATCTTTCGGCCGTAGCAAGGCGAAACGGCCATGGAAGTATGGTGACAGCAATACCCCTTGGCTGTTGCAGCTCTTCGACGGCTGAAATGGTTGTCCGAACGTGACACGATGCAACTGGCATCGCCGAATATTTTACGCTCGGTTGATTGTTCTACCCTCCACACGCGCGACTTCGCTTGTCGTTTCATCAAGTCACTAGCTCTTTTCATTCTGATTGCCATCTACGCGTCATACTGACGTCTACTGGTATATTATACGATTTCCCCGGGAACCCCCCCCCCCAATTTCTCAAGTCACAAGCACGAGGTTTGAAGGAAAAGTAAAATACGGATAAAAAGAACGAAAGGGTCACAAACGGCCGCCACGAACATGCTCTCGCCCAACGCTCTACGCAGCCTCGCCCTTCTCGTAGCTCTCGCTCGCCTCGCCGGAGCTGCCTTGGCGTAGGTGGTGGCCGTGGGTGGGGTCGTACTCGGGTGTGCCGGGCACCTCGCCGGCGAGCTGCTCGAGCGTCTTGCGCTTGGTCTCCGGGATGAGCAGCGAGGTGAAGATGCCGAGGAACATGAAGAGCGCGTAGATCTGCATGACGTGGTTGAGCCACGGGGACGCGTTGTCCGCCGTCGCGCCGCGGGTGCGCAGCGGGCCGATGAGCACCTGCGCGATGATGGCGCCGACCTTGCCGGCCGCGGCCGACACACCGTGGGACGAGGAGCGGTAGCGCGTCGGGAAGCACTCGCCGGGCACGATGAAGGTCGTAGAGTTGGGGCCTGTTGGACGAGAGTAAAAGGTCGCGTCAGTTTTTGTGGGGAAGGAGAGTAAAGGTGGTAGCGAGGGGCTGACTGCTTACCGAAGTTGAAGAAGAATTGTGACAGAACGTAGAGGGCGAGCAGACCCTTGGAACCGATCTGGTGGTAGGCGAAGCCGATGATGCAGAAAAGGATGGTAAGGAGCGTGAAGCCCATCAGCTGGATGGGCTTGCGACCAACAGTGTCCACGGTCGCAACGGTGACCCAGTAACCGGGGATGGCGCCGGCGCAGATGAGGATGAGGTTACCGACGGCCGTGTTGAAGAAGTACTCGTACATGTTCTTGGTGTGGCTCGTGCCGTAGCCGATCTGCGTCAGGATGATGGAGTTGTTGAGACCGAGACCGTAGAAGGCGACATCGAGGAAGAACCAGGAACCCGCGGTACCGAGGAGGACCTTGCCGTACTTCCACTGGCTGTAATGGGCGAAGAAGTCGTGCCACGAAGCCTTGGGAACCTCGAGCTGAGGAGACTGCTCCACCATAGCCTGGACACGAGTAATCTCATCGGGATGACCCTGGTGCTCGCCGGCCTTGTAGGCCTTGACATCAGCGCCGGCCTTGACGATGTCGCGGGCAACATCGAAGGTGTAGCGGGGAGTCTCGGGGATGGTCAAGCGGTAGTAGAGGGCGACGCAGCCGGGGACAGCACCGAAGCCGATGATAATACGCCACATCTTGTCGACAGCCAGACTGCAGACACCGGTGCAGGTGGCAGCAGAGGTCGCGCTCTCGAGGGACTCCTTGAAGCCAGCCGTGACGATCAGAGCAATGATGGCGGCGCCGAACTGACCGAAGCCTTGCATGGCGAAGACAGAGCCCATCATAGCACCTCTCCACTTGGTCGTAGCGAACCTGAGTTGGAGTCAGAATCCACCTGTACAACGGGTCTGCGAGGGCACTTACTCAGAGGTAATGATGGAGGAGAGAGGGTAGTCACCACCGATACCGATACCCATGAGCACACGCCAGAAAACCAGGAGGCCGACAATAGACATGGACTGGGAGGGAGCAGACAGGGCCTGAGCGAGCGTAGCGAAGATGATCAAGATGAGCTCGAGACCGTACATCTTCTTACGGCCGACCATGTCCGCGAGAATACCGAAACCGACCTGGCCAATGACGGTACCAGCGCTGGTGGAGACCTTGATGGAGGTGTCGGCGGGCTCGGGGATCTTGCCCTTGTTGTGGTGCCAGTAGGCCACGCCCAACATGGGAGTGGCCAGGTTGATGGCGAAGATGTCGTAGGCATCGGTGAAGAAACCAATGCCGGCGACGACAATGGCACGCACGTGGTACCAGCCGAAGGGAGCCTTGTCGATCTCGGCCAGGGCAAGGCGTCTGCGCTCGTTGGGGTCCGCAATGTGGGCTGTGCAGGTGTCAGCGATGAGAGACAGGACAGGGCAGGGCAGAGCAGAGCAGAGAGAAGTGGTGGGAGCGCACCGTAGTCATTGTGGAAGTTGTGGAACGCGGCGTTACCGCCTGAGGTCTTGTGGACAACCGGAGCAGCCATGGTTGGCGAGATGCTCTTCGGCAGGATTGGGATCGGGGGGGCAGCAGCGGGTGGAGCACGGCGGCAGAAGAGCAGCCGGCAGAGCAGCAGGAGCAGGAAGGGCTTAAGTAGGGGCTGTTTCGAAGGCACGGGTTGCAATGGCTTGTAAAATCTGCAGTGGTAGTGGCACAGAGCTAGGCAGCTTTCGGGGCTTTGCTGAAAACGCCCATGTGGCCGGGCGCTGGTACGGCGCGGTAGCAGGCACAGGGCGACAAGGCCAATGAGGGCAATGCATGGCTGCACGAGCAAGGTTGGATGACTAGCGGGCGGGAAACTCTGGATCTGCTCTTCGATGGGCGGAAGGGCGGTTGGGCCCTGCCAAGCGCGACCAGGCAATTCCAAGAGCGAGTGCCGCAGCGAAGAGGGCGCAAGAAGCGGGCCAAGGCTGGGCAACTGTCAGCTCCCGCGGCGTGTGGCGTGCGTACGGCCGCTCCAGCACGGAGGAGGCCGTCCAGATGCGATGTCGAGCGTTGGAGGTGCGGGAGCCAATCATACCCCCCACGTGTTCCACCATCCAGCCAATCACGCCCCGCCTCCGCGCGCAACGTCGAGCTTATTCCCACCTCGCCCCCCTTGCACCACTGCCGAAAACGTCCGTCCTCGACGCCTTTCTCTGCTTCAACTCTGTCCATTCGCGTCATCCAGACGACGCAAGACTGCTCCTTCGACCAGGTTGCGCGTGCCGTGAGTGCGCAATCTGGCAAAGTGCCCGTAGCGGATCCTTCCCTCGGGTCTCTCCAAGCACCTGTTCTCGCGACCGCCTGCCGCATGGCGTATTGATTGCTCCAGTGCTCCCACGCCAGCTGGAAGCGTCAAGACATTTCCAAGACCTTGTGCGCCGCCTTAGGCACCCCTCAAGCAACAGTCCAGAGATGCCAATGCCACTGTGGCTGCCGACAAGAGATGATGAGCAGCGATAAGCCTTTTTGGAAGAGCTCGCGATTCCTCAGCCCTGCAGCCCGCACACGACCTGATGCTGTGTTTCGTTTGGGACGCGAAGGCCTCGCTGCCGTTAGTCAGGAATTGCAGTGGACGCGAACGCGAGCGGCGCCGCCGTGGGGTGGGGGGGGGGGGTTTGCTCCCTGAGACATCTCCACGTGCGGCAGCACTGCCATTCCCAGTGGACGAGCCGCGCCTGACTTCCGCCTCGCCTCGTTGGCCGTCGTTCCCTTAGCTGCATCTGCTCTTTCTTTCCAGAACGTCGACGGCTGTCACACTCATCGCCCCATCCCGGCTCCCGACCCAGCCCACCAGACACTTCAACGCAGGAGCATCCCAGCCCACTGGTCGCTAACTCCACTCGGTTGCCGCTGCGCCCCGCTCGGCGATCTTCCTCTGCATGCACCGTTTTCTGCAGAAGGCCCGTCTACGACCGCGGCTCCGCCCCGATCCTTGCGTCAGATGTCACAGTACCCCTACCTTTCCGCCCGTCTCGAACCCTTTGGTCTGCTTTTAGAAGTCTTCCCTGCACGTCACGGGCATGCGCCCACCTTCCGCTCCTAGCTTAAATGGACGGTGCTGCTACGCGAATCAGCCTTGCAAAAGAAAGAGAGCAAAAATGATCGAAGTCGAATCGCGAATTCCGATAACGCCACATGCGGCATCAAACCACGTAAACGCCCCGTAATTGCCTCCAGAGTCTTCCTCGTGCGTCTCAAGTGGCGTCGGAAATTGCCTAATTCATTATGCGTGCAGTCGCAAAAATTTTTAAAAGGGTGCGACTGGACTGATGATTGGCGCCTCTGCATCGATCATGAGGTGACGCCTCGCCTGAACCTCGCGGTTGCCGGCCGTCGGCGGTGCCGACTGATCAGCCGCATCGCACCTGATTTTGGCATTCGTATTGTTGAGGCTGCAGTCTGGACCTCCGTAATCGTTGGCCGATGTTCCGAAGGACCGCACTATTTCGTGCCCAATCAGAGGCTTTGCGGCATCACAGAGCAAGCTTGCGCGGCTTGCGACCACTGTCCAGACCCCTCCAGGCCAAAATTCTTCAACTTAAACTCCGCTCATACTTCTTCCGCTACGTTGCTCTTTGTCCCCTTTCTTTTGCCTTTCCTCCTCTTAGATAGCCTCTTAGTCCCTGTTTCCTGTCAGCCTAGCGACTTCGACAGAATAGCCTGCACACCTGTCCTGATCATCCTTTCTGACTACAAGATTTGTCAATCGGGTCGATACTCATGCTATTCGCGACTCGTCGAAGCCAGCTGTCTTCGCATTGCGCCGACACGTAGTCGTGGTCCACCCTGTGCACGCTCATTTCGGCGTTGGCGCAGCCCAATGGTTTTCTCGGGTATAACAGCAAGCTTGGAACACGAAGTTTCAGACACAATATTCTATCAGTACGCATGGACTACAGATACGATGTTCCAAAGGAGCTAGTTGCCAGCTTGTGTAATGTTGGACGTTACAACGCCACGGAACTGAACGTTGTCGGTTTGTGGGAATTTCACTGCTTACTTACTCTAGGAATCTCAGGTACTTGACTACAACGCATCCAAGCCTACGCCGCTGCCCGTGCGTCACTCGAGCCCGATATGAAGGGAGTGGAACGGGAAAGGGGAGGAAGACTCCTAAAGTTCTATCTTCCTCTGCGTAGTCTGGTTCTGTGAAGTGTCTTCTCAGTCTCTCCTGGGTTGGTTTCGCTTCTTTCCTCGGGCGTAAGTGAAGGCCTCTAACATGAACCATCACCACATACATTCGGGCCCAACACTGCTGTAGTCTTTCAATATCACTCATGAAATCTATACCCTATACCTCTAAAGTTTTGAGTAACCAAGCTGCGTCATTGATTAAACCGATTTAGAGGCCCCGCCACTTTTTTTTTTTTTTTTTCAGAAGAAGAATTTCCAACCTTGGGCCGGAATGCTGGCCTTGCCTTAAGAAATGGTCGGTGAAGTCCACATCTTTTCCAGATCCGATTTTAAATAACTAATAAACGGCAAGAGCTCTGATAACAAGGAAAAGTCATGGTGAGACCTAACAGGAAGTAAGTGTAGCAACAGTTGGTCTCAACCTTTCCCGAAAAAAAAAGGTGTTATTCACCATAACAGAAAAGTGCTATATTTAATTGCGCAGAAATCTGCACTACGATGGAATTTTCTTTGTGAACTACAACAGCTGGGGTGAGAAAACGAAGAACCGATACTAGTCACCTGTAGCATCTCTCCTCTATTTTCGCCACCACTTTCATCGACAATGTTACCATCTCCTTGAGCCGAACGCACGCGGTCACGCAAAGTACCTATTAGACGAGTCAGCAAACCACCCCTCCTCGAAAATCATCAAAAAAAAAAAAAAAAAAGCGCAAAACATACCTCGGCTCATCAAAAACGTGGTACCTATGGCCCCTGACACCCTCACCCCTGAACAGCGTCGGGAAGCGCAGACCGTACGGGACCTCATTCTCGTGGATGAACTCGTCCGAGCCCTCGGGCTGGCCGACGACGAACTTGCCGACCTGCAGCTCGGTGTCGGTGATGGTACTCCTGCTTACGCGGGCGTAGCCGGTGCGGCGGAGCCCCTTGTACAGAATGTACTCGCACCAGCGGTCCCAGTCGCTCGGGTCGATGTCGCGCATGCCGCTTATCTCGCTAACGTACGTGTTGTAGTTACCCTCCTTGGGCTTGGTAACGAGGTACGACAGCAGGATGCTGGGACGCGGGGACGAGCCCATGAGCTTCGACAGGTACTCGGTCTGCAGGCGGCGGTCCTCCGGGTCCTCCTCCTGTCCCGAGTGGAAGACGAAGACGTCGACCAGCTCGCCGTACGCGTCGAGCGTCGCGTGGATCGCCGGCGCCAGCTCGCCGACGGGGGACGGCAGTAGGTGGTGCGTCGAGTTGAGGATCGGAAACTTGGACAGCAGCGCCGCGCCCCACGTATGTTTGTTCGGCCCGGGCCCGAAGTCGACGTACATGCCCAGGTCCTCGGCCAGGAACTGCGTCGTGTCGCGGTTGCCCATGATGATGCGCTCCGTGTCGCTCTCGAGCAGGCCGACTACGTCGAGCTCCATCTCCTTGATCAGGTCGCGCATGCGGCGCTCCGACGACCACATGTCGTTGTCGAGCGTGAAGTGGATAGTCCAGATGCCGGCCGTGATAACCTTGTCGTTCGCGTGGTAGGGCGTGTAGTCGTAGGATGGGAACCGCAGGTAGGCAATGGATGCGCCGAGCAGTTCGAGCCCAAGGAGCACGTACAAGTAGTATGAGCGCGTCTTGCGGGCAGAAGGAGATGCAGGCTTGCGAGTCTTGGAGTAAGCTGCATTGCTGGGAGAACTAGTGCTGGCGAATACTCCAGCACCAATGCAAAGCATCATCGCAGTCATGACCCAGTCCGTGTGCTCACGCATCAGAGGTCCGCCAGGAACAAAGGCGTATGCGACAACCCAGACGTGGGCGAGCACTAATATATTGTAAATGAGGAATCCCAGGCCGAAAGTAGTTGCTGGGCTGTGGCGGGCTGCTGAGGAGATGAGGACTGGCGCGACAGCCATGACGTAGGCAGCCAGAGTGAGAGCACCGTAGTATCCGAACCAGTTGCCATAGCCAGTCAAAACAGCTGCACCAACAGCGCCAATGCCGTAGAATGTCCAGCTGCCAGCGAGTCTGGGGTAGAAGAGGCCGATGATCAGACCGGCGCCCATAGCGAAAAGGGTGTAGGCACCGTGGGGAACTGAGAGTGGGCCGCGGACTGGGTATCCCTCCCAAACCCAGAGGATCATAGTACTTGTGTCCGAAAGTAGGGAGTGCATGGCAAAGAAGAGACCGGCAAGACCCAGGCCGGAAAGTACGGGAGATCCCTTCTGCGGGCCCGGGGCGGGGATGTCCGCACCATTGCTTGCCGTAACTCTGGTGGAGCGGAAAATTGCAAGGATAGCGAGCGTAATGCCGAGCTTGTTCCAACCACCATTGGGCGCATGCATAATGGGCCAGATCGGGTTGTTAGTCCAGAATGCAAACTTGGCAATGCTTGAGGTAAGCAGGCCCAGCGTGAAGGCCGAAATACGGGCCTCCAAGCGGTGAGGTTGAGAGCGTTCAGCGTAGAAGGTGGCGGCCCATCCAAGACAGGACATCCACAAGCCAAATCCAACGGCGAAAAGGCGCTTATCGGGGGCCGTAACAAGGTAGGAGAGCAGCCCGGAGAGAGAAAGGAGATGCACTGCACGGATGTTCCGGGTGACCAAAGCACGGAGAGGACGGATTCCGAGCAGGAACGGGGACACAGTGCACATAACCATGACCTCGTAGCCTGAGATACCCATGTACCAGAGAGGGAAGTCTGTGGGCGTTAGACATGCAAACATCTTTGTAGCCAAGGGATCTTACACCACACGCAGAGGCCGAGGGAAGTTAGCATGGTCCAGAAAACAAACTACACAACGGTCAGGCACAATCTCTGAGCAGAGGCAACATTTCAAACATACACCATTGTATACATCCGCAGCGGCGTCGAAGAAGGCAGACCATTGGAAACCTGCAGCATAGAGGTCCGCAATCTCGCGGTTTTTCCTAGTATACTTAGCTCGTTGTATTCGCCGGAGAGACGGGATTGACATACTCCTTCTCTGCAATGCGCTCGGCTTGGGAATTTCTGCAAATCGGATACATATCAGAGACAGACTTGGCAATGGCTTATTTCTTCCTGCCTAGAAGCTATCTACTTCGGAAGCCAAGAAACATACCCTCTACTGACACCTCTGATGTCCTTGACGACAATCTCGAAGCCAGAGAAGTCAAACACAGTGACAGCGTCGAAAGCAACGTCAAGAAGGACGAGGGTCCACTCGAAGAATGCATAGATGGTGTAGGCTAAAAGGTCAGATCAATTAATACGTAGCCGGACGAGCATCGTCAACTTACCTCCCGGAACCTTGTGGACCTTGTGCTGGATGAAGAAATAGACCAACGGCACAATCGTTCCGAAGAAACTGGTTGCGAAGATCTTCCGATATTTGATAGCCTTCGCATTGGGCGGGCTGAGCACGTAGCAGCCGTAAGTCCACGGAATGGTAGCCACCAAATAGGAGATCATGAAAATATCGTGCCAATCATGGTCGTCCGTAGAGGTAATGTAGGTCCAGCCACCGCATGTTAAAGTGCGAAAGATTCCAACACCGGCAATGAATTTGGGCAGAGTTGCATTCGGCCTAGCGGTAAGGACGTACCAGAGAGCGACGAGTGCGAATCTTGGGCCTGTTGATGCGACTTAGCACCGCCAATATTAAATATATCATTTCAAGGTCGTACCGGCAGTCATTGCGATGAAGACCTGGAAAACACTGCGCTCGGGATAACGGTCGCCAATGGTTGCAGAGACGGAGGGGAACCATTCTTGCGGATATCCGTAATGCTCATTCTGCACGATTTTGTGGTAATGGAGGTACCTATATATCCGTCAGCTACTGTGCATGGTCTCCGATTGCATCTCTCTTACATTCCGACTACGAGAGCTCCCAGAAATGCCGCTAATTATTGGGTCAGAGGTCGTTTAGCTATCTGGGGTTGCGGAAGGTGTCGCGAGCGTACCATAGGCGACCACGGTATGGGTATACGACACCCATTTGCCATTGAACTAGACAAGAGAGCCAAGTCAACATATACAGCGCGTTTCGGAAGGCCAACGGTGAGGGAGCGGGGCCTTACGGCTGCGACGGTGTCGCCATCCTTGTACTTCGCCATAGCTTCTTAACAGCTGGCCATTCGACGGCGTTGACGAAGGGAAAGAGGGAGAAGGTACAAAAGAGTGTGGGGAACAGAATTGAGGATGTCCGTCGGTGACCGAATGCAGCTGCAACGGCCGTAGCAAGTGAGAAGGTCGAGAAGTCTCCTGACGGAGGGATTGTGATGGAGGCGCAGGGCGCGGCGCTCACGGCCTCGGACAACGCGGCAGGGCTGCGCGCGCCAAGCAAGCAAGGGTCCGCGTTCGCATGTGCATCGTTCTCTCCGCCCTCCGCCGCTTGGACCAAAAAAAGTTCAACTCCGTCAGGCTTCAACATCCGCAACCAACGTTCCCCGTCAACACGCAGGCAGCCACGCGCAGATCCTGACACGGCTCTGGTCACTACTTTTGAGTTCTAGAGCTTGGAGAACCCCCAAGCAATATGGCCGGCGCCGCCGATAAAGCACGCTTCTACCTCGAGCAGTCCATTCCCGAGCTACGAGAGCTCGAGCGGAAAGAGCTATTCTCCAGGGTATGTGTCCTTGTTGCGTCTAAGCATTGTCGCGCTGACCCACCTTAGGATGAGATCACCGCCATTGCGAAGAAGCGAAGCGAATTCGAGCACATTCTGAACGGCCGTGGAACCTCATCCCCCTCCGACTACGCGCGCTATGCGGAATACGAGATGAACCTAGAATCTCTGCGGAAGAAGAGGGCGAAGCGCATGGGAGTCAAGGCTGGCGGCCATAGTGGGCAGCGCCGCATCATGTTCATCCTGGACCGCGCCACAAGAAAATTTCACGGTGATTTGGCGCTCTGGTTCCAATACCTCACATACCTGCGCTCCCAAAAATCGACTGGCAAGAAGCTGAAGGAGGTCTTAACATCTGTGCTCCGCATGCACCCAACGAAGCCGGACCTGTGGGTGTGGGGCGCCCGCACTGCGCTGGACGTGGATGCCGATATGACCAGTGCGAGAGGGTACATGCAGCGGGGTCTAAGATTTTGCAAGAACTCAAGACAATTATGGCTGGAGTACGCGAAACTGGAGATGCTCTATGTCGCTAAGATTGCCGCTCGGAGACAGATTCTGGGTCTGGATCAAGAACGCAAGAAGAAAGAAGAGACGGCAGAGGATCCGGATGCGGACATGATTGCCCTGCCCGAAGTCACCGCAGAAGATATTAACCCCAGCCTGGCCAAAGATGACGGTGTGGACGAGGTGGCGCTACAGAATTTGGCAAACACTCCGGTGCTTCAAGGCGCCATACCGCGAGCCATCTTTGATGAGGCAATGAAGCAGTTCCATAACGATCCTAAGCTGGGCGAGCAATTCTTCGACATGTTCGCCGAGTTCGACCGGACACCATGCACTAAGAGTCTGCTCCAGCATGTTGTCGATACTCTGAATAAGAGGAACCCGACAGCCGTCTCCACCCAGATTTGCAACTTCAAGCTCTCCCTGTTCGGTCTGGAGCCAACCTCTCCAGAATTCCCAAGCGCGCTTGGAAAATCTCTTCAGAGCATCAAGGCATCCATGCAGCAGTCACCCCTTACAAAACATCTCTTGGCAGAGAAGGCCATCGCTTGGATACTGCCGATCCTGCGGAAGGAGGAATTGGACGATGCGCTGCGCAAGGTGTTGTCTGCCTCTCTCCGCCAGTACATCCGTACCCTCCAGAACGAGGAGCAACTCGCGAACATCGTTTCCTCATTACAGCAGGCAAAGCAAGTGGATGATATACGCATACTCTTAGAGTATTGGGCGAAGCAATGGCCAGGCAGCGATCGTCTGCTTCAAATTCAGGCATCGATGGAGGTGTGAGAAAGTATTTGCAGTATTTTCCACAGCCTCTTCATATCATTGTAGTGATCAGAAAGCCCGGGGCAAGAACGGGTACCTCAATAGTCAGGGGAGCCTCCCTTGCGAGCGCTCTTCTTGCTGCTCTTGAGCTTTTTCATCTTCAACCTGGCTTCATTGCCAGCCTTCTCCCTGAACGGGATGTTAGTCTTCTACGCATCAAGACTTGACGGCCATAGATCACATACAGCTTTCGGACTCGCTCCTTCTGCTCTTCGGAGGTCTCGCCGGGCACAGCGCTCTTCCCGGCGTCGACGATCAACTGATGAAGCTTCCGAAAGCAAGCATGAACATTGTCGGTCTGCTTTCTGCTATCGTCCGATTGGATGACCAGGGCATTGGAGTTGGCGGCATAGTAGCGTGAAGAGCGGATCTCTTCATGGAGGATAGTTGGAAGAAGTGGCAGCAGAGCGTCGAGGGGAACGCGCACAGTAGCCTTGGAGCTGACTCTGTAAGGGGGTTAGTGATTGCCTATATAGGAAAATATTAAGCCGGGAAAAACGGTACTTGTTCACGTTTTGGCCGCCGGGCCCTGATGATCTGCTGAATGAAACGTCGCATATGTTTTTGGGGATCGTCTCGGGATCGAGCTTCTCCAGCCATTTCCGCGCTGCGGCCAGGTCTTCCTCAGACGCTGAGGCTGCGTGGCGGCGCGAGGCCAGAGAGCGCGCATTCAGAGTCTGCACTACCGCCGGCCGTACAGCAGCTGGTCGCAGGACAGCAGGTGCGGAGGTGACACGCAGATTGTGGTGCTGGTGGCTAAGATGGCGGAAGAGGCGTGCCGCAGAGACATTGAGGCTGGCCATGGTCTGGCAACCACAGGCGCGGGCGTTGGGAGTGTGGCGCGAAGTTGCAAAGCGCTGGTTGCGGTCGGCTTTCGCGAGATCTCCCGCCGTCGATTCCTCGGTAGAATTTCTGCTATTTATAGCAAGAACGGTATTTTCTCTTCATTAGCTTTTGCTACCACATCTACTTTTCGTCTACTACTTTCTTTACTTGTTCTTCAACTTCTACGTGTCTCTTATTGTCAAATTGCAAGCACAATCGGCGCGCGGCCAGCGCGATCCCTGCAACCCGTGTCCGTATTGGGCAATATCCTCGCGAGCAGGCTTCGCTGTAAATCCCCTCTCATCGGACCACTTGTGGCTCGGTTTTGCCCAATTCCACCCTGTTCACTGACTCGTCCTCAGCCACCACCCCCTATAAAATAATATCCCGAGATTTCCAATCCCAAAGCAAGTCCTGAGAAAGAGCAGACCTCAGCAGACACGCCGCACATGAAGCGAGAAGTACAATTTCCGCCTGCCACCAATCCTATGCGCTCTATCCTACATGAAAGTATTCACTTGACTATACCAACACGGCTGGGAGATGCATAGACCCCTGAAACAATGAAGAGCTTCATCATTGGTGCTTCGACACTAAAGCGTGAAACGCTTTTTTGCTTTTGACCTAATTTCGACTACGATGTTCAATGTGCGATGCCTTACATATGCTCACTGTTGGAATTCGTGTTCTCTTGGAGAACACTGCTTGGCCCTGCCTCGCCTCATTAGAGTAGCTCAGAACCTAAGATTCACTGCCGTCATCTTACTGGCATCCATCAATCAGCGGATTTTCTGATGAAAATTTCTATAGGATGTTTTGCATTTATCATCCCAAGTCAAGTTATGCTAGACTCGTCCCCGCATTCTTCGCGCCTTCTGGATCGAAGACGGATACCTCGATCTCCATCCTCATTTTGTCGTCTCCAAGCCGACCGACCTGTACACGGGTCCAAACTGGATGATTATTGGACATCCACTGTTTGAAATTTCTGACCACAGAATCTTGAGCCTCCTGATCCAGCTGAATATAGTAACTGTTGATCCTGTAGACTTGTGGCCAACCCTTACTGCCAGCATCCTTGAGAGCGGTATCAGCGTTGACGAAGGCCTGGTCGATCTGTTCAGGTAACTCATATTTTCGTCGCAGAAGCCTCCTGATTACTCATTAGTACATAAGTACTCAAAGCTAAGTGTTTGAGGGAGAGAAAGAAAAAACATGGTTACCTTGCCCAGCACATTGAATGTGGTCACCAACGCGAACAGCTGATGAATACCAGTGACTCTTTCTAGCAGCCTCACCAAATCCTTCATAAGCGTATTGCCTCATTGAAGCCATGTTAGGGTTGACGTGTGGGTGCGTAAGTAGAGAAGTAGTTACTCAATTCGCGACGGAGGAATTGGTATATAACCACTGCGGCGTTGTGACATGCATAGTTGCTAAAAATAAAAAGCACACTTGGGAACTTCGCTCGTTTAGTCAGTCATACGCGTGGACCTGGAGCAGCGTACCCAGAAATCTCATCTGCGGAATATATACTCAGCCTTGGCGCTGCGTCATCCCGCGCTATATACTTACCTGAGAAAGGAATCCTTCCCGGCATACCCTTCTGCAAAATTCTACACATTTATGTTTTGTAAGCCGATCACTCAATCATTGCGTACTTGGCGCAATGGGAACTTTGGAATTCTCCTCTCACCGGCTTACGCAAGACGAGCACCTAAATCCACTGCGACAACGACCAGAACGTATGCATCTAGGGCATTCGAAACGTGTAGGAAACTACATGCAAAGGTATTCATCAAGGAAGCTCTTGATTGGAATGAAAGGCATAGGAAGTTAAGAGCAATGAACTTTCCTTCAAATTATCGACGGGATATCACAATGGTGCTGATCTCATTCAGTGCGTCAGAAGAAGACCACTTTGCTCGCGTAGTGATGAGCGCGAGCTGCCCTGCACTTATTCTGTAGAAGGAGATGGACGGCAGCCCGCGTCTAAGTCTACGTGCGGCTCTTGCGGTAGCGCATCGAGTACCTTCAAAGAACTCTACAGGAGCTTTCAATTAACGTGCATAGCTGTATTGCACGCCTGCACGACCCTTATGCTAGACGCACCGAAGTTGGATCATCTTGTGATACGGCGGGATCATCAGGAATCCTGTTTGTACTTGAGAAATTGGAGTGGGCGTTGATTGCTCTGGACTTCCAGCGGGAGTAGCCCTGGCTCTGGGTAGTCGATGAGAAACTCTTCTGAGATAGTCGAGCGTCAGAAGAGAAGTACTATAATCCTATCTGCAGAACCGACACTACGACTCGCTCAAGGAGCTGAGCCTTGAATGCGGCGGAGAATTGCAAGCCGAGCCAGCAGTATACGTCCTCCACATGGTACACCATCCTGCTTCATTCTCCTGTGAAACGGTCTGTTCTGAAACTGCAAGCCGCAGGTAAGATGTCTCTGTTTTGCGCCGTAACGCGGGGAGCCAAGTTGAAAGGACGTTGCTGATGAAATGAGTTCCCAGGTTCCTGCAAAAGTAAGCTACCAGTCGGCGGGAGAGATCGGCAGCTTCGCCCAGAAGCACCGAAGGGCACTCGGCAGCTTCGAACGAAGTTCCGTCACAGCCACGCATTGTACTTTATCAGCTATGTTGATACTGTTGAACACTATAACCACAATTTGGATGGGATTACCTCCGCGAACAACAACGGAAAAGGTCGAGTCTGGGTTGAAAGTGTTGGAGGAGTTGTTCACTGCACTGGAGACCGGCGGGAAGGATTCTACAGAGCTCGCAAAAGCTGTATTAGCCGTCCTTCAGCGACCTGACTGCTGCCCCCAGTTCCATCGACGGATCAGCCGCTGGATGGCCATGATGCCAACCCTTCCATGCAAACCGGCAATCCTTTTTTTGAGCCGCAATTCCTAGGAAGAGAGAGTAGCGACGCATGCTTTCCTATTGGACTAACTACGTTGTTAACGGCTGTTCCAGAAGGGTTGAAGTCCTGCCTGCGGATCAGTTCGAGGAGCGACTCTCCAGTGCGTAATTAATAAACCCTTTGTACGACCGCAGAACAGCAGGTGTAGAGAGGACGGGCAGAAGGCCTTGGCGACGAGAAAGATGGCGCAAGAGGGAAGGCATGCCGCAGAGACTGAGGGTTGGCCGTGGTCTGCGGGCGGCTGGCGCGGACGCGCGGGCGGAACGGCGTTGGCGGTGAGGATGGCGTGGGGGCGTGCTCTTGGACGTTTGGAGGACGTGTTTGCAGAGAGAGGGCTGGTTGCGGCGGGCTTGGCTGTGCGCGGGTAGGCGGGCGCGGACGCGCAGACCAGGATGGCAGCTGCACTGCCTGGCACAGCTAGCGCGACCAGCGCCGCCGCGGCCCGAGCAGGCCCGATCTCGCTTTTCTGCTGTCCAAACCTCCCCACTACTCCGTAGCCTCACTCTCTCCCACTGCTGTTGCTCAGCCCACTGCCGCTGCCGCTGCCGCTGCCGCTCTGCCATCTCCCCAACGGCCGCCCGCCGCAACAGTCCCCGCCCTCGTGCCCCCCGGCCTCTGCCTCAGCGTCGTGCCCCCAGCCCCGCGTCTGATCGTTGCGCCGCCAGTGTTGCCTCTCGCCGCCCGCGACCGTCCGTCTGGCTGCGCTGCGCGGCTCTGCTCTGCCCGCCTCCCAGCCCGCCTGCAGCCAGCCAGCCAGCCAGCCCGCCCGCCCGCACGCCGCTCTCCTCGTATGCTTTGAGTTGAAGCGTGGCCTGCTTCCCCCCCGCCGCGGCTGCCCGCTCTGCGTAGCTCTGCCTAGATGACGACCAGAAGCCCGCCAGTAGAGCCTGAGGAATTCCGCGGCCAGACGCTGACGCCCGTCTCACCGAAGCCCATTCACTACCCTGCGCCCGCCAACATCCCCGTGCTTGAGAAGCAGATGGATCCCGTCTTCAATGACACCGCAACCCACTACCCGCCCGATGACGCCCAGCAAGACATGCAGAGCACCCACTCGTCGGCCGACTCGCTGTACGCCGACCAGCCCCAGCAAGACCCGCCGCTCGAGCCGCCGCCCCAGCAAGACGACGAGTACGCGCGGTCGCTGGCGTTTGAGGATGGAGAGGGCGCGGATAATCAGGATACCTCAAAAATCCAGAACTTCGCACATTCGAGCTCCGTCCCCGCTGATGCGCCCAGTGACGCTGCCCAGCCGCCCTACGCCACCAGCCAGCCCTATGCGCCGCCAAACGGCAATGACGGCGGTGTTGACTTCCAGGCCCTGCTGGACAACCTAGCCAATGCCTCTGTTCCTGCCGACCAGAATGCTCAGCCGCAGCAAAACCCATCCCAAGTCCCTGCTCCGCCCGTCCAGACGTCTGCGCTGCCCGGCAACCCCAACCTCCCTCCTCGCCCTCCGCCTCAAGAGAAGCCTGCCACGCATCCCAACTACACGCCCGGAGATGACATTCGCTCCTACCACCCCCACAGCCAGAAAAACCCCGCCGCCTCCTACCGCGCCCAGCCCGGCCTGCCGCCCTTGATGACACAGGGCCAGGCCCCGGGTGCCGCCGGCGCGGGCCTGCCCCAGTCTGGCTACCAGCAAACCCCTGTCTCGGCAATGTCCCAGCGCACTGCCAGCCCAGCAACCCCCAGCTACCGCCAGCGCGACTCGCTTGACCGCCGCAACGACCGCGACCAGGTCGATGACAGCGATGTGCCATGGGGGCCCGAAGTGCAGAAGCTGTACGACGAGTTCCTGCAAGATGAAAGAGTATACGTGACCGAAGGCCAATGGGATAAGTTCCCGCCCAACTCGCGCTTGTTTATTGGTGGGTTTTCCAGACCAGCAGTGAAGGACGGTGCAAGACCTGACCGTGCAGGCAACCTACCAACCGAGAAAGTGACCAAGCGCGACCTCTTCCACATCTTCCATCGTCACGGCAAGCTCGCCCAGATATCCATCAAGCAGGCCTATGGCTTCGTTCAGTTTTTGGATGCAGGCGCTTGCCTGCGAGCCCTCCAGTCGGAGCAGGGTCAAGTCGTGCGGGGCAGGAAGATGCGTAAGTTGTCCCCCGTCCTTCCAGTCTCCGAGATGCTGACTTGACTAGATTTGGAAATTTCCAAGCCGCAAAGGAACACTCGTAATGCAGACAACCAGGGCCAGCGCAATGACCGAAACGGTGCTCGACGCAGGTCGCGTTCCCCTGACTACACCCGAGGCGGCACAGGAAACGGGCCGCGAAATGTGGACAGGTATACCGGCCCAAGCAGCGCATCTCCCCGTAGAGATGAGTTTCGTCGCAGCAGGGATGATTACCGTCCTGGAAGGTCCCCCTCGCCGCGTGGTTACCGCCGTGGCGGCCGTGACCGGAGCAGAGATCGCTATGAGGGACGGAGGAGAAGTCGGTCAAGGTCGCCCTATGGCCGTGGCGGCAGATACAGGAGTCCTACCCCACGTCGTGACCCGGATGATGACCTGACTCTCCCTCGCAGACATCCTCGTGATGTTCCGGACGTGCAGATTCTCGTCCTGCAACCCGGCGAGGTGGACAGAAATTTTATTGCCTGGGTCGAGCGGAGTTTCCAAGATGCGGGAGTTCGCGCTGACGTGCTCCTCTTGAGCCCACGCCTTGATGAAGCAGCAGTGGTCCGCCGTCAGATCCTCGAGGGTGTTCATGCAGTCTCACGCATAACTCGCATGAGTCAGCAAACAGGGAAGATTCCGCTGCAGGTCTTCAATCGGAGCGCCGGCCAGTCCAATGTCACTTTTGAAGGTTAGTACGGAGATTGTCGAATACAAACCGTTTCTGACGAGATAGCAGAATACGATAACCTCGACGTACCCGTCTGCGCACAGCTTATCCGCCGTGCCAAAGAGCAAAGCATGGCCCCTGCCACGCCCTCTTATCCCACTGCTTACGGTATGCCTCCTGCACAGTACGGAATGCCACCAGTCCCACCACCTGCAGCACCGTATGGCCTCCCACCTCAACAACCTGCTCCGCCAGTTGCTGTTTCTGGAGCGCCAGCAGGGCCTCCTGGTGCTGCTCCCGCTCTTTCTAGCATAATCAGCAACCTTGACTCCAACGACCTCCAAAAACTTCTCGCAGGCATCTCACAGCAACCGCCTGCTGCTGCTCAGCAGCCAGCTCCCGCGGTTCTCACCCCCGGCTCTACTGGAATGACGCCTGATCTTGCTCGCTTGCTCAGCGGCACCGCTTCAGCACCTCAAGGCCCGCCGCCAATGCACGCTACTCAGCAGCCTCCCGCTGCCTACCAGCCTCCGCAGTCATGGCCGCAATCGGGACCTCCTGGCGCCGCCAACCCCTATGCTTCGTTCCAAAGCAATCCGGCTCTAGCTGGGTTGATTCCGCAGCAGCAGGGACAACAACAACAACAACAGCAACAGCCTCCACAGCAACAGCCAGGTGCAGCACCGCCGCCTGCCGGGGACATGCAAGAGATAATGGCGCAGCTAGCAAAGTATCGGCGCTAGAAAGTAGGCCGTTACGAGATGTCGTTGCCTCTCCACTCGGTCTCTTCTCCAGACTTTGCCCAAGCTTGACCGTGGGTGCTATTGTACATAGACATTTTCAACTATCCTCAAGTTGGCACGGAATGGACTTGCTTGGTTTTGCTCATGCCCGCAGGTTTTTCCTTCTTGTTGCTAACTCCTCTCCTCATCATCATCATCATTCCCCTCGCCAATAACCTAAACTCCGTGTTTCTCTTCTTGTAGATGGATCTTTTCCCCCCGATGTCGGTACTTTTTCTTAATGGGAACGGTGGGAATATGTATGGTGTGGAGTGTGCATGGCCCATTTGTGTGTGAGCGCTGTTTCTACTCGTACGTGAGAGAATGCAGAGTTTTGGCGAGCGGGAGTTACATGAGGGGGGAAGGTGGCGCGTCAAAATGGTCATTTTTATTGTCCGTTTTACTTTATTACTCTTTTCACTTTTCCCTCGGCTTCCTTTTCATCATCCATTCATCCATCAATTTTCCTGATGTGGTTTCAGTGGCGGGGGAAGAACAGAGGTACACGCTTAGACATCAGTCGAACAGGAATCAACGTGATTTCCATCAGAGGAGTGAGAAAAGGTGCCGGCTACAGTTGGCTCACCTGAGTATCATTGCTTCTTCCATTCATGCTGCTCTGCTTGACTGCACGAACGACAAACAGAAAAAAATATGGATCGTGGGGGGAAAAGAATGTTGTATAAAAGAAAAAGTTGAGATGCTGTAGCGCGGGATACCATTTGAGCATTTGTATTGTTCATCTAGAAGATGTAGTTTTATTTTTCTTTTCACTAATTTTGGTGCCTTTTTCTTCTTATAGATGGAAATGCGATATTACGACTCAACACCATGGGTTAGACCTGCTGTAAGAGGGATGAGCAATCGGAAGGAGTGTCGGTGCGTCCTCGTACGAAAGAGGATATAAGATATAGATATGACTGTTTTTATTTGAGCAGAACCAGCACATAATCTTGTTCGTAGATTGGCGAATGATTTTTTTTTATTTTAGCCCTCATGCCGTACGACGCATCCATAGACAAGAAATTCATTCCCCTAGTCCGGCGTGTGTGACGGAAAGCAGACACCCGTCAGACCCACAGAGTGAAGGAAAGGAGGCAACCAACACAGATCGGATAGAGAAGGTTCGGTGCCCGAGAACCTCATACTTCTGAAGTAGCCTGTTTATGAGTCATAAAGCGAGTGCGATCCTCGAATGTAAGAAGCTTTATCTCGACGAAGAGAGAGAGAAAGAGAGAGAGAGAGAGAGAGAGAGAGAGAGAGAGAGAGAGAGAGAGAGAGAGAGAGTGTGTGTGTGTGTGTGTGTGTGTGTGTGTGTGAACCAAGGAGCGATATTGCCTAACAACTCCGGTCTGAGAGTCACAATTCGTGCACCCTCGTCCAATTAGGAACATATGCCAAAAGGGTAAGAGTCACCGCCAAGCAAACGCCAAATACGCCCGAAGACAACCGACTCGACTGCGCGTTGAGCGACCTATACCGTCTGCGTGCAGCATGATGAATGTGCAGCGCGTTGTATGCTTGCCACAATCGAAGCAACCAACCGATCAAACCAAAAAGACCAATAACCACCACCTCCTCTAATGCTAAACGAATCCCAAATACAAGAAAGGAAAATAAAGTATCCCAAATGTAAAAACGAAACCCACCAGGAGCGAGTGTTTCTTTCCCTACGTCTCCTATAACAATGCTGAATTTCCCGTTTGATCCCTGCCCCAGCCCCCCCAACCTTTCCTTATACCGATATGTATGTGATGATGATGTAGTAATAACCCCGCAAAAAACCCTGTTAGTTCAAAAAGCACAAACCCCCAAGAATACGAAGATTCGAGGCCAGAAAAACAAACACAATGATCCCGAGTTATTCATCCCAAAAGAAAAGGAAAAGGCTTCATCGATGCTCTTTTCTTTCATTGGCCAAATAGACAAGACTACGCGCCAAGCTCCTTGCTCTCCTCCAATGTGTAGTCACCCTTATGCAACCCATCGAGCGCTTTCCTTCCATCTTCCGTCAGGTCAGGCTTGCCGTTCGCGTCGGTGGCATTCGAGAAGAAGCGAGGCTGCCACTCGGCATTCCTGGCCTTGCGTTCCGCCGCCTTCTGGCGCTGGCGTTCCTCGAGCTCCTGCTTGAGGGTCGTGGCGAGCGAGTACTGCTTGCTGAGTATGGCGTCGGTCACGCCGCCCCAGAACTTGCGCGACTCATTGGGCAGCTGGACCTCGTCGGGCGGGATGATCTTGGGGATGGGATACAGCGGATTGACGTCGATGAGCAGGATCTTCTCCGGAGCTTTGCTGACCGGACCGCTACCGAGCGAGTAGTACACCTTGTCGTGCCAGCAACCCTCGATGCGTGCCAACACGTCCTTGTCGGGCACATCCTTTATCTTTGTCTTGTTGTCGTTCTCCGGATCGTATGTGAAGATGACGCCCTCGACCTTGTTCTGGGTCTTGCCCAGCCAGCCTTCCTCCAGATAATGCAGGATGACCTTTATCTTCGTCTTCGGGCAAGTGATATAGCACACATCTGCAACAGTCACGCTGAGGGAGCCTGTAACCACTTGTGTCAGTCCCAGAAATCATCCTTGACTCCAAACTGCATACCTCTTAGTAGACCACCCAGATGGGCAGCCGGATGTGTAAGTTGGTATTGCTCCTCATCCCATTTGTGCAATGTGATGAAGATCCCGAGGTTGTGTGCTCCAGGAGTTACCCTTATGCTTGTGCCGGTGAACTTCGCGCTGAGCTGATCGTAACCCTTCGCAGTGATGCCCTTCTCCGGACAATCGACCCAGAATGCGGAGACCGGGGGATGGTGTGAAGTCTGCTCGGTCAGGTACGAAACCTTGACTGTCTTTCCTGCCGATGCGGTGCTAGCGGCGCTGCTCGATGGGGCGGCCTTGTCCTTTGCTGCTTTGATCGGCGGTGCGGTGTCTTCGATTTCCCAATTACACTGCATCCAGCTTTAGCGTCTCGACACCTCGCACTCGTTGAAAGGAGGCCACCCACCCTAAAAAACTCGCCGAGTGCCGAGTTGTAGGGCTTGCACGGCTTGCCCTTGACGTATTTCTTCCACCCGTTGTCAGTGTCTCAGTCTGCAATCTCAGCCCGCGGATCCTCATACCAAGTCTTTCGTAAACCAAAACCTCAACGTTCCAAGCATGCGCCCTAGCGGATCTTCCGAGTCGCCGATCCTGAGAAGTATGTTAGCACTTAGTTCCACGTCTGGACTATGGAGGTCGAACGTACGCAATGAAAGTCTCCGGTCGATCCAAGTAATTCCAGTACTCTGCGCGACGTCAGCGCTTCCATTCCACTCCTATTCCGAGCATCTTCTCAAATCGTCCGCGATTGCTCGCGGGCGCGCGCGCAAAGACGTCCACCCCATTCGGAACGGAAATAGAAAAGGGACCGGTGTAGGAAATGTTGGCCCACATACCCAGATTCGGCGTAGGTTCCAGCAGCTGCGCGGGTAGCGAGAAGCGCACAGCAGCGATGTCTGAGACGCCCACGAACCTTCAGAATCACAGAGTCAGCTTTCTTTGATTCGTACCTAACTTCGTGCACTCCTTGCGACTCCCCGGCCGGGACGAGGGGCAAAAGGGCGCGAATACGAAGTGGAGCGCCCCTTCCCCTCATCACCCGCCATTGCGACAAACGCGGAATGTTATGAGTGTAGGAATCGGAGAGGGACGCACCTCCTCAAAATGCCCAGGAATGTCTTCAGCTTCGAGCTGTCATCGGGAGCCTTCTCGACGGCAGTGGCGGAGGCGGGCGTGGCGGTGCGCGAGGGCTCGGTGGAGCTGGCGGGTGTTGTGTCGACGCCTGATGATGACGAGGCCATGGCGATGTGGATGTGCTGGTGGGAGTGGCGACGGTGGCGGTCGCGGAGCAGGAGAAGTGTTGAGTCGTGCAGCTAGGTAGCAGGAGTAAAAGGGAAAAAGTCGGGTCTTCTACTGAGAGCTAGCTTTGGGCGAAGGGGCTGCGTTATAGTGACGCGTCTAGATGCGGCAGAAGCGAGATTGAGGAGAAGGAGAAGGGAGGTGCGCGCAGGTCGGGAGAGTGAGTCTCGGGCGAAGAGAGAGTGGTTGCGGGCTGCGGCTCAGCGCGCTCTTGGGGCTCGGTCGAGAGGTGTGTAGTCAGTGGCTCTGCTTCGATGCTGGGGTTCGCTTCTCCCAGGCGCTGACGTCTTATCGGCGCGGCGGCTCGGCGGCGGGAGCAGGGATGCGCGATTCGCCCCTCTCTGGAATTCTGTCGTTTGCAGCGCCCAGCCGGCCAGCACCAGTCGCAGGGCAGCGGGCCGCAGAAGCTCAGTCGCGTCGCAGCTCTGCGTCTGCATTCACGACGCCTGCGCGCGGGGGCGTGCCTGGACAACACCCTTTATCTCGACCGGTCACCAACCCGTCGCACCATGCGCTTCCCGTGAGTTCTGGCCTCGCTGCCCCGATATCGACGCTCCCCGTCCAATCAAGCCCGCACACCGGCCTTCCGCTCGTCGTCCGCTTTCTGCCATTCCCTCCCACCCCTGCATCCGCGCTGACACCGGTCCGCCCTCATGCCCGCCCTCTGTCCACCTGCTCCGACTGCGTGACTGCGGTCCGGGAGCTAGCTCACGGCCCCAGGAAAGCTTGATGTCGAGCTCTCAAATTTCCCGAAGATGCTATTTATTCTTCGAACCCATTGTGATGCTCGTCTAATGTTCCAGCACGCCACCAGACGCCCATAGCCTTGCTCGCCTACGCCGATCTTCTGAAGCAATCCCAACTCACTTTTGATCCTGCTCGCCACTGACCAGCCAAGTCGCCGCGAGCACGCACGTAAGCTCTCCATGCCGTCCTACCCGACACTTTGCCGGCTCCGCGCCTCCATCACGTATCCCAGCCCCGCCAAACGCCTACCGAAACTCCGTTCACGCTGTCGCAGAAGAGCTCAACGGAATAGCATTCCGACCCTCCCGTAGTCGGTCCGCTTAACCTGTCCAAGACAAGCCACATGTCGCCCTGGTGCAACATGTCTGGCCTGAGATCCACCTCCTCCGTGCGAACACCAACCTCCGGGTTGCTATACTCTCCGTTCGAGCTAGCGATCAGAATCCGCCGATCTGGTCCGCGCCCGATCTCAAGCGTAACCCGAAGAGGACTGCGTGACCGCGCTTGGAACCCAGCTTCGTCGTAGGCCCCGAAGGCGCGTATGAATTTTGCGACAATTGTCACGCGAACGAGCTTGCGCGGCACGATTGGCGCTGCGATCCGGTTGCTTGCAGGGTTGAAGCACGCTTTAGCAAGCTGCATCGGCAGCATTCCAGCCCCTTCCTGAGGAATGGGTGCCAGTTGGCAGCGAACATCGCTATCCACCCGCAACTCAAAGCTTGCCTCCTGCCCTGCCTCGAATGTCGAGCATGCGATAGTATAGATGCCCGGATCTATGTTCTGGACTTCCGCGAAGGTGCAATGCTTCTTATAGAGTCCAGATGTTACAACGACATCGCGCGTTTTGACCGCAAACACTCGCTTTCCCTTCCCATGGAGCACTACCACGTTCGACTTAATGTCATCCTCCGGAACCTGAAGGAGCACTGCCAAAGACGTAGCCTGAGGGACGGTAAGCTTGAATTGTGGATTTTTGCTAAAAGTCGGGCTCTGCATGTTTCCGCCTCCGGTAGCTTTGTTCCAAGCGGACTTCATCTTGGTACTGTGGGCGTACTTGTTCTTCGCGTAGTCTAACCCCACGCGCTTAGGGGAGAATGCCGATAGCGTGAAGGAGTATGTTGAAGGTGGAAGCTCCATCTGCTCCACCACAACGGTGTAAGTCGCCTTGGACGGATTCTTCCACTTAAGAAGCATCTGCGGGCTGCTAACGAAAGCATCGCTCTCCACAGCTTCCAAGGTCGTGTATACTCTATTCCCACCCTCATCGAAGATATAAAGGCTGATGTAACCAGGGGCTAGGTCGCTGAGGACGGAAGACTCCGATCTGGTCTGACTGGTCTCCTTAGACGGCCGAGAAAAATAACCACTGTCAGCGTTTGAGTCATTTCCAGGTGTCAGCGTGGCACTTCTGGTAGGTGGACCGCTCTTGCTTTCCTCGTTCATGTCGTAATCCTTGAAGTGTCGGGAAAGCAGCAGCCAGACCGGTTCATTCCCGTCGACCTTCAGTGAAAATTGCGGATTGTCAATAAGACAACCTGGTGCAAGTCTGGATGATGCCAGGTCCCATTGGAAGTGGATGTCCTGCCGATAGCGGAATAGAGATGGGTTCCAGTTGACGTAGATGTTCTCGAAGTTCTGAAAGACGTGCTCGAGGTTAATCCAGAAGGTTCCCGGTGCAGTCGGCTGGTTCTCGGAAGTTGTAAGAGACTCCAGAGCGCCGTCATCGGTGGCATAAGACGGACGGCGGGCGCTGCGCCACCCAGTCCCTTCTGCCCAGGGGTTCTTCAAGAGCAGCTTCTTTTCACCCTTCTCCTCCCTAAGATCAAGGACAGCATAGTCGTGCTGGCTCTCGAGTCCGAGTTCCTTCTCAGCCCGGCGGCTCATATTTCCGGTGCCAACGGTCATGAGAATATCCCCGTACCCAAATGACTTGAACAGCCGGGCCCAAAGCTCGTCCGGCATTATATCCGCTTCGGGAAGGTGGATCTGCTCAGGGATCCAGCCGCAGAGGGTCCAAAGATCAGTGCACGAGCTGCTCCCAGGAAAGTCGTAACCTCCGCGCACCTTGAGGTAGGCCTTCTCGAGAAGTGCAGGCCACAGGAGGGAAGGATTCTGGCGGTCTAGCACGTGCAGCATGCGTGTCGTCTTCGAAACAGGGAGGCGGTCGTCTATGACAACCTTACGCCAGCAGCCATTGAAATTGAGACGCAAGACGTACTTGCCGTTCTCGGAAATCTGAGGGGCGCCTCTGCTGTGATCATAAGGCCAGAGGAAATCGGAAAGTAGCCTTTCGTTGCCGCGCTCAGCACGGGCCGTGCCAGCGAGCAGACTGGCAACAACAGAACAATCAGTTGCAGCATCTTGCACTAGGTCGCTGCTCTTCTCGGAAATCATTGTAGGGCCGGCCTTGGCAGTGCCGTCGGAACTCCACGTGGGTGGTGGCAAAGCATCCTTAGCACGCTCCCAACCATTGAATGATTCCAGCTGATCGGCAGAAAGCCGAAGTACAACGTCGTCAACGAAGGGCTGCTCACCAGGCTTGAGCATGAACTCGGCTGGAGCAGGCTCGCCCTTCCAGGGGGGAAAGGTTGCGCCGTTGATCTTCGAGCCTTTGAGAAGTATTATCTGCTCTGCCGTGGTTAGGGTGCGGTCAGAGACTGGTTCAGGCTTCAATTTCGTCGTTTTCTGCTGTGAGTGGGTGAGATTCGGATCAGCTTTGGCGGGCTTTGGTGCCTTTTCTGGATTCGAATCAAGGCTGAGCGAAGTTATATCTGGAAGAGTCTTTGATGCTGGCCATTCCGGCGATTTCTTGATGCGTTCTGCTTCACTGAGTAGTGTCTGGCACTGCGAGCTGAGATTTGCTTTCTGACGCTTGTCGGTGGCGACCTTCAGAGCTTGCATGCACAGCTCCGCAGCCTTGATGGCAAGGTCGAGGGCTTCATCGCGCGTCGGGGCGTCCGCGATGCGAGCTTGGAGCGCGTTCATGTCGGCTGTCATGGCCGCGAGTCGTGCTTGGGCGTTCATGTCGAGGGAGTCAAGAAGAGAGGGGAAATAAAGCGAGAGAGGGCGCGACAGACGTAGCAGTCATGTTTGAGTAGCGGAGGGAAGAGCCGTGCTGGCCGAAGAAGTGGAAGGCCCAAGTGCCTACGGGCCTGCGCGGGTACTCTGAGTTTCAGCCCTACTGTCTCATAGGAAGAAGCGATGGGCGGTGGTGAGGAAACGAGGGAAAGAAGACGCGGTGGGTCCACGTATGCAATTCCACACCATGTCCAGCCTTCCAGATCCTCGAGACCAAGAATCAGCCAAGGTGGGTAGAGGAGCTGCTGGGGCGATATGGTGTTGATGTCCAACCAGCCTTCGTGGCGCAGCACTGGCCCCCCCAGCAACTGACTCGCAGCGGCGTCGGCGCAGAGTCGGCCCGCGGAAAAATACATATCTTATCTGATCCACCCCAGCTCCGTTGTCGCGGACCGTGCCCGGAGACGGCCGTTGCCCTGACTTGCCAGGAGCCGAGGTGAAATCGGCCTTGTTCGGTCGTGAGCTCCATGTGCGGGCAGCCAGCCGTCGCGATCTACAAGGCGTCATGGTCTACATCAGCGTCTCGCACTTTTCCTACTGCAATTTGCCCGCCTTTTCCTCTTTCCTCCCCTTTCCTTGATATGTCCACCTAGTCTCCTAACCTCTTCGTCTACACTTCCCGCACTACCGCGCTGTCGTCGCGGCCGGGCTTTATCCCGTTCCTACTCGCGCATACGAACGTCATATAGTTTACTTCCTAGCCAAAGGAACCGGCAGCGCGACTCTTTCTAAAATGGCAGGACAGTCCAAGGTTGCCCCCCTCCCTCCGTGGGGTTATGCGGTCGCGGGCTCCGCGGGTGCTGTTGTCGCAAACGCACTGGTATATCCGTTGGACATGTGAGTGGAACCCGACTTCGGAACCCGGCACGGAGCCAAATTATTGAATCACGGAAGCGCATTCTGACGATATCGCAGTGTGAAGACCCGCCTTCAAGTACAAGTCAAGCAAACGAAATCAGACGAAAGCGCAAATAACCCGGCGGACGAGCAACACTATACGTCGACTTGGGACGCAATCTCCAAGATTGTGAAGGACGATGGCTTGCCTGGATTGTACGCCGGAATGCCAGGCTCCCTGATCGGTGTTGCCTCTACGAACTTCGCCTATTTCTACTGGTACACCATCGTGCGGACGCTATACCTCTCCAGCCAGAATGTCCCCAAGACACCTGGTACCGTAGTGGAACTCAGCTTGGGAGCTGTTGCCGGCGCGATCGCGCAGCTGTTCACGATCCCCGTTGCTGTAGTCACTACTAGGCAACAAACACAAAGCAAGGCTGAGCGCAAGGGCCTATTGGATACCGGCCGCGAGATCATTGCGAGCGAAGACGGTTGGTCAGGACTTTGGAGGGGACTGAAGGCTAGCTTGGTTCTGGTCGTGAATCCAGCCATCACCTATGGTGCATACCAGAGATTAAGGGAGGGTCTCTTTCCTGGAAAGGCCAACTTGAAGCCGTGGGAGTCTTTCTGTGAGTGCCGTTGCCGTTCCCCTATTCCGCAATCCCTGCTAATTGTCTCCGCACAGTGCTTGGCTCTCTCTCCAAGGCCCTGGCGACTATCGCTACCCAGCCGCTTATCGTGGCAAAGGTTGGTCTCCAATCAAAGCCTCCGCCAGCCCGCCAAGGGAAGCCATTCAAAACATTCGTTGAAGTCATGGCTTTCATTATTGAGCACGAAGGTCCGCTCGGCCTGTTCAAAGGCATTGGACCCCAGATTCTCAAAGGCCTATTGGTGCAAGGCTTCTTGATGATGACGAAGGAGCGGGTAGAACTCCTGTTCATTGTCCTCTTCCGTTATGTAAAGAAGGTCCGCGAGGAACAACTGAAGAAGGCGGCCGCCCTGGTTGCCGACAAGGCAGCCAAGGCAGCGCCGGTGGTGTCGGAGCAGGTGAAGAAAGTTGCGCCTGTTACAGTCAAATAAAGATGACGTGTCTATGCCGGTACATGCCTGATATTCCCTTTCTAGCGATGTCTTTTACTGGAACATATTTGGTTCAAGGGTTTCTCTTTTTTTTTTTTTATTCCAGTCACTTGATTTAGAGCAAGAGCCCGTATTTTGAAGAGTCCTGTTTCTTCCGAGGCAATTAGGTTGGCTCATCGGCGCACAGGTAGTTCTAGCACATACATAGCGGCAATATTGCTGACCGCGAATGCCATTCATATGTATTTCGTCAATAGATTTCAATCAATCTCGCTTCATGCATGTGCAATTCGCAGCATACCGCTGGCAGTATGTGCGACGCGACGACGCGCTGGCTGATGACGTCTCGGGGCACAATATCCGAGCGGCAACCGATGTGCAGTGCAAGCGGCGGAATGGCGTTCCGGCAATAGGCGCAGACGGGAGCAGGGAGGGAGCTTTGACAGCTCATGCCATCACCGCGCCGGCCGAACAAAGCTGTGCCCCCAATCGCCCCCAGACCTAAGCCCGGAGAGCGACGCAACCACCAACCTGCCATCCCCACACCAGACGACTCGCCGAGAGCCGTGACGCCCGACGAACACCCATCCGACCAACCAGCCCGGCGTAATTATCAAAGAGCCTCAGCTCCAAACCACCCTCCCCCTCAATCTCAGCGGCGGCTCCACGTCCCAAACGAACGCAGCGAGCTCGCATCACGCGCCACACACATATTCCCCCATCATCCGTCATCCACCGCCACCACCGAGCTCCGTTCTCGCGGATACCGATCGCATCAGAGCTCCAACACCTCCAATCGACGCACCAACGCAACCTCACTCCTCTACACGAACACAATGGCCTCCTCCCGCCGCGCCGCCACTGTTCTGCTCCGCGCTCCCGCATTCGCCGCCGCCCCGCGCCGGAGCTTCCAGACGTCCGCGCGCCTGCTCGAGACACCCGCAGGTGCCCTGCCACAGAAGAAGCCGGTCGGCGCGTTCAGAGGAACGTGAGTACAGCCTATCACCACCACACCACCGCAACGAATCCTCCTCCAAAACCCGCCAATTGCTCGAATAAAGCAACTGAGAGAAAGGGACACTGTGCTGACTTGATGATGATGATGACGACATCAGAATCCTTGGATTCCTGACTGGCTCCGTCACCGCCGGCGCGGGCATGTACTACTATGTTATGGAGGAGTACAAGGTCGCGAACCAGCTGCTGACCGAAGATATCTACGTACGTTCACCTGCTTTCTCATTACCTTCGATTCCTATGAGTTACGATTGCGTTGAGAACATTCGTCTCGATGCGGCCGCTGGGCCGATGGCGAGTACCTCGGCTATGTCTTCGGCCGGAGACACATGGTTTCTCGGGATATGGCGAGGGTGTCGGAGCAATTGACTTGTCTTGGGCATGGTTTGGCTAATGCGAGATTATAATTTACAGGCCCTGCAGTCCGCCGTCCAGAGGATAGAAAGCTACGTCCGGGTCATGGAGGACAAGGTGGAGAAAGCGGTCAAGAAGTAGAGGGGACAGTATGCGTTCTGGGGATGGACCTGAGGTAGCAGGCGTAGCTCGTGATACCAAGGGAGTGGAGCAGGATTGGAAGTGGAGGGGGCAAAACCCGGATGTTAGGAATGGCACTAGGTTGAATGGAAGGCGCGGAAGCGTGGCGGTGATCAATACTTCTTACCGGCTGCCTTTGCATATCATAACTTTCTTCTCAGCTCATTCGATGGCGCATGTAGCAAGTATAGCGGTCTCAAATATTTTTTGCACGAAACTTGGAGCATTGATCCGTTGTTCAATATGTCCACCTTGTTCTCAGGTAGCGATGTGTGGGAATTGGATGCGGCTGGGGTATTTCTGAAAAGCTCCTTTCGGAAATTTTGCTCGAATAGAGATATAAAGCAGTTGGTTTCTCTCGCCCCTCAATAACATTACATTGAAAGCAAATCTAACCATGGGTATCTTCATAAGGGAAAGCCACACATTTACTCATGTTCTCCTCCTTATTCTGGGAGGTCATACGACTAAACAGCGAAGAACCCAAGCAACTCTTCGTAGAGACATAACTTTAATATGCGCTTGTCCGTAAGGTAAGCATTGACTCCCCTTGCTTGCACAAATCCACACAATGCTGGCCTATCCGACTATTGCGACTCCTTTGCCGCTCCGCACACGCCGCACCTTCCAGCATCCTTGGAGTTGACGTACGCCCCTCTACGGCAAGCCAAGCTTCGACACTTCCATGAGCCTGCGGCTGATTTTGGCTTCAGGACGTTTGCACAAGCAGCACATGTCGTAACGCCAGTCTCGTTGATCAGTGAACAGACAGGACATGCCATATTTGCAGACAGTTGTGCGGACGATGCTGAGCCATTCGTGGACTTGGATGTGGAGGGCTTAGGACCAGACTTGCTGGCAGCGTTTGAAAAACCAGGTTGAGCAGTGATTCTTGACGGCTTTGCGGCTTCTGTATTTCTTGCTAATTGACGGACCTCAACTGACAAGGACGGGCCGTCGTCTGACAGGTCGACAAAGACTGGAGAGGCATTGACCGCTTTTGACCGCTTCTCCGTAAATTTAGTAATCTTCTCTTGGCGAAGCTCCCGTAGCTCACTCATCTCTTGTCTCGCGTGAACGTCGTCCTGGTTTTCATCTTCGCAGATTTTGACAAGTCCGTTTCCCTTATTGTCTCTCATCTCCTTGCCATTGATGTCGAGTGCAGCAGGACCGTCAATACCGTCATCCGAATCTGAGTCTGTTTCCGGCTCATCGCGCTCCTCTCTCTTAACAGCCTCCTGTTTTTCTTCCTCCTTCACTTTGTCGAACCTAGCCAAAGCTGCTGCAGCTCGCAACTCCCTGCCTCTGGCACTATTCGCAACACGTGGTTTGCCCTTGCACTTTGTCTTCTTGCCATCCTCCAACTCCGACTTCACAGTCTCATCCGCCCCCAGCGCCGTACCACCGGTGCCAAACTTCTTTAGAATCCTCCGCTGCTGCCTCTCCGCATAGCTCAACTGCGGCTTGTCCTTGCCACCCCTCTTCCTCTTCCTCCCCCTACTCCTATACGTGCCGCCACACAAGTGCTCAACATCCCCGATGTCAACCATCTCATCCTCATTGACCATTGCTCCACCCTCCAACTCCCTCCCCCTTCCCCACAACCCCTCCCCCGTGTAGCCCTTGGCCCACAACCCCCTCAACTCCTCCGCATACGCATCTCTCACCCTCCAGAAAAACCTGCTATGATTCATCTGCTTGCAGTGCGCGAGCTCGTGCATCATGACCATCTCGACCTGCCTGACGCTCAGCCAGCGCCCGTCCCGCGCGCGGAGCACGAGCTGGACGACCTCCCCGGCGTTGAAGTTGCGCCCGACGAACTCCGGGTTGGGCGCGTACTCCTCGAGCGACATGACCGCGATGTGGTGCGCCTTCATGACCGGGTAGCACCGCGCGGCGACCCGATTGAGGATGCGCGTCGCCGTCGCGGCGCCCGGCCCCGGCAGCGGCTTGATGAAGTTGATCAGCGCGTTGGGGCGCGAGGCGCGCTCGTTCAGCCGCTCGAAGCCGAGGGGCATGGTGTGCGAGAGGGACGGCGGTCCGCCGCGTGGGGGTCGAACGGACCGTGTGTGGGTGAGGGGCCGAGGAGCGAGGTTCGTTCGTGCGGAGCGCGGTGTTCGGCGTTTGAGATCGAGTGGGTGGAGGTGCGTGTTCGAGGTCGGCTTTTGGGGATGTGCAGCGTGAGATGTGCAGTCAGACGTCCGGTGCCGGTCGAGTTGCGGGGTAGAGGGTCTTGAGAGGTCGGGGAGGCTGCGATGACGGAGAGAGTTGCTCTGGGATGAAGCCACTGGAAATAATTGTGAGTGAATCGTAGTGGCGAGCTTACCCCCGCTAAAGCCGCTAGCCAATGACGTCGTTGCATTGAGCTAAGTTTCTGCCGGGTAAGCTTCCCCACCTTTAGACTGTGGTCTCTCGGCATCTGAGCTATTTCCATATCAGCTAACAGGTGCGGGCATTTCTATCAATGGATACGTGATGAGGGGAGAAGTTGCCCGTAATCGGCTTTTGAGATTTGTGCCGGTGCATATATATATATATTACCTTCGATAGCTTGGTTGTCCATATCAGATTCGCAGTCCTCTCCAATACATCTCAGCTTAAAATGCCCCACAAAGAGCAGCTCGACATCATTGAGCTTCATCCCACCTTTGGTGCTGAAGTTCGAGGTGTTGATTTCTCCCATACAGAGGCCATCCAGGAGGTCTTTCCCGAGATTCGCGCCGCAATCAACAAAGTACTCGACCACGCAAGAGCCATTAGGTCCTGGAGCTAATTCACAGTTTCTAGTATGGTGTCCTCATCCTGCGCAGGACCAAGCTCGATGACGCTGGCCATGTAAACTTCGCTGAACTATTCGGGCCTCTCGACGACGTTGAACCCTACTCTGCTAAAGGGAAGAAGCACCGTCTGTCCACAGTGAAACTATTTGACGTCTCGAACTTAACGGAGGATGGAAGTGTTGCACCTCTGACGTCGCATCGCTGGGCAGCAAATAAGGGAAACGAATGGTTCCACGTCGACTCTAGCTTCAATTCTCGCCGCGCCGGGTACTCGCTGCTGCGTGCAGCCCAATTGCCACCTCCAGGCACAGGTGGCGCCACCGAGTTCGCCGATACACGCGCCGCATTTGAGGATTTGCCAGAGCAGTTGAAGGAGGAGTTGATCAGGAAGGACTACGTTGCTTGTCATTCGCTAATACACAGCCGAAAGATGGCTGTGCCAGACTTCATGGGAGGTGTGAATCCGGAGGACTATCCGATGAGCAGACACAGGTTGGTCCAGAAGCATGAGCCTAGTGGGCGGTGGAATCTGTATATTGCAAGCCATCTGCATCATGTGGAGGGGCTGGAGAAGGAAGATTCAGACAAGTTGGTCAAGGAACTGTACCAGCATGCTTGTCAGCCGAAGTATGTGTTGAGAGTTGAATGGGAGAATGATGGTGACTTGGTCATATGGGATAATACTAGTGTGATGCACAGAGCTACTCCAGGTGATTATGAGGGTAAGTATGCGAGGGACATGCGAAGAGCTACCGTGCATGACACTAGCTCGCAGGCTACGGGCTTGAACGATACGGAGTTTAGGGTCGGGCTTCCATGAGTTACAGTCTGCGTCGGAAAACGTTGTTCCTTTCTAAGATTGATGAATCAGTATGCACAAGGAAATAAGTTGCTTTTGATATCGACTTCGTCGTTCGGTACACTATGATGTTTCGTTTCTTTCTCTATTTCCTTCCTGAATTGCAGGGACAGTCAAATAATACGACTACCTACATACTGCAATTTGCCAGGCAGTAGGGTTCAATACAAGACCAAGGCCAAAGTTTACAGCACCAAGCAATGGCACGTATTTTCAGATAAAAACATTGTCAGGATATAAGACTTTGAAAACTAGTGGCATGTGCATCCCAACGACTGCTTCAACTGCCCGTGCCATGACCTCCCCGTTAGATTAGGTTGTAAATGTCCTCGTTATATTGCCATAAGACCTTAATAATGCCTCTATCCAAAGCATCAAGACCGGCACAATGCGAGTATTTTTTTTGTCACAGTCGTAATTTACGTATTAATCTTAACAAGACCATCCCCAACGCCACACATGCGCTTATTATCGTTTGAGGGAAGACGGAGATGGTTATCTGGCAAAACATACATAATTTGCGTAATGCGGTGATTACTTCGAGCAACTTTCACGTAACAGTGTTGTTGTATCGTTACACTGATTCTGAAGTGAAGCTATCACTCCCTTCGTATTACAGGCCAGCCCGCTGATGAAATGTGCAAGTGGACCAATCGTGAGAGACATATGATTCCTGTCCTCGTGTAACGTGATTACACTTGCAAAAGAAAAACACAATCGGCGGTATGAACGTATCCGTCCACGAGTCTCGTGATGATCAGGAGATCCCAGCTCACGCTTCAGCGCAGACAACTCCCATTGGCATTTCTGGTAAATTATCATTGTGATGAGCGCGACTGGAACAAGTATACCAAGTCGGACTGCGATGGATGTACTCGATGATGTGGAAGGTTCTGAGGGCTGGATAGGTGCATACGTATACTATGTATTGGAGCAGTGGCCTTGAAACAAATAAAAAATCTTCCTACGTACGCGATACAGGCACTCGCTATGCATAGAGAACATGTGACAACCATGCGAGAAAGCAGTGACAAGCAGTATTCGGAGATACGTTCCTCCCGCTTGTGTAGATTGCCATCACATGGTCTGCCGACACCGGGACAAGGGTCGAAGATCAGGAAGATCGCCAAGATACCCGAACAGCCAACGCTGAAGCTTGTTTAGACCCAACGAGAGAGCCGCTTCCGGCATGTGGCTCCGTTCTCGCAGCAGATCCCGTCTCGTCACCGTTCGGCCCGTTGTGGCGCGGATGCAGGCATCCACTTGCACCCGAAACACATATCAGGTAAGATAATTCGGTTACAAGCGGCTGATGGCATAGAAAAGTTACAAGAAAGGCAACACGGCCGTGGATTGATACAGCGGCCCGAAGACCTCGAAACTCGGAGGACCTCGGAGGCGACAGAGTTGAACGTTCTGTCGATCAATCGCCAGCTTGCGAACAGCTCCTTGAAGACGGCTCAAAGGTCCAGATATTCGCTCCTCCCTAATCGGCGCTGGCCGATCCCTTCTCTCTCCAGTGGCCAACGTCGCGGTCAGGAGTGTTGGTGTCCCGAGCAAGATGGGTCTTTCTGCATGCCCAAACTTTCCCGTTCCATAAAACACGGTCATTGCGCGTATACTTCTTGTGCTGATCATTTTCTTGGCCTTCGGTGCCGTGACTACGGCGCCACTCTTGTATTTGCTGATTATTTCGGGGACTCTTCTTTTTCTTGGCGCTGACTGCGTCGTGCTTGTTCTTCCACATGCCGCCATAACGATAGTGCGGATGTTGGCCGTCGCCATCAATCTGGCCGCCGCTCAGCTCGCGCCAGCACTTGCCGGGACAGATGAAGACCCAGACGCGGCTTTCGTCGATCTGGCAGCGGACCAGGACGTCCCGGAACGCGCCGCAGTGCGAGCACGGTTTGCTGTGGGAGCTCGGAGCAGCTGGTGTCTGGGCTGGCATGGTGGAGTCAATGTTCTCGAGAACAATTCGGAATGAGTGCAGTTCGAGATGCGGCCATGTTCTACACAGTACATGGGCAGAGCTTCAGCGTGGCGGCGGCCGTTGCATTGTTGACGTCAAGATTCGGCGGCTTGGCTGGCAGGCGTCAATTGCAGAGCTACGCTAGCTAGTCAGCGACGCGACGGCTGACAAAGGGCCGGAGCGCGACTGTACTGTGCAATAGGCGAGGCTGCCACGGCACGCGCCCTTCCGGCGAGAGCGAGGCTGCTTATCGACGTTATCTCGCGGTCGGCAAGCGGGAGTGGCTGCGCGTGAGACGCGAACCACACATGGCTGAGGGATATTTTCAGGGTCCCGCTCAGCGCAGAAAATTTGAGACAGCAGGTGGTGAGATGGCTCTTCGGTGGCCCGATTAAGGAGAGCGTTCAGCCCTACGGGAGCGGCATCGCGAGATGTCCCGACAGGGCCCGAAGCGTCTAGCACGGCAGCTCGCGCCAGATCAGCCGATGCCGGCCAGCTTTTACTTCCAGCCCAGAGCTACGGCCTATCTGCGACCCACCGCCACGACTCTTGCGGAAGCCGCTGCGTGGCGGCGCGCGCAGGAATAGCAGTGCGTCGTGTCAAGCTGGCCCAGCTCATGCCATGTCGAGTGACGCCGCCCGTTCCTGCCCGCCAATCTGTTGAACATTCACGCACGCCCGACCATTTCGTCATGGCCAACCCCGGCCACCTGCCCGTACAAAAGGCTGCACCCGCCGCGCCTCTGCTGCAGCCCACCACCAAACAACCACTTCCCACCTCTGCATCTACCATCAATTGCCATCGCCATCACCATGAGCGGCGCCACCACTCCTCTGCCTTCCGGCGTGAGCACCCCGGACATCCGCACCCGGGAGCTCAAGCAGCCCGTAGACGTGGCTGAGGTTGGTCCTCTCCCTGCCCCAAGCTCCCCACCAAAGCTCACCAGCCACACCAGTATCTCTTCCGCCGTCTGCACCAGGTCGGCGTCCGTTCAGTCCACGGCCTGCCCGGTGACTACAACCTGGTTGCCCTCGACTACCTGCCCAAGTGCGGCCTCGACTGGGTTGGCAACGTCAACGAGCTCAATGCTGGTACGTGAAAAGCTGCCCCGCTCGGCTTCTTCGGAACCCCGCCACTGACCACGTCCTGCAGGCTACGCTTCCGATGGCTACGCCAGAATCAAGGGCATCTCTGCCATCATCACCACCTTTGGCGTCGGTGAGCTCTCGGCCATCAATGCCATCGCTGGCGCCTACTCGGAATACGTCCCCATTGTCCACATCGTCGGCTACCCCACCACTTCTGCGCAAAAGAACAACCTCCTGCTCCACCACACCCTGGGCAATGGCGACTTCAACACGTTCGCCGACATGAGCCGCAAGGTCTCTTGCGCTGTGTCGATGCTCAATGACCCCCACGAGGCTGCTACCCTCATCGATGACGCCATCAAGAAGTGCTACATTCTCTCCCGTCCCGTCTACATCGCTCTGCCCTCCGATATTGTCCAGAAGAAGATCGAGGGTGAGAGGTTGAAGACTCCGTTGAACCTCCAGTTCTCCCCCAACCCCCAGGAGAAGGAAGACTATGTCGTCGATGTCGTCCTCAAGTACCTTCACGCAGCAAAGAACCCCGTCATCCTCGTTGATGCTTGCGCCATCAGGCACAGGGCACTAGAGGAGACCGACGCGCTGGTCAGGAAGTCTGGTATCCCTACTTTTGTTGCTCCCATGGGCAAGAGCGCTGTTGACGAGACCCTGCCCAACTACGGTGGTGTGTACGCTGGTGACGGCTCCAACGCCGGTGTCCAGGAGCGTGTCGAGTCTGCCGATCTCATTCTCAGCATTGGTGCTGTCAAGTCCGACTTCAACACCACCGGCTTCACCTACCGGACTTCCCAGCTCAACACAATTGACTTCCACAGTTACGGTGTTACCGTCAGGTACTCGGAATACCCTGGTGTTCGCATGAACGGTGTTCTGAGGAAGGTCACCGAGAGAATGGGCAAGCTCAACATCGAGAGCGGTCCTATCCCCAACAACACTGTTCCCGCGAAGGTGGCCGAGAGCTCCGACCCGACTATTACTCAGGCTTGGCTCTGGCCTCGTGTTGGCCAGTGGCTGCGTGAGAACGATATCGTCATCACGGAGACCGGTACTGCCAACTTCGGTATCTGGGAAACTCGCTTCCCCAAGGGTGTTACTGCCATCTCTCAGGTGCTCTGGGGCTCCATCGGCTACGCAACCGGCTGTCTGCAGGGTGCTGCCCTTGCCGCTAAGGAGCTTGGTCGCGAACGCACCATCCTCTTCACTGGTGATGGTTCCTTCCAGCTGACCGCTCAGGAAGTCAGCACCATGATCCGCAAGAACCTCAACCCCATCATCTTCGTCATCTGCAACGACGGCTACACAATTGAACGTTGCATTCACGGTTGGGACGCTGTTTACAACGACATCCAGAACTGGAATTACAAGGACCTGCCTGCTGCCTTCGGTGGTAAGCCCGAGCAGTTCGCCACTTACCAGGTCAAGACCAGGGAGGAACTCAACCAGCTGTTCGCTAACGAGGACTTCAACACGAGCAAGAAGCTCCGCTTTGTTGAGCTCTACATGCCTCGTGATGACGCTCCTGCGGCGCTGATGCAGACCGCCGAGGCTGCTGCCAAGCGCAACCTCGAGGGTGCTTAGGTTTCTTGCTTCTTTTTAATGTGAAAAGCGGATCATCGGCGGAGTTTGGGTTCACTTTGGATGTTTAATTTTTTCCTTTCTCATTCCCACTTACCTCCTCGTTTTTTCCGCCATGAGGTCACGATAATTTCCATGGATTTGAATAGAAGCTTGCAAAGCCGGAAAAAATGGGTTGTAAATAGAACATGGATATCAATGGCATCTTCTATCCTGATATGAATAATTTCCGAACTTGTTTGTGAGACGATATTTGAATTGGGTTGGATAATGAGAAGGCATACCGACGCACATGATGCTTGTCTTCCAACCCTGCCAGCACGTTCATTGGTCAATCCCAGATACAGCGATTAGCACACAACCGAATTTCCGTCCGGTGTTGCCACATTATTTAAATTACTTCCTGGATCATGTTTCTCGTCTCCAGATGTCACGTCAAGTCGTCAAGGGTCCAATTTTCTTCTCAATGTCTTATGATCCTCTGATCTTTTTTATTTTCTCAACGGCTCTACATGGATGGCACTGACTTCGAGCATGAGAGCATTCACTTCGATGTTCACATCCCTGTGGCAATTCCTCAGCCATTCTTTGCCCAATTATTCTTGGTACTCTTTTCTATAAGTCGTTGGGGCGGGCGTAGGCGAGCTTGACGCGTCGCGATCCCATCTCAATGCCCAACGCTCCGCCGCGCGCCGTCCGAAGATCGGAGCCAAGCGTGGTGGGCAACGCCAAAGCTGATCCGGTTGAGTTGCATTTACCTTCAATGCTGCCCGCCAATGCATTTGCCGGCTCCTCGGGAGTTTCGCTTTGGTGGGCCTTCCGCCAGGTCTGCTTTGAGGCTAGCTTCATGATTGCGCATTTGCGTGCTTCAGGCGGGGACTGAAGCGCCATGTTGTTACTACCGGCTGCACACAGGTTTAGTCCTCTCCTCCGTTTGGACGCGAGATCCAATAAGCGGAAACCCAAAACTCACCACTCCATAGCCTAGATTCTCAGTCATCAAAGTCGTGCCATCGTGAACATCTATAACCATCGCCCACTTCCCCTCAAACCGGCCGGGGGACCCTCAACACCAAATCATTCCCTCCATCCCCACCACCACCACCACTGCCATTGCCACCAACAGTAACCAACCCCTTCGCCTCCCCCGCAGCCGCAGTCGCGACGCCCATGTCCTGCAGCACGGCGCGCAGCTTGCGCACGCGCTCCTCCAGCTCGGCCATCTCCTCGCGCTGCTCGTCGACGGTGCGGTCGACGTCGCCCAGCCGCGCGACCGCCTGCCGCGCCTTCTGCAGCCGCACCTTCAGCGCGCTCGACGCCGCCGTCAGCTGGTGGATCTCGAGCGGCTGCGCGTCCGGGTCGCTCGGCAGAGCTGTCGTTGCCGTCGCCGACGCTGCCGCCGCTGCGCCTGTGCCGCCGCCACCACCACCACCACCACCACCACTTCCACCCACCCCCTTGGCGGCGGCGGAGGCATTGCTGCTGTTGCTGTCGCCGTGCGGTTTGCTGCCGTCCTCGCCTTGGTGCTGCTGCTGCGCGTGGGACGCGTCGGTGGGCTTTTGGATCAGGAGGCGGTTGAGGAGGGCGTGCAGGTGCGGGAGGATGTCGAAGACGGCGGGCGGGGGCAGCGGCGGCGCTTGCTGTCGTTGCTGTTGTTGCTGTTGGGCAGAGGCGGAGGCGGCGGCGGCGGCAGGTGTGGGTGCGGTGGTTTGGAGCGCGGTTTGCGCGCCTGGGGCCATGGATTGGCTGCGCGCGGCGGGTGTCGCGGGCGTGGAATAGGTGGATAGGCGGGGCGTGCCGGTCGCGGCCATGATGGTGAGAGTGACGCGTGGGATGTGTCGAGAGCAGGGCAATTGGGTGGGTGTACTTCAGGCGTGGGGTGGACGCGTGGGTGGAAGGTGGACGGAGCTGAGCTCGGGATGGTCCAATGGGAGAGAGCGAAATCGGGTCGAGCTTCGGTGCTGGGAAGAGCGGGACAGCCGCCGCCGGCGGAGGGGCGAGAAGCGGACGCGGACGCAGGGAGCGGACGGTGGAACGCCAAGGTGTGTCAGGGCGCGGTGGAGCAGAAGCAACGTGAAGCGAATGGAAGAGCGAATGGCGGGACAGCAGGGAAGCACGGAGGGATGAGGCTGTCTCGGAGGTGGTGTTTGGTTGAGTCGCTTTTGCTTCGGGTGCGGCCGCCCGGCGTTCCACTGACGTCGGTCCTTCCGGCGATCATCGGCCGCAACAGCCCCGCTACGGTGGGTGGGCTGTGAAAAGAGAACTCTCGCAGTCCGCTGATATCGAAAGACTCTCACCCGTCTCACCACACCGCGCCCCTATTATTTTGGAGTCTACCCGCCCTAAATACGTGCGTCGTGCCCTCCGTCGAGCTCTGCGAAGCTTGCCCGCTCACCTCTCGTTTTCTGCAGCTCTATCCGTCGTCGCAAACACCCAACAAAATGGTCCAGGTTGATCAAAAGGCCGTTCTGAGTAAGAGTGCCCCTGCAGGACATCACAGTGCCCGGCCCTGCTGACGAAGCCTCATTCTAGTCGTCATCGACGGCTGGGGAATCCCCAGCGCCACCTCCCCGCCTGAGGGTGATGCCATCCTGGCCGCCGAGACCCCGGTCATGGACGAGTTCAAGCGCCCGGGCTCCGAGATCACCCAGGGCTACACCGAGATTGAGGCCTCGTCGCTGGCCGTCGGCCTGCCCGAGGGTCTCATGGGTAACAGCGAGGTCGGCCACCTGAACATCGGCGCTGGCCGCGTCGTCTGGCAGGACGTCGTGCGCATTGATCAGACCATTAAGAAGGGCGAGCTCAAGGATGTTGAGAACATCCAGAAATCCTTCCAGAGGGCTAAGAACGGCAATGGCCGCCTCCACTTCCTCGGTCTCGTCTCTGACGGCGGTGTCCACTCCCACATCAACCACCTGCTCGCTCTGCTCAAGCTGGCCAAGGAGGTCGGCGTTCCCAAGGTCTTCATCCACTTCTTCGGCGACGGCCGTGACACCGACCCCAAGTCGGGCGCTGGCCACCTCGAGAACCTGATCAAGCAGACAAAGGAAATCGGTCTGGGCGAGATCGCCACCGTCGTCGGTCGTTACTACGCTATGGACCGCGATAAGAGGTGGGACAGAATCGAGATTGCCCTGAAGGGCATTGTTCTGGGCGAGGGCGAGAAGAGCGACGACCCGCTGGCCACCGTCAAGGCCAGATACGAGCAAGGCGAGACTGATGAGTTCCTGAAACCCATCATTGTCGGTGGTGACGAGAGGAGAATCAAGGGTGAGTCATTCAGGAAAAATGGGTGCAGCACAGCCTAAGACTGACGCGCAAATAGACGATGACACTGTCTTCTTCTTCAACTACCGCTCCGACCGTGTTCGCGAGATCACTCAGCTGCTTGGCGACTTCGACCGTTCCCCCAGGCCTGACTTCCCTTACCCCAAGAACATCTCGCTCACCAACATGACCCAGTACAACCCCAAGTACACCTTCCCTGTTGCCTTCCCCCCTCAGAAGATGGGCAACGTTTTGGCAGAGTGGTTGGGCAAGCAGGGCGTTGTCCAAAGCCATATTGCTGAGACTGAGAAGTACGCACACGTCACCTTCTTCTTCAACGGCGGTGTTGAGAAGCAGTTCGAGAACGAGCACCGCGACATGATTCCCTCGCCCAAGGTTGCTACCTATGACCTTCAGCCCGAGATGAGCGCCATGGCTGTTGCCGAGAAGGTCTGCGAGCGCATCCAGGAGGGCAAGTATGAGTTCATCATGAACAACTTTGCCCCGCCTGACATGGTTGGCCACACCGGTGTCTACGAGGCCGCCATCAAGGGTGTCGCCGAGACCGACAAGGCTATTGGCAAGATCTACGAGCAGTGCGTCAAGAGCGGTTACACTCTCTTCATCACTGCCGATCACGGGTGAGTCAGCCATAATCTCTACAACCATTCGCCTGGATTTTTACTAACCACGCTCTAGTAACGCCGAGGAGATGCTCAATGAGGAGGGCAAGCCCAAGACCTCGCACACCACCAACAAGGTCCCCTTCGTCATGGCCAATGCGCCCAAGAACTTCAGCCTCAAGAAGAGCGACGGTGTCCTCGGCGATGTCGCTCCCACCATCCTGGCCGTCATGGGTCTGCCTCAACCCGAGGAGATGACTGGCCACAGTCTCCTTGTCAAGTCGTAGATACTAGAGGTTAAAGTGAGGTTTCTTTTGGTTTATTGATGACGATGATGAGTTAAGAGAAGCATTTGAAAGAAAAAAAGGTTTAGAGTCTGACTGAAACAGCGTCTAGACTTCTTGGGGCATGTGGAGCATGGCAGCGGCGCGTGGGTTGTAGAAGCGTAGGTTTTGGGCTCTTTGGAGATTGTTTTCCTTCATACCATTTTCTTGTTAACGTGATAGACGGCATAAATGGATGCATATGACCATTCTGATGGGGTAAAAAAGTGCATTCCAAGTACGCATGCTCAGATTCTTTTGCGGCTAAGTGTCAGCCTTGTTGCCTAGTGTCCGGATGTCAGCCTTTAGAACCGTAAAGCCCGAGATCTCTAACGAGGGGCCATTCGGGAAGCATCGGTTCTATCGATGTAGGACCGCATGTGGCTCGATGTTGAATTACATGCGAGATACTCTGCCGATTTACGTATAGTCAAGCCTTCGGGGTTAATAATTCAAGAGCCGATCCGTGATCAGATTGGCTGAACACCCTCGTAAAATGTACCTGCTCTACAGCACCATTTTCTCGTCTCAGTGTTTTCTATCTTTGAAAATCCTACGCTTGTCAGACATGCAGCGTCTAGGAAAGTTGCGATTCAGAAGGAAAGCAAATTGCTTGTAAATGTCTGGTTGTTGGGCTGTTAAATTTCCTTAGTACAAAATTCTTATCCACGTCAGCCTCTACATAACGAAGCACAGGAATGGAATGTTGCAGTTGCACCGGAGGCTCAACTCCCCGCAGCCCTAAATCACCGTTCAGAGGCGCCGACTTGGAGCCTCAAGTCCGCGACGTACGTACAAAGCGCAACAGCGATGTGTTCTACAAACTCAGACGCTGCACACTCGGCACCGCCTCGGCCCCAGCCAGCGCGCAAGCGCTGCCCAGCTGGTAGGGAGACCGTAAGCAGCGCTCACCAGACTTCCGCTAAGTCCGCCCCGCAATCTGCTTACTTAGTCGATATTTTTTTTTTTCCAATAGCAGGTGGAGAAAGCGACATCTCCGATTGTCTCTCCGATTCGTGGTAGCTGAGCGAGCCGTCGGTCTCCCTCCGTGTATAAGTAGTAGCTTAGCATCAACCCGAAATTCACGAGAACTTCAGGACAGCGTCCAGTTCTTCTTGCACAGCTGCAAAGATTCAAGTGCACGGCTTTCCTCATTGTTTTCTGCTTTAATACGCAATTTTTTTTTTTTTTTTTTGCTACGCGCATTGCCAACCAACCCTTTTGTTGGAGGTAACCCCGGCATGATCTTTATCTTTGGTTTTACCGCCACTTTTTATTAACAATTCTTTGCCCAAGAGCTGAATTTCAGTACAGGGTGAAAACTGACTTACGTAAATTGAGCTGGGGTGGCCCTATTGGAAGGAATGAAAACTCCAGATCCGCCATCAGATCTCAATTCCTTGTGCTGGATCAATGGAGCGCAATAGTAAGCATATTTTAATTGATATTAACGGCAAGTTGTGTCTGACCATTAATAGTTACGCAGCATACGGCAAAGCCTACAATCGAAAGTGATTCAGGATGGTCCATTGAGGCAATTGTTGGTCTGGTGGCTCTATTGATGATGATTGTTATCCCTACTCTTGCATATCTGAGAAATAAGGGTCATCTGGGTGGAGCTCTCAAACGAACATTCAAGTTCGAAAAAGATATATTCTATTTACGAGGTTCGTTACATTCCCTTCTAAAATGTCATGAATCACAGATGTCGCATCTTCAATTTAGTGTTTAAGTTCATTGACATGTTTTATTCTCATCAGGATCCTGCTATCATGAAGGCCTTCCGCTTTGGCTCCCGCCTCCCTTCTCGTACGATTCTCCTTACGTCATGTCGCGGGTGGAGGCCTTTGAATGGCCAGAGCTCTATCAACTGAGGTCTGGTCAATCAATCGCAGACGACAGATGAACCCAGTAGTTAGCCGTGGAGGGATTGGGATTTCTCCTTGCAGGTCCACAGGTACGGAATATAATGGTAACAGACACTCAGTCCATGGTTTCGGAGAAACAGCAGCGGCAAGGCATCAGCCGCTTGCTGCATTTGCCGAAGTAGGAATAGCAAAATATTTGTTCCTCGTCCTGGACGTTTCCTCTCGGTAACCTGAAAGTCTTGACAACCGGTGTCGTTTTCCAGATATATGGGACTCACTAATTCAGTAGCACGGCAGGGAAAAATTACGGCAGCTCGTTTCTCGGCCAATTGAGTGGCAAAGAAGCAAGGCTGGATACACCGCGTTTTGAAGGGGTTGAACGTCGTCATTCATCCCAAATTGGGCTAAAGCGAGAACAAGCTGAGGCATTCACAAACAATGATTGGACACAATGGACGCATGAACGTCTGCTGCGCCTTATTGACAGCGATCCTCCGCACACCACAGCTGATACAGGTTGGCGCTTTTGACTTGAAAGCCTTACGAGACTTGCTGTGGATTTGCCCCGCTGAATTCGCGATTTCCTGGAAATTGGATATGCGGGATGCATTTATATTAATGCAAATGCACGAGCTGATCTCGCCGGCGTCATGGCCCACTCAAACCTCCCCGCACTTCTCTCAAAGCTCAGACACCAATTGTGCAGCCAAGGAATATTCCACAAATGAACGGACCCTCAGAGAGTCATCTCAATGGTAAAATAATTTTACTTGCTTTCCGCATTCTTCACGCTTGAATTTCCGGCCATAGTCGGTCGGCTGACCTCATTTAGGTACTGGTCTCATCACGCTGGTTACACCTCACTCAGACGATGGATGGTCCACCGAGGCCAAACTGGCACTACTATCCCTGGTAGTGATGGTAGTGGCTCCACTCATCGGATATTTGTGCCGTCACTATTCGTTTGTGAGATCTTGTTTGGAACACATTATAAGGCTCCTGAAGGATGCTTGGAAGAAGAATCGCGAAGGTGATTCCTTGCCCCTTCTATTTGATATATGAAAGGTCTAATTCCCCCATACTAAAATATGAAAGTAGGTCCCGACCTGGAGGCGTGCGGCTGTCTCATATCTTACCTGTCACCATTCGAAGCGTCAATGGTTGAGATGTCCGACTGGGAGGAGATCGCGAGACTGCGACGCCGCCAGCCGTTCATTCCAACCGAATGATCATGCCAGCCTTGTATGGAAACCATTCATCTCTCTCGACTTTATGCGTTTCGACTATCACTAGCCTAATGGTTCTAGAGAATATATTGTAATTCTAGATCGGACTACATTGGTACCGTCGCGGTTTACTATCATGACGAATCAAGATGAGCTCTTGACAAACTCTTGTCACGGAGCTGTGTGAATGCCGCTCTGCTAGGAAGCGTTGGATATTAAATCAAAATAGAGAAAGACGCAAAAGTATTATCTGTCTGACCTCGCAGTGTATTGACCGGAATGATGTATTGGCATCGGGGGTCATGGCATAGTATGATGTTCATCTGGGATTGTGGATGTATCTGCAATTTGGTGGGGAGGCTGATCATAATTACCAAAAGTCGACCAGTTCTATTTGATTATATGTTTGCAATTGGAATCCAACATGCTACAACATAATAGAGACTTCCATTGGAGTACATTGTTCTTTAGACAAGCCTTACCTTAGTATTTAGACGTATTGTAGAGGATGGTCATAAGCAAAATGAATCGTTTGCATGCATGAGTAGTAATCAAAGATGAGAAAGTAAAAAAATATTAAGCTGGACATTGTGGGAATCTTAACGCGTTGTTAGTAAGAATTTTACAACCCCTATGGCTCGAACTGAGAAACTTACTGAACCCACGACCTTTCACAGATGCATTGAGAGTAATGCGAAGCGAAAATCATACCCCTAGACCAAATGCCCTCGCGTATTTTATACCATTTGCGGTGGCAAACGAATATATGTAGTCTACGGAATTCCTGACGATGATTTGGACTCTGGTGTTGAGTTAGAGAGGAAAGGGGTGATTGTGGAGTAGGCGAGGGGTTCTGCGCTACGAGAACACCACGAGGAGATTTTCAGGGCCCAAAGGTACGGGAATAACAATGCAGGAGAAAGTCCAGCCAACAATCAGGGCTATTTGTGGCGAAGTGGGGGAGCAATTCCTCCGGTGGCGCTGCAGCACAGAACTTCGCGATTCTTCCGCACAGCAATCAAATGTATGGCAGTAAAATATACGAGTAACAAGGATGATGCTAATTAAATTCTCCCAGCCTCTTCTCTGACATTTTCAATGCATTTAGCAGGCGTCTTACAGCACAGTGCAAATTTGTGCGGGCTCGGCAAAGCTCGAGATCTGACGCCGGCGCACGGGCCAACCCCTCATCGAACCCCTCCATCTGCTACAACTCACTCTATGAATTGTCATGCAAGTATGAAGTTGAATGTCGTTGTATAGAGAGAAGTAGTCATAGTAGTGACAAGGTTCCGCCATCATGTGTAAGTTGTGAGGGATGAGTTCACCCAAGTTATCCCAGATGAAGGTTCAAACTACCCCCGAAGCTGCTCTCTGTTCCTGGAAATCTGTGCTTTATCTGGTTTGGAAGAGCCTAACAGCAATTACACTCTGACTTGAGGTAATGCCTCGTTTTCAAGGATTAGCAGGCCTAGAAAGCCTCTTTTACTGACCGTTGAATTTCATTGCAATGTGTTAGCTTCACGCGCGAGGTTGGTCAATTCCGCTAAGGTCTGATATTGAAATAGACACATTGATTCTGTAAATTTATGAGAGCAGAGTAGCTTTACGTCAGACAATAATTCCACGTTCCAAATGTCTTCGACCCGCGCCTAACGCCTCAGAAGACACCACCACCCATGGATTTACACATCCGCATTCGAATTCTCTTACACCCCGGAATAAACAGCTGTCACCCCCCTCCCACATTCAACCCGCTGCTCCAGATTGACCCACCTCCCGTCGAACTTAACCTGCTTCTTCGGTGTGATTTGGAAGCGATGCTCCTCCTTCCCCCTAACCTTCCGCTCCGCTGCCTGATCGAGTGGCTGGATATAGGTCGGGTTGCTTATGTTATTCCTCTTCCCGGTGCCAATTTGATAGAACTCATTGTTCCCAAAGAACAGGATATCTGCACCCCAGTTGGTCTCGTTCTCCGAATCGCGGTCGCTGGAGCGGTTCGTACCGACAGTGCCAGCTTGCAGATAGGCGATGTTGTCCATAACACCGGCGACGTGGTTGGCGCCAACTGCGAACTGGGCAAGGCGGATGGGCACGACCTTGTTGGTCGTTTCGTCGTACTCGAACAGGCCGGAGAAGGCAGGGATCTTCACGGGGGTGTCCTGCATGTGCGTCCAGCGGCCGTTGCCCAGGCCGCCCCAGATGCCCTGGCCGCAGGCCCAGGCGTCGGCGGTGACGTTACCCAGGTTGCGGCGGGCGAGGACGGAGTTCTCGTCGGCGCCCGGGTTCGAGACACGAGTCGCGTCGACGGTGAAGTAGGTGTTGTTGCCTCCCGCGGCGACGCCGGTGACTTTGGGGACGAGGCCGGTGCCGCGGTAGAGGGACTGGATGGGGACGAGGGCCGGGGAGTCGACGAAGGGGACTTCCGGGTCGTATCCGACGCCTAGCTGGCCGAAGGAATTGTCGCCGAAGCTGAAGACGCGGCCCTCCTTGTCGGCAACTACGCTGTGATAGTCTCCGGCGGCTATCTTGGCCACCTCGAAGCCTTGCAGAGTCTTGATCTCATGTGGCAGATCGTACGGACCCTGCGGACGGGTTTGCCATGTTAGGCCGGGAATGCCAAGCTGACCCTTGCTCGGGTAGTCAAGAGCACTGGCAGCTGATGAAAAGACGCGGCCTTTGGAAGTCAGAAGGAGGACATGCTCTAGACCCCCGGCAATCGAGGTTATCTTTTCGCCAGATTTGAGGTCCTTGGGCTCAATCGTGCGGTAGCTAATTGGGGCGTTCGAGCTCCAAAAAGGGATCCAGGTGCTCTCAGTCGCCTTTTTGCCTGTTGTTTGTTCTTCCTTTGACACTGGGACCGAGTATACCTTGCCATTGGCCGCAAGCGCAATTACACGATCTTTCGACAGTGTCAATGATTTCAAGTTCTTTCCCTTGAGGGTAACGGCCGGCGCAACGCATTCTTTGTCGTACGCCGTGCCCCATTGAAGAAGGTCTCCCTTCTCATTGATGGCTGCACCAGAGAAGCGGTCCAGCTTCATGTCGCGCAGCAGCACGCCATCAAAGAACGATAGACGGCGCGGGGTTTTAATGTAGCGTTCCTGGCTGCCCGGCGCAACCACTCTGCCGTCATTGGAGCCCCAGGCATAGACGCCTGGGTTCTCCCAGCTCCGCTTGACCTGGAGGTGCTGGGAGCTAATTATGTCCCTGTTCTCCTCCTTCGAAGAGGCAGCCTTGCGCGGCTTCTCAAAAACAATCTCGGGCTCTTCCGGAGCTTCGGCGTAGACATTGCGATAGATTTGGTTGCCGGCGGAATATTGATAAATCGCAGCAACAGTTCCGACGGCGGTGAGGATGGCAATTGATCGGGGAAACGATTTGCGAGCGGCGGCGGTAGCGGAAGCGGCGGCGGTATTGGCGGTGGTGGCAGAGCGGGCAGGACATGCTCTGAGCTTCTGGGCGGTACCGCGAGCTGCGGTCTTATTAATGCCTCGCGCGGATTGGCGAAGACAGCGCGTGGGCAACATGATGGCGATTCTCCAAGCGGGGGGGCGAGGAAGGTTGTGTCTGCGAATTCAGGACGGGAACATGCTTGTGCGCACAAGACCTTTTCGAGCCGCAGGTCTGGGCAGGCGCTCTGCTGACAGTCGAGGGAGTGTCGATAGTCGCGAACGTCATGAATTCTTCGCCGCATCGGCCACGGCGGAAGCTATCCTTGCAGCCTTGGCATCCCGCTCTCCGCCCTTAGCCTCGCCGATTTCCGCTCCGATGGCTGCCCTGGGCCATCGCACAACTGACCAGGTGTGCAGCTTTGGCGGCAGCGGTACACCCACAGCTCCAGCCCCGGCTTCCGCGCCCGTTCGAATTGCGACGCCAGGGACCAGCACTGCGCCCGCGCCCGCGCCTCGCCCCATGCCAACACCATGTACGAGGATGCCTGGATCAGCGGCATTGTCCCGGAGCACCACCGCGAGCCCGAGAAACCCAGGCCCGCAGGCCACCGCCGCCGCGTCTCGCTCCTCAAGCAGCCAAATGTAAGCCTGACTCTCCCCGCGCCCGCGCCGATGCTAGTATTGATGCTTGTGCGAACAGGAGAGCAATCAGGCTGACGTCGATCCCGTAGAAGCCATTCCGGACATAGTTGAGGAGCCCGAAGTGGAGAATGGCCCCCCGCAAGCTACCGTCGCCCGCCGCGCCAAGTCGTTCAGTGACTTCTACGATGTTGCGAGGGCCCACATAAAGAAAGAACGCGATCTAGAGAAGCAGAAGTTGAAGAGGCGCTCGCGGGAACAGCTCAGGACCGAGTTGGATTTCGGGGACTGGTACAATGGCATCCGCGACGAGCTGCAGGACGCTAGTCATGGGGAATACCAGTACGTCTTGCTCAGGCTTTTGACTACGCGCTGCCTATACTGATGAAGCTGGGAACTCTAGGCTATATCGTGACCAGCTGCATCTTTCCCACCGCCACCTCGATTCCCTCCTTGACAGTACCTCCTCCGCTCTTGACCTCCTGTCCGCACTCTCCGACTCCTTCAAAGCTGTGGCTGCTCAGACCACCACCTTCCAGAGCCAATGCGAGGGCTTGATAGCGGACCAGAAGCGCGTTACGAAGCTTGCTGACGACATATCTGAGAATCTTCAATACTACACATACCTGGAACCCACTACCCGGAGGTTGAATGCTCCCGGCGCAAGCAACTTTGTTCGTGCTGAGGGCTTCACAGAGATGCTGGTCAACCTGGACAACTGCATAGACTACATGATGATGCACCCCAATCACAGCGAGTCCGCTACATACCGGTCTCGTTATCGACTCCTTCTCACAAGAGCATTGTCGCTTATCCGCGTGCACTTCACCAATACTCTGCGCGAGATCGCGGCAGACGTGTCCAAGAGGATAGCCGACAGGCAATTGAACGATACCACCATGTCTGCATTACTGTATGCAAAGTTCCGGGTCGGTGCAGCGGAAATGAAGGAGCTCGGTTTAGAAATTCAGAAGAGAGCTGTATTACCGGCTGATGCAGACCCCGACGCCGAACCCGAATATCAGAGTCTGATGAACGAGCTGTATCAGAGTTACTCTGCGACTCGAGGGAGACTGATTCTTCCTCTAATTGCAAAGAAGATGGCGGAAATCTCCCTGGCACCAAGTTCTTCGAAGGATCTGGTCACATTTGCAAGGAGCAGCATCAGTTACATCCGTGGGATTTGCTTCGACGAGTATGACCTGTGGGGAGCATGGTTTGAGGGTGAGGGGGGAGTGTACGATTTCTTGGAGGGCATCATGGAACCTTTCTACGACTATTTACGACCGCGCACCATCCACGAAACACAGTTGGTGAAACTCTGTGAGCTTTGCACCTTAATTCAGACCCGATACATGGAAGAGGAAGAGGAAGATGCGGACCTGGAGGATAATACCGTGCGGCTCGACTTCGCAACCTTGATTCACCCTGCATTAGAAGACGCTCAAACGAGATTGGTCTTCTTGACGTTGACTATTCTGCGAGACGAGATCGAGTATTACAAGCCTAAGCCTGAGGACCTGGACTACCTGACGCGGAACCAGCGCACCGCTGAGACGGAGAAGAAGGGCCCTGTATTGTCAGGGAAGAAGAAAATAACCGGACCCACGCTGCTTCCCGCGGGAATGGAGGATGAAGATGGCGATTCTCGCTGGGCCTTCAACACGGAGGCCGCATTTAGCGACTGGTATCCCACGCTCCGCAAGGCCATCTGGCTGCTCAGCAAGATCTACCGCCTCGTCAACGTACGTGTCCCTTTCGACAAAATGACACTCTATTCCTGCTAACGGCACCCCCCCACCCTTCCAGTCCACCGTCTTCGACGATCTCGCCCACCAAATCGTCCATCAAACCACCCTCTCCCTCTTCTCAGCAGCCACACAGATCGCCGCGCGCCACTCGCCGACGGACTCCCAGCTCTTCCTGATCAAGCACTTGCTCTTGCTCAAGCAGCAGATCGTCGCCTTTGACATCGAGTTTGTAAGCCAAGACGTCTCGATCGACTTCTCCAACGTCGCCTCCACCTTCTGGGAGCTGCGCGAGCGCGGGGGGCTCTTCAACCCGGCCAACCTCGTGCGCGGCCTCGTCGGTGGCTCGCTCCTCCCGCGTGTCGTCGAGAACATGCTCGACGCCAAGGCCGAGCTCGACGGCCGCCTGCGTGCCGTCATCAACGACTTCACCTCCGCCTTCGCCGATCGCGTCACCGCGCCCCTCGCCGCCTCCTCGAAGAGCACGAAGAGGAGTGGCAGTGGCGAAGGCAAGACAACGGAGGCCCTCGCCGCCGTCAGGGCCGCCGCCGAGCGCGAGGTCGCCTTCCTCCGCCGCAAGCTCGACGAGTACGTCGACGACCTGCGCACCCGCGAGACCCTCGTCGTCGCCGTCGTCGAGTCCGTCGTCGCCAACTACGAGGCCATCTGGGACGAGCTGCAGGCCGGCGCCCCCGGCGGCAAGACGGCGGCGCTGTCGGTCCCGACGACGACGACGCCGAAAGGCAAAGCGCGCGCGGACGAGCTGTGGGAGCCCGGCGTGTTTGCAGAGTGGTGTGCGGGCGTATTCAAGGTTGGGCAGTTTGGGCTTGGGGCGCAGTTGGATGCGGAGGGGAATGGAGGGGAGGGTGGGCACGACGACGACGACGATGATGATGATGACGACGACAAGGAGCAGGAAGGGGAAGGAAGTGTCAGTAGTACGTGATTGTACACTACATGTACGCGTTGGTTTTACGTGATTTGGGAGGCGGAGGGGATTAAGAGAAAAAAATTAAAGAGATACCTGGAGGCAATGACTGGCACACTGGCACACTGGCACATTTGAAAAGCATTAAAAAAATGGAGCTTCTGTGCAAGATATATTTTCATTGAATTTTTTTTTTTCGGATGTTTCGCTCGTACTACTGGTAACGTCATTACCCGCAGCAGCAGTGGTATCTCAATCTATCTGGACTCATCGACCCTTTCCCCTGCAATCAATCCAACAAACCCACCCTCGTTCGAAACCAACCATCCCAAGAATTGAACGCCCCTCATTATGCGAGATATAATGCTTGTACAGGAGAGAAGAAAACAAAATGGAAAGAAGAAACAAGAGGAGAGGGAAGAACTTTGATCATGAGAACTATTTAGTTCTCCATGCAATGCAATATTAACCATCCGAAGAACAGACCCTGTATCCCCCGTGACAAAAATCCCAAACACAAAGATTTCCATGAACCACCCCATTCCCAACCATTTCCCATGATCCCCGTTATTCACATGTGTCTCCGTATCAGTTGTCGGTATCAGTAGTATTCGTCAAGTTAGTCGTCATTGTTGTTCATCCAACGGTTGTCGGGTGTGTGTTGCTGTTTGTTCTAGTCGAGCTTCCGCTGAACGGCAGCATACTGGGTCTCGAGGTCGTCAAGCACGTGCGACTGGCGGACCCATTTTCCACATCCTATAAACTCATCCATCTGTAAGCTTGTCCAAGACAATGATGCTTAATATCATGACCAACAGACCGATAGTGACAATGATCAACAACACAAATCCGAACCAGCCCAGCACCATTGCGGCGGTGCCGACGCCGGACTTGACGCTGCCGTTGCCGAGGTCTTGAGCGATGGTCGAGGCAGCCACGGATGCCGTGTGCTGCCAAAGCACCGAGACAAGGACAAAGATACTGGCGATGAAGATGAGCGCGAGAGCGACTTGCGAGACCGGGCGCGACGGGAAAGGCTTGACGTCGACGTCGGATCCGGTAGTCGCATCTTGCTCTTCGTGCCAGCCGGGGAAGGTGGCAAGTAAGATGAAGGTGATGAACGCCAGGATGATAGCGACGATCCTATAAATAACGCCGATTAGCAGTCTGCTTTTGGCGATCAGGTGGACAACGCGGTTTGACACTTACAGCAAGTAGGGGAAGACAATGCTATCCTTGAAGGTGCTCGCGACCCAGATCAGGTTCAGCGGATCCTGATCGACGTTGATCTGCTCGGCGAGAGCGGTGGCGTTGTTGGAGCACAGGAAGTCACCACCGTTGGGGTTGACGCAGATGCCGAAGTAGCCGACGCGGACTTCGAGGATAGCGCGGCCGACAATGTTGGCAATGGCAGCGGTGACACCAGGGTCGACCTGGGACGGATCATAGGTGGGCGTGTACTGCTCGTAGTACATGCTGATCAGGAAGATGCCGGGGATAAGCGGGGAGGTGCTAGAGCATCCTGCGAGGAGCAACGCTGGGTCCGTCAGAAGGATGGTTCACACGGCGGGCAAGGAAGGACAAGACCATCTGAGACTTACACAGGAGGATGATGGCGATCGCAATAAGGATCATAAGAACGTGGTGGTAGCCCAAAAAGGGCAAGATTCCTTTTTTCCAGAACGATTTAGTATTTTCGCAGTGAGTGCGGAACCATTTGGCCACGGCGTTGAAGCACGAAATGCTGATCTTCTTGACACGGGCGACGAGGACGTTTGCGTCGCCGGTACAGGACCTCATGCATTCTGCGGACGTAGTCAAACAGCTCGACGGGGTGGGAGGGATTCGGACTTACTCCGCATTGTGACGGCGAATCGCAGGTTGGCCATATGCTGGATGCAAAACTCGGGGGGGAACGGTCAGCCTCAGCGGCACCCGGAGGGCCGAGGAAGCTTGCGCGGTTCGGTGCAGACGGCCAGTCACGCCGGAGTGTGCCTGCCCCCGGATGGTGGTGTTCGGTGTGGAGATGGAATGTGTGCGCGCGCGTGGTGGACGGCGAGAGAGGGTGCGCAGAGACGAGGTGGAACGAGGAGGGGCGGGGCGAGAGGAATGTGGAGGGAGGCGGCGCTGGCGCGTGTTTGGGTGGGCTGTTGTTGTTGCGGTGACGGAGAAGGGTCTCGGGGCAAGCTCGCTTGCACTGGAGCTCTGGAGCTCTGAAGCTTCGCGATAGCACAGGACTTGGAGCTGCGGGCGTTGTCAGAACAGCTTCGGCGGAAAACAGTAGAAAGTGGAGAGGGAGGGTCTCTGGGACGCGGCGCTCAGCTAGTAGTGATTGCAGGGCGCGGTGTGCAGGCAGGAAATTCGGGTGGTTGTTCCCAGCCACATGCGCTGGAGATCCCCAGCCTTCTCTTTTGGCGGTTTTGGCGGGCGCGCCTGGCCATAGCTCCACAAACACGGCGTCCCGGGCAACCGCCCGCCGCCCCTCCGCGCCCGCCGACCAATCTGCGGGGGCGGAGCGACAGCGCATCGCTACCAGTGCCAGCGTCATCCCAGCGCCGCAGGACCCTTCCACCTCCGCCTCGCCCGGGCGACACGCTGGCAGCCGCTTTTTCTGCCATCCCACTTGCCATTTCAAATTTAAAATATCCGGGCCTCCGCCTTGCGACACGAGCCTCTTACGTCGCTTCGTCGCTCTCTTGCCCAACCTGAGCCAAGGCCGCAACGCCTGGCCTCAGATCACTCTCCCCTGGCGAGGGAGATCGACGGCTGGGAAATGCAGGTACACTGATGGCACATGCAACTGCGCTGGCCCTGAATATCATTCTTGGTCGAGACGACTTCCCGGCCCCAGTCCTCGGCTCTTCCGCACGATCGATGGATGCCATTGGTGTCGCATTGGCAGACTGACTGAACGATGCATGCATGGGGTGTAGCAGCACCGGCCAAGAAATCGGTGCCCTGACTCATGCACTACCACTGCAAATGCATGTTTAGCATCCCACAAGTTAGCTCTTCACCAACTTGGTACTTCTCCATGTTCCTTGACAGTCGAGTGTTTCATCTTATCTCGCAACCATTCCTCACGAGCAGAGGAAACAAAAATAATGAGAAGTGTTCCTGGAAACTAAAGCTCCAGGTATGCATCGCAACCGTTGGGAGTTCGCTACATCTTACATCCAATTCACGGCGCAAATCAAAGAGGATCAGGTCAGGAATGGTATTCCATTGTTGATTATCGTAAAGTGGTATCATAAGATTTCTGCTACAGGCTCCGGGGCCAGGAAGAGAGGATTTCCATCATCGTGAACTCGTGTCCCATAACCGCCGTTCAGACAAGCAGCTTATTTCTTGTCGAGGCCAACGGCGTGCTTGGCCTTGTCGAGGATGCTCTCGCCAGTGCTGCCATGCTCGTGACGGTCGTGGCTGCGGCCGAGCTTGTCGCCAACCTCCTGGGAGGTGGACTTGGACTCGTCGGTCTGGAGACCGCTGTTGGGCGTGTTAGCTCACGTTGCGGTAGAGGCAAAAAGTAGCAGGTGATGCTTACCGAGCGACCTTGTCACCAGTGTCGGTGAAAGCCTCCTTGGTCTTCTGCTGGGTGCTCTTGGTGGAGTCGGGGGTGAGCTCCTCCTTAGCCTCTGCGGGGTGGTGTCAGCATGGTTGTGCATCGGTGAGAGTGAGTGAGTGAGTGAAGGAGGTCTTACTGGTAGAGAAATCCTTGCGGCCGGCGTCAGACATGATTGAAGATTTTGAATGGTATTTGTTGGAAGTGGTGTTGGTTGGTTGAGGAAGTGCTTCTTGTGAGAGGTGTTGATGGAGAAAGAGAGAGTCGAAGGGCGCAGGGCTCTTCTTTTATGTTGAACGGCGGGCGGAACTACGTCATCGTCCTTGCAGGTGCCGCAAGCAGAAGGAGCGCCTCTGCCTCACGAGCACGATAGCACAGACGGCGGATGGACAAACAAGGACGCCACGCCTCGCGAGCTCGAGCAGCACAATCGCGCGCGGGTCAGCCGGGCACCTACGTTATTGGCGCGTCATTTTAGCGGGCCTCTTCCCCGGATCAGCTTTCAGGTACAAGCTGCCTCAGAGTCAGAAGGGCGCATCCGCCGGCGAGCGCAATAGCGCCATTGGCTGGCGTCAGGCGTGGCTTTGCGCGTCGCGGGTCTGGCAAAGGGAGGGCGCTGACGTCATGCACGATCGACGCTTTCGCGGCTGGCGGGGCGATCCCCAAAGCCTGTCTGCCCTGCTCCCTCTCTGCTCCCAACGCAAAGTGGCTTGACGCAACACCACACGTGCTAAATCGAGGCCCGTCCAGACTTGCTCTGTCGCACACAAGCCCCAAAGGGTACGTGCTTTTTCTCGTCTCCTTTGCCTTAGCTCGCCCGTTGGATGGAGGGGCGCAATATTGCCCCGCAATCGCCCAACGCTGTCCTCAAGCCGATTGGAGCCAGCACGTTCTTCATCAATCACCTCTTCCTTGACCGCGGCGCGCCATCATACCATCCACCGGCCTCCGCCTCTGGGACAAACGCTGTCATGCAGGCAGGCCGCGTTGGCTGTGAAGAGGGGCTCGGAGCAGCTGCCTTCGGACTGCCCACCGTGCCACCCTCGCGATACCGCCCTGGCTTCACGCGGCTGTCATCATGCAGTTGCACCCCGCCAGGCTACCTGCGCCGTGGTCGAAGGGAAATGCGTTCACGAGGATGAAACCGGCATCTCGATTCTGCACGTCGGACACGCCCGCAGCTTGCAGCTCGGGCTCCGGACTGCGCTCCATCATGACCACGCTTGTTCCACCGTGCACGCTAGCTAACCTGGATCCCCCGCGGGCTAGCCTACGCCGTCATCTCATCCCAAAATGTCGCTGCCTGCTCGTTTCAAGCTTGTCTTCTTCAGCCCACCTGCCGCGCTGCCCGCCATCAAGGCCGCGATCTTCGCCACCGGAGCTGGCCGCTATCCTGGCCCGGGTGATTATACGGAATGCGGCTTTACCACTACTGGCAAGGGCCAATTTAGACCTGGCGCCAGCGCTAACCCACACATCGGAAAACCCGGTGACCTTGAGGAGGTTGATGAGGTGAAGTTTGAGACGCTGTGCGTTGGCCAAGATATGACCAAGAAGGCTGTGGAAGCGCTGAAGAAGTGGGTCTTCTTTCTCCTTGAATCCGGTCCATTTCGACTGTCTCCAAACTGATCCGGACCGCAGGGCTCATCCATACGAAGAGGTGCCTTACGAGGTGTACAAGATCGAGGACTTCTAACTCTCCCCTCACTAGCGGGATGCCAACTGTGGTTCCGAGGATGTGGTTCTCAGGCATGTGATGTTCAATCGCTCAAGCAAAATCAGATCGAGTAGAGGAACGAACCAAGAGATTGCTTATTAACAGTTTATTTGAGCCAGCCGGGGCAATCTCAGCTTACAAGGATCAATCTGATTTCAATACTTATTCATGAAATTAACACTGCCAAAGATGCCACACGCCTTTATCCCTAGCTACAAATCATAATGATATTTTCCTCCACTTACCTCGCCACGCACCTCATCGAACTGACCTGGTCGTTTAACGAACTTTGCGTCTTCAAGTTGGAGTATCCAGGATCAAAAGCCTTCAGCCACTTGCCGCGGCAGCCACCATCGGCAAATAGCACGCAGTAAGTTCCTGGCGCAAGGTAGATGCTGCTGATCTTGTCGTTCATCCAGCCCCAGACATTGTAGCAGCCTGTCTCGGGCTTGAAGTCTTTGTAGTTGCACGTCCCTTGTCCGTTGGCGCCCTCGCAGAACTTAACCTTGCGGACCCAACTGCCACGCTTCTCAATGTAGAAATCGTCGTTAAATCCGTTATCGCCGTTGATATCATTTCTGTCTGAGGCAAGGCCCTTGTTGTCATCCAGGACTGGAAGGGCATTGGTCGACCAGGTTAGCTCGTTGACCGGGATGGCGTCGGGAGCTGAAATTGCCAGGCCAGAGAAGGCGATCAGTGTCGCCGGAATGAGTGTGGTGAGTTGCATGATCAAATGGAACGAATGTATGTGTTGAGACTTGATTTACCGGGCTGCAAGAAATAGTCAGAGATTCAGTGCTCTTAATGTCTAGATATACGGCGCTTATCAAAGACAGATCTGTGTGGCGGTCCGCCGCCGTGGCTGATGCCCAGATGGACGCGCAACACATCTGGAAGGGCCTCGTTCACCCGATATGGCTATTCGTGAACGGAAAAACAAAGGAAGCTTCAATAGACATGAGCCAGACTAGCGCCACGCGCTTCAATTTCTTTGTCAAACCCAGATGGGCTGAAAGGCGCAGCAGAATTTGAAAGAGCGTTGGCAAGAATGAGAAAAGAAAGGAATGTTAGCGTGAGGGTTTCACTACATGAGAGTGAATCACAGAGTCAGGGCCTTGGCAGAAGTGGTTGCCGGATAATTCCTCAAACTTACGTTTCAGAATTGCCCTGTCTCGGCTCCTGTGGAGGGTATTTCTCCTTTTTTTTTTTTTGTCTTGATATTGGAGCTCTCTGTCGAAACACATTCGCATCTTCATTCAATTGCATCGGTGTAGATCTAGAGTTTTATGAACACTAGCATTTTCCCCTCGGCTTTTCCGAGTAAGAACGAGCCCCTCCCTTGTCGGTTATTCCAATTGGGGGCGCTGTGCACACTCGATTACACGCAGTAAGATGCGGTGACGTTTGAATATGACTGAAATTCCATGAAATCCAAAGCGCTGTGCAAGGACGCAAGTTGAAATCCCCGTGTGCAGTTTGTTGACTGCCGATGTCGGTCCACGCCGTACCGTATTTCCTTGGCAAGACAGTACTGGGAGGTGACGCCGGCCTCTCCGCGCAATCGTTGTTTAGGCTCAACACGAGAGTTGCCTGTCCTGGTTTAGCCCGTCGAATCTTGGAACGTTTGCCCTGCACCGTTGCACAGCATGTAGATATATGGCAATGCTTTTGACCACCATCCAACCTCCTGAGCCCGTTTTGTTAACCCAGGAATTGTTTCTAGCTGCTCCCCGTCACCTTGAGATCTATTCGCGATCCCCAATCTTGTTCGAGTCATTATTTGGTCCAATGTCAAGTTTGCGTTTGAAAGGTATGCGCGAATCGCACGTAAGATGTACAACCACCCGGCCTTAGTCCTGCCGCAATTTCGGTTGATGGGAGCCTGAGGGAAACACTGAATATGCACTAGCGTCAAAAAGACACGCGTCGTATCTCAAAACGGTGAGCTCTTGCCTCCTCGGATTCTTGGATGAGCTCGGGCTTCGAACAACACCGACATTTGCTCTGAACGTCCGAGTAGCCTTTTGGAAAAATCTTTAAGTTTAAGCTTCTCCGCAAGACACGCGGCACTCATTCGCTATTCGGTTATGCTTATTCGAATTGAACCGACGCAGGACCGAGCAAAGAAAATGCGCAGCAGGGGATCTGTATAAGAACCAGCTAAAGTCCGAGAGCATCTCGGCTTTACGTGCGCTCGGGCATCTAAATGTTATAGGGATAGGTATAAGTTCACCAGTCGTCTCCAATGTTTCTTGCCTCTCATCGGAACAGTAACTTTCGTTTCCTCTCGTTTCCCTTATTCTAACGGGCCTCATTCGTTTTTTTCCCCCACAATGCGTTCGGCCCGCTCTTCAATGGGCCTCGCTGCGGCCGCGGCTCTCCGCGTTACTGCCGCTAGTCTGGCAGACGTCTGTACAAGCTCTTACGTTCAGTCAAAGCTGCCGGTTGATGCAGTTGAGGGAATCACACTAGAGACTGATTCCGTCACTGCAAACGCTGTCTACAACTACAGCGTTTCTGCAGGTGATCTCTACCCGGGAAAGTCTGGTCTCAACTTCTGCAATGTAACTTTCGCCTACACCCGTGATGGTGTCAATGATACTGTAAGTTCAAGATATTACTATCTCTATTGTGAGAATGCTGACAATATCACAAAGACCAGCGTGTGGTACTGGCTCCCCAGTCCAGACCAATTCCAGGGCCGCTATCTCACCACCGGTGGTGGTGGGTTTTCCATCACGTCCGGAGAACAGGGGCTCGGAACCGGTCTTGTCTATGGCGCGGCTGCCGGAACCACTGACGGTGGCTTTGGAAGCTGGGATGCACAGCTCACCGATGTCATCCTTGCAGCCAACGGCACCATGGATTTCCAGAAGCTGTATAACTTTGGTTACCGTTCCATTCACGAGATGACCGTCCTCGGAAAGGAACTGACCAAGAGTTTCTATGGCGTGGACAGCATCTACTCCTACTACCAGGGTTGCTCCGAGGGTGGCCGCGAGGGCTGGAGTCAGGTCCAGAGATACGGCAGCCAATTCGACGGAGCTGCAATTGGAGCTCCCGCCTTCCGCCAAGCTTTCCAGCAGGTTGCCCACTTGTTCAGTAACGTGGTTGAAACAACTGAGGACTATTACCCGCCATCTTGCGAGTTGGAGAAGATCAATAACGACACCATCACCGCCTGTGATGAGCTTGACGGCCGCAAGGACGGCGTGGTCAGCAGGTCCGATCTGTGCAAGCTTCACTACAATGTCAGCTCTAGCATTGGAAAGCCCTATGCCTGCGCCGCTTCCTCTGGTGGCAGTCCCATGCGCAAGAGACAGTTCAGCAGCTCTCCTTCTCCAGCGGTCAATGGTACCGTTTCTGCCCAAGCGGCAAAGGTTGCACAGCTCATCAACAAGGGCCTGTTCGACTCCAAGGGCCGCCAGGCTTACGTATCCTACCAGCCCGCTGCCGGCTTTGTCGATGCTGCTACCACGTACAACTCCGAGACCGGCCAGTACGAAGCCTCCGCGAGTGGCATCGGCGTCCAATGGGTGAATTACTTCCTCAAGAAGATCGCCTCTACCGAGCTATCGCTCGATAACGTTACCTACGACACGCTCCGCGACTGGATGATCCAGGGCATGCAGGAATACGCCGACACGATGCAAACCACCTGGCCGGACCTGACCGACCTGAAGACCGCCGGTGGCAAGGTGATCCACTTCCACGGCGAATCCGACAACTCGATCCCGGCCTCGTCGTCCGTCATCTACCACGACGCCGTCCGCCAGATCATGTACCCCGGGCTCGGCTACAACGAGAGCATCGCCCAGCTGTCCGAGTTCTACCGTCTCTTCCTCATCCCCGGCGCTGCGCACTGCGGCGTCAACAGCGACCAGCCCAACGGCCCCTTTCCGCAGAACGTCTTGGCGAGCGTGATCGACTGGGTTGAGAACGGCGTCAATCCGGAGAAGCTGAACGCTACCGTCATCTCGGAGAGCGCGACCGTCACCGACAAGGAGCAGAAGATCTGCAGTTTCCCCCTGAGGCCGCTGTGGTGCGGAAATAGCACCATGGAGTGCGTCTACGACCAGGAGTCTATTGATACTTGGCTTCCTAAGCTAGATGCCATTCCACTGCCAGTATATTAAACGAGAGGTAGAGATCCGGGCATGGTAAGGAGTGTGTAAGGCGGAAGTAAATGAAAGAAATGAAAGAAATCACGCGCGATTTGCGCGTGCAGAATTCCGCGGGAATAATTTTGTGCGTATGACAGCAGGAACTGCTGATAGATCCTAAGCCTCTTCCCTCGTGTTGCACAGTAGGATAACTCCGCGCACATGCGGAGGGTCATGAGCTGCTCTGGGAGCGTAAGAAAATGGTCGCGTGATTAATTGTTAGCGATCTGAGATGCATCAGCAGGGGGATCGCTCATCCGGAAGAGATCCTGCCGCTGCTGTTCAGCTTCACCTTGCACTATGTGGTCTCGCAGTCCTTCTTCGGCCGGGAAGTGACTACGAGGTCCAGTTCGAGATCACCGCATTATGGTACTGGCCCATAGCCAATTTCCGAACTACAGTCTCATCCCACGACAACCGTAGGGGTGTTCCTGCTCAGTCTTGTCGGAAACAGGGGCTGGCATTCCACCGGCTTGGTGGTGCAGTACGGGGATTCTGAGGTATGCCGGCACATCCAGAGGGGGGTGTGGATGGTCCAAAGAAGGTGCGGTAAAGGGGAGCTTGTGGCGAAGGGTGGGGATGAGATGGGACATTGCTGCTTCACTATGGAGGAGGTGAGCTGGGGAGAAAAAGGGAGCTGTATGCCTGAGGAGGTCTGTATTGGAAACGCAAGTATATACATAGAAGGATGGAACGGCAAATCATAAGTCGAATTCGTGATTTGGCATTTCAGCTAGAATTGTGAGCCCCGATTAGATCTTCCCCACACCCGCCGTTCCATCAGTGTAGGCGGCGGTACCCGCACTGGCAATCGTCTTGCCGTTGAAGTTGGAGAAGAAGCTGGTGTCGGTGCCGGAAAAGCTGCCACTGCTGCCAAAGGAGTTGAGCACGCAGTTGTGGCCCAGGTACGCGGCACAAGCTGTGTTGGCGCTCGTGCTGGGGGACGTGAAGATGCGGCCCTCGACGGGCGAGAGGAGCGGCGTGACGACATTCTGGAAGACGTTGCCTTCGGCGACAACCATGGCGCCTGATTCTCCGAGGTCGAAAGCGTGCCCAGAGATGGCGTACCATTCATTATTGACCTGTAAATATTAGATTGAAAGTGTGAAAGAAGGTATAATGGAATGCTCACAGCGTGAACGAGGGTATTTCCTCCAATCTTTGGACCTCTGCCGCTGGTATGATGGATGTAATTGCCTTTCAGCGTAATCAAGTCATTCGATCCGAGGAGAAGGATGGTCCAGTAATGATGCCCATCGCACGTAGCGGACCAGGAAGTCGAACCGTCGAACTCCGAATGACTGATAGTGACACGGTTGGACGCGCCGTAGCCAGCGACGAACATCTGTCGGCCAATGAGGGAAACCTGAAAGTATCTGAGTTAGATTGATATTCAAACGGAGAACCTCAACGGTACTTGCCTTGACGTGGTCTACCCAAACCAAATCAGCACCATCCAGGGTGATGGCGTCTCCGCCCCAGATGTATTGAGGGTTGAGCTCCGTGATGTGGATGTTTTGGATGATGACGTTCTTGGCTCCGTTGGCAATACGCAGACCTTTGCCACGGATGACACCTGAAGTGCCAATTCCGATGAGAGACTTGTTCGACCCGAGATTAATAGGAGACACGCCAGCGTTATCGTAAGTCACTGTGACTGCTGGGTTGCTGCCGCACCTGTATCGCTGTGAGTCACGGAGGGATAGGATATATGGAAAAGAGCAGCTCTAACCATCCATTCGCGTTAATGGCGTCCTGGCCTCCGTTTCCGGGGCAAGTGTTGGAGGTGGGCCTGCAACCCTGGGCCGTCGTGGTGCCCTCAGTGCCTTTGAAGTTGAACCTGACTTGGTCAGCTCGTTCTAGGATTCTGCATCTCTATGCGTACTCCTTGTTCAGCACAATAACTCTTGCAACGTCATCTTCCAAATACGACTGCAGCTGTGCAGTAGTAGAAGGATAAACCGGCGTGGCGCTGCCTCCGCCCGTGGTTCCAGAGCCAAAACCCTCTGGGCTACCAACCACACCAACGGCATACGCCCTCAAGGCAAAAGCCAACAGAGAAACAGCGATCGAGATTGATGGACGCATTTTGAGGTGGTTGCTGCTTGAAGGAAAGACATGATAGCTGGGTGTCGTTGGCCGGCATTTATATATAGCCAAGAGTAGGGACACATTCAAATGCTATGTTCTTACGGATACAACGGCCCACCAAAGGTCGGAGGTGTTCCCGAAACCCGTCGTATAGTATATACCCAGAGCATTCCTTTGCTTGGTGGGCCAACCAGCAGCCAAGCCCGCTTATTGGATAAATGCGGGGGTACTTCTACTTCTACACAACGGCTGCCAAGATCCACCAATCAATCCCATCTCCTGCCTGAACAACGGGCCGGGAAGCTTATCGAGAACCTGGGGTGCGTTGCCTTACGGCACGTTTCGCGAGTGGCATCCGCACCGGAGTTTTTCCTTCCAATACTGCCCTCTGCTACTCCAACGGTCTTGTTTCCAACTTGCCTGATATGGTGCTGTCAGCGAGTCAGTAGGAGGAACGCAGACGTATTAGGACAACAGCCCGTGCAAGTCCTGGCGGCCACGCGCGAACTCGGCAAAAGAGAGCGAATGCCCCGAAGTTATGTCCTTCATGCTCATGGCCCCATCGCATTTCACCATTCTTCCGCTCTTCCAGCTCACCGCTCGCCCATCGGAAGGCCACCACTAAGAAACATGCAGTCACCCTGTGGCGTCTGTTGCGTAACTGGGTCTCCACAAAACAAAATTCAGCAAATCGTGGAGTGGACATCCAGCTGCCGAGTTGCAACGGCTTTCAATGCCGTTGATATCGCGTGGCTCTATGACAAGCGTCTGAATCTCCGGTGGCTCGAATGGCTCTTCAATACTGAACTCCAATGAGGCTGATATCCCGATGACGCCTCTCCTTTCCTTCGCAGTTGAGCATCGTAATAAGAAGGAGGATGAAGAAATACTCACATGCGCCTCGGCACGCACTCCCCCAGTAAAGATCCTAGCAGAACGCGACCCTGGGGAGATAAGTGACGAACGCCGATCCGACTTGCCGCTGCGCAAACCACCCTAAGCAACCTAATCCGACGATGCCCGACATCTCACAGGAAAGTGATCGGACATCACGCCCAAAAACTCCCCACAACATCATCATCACCTCGTCTTCCACCTCACTCTACTCACCCACCGCACCCATCTCTGGACATCCTCCCTCCGCGCCAACCTCTCCACGCTCGCCCACTCGCGCGCCAGCTCCTCGTTGCTCGCGACCGAGTGCACGTAGCTGTGGCACGCGCGGCACAGCCACGCGACGCGCCCCAGCTCCCACTCCTCCGCCCACCCGCGCTTGAGCGCCTTCGCGTGCGCCTGCCGCGGGATCAGGTGGTGGTACGTCAGCGGCATCCAGTCGCGCTCGCACAGCTCGCACGCCGCCGCGCGCGTTTGCGACCACACGGGCGGCGGCGCCGTCGCGGCCGCGATGTAGGCCGTAAGGACGGGCTGGAGGAAGGATTGCAGGGAGGTCGCGTCGGGGAGGAGGCTGTAGGAGAGGAGGGAGTCGGTGGCGGAGGTGGGGAGGGGCGCGAGGAGCGCGTCGAGCGTGGGCGTCGGGAGCGGGTCGGTGTATTTGGCGGTGGTGAGGGAGGGGTCGGCTTGGGTGGCGGAAAAGGAGAGGGTGCGGAGGTCGGAGGGAAGCGAGGGGAAGATTTCGAGGGCGAGATACTGGAGCGAATTGGAGACGTTAGTCGGACTTGGAGATGAGGTGGGAGGGAGGGATGGATGGATGGATGGATGGAAAGGTCTTCTACGTCTATGAATTCACCGAGCTCCTCGGCGTCATTGGCCTCGCGTGTCTCGTCTTGCGCATCCTTTGGATAAACGGGTTTGATCGCATTCTTGCGATTTTTGGCTGCACGGCGTTTCGTGCTCTTCGGCGGTTGGATTGCAAGCTTGCGGATGATGGGATCTGAGAGGCAGTCGCGGAAGGTAGAGAAATTGGACTCCTCCTCAGCGGGAATCATGCTAGATGTCGAGATGCCAACGGATATGTTTGAAGCTCACGACCTCGACATTGCCATCCACGGACAGTCGGTAGGCGTACTGTCTAAGCATGACGAGTCGTTGATGTGGGTTCGGATATGCAGCGGCGTCGATCTGCGTCATCGGCTGGGGAGCTCTGACGTGCACCCTAAGCTCCGCCCCGCGGGAGCCCTCGGCCTCCCCAGTTGCTGACCTGCAATCGACCTTGAAACAATAAAGTTGAGCGGCTATTGCAACGGTGTCTATTCTAAACAATCCCGTTGCCTCCCTGCCGTTTCTTTGTCATGGCTAGCAAGCTCGTCCTCGCGTTTGATGCTTATGGCACACTCCTCTCAACCGGGTCAATCGCCAAGCAACTGTCCGAGCACTTTGGGCAAGACAAGGCGCAAACTATAGCCGCAACATGGAGGAAGTATCAGTTAGAGTATACCTGGAGGCTCAATAGTATGAGTAAGCCAGCATTTCCCGAACGAGCCCTTACGCAGAGTTAAAGACAGCGTCCAGATCAGTACGAGCCCTTTTCGACCATCACGCGACGTTCGCTCAAGCATGCGCTCGCCGAGTCAGGCGTCTCCCTTAGCCAAGGTGATATAGACGCGCTCATGAAAGCATACGACTCGCTCTCTACTTTCCCTGATGTCGCACCATGCCTCAAGGCCCTGGCATCCAAAGCTTCCATTACGGCTGTCGTCTTCTCCAACGGCACACAGACCATGGTGTCCAACAGCGTCAACCACTCGCCTGATCTATCACCTCACGCCACCGTCTTCTCCGACATTGTGGTTGTCGAACAGGTCAAGAAGTTCAAGCCCGCGCCGGAAGTATACACGCATCTGGCCGAGCGCGTTGGTAAGAGTACCAGCGAGATGGGTGACTTGTGGCTGGTGAGCGGGAATCCCTTTGACGTTGTCGGGGCGAGAGCGGTGGGTATGCAGGCTGCATGGGTGGATCGCGCGGGCGATGGCTGGCAAGACGCCTTGGTTGCTGGAAAACAGGGAGAGCCAACAGTGGTGTTGAAGAGCTTGGAGGACCTCCCGGCTGTACTGGAGAAACATGCGTAAATGTGAATTTTGACCCGCTTCGCGACGTGTTGGATGACTACATTCCCTTTCAAGTGGCTCATCAACTCATGAGGTCATCCCTGCTTTTGTCGGTGAACCATGGAAGGATGATGCAGCGAGCAAGCGGAAGATAGTTGCTTCCAAGACATGCTCCCTTGTTTAAAGAGCGTTGCGTCGCGCGGAAATGTATCGCCGGTAATATTTCCTCAGCTCTCACAGGTAATCAAGAAAGCATAGGGGTAAGCTGACGAGGCATTGCTCTGCCCTCCACTTTCCCCTCCAGCTACCCACGGTGTAAGGAATAACGGAGTGAATATGAAGGGTTTGTAGTTTTATGTAACGTTGAAGAGGAAAGGAACGGACGCGACCGCGCGTGAGGTTTTGAAGGGATTTCACAGTTTGCCAGCCCTGACACTAAGCCTCTTGTGGGCAGAGGGGGTGCTTGACAAAAGAACGAGCGCTGTTTCGCTCGCTGCCCAAGCAGCACAGGAACCCCTCCGTCACTCGCAAATGCCGCCCGCCTGATTTGTCTTTTCCCTCAACACAGTCACCACGTCGACCTCCCGCTGTCGCTGCGTGCACCTCTGCCAAGGTCATCCATAGGAGAGCCACCCCACACCCGGACACAACTTCCTCATCGCCGCAAGCCCCGCGCTCCACTCGAGTCATAGCCTACGTCGTCGGCGATCGCAGAAACTCCGCTTCGGAAATCCACATTTTCAGCAACCATGTCTTCTAGAGGCCGCGCCGGCAAGTTTATGAAGCCAAAGCGTGGAGGTATTTGCTCCTGTCCGCTTACCACAATTTTCAAACTGATCTTTTGTAGGTGGCAAGCACTTCAGCAGAAACCTTGCCCCTCTCGGTCCCGATGGCGAAATAATGGGCATGTGGGGTGTATGTTACCTTGATCCTCCACCACAGCATTCACCGCGAAATCTAATACCTGCTCCAGGAGCCCACCGATAAGAACGAGGAGGAGTCCTCGGGAGAGGATGAGGACTCTTCTGAGGAGGAATCCTCGGAGGACGATCAGAAACCGCAGAAGCAGGAGATGACGCGCGAGGAGCGCCGCGCCGCGGCGAAGGCCCGCAAGGAGGCTGCAATCGCAAAGCAGAAGGCCAGGGCCGCCGAGCCGGGCGACCTTCCACCCTCCGAGTCAGAGGACGAAGAAGACGAGGGCGAGCTGCCCGCGAACCCCAACCACACGGCCAAGGCGGCGAAGCAGACGCTCGCTACCGGCAGTTCGTCCAAGAGCAAGGACACGCCCGTCAGCCAGCTATCGCGCCGTGAGCGCGAGGCGCTGGAGGCCCAACAGGCACGCGAGCGCTACCAGAAGCTGCACGCCGAGGGCAAGACGGAGGAGGCTCGCTCGGATCTGGAGAGGTTGAAGCTTGTGCGTGAGCGCCGTGAGGCGGAGGCTGCCCGCAAGAAGGCTGAGGCGGAGGAGAAGGCGGAACACGAGAAGGCGAAGGCGGAGCAGATTGCGCGCCAGGAGCGCCAGCGGGAACTGCAGCGGAACAAGCTAGCCAACAAGAAGAAGGGAAAGAAATGAGCAACACAGGATCAAGGGCACGTGTGATATGACGGGCAACGGTATTTGGGACATGGGTTATACTCCTTGGATGACGGTACGACGAGCGTCTTCGGTATAGAAGATTGCATAGCCTGCGAACTTTGACATGAACATGCATACTCTGATTGCGTCCTGCAAGGTCTGAGGTTTCTGCAATGTGTCAGCCAATTTCGCGCTCATGATCAACTGAGAATATTACTTTTCCCCTGCCGTTACCCGGATACCACGCGAGACATTGACTTCACGGAGCAGCTATCGTCCGACTTCTTCGAGACTTTCCGAGACCCAAAGATACACAGATTTCTCACTTTTGCATTGAAGTGAATACGAGATGTGATGCGGTAAGCTTCGACGCCGACGCTCAGTTGCAATCCTTCGGTCGATTTCGCGTGAGAAGATGAGTCCACCATGCAGTCGCAAGGCAGTCGAGCGAGACGTCAGTCCGACCAATGTGAGCGATTCTATCCCGATGAGAGTCCACGTCATGATCTACCTGGTCTGTTCGAATATTATGCCGCACTGTTATGTATTATGCCGACTCGATTTGACATTGATGTGCCCAGTAAGTCCAAACTCCTCCACCCTTCGAACGGTCACACCAGGCCTTTTCTGGTCAATGCGTGGTCTTCGGGCACGGGAAAGAGGGATGACGAAATAAACAACGAAGAGGATGCCTGCTAGGCCACAAGCGCTAGCGACGAAGATCATGAGCCTATGGCACGACAACGGGTGCTCGGAATCCAGAAAGCCTAATCAACCCTCGTAGGAAGGTGCACGTTCCATATCTTCGTCCATCTTCCACGCCACAACCTTGCAGGGCGCGCGGGCGGCAGAGACTTTCTTTGTCAGTCGCTAAGACTCTGCTGCCCAATCAACTAGGTAGTCTAAGCGCTATACTGACGTTATGATGGCAACGCGGCGTACTGGGCGAACAAAGGGCAAGCTCTGGTTTCTCCAGCCAAAAGCAAGACCGAGAGGGGGAAAGATGGACGGTGCGACAACGGAGAGGCGACGTTAAGTTTGGGCTATTTTGTCTTCAGCCACTTAAGTAAGGTATTGGCACAAGACGTCGCCGAGCGTGATCTACATAGTTAGCGATCTTTTGCACCTCCTCGTTTCTATTCATTCTACTTCTACGTATGCGTTAGTGCTTCTCTGTTCGGACGACGGTCGTTCTCCGAATATCGTGGCATTCCCTGCCTACAAGAGCAGGTGGACCGTTGGGCCACATTGCTGTTGACCGCCTTTGAATTTCCCTTGCATGCCCGAGAAGTGAGGCTTGCTCTATACCGACGCACGTTCGCCTCACAAGATGGGCGTCAATGGATGTGCAGGACCCCACCCTTTGCGGGTGCCCAAATGATCTTCAGCCCCCAAGAATCGAAAGTCATGAGAACAGTGCGGAGAAAGACGGAGGGGACATGATATTGGAAATACTGAAACACTGAAGTGAAGGTGGTTCAGCTGCGGAGCGACGTCTAGAAGCTATATTGCTTTTTCTTCACTTACTCTTTCCCCATAGGGCTGGCTCGTAGGGCAGCAAGCGCAAAGCCGAAGCTCCCGCCCAGCCAGTGGCGGAGCTGGATCCTGGCGAGACATTACCGGCATCACCCCCCCACGAGGTTCCGATTCAGATCTGTGGTGGTTTACCGAGAAGAGTTGGCGCTGCGTCCGCGTTCAATTCAAACCCGCTGCGTCGGGAGAGCGAGCGAAAGAGTTTCAAGGCACGCCGTTTTCGTAGCCCCTGTATGCGTGCCGGTTGCCCTTCTGGTCGACGGAGTGGGGAAGCTGGCTGACTCTGAGCTCGCGTTGCTTGCAGGGATGCTCGAGGCGGATATGGCGCAAAAGTTTAAAATGTCTTTCGGTGCAAGGAAGGGGCAAAAGCGGTTTCTCTGGATACTGGGTCTCGGCTGTCTAGCCAGTGTTTTGGAGAAGGCCACCAAGCCGGAGGGCGCGGGACGAATGGGAAGGGCAAAAGTCAGTTCACGATAAGCCTAAGTATTGAGACAGCCCTGCTGCTCGGGACACGCAGGGTAGACTTTATTGGCGAGGACAGATAAGAAGAGGGTTGGGCGACGAGGGCAGACCTGGGAGAGCGGGAGATCGGCCTGTTTGACGCGAAGACTCCCAGGTCGCGAGAGAGGGCACCAGGGCGGCGAGATGGCGAGATCCCAGCTCGATCGTGGCGAACAGGTACAATATTGCAGGAGGGGCAGCGGCGGAGGAAAAAGTATGCTTCTGGATAAATTCAATGATGATGAAGCCGGGCAAGGGCCAAAGTCCGTGCTGGAGGGTCTCCGCAAGACGTGGGGCGAAGAAGGTTCAACGGCGGCAGCCGCGGCCAGGGTTCGAGGATGCTGGACCGCCCCGCTGTCGGGTGCCGCAGGACAGCAGCTGTAAGTCAGAATGTTGGTGTTTTGTGTTCCACATGTTGTTTCGCTGCACGATCAAATTGGCAGCGGTCGCCGGCCGTCCCAAGCGCCGTTTCAAAGCGCGGACGCAGGCTCGCGTACGGGCAGCGCGGGCGCGTGTGCGACCAGCAGTGGCAGCATCGACATCGGCATGCCGCGGCACGGCGGCGCACGGCGGTGCGGGCGCTGCGCGTCGGTGGCTCGATTGGCGTGGGCGTGGGCGGGCGCGGGCGCGGGCGCGGTGGTGCTTGGCTGGGGCGAAGGACGCGGACAGGACGAACGATGGAAGCGCTGTCATATGAAGGCCGCGCGCGCGCGAACGCCTGCTCGCTTGCCGGCGACGGCCCAGCGGGACGGGCATTGGCGCGTGGTTGTGCTGGGATGGCGGGCGGCGGGCGGCGTGCTTGGGCGCGCAGGGGATGTCGCAATGGGCATGGGCGAGGGCGAGAGCGAGGGCGAGGGCGAGCAGCGGGCCCGCCCAACCCGGTCGCTGGAGCTGCACTCGTGAGACTCTAGCGGGCGATCGGCGGCGGGCCCGGAGTGAGTGGGCTGGCGGAGAGCCACGAGAGCTCCCAGCTGCACTCGCGCCTGGGGGCGCCGCTGAGCGGTGCAGCGCGCAGGTGCGGTGGGCCGGCAGCTGGCGATGCGGCCTACTTACTGGCATGCCGCGCGCAGCAGGGCGGTCCCTTACAGGCGGCGCCAGCGCAGCCCGCGAATCGACGCGCCCCAGCTGGCCGTGGCTTTCGGGAGCTGCACGCCCGCTGCAGGGGGATGCGCGACGAGACGCTTCGAGCGAGCATCGCCCACAGACATGCGTGCAGCGTGCAGCGTGCAGCGTGCAGCGTGCAGCGTGCAGCATGCAGCATCCAATGCAGCGTCCAGGGCCGGGGCGGCAGGCCCTGCTATAGCCGCGCCTGTCCTTAATTGCGCGCGCCGCGGCCGGCGTCTGCTTTGTCGCGGACTCGTGGCGCCTGCCAGCCCTGCTAGTTTTCGTCTGGCGCTCCATCCATCATCCAGGGGCACACTTCCCAAACCACCGTGCTACTAGCCCCGCAGCCTGCTACACCACGCCGCCCAAGGCCCACGAGAGGCATGGTCTCCCAGCTCGCCGCCGGTTGCTGACGCTCGCCCACCGCCTGGCCAGTGCTCCTCCTCCAGGCCGATCGCGCTCCAGGGGCACCAAGGTCCACCGCAGCTCCCGCGCAAAGTCAGTTACACGGCATCGCTACCAGCAGCCCCAAGCCGACTGCAATTTCCCGCGCCCATTCTCCAGCCCATTGGCCGCTGCCGGCACGGAGTCCTCTGCGCGCACGCCGCCAGACCCTTTTGCGCGACGCCCATGAGGCTGCGCTATGGAAGCTCGCGACCCATACCTCCCGCCACAAGCTTCGAACCATTCCCCGAACGCAGACATGCCCAGGTCTGCTGTCAGCCAGGGAGCTATGCGCGACGAATCGCCGCCGCGCACGCCCACCCAGCACAAGGGCAAGGCTCCAATGCGTGCCCTGGACACCCAGTCCGCCCAGAACGAGACCACCTTCTTCGAGGATGAGACGCCCGTAGACAAAAGACGAAGCGGAGCCACCGAGCTGTCCGTCATGTCGCGGGACTCGCACGACCTGCACTTCAGGGACGTGACGCGCGAGTCCGTCGTCGACAACATGCTGCTCTCGCTGGACAGCCTCGCCAACGGCGGCGCGACCTTCCCTTCGCACTTTGGCGGCATGTACAACAGCTTTCAGGACGACGACGAGCCCTACCAGTCTACCGTGACGCGCTTCTCCCCGCCGCCGCTCTTCCGCAGCCCCCATCACAACCACTCCTCCTCGCTGGCCTCCGACTACGAAGTCCACGACGATTCCTCCAGTCGCTACTCGAGCCACCACTCCCGCGGCCGCCGCAGCAACAGCACAAACAACTTTCGTTCTGACTTGGACAGGATGGAGAACATAGGGTCAAGGGGCTACGCTTCGGCAAGGATGAGCTCGGACACGCAGCGGAAACCGTTGTACGGCGAGGGCAGCGTTGCGCAGCATTCGAGAGGAGCAGGCAGGAAGGGAAGCAAAGGCAGCTCTGCCTCAAGCATGGATTACGGCTACAGCACCCAGATTATTCCTCCCGGCTCGCGGCGCACGAATCGCTCGTCGAGTTTTGACAACAGTTACGACCATCGCGCTTTCCACAGTGACGACATGTCGCCTACCACTGCGTATGAATCCATCCTGAACAGAGGGAGGCCGAGCGTGTTCGAGTATGCGGCTTATGATGCCGCGCCCACGCCCACGATTCCGACAGGCATGCGGAGGTATGGAGATCCCCCAGCGTCAGCGCCGGGTTACGACTACGCGCCGCAGCAGTCGCCGTTCGGGTCGTTGCCAGTCCATGTTCCCGCTGTTCCGGCACCGTCGTCAAGGCGAAACAGTATTCGTTCGTCCTCAAGCAAGGGGCCGTGGAATGGCAAGGCACGGGGTCCAGACGCGAGCATCCGAGCCCAGGCCACTGAATTCGTCAACGCCGTCAATATTCGAGAACTCCCGCCAATCCCTGCGTTTGCAGATACAACAGCGAGCAAACCGTCGACGCCACAAAGCAAAGAACCGCCCAAGGAGCGTCGAGGATTCTTCAGCCGCGTGTTTGGAGGTGGGAGGAGTCAGACGACCCAGGAACCCCGCCAAGCGCCACAACTACCTGCCCTCGACACCCGATCTCCTGAACAGGCGAAGCGCCCGTCCACCACGCCAGCGCAGAACAATCACTCGCAAAACGGCAAGGGCACGGTCCGGTCCGGCTCGATAATCTCCACGCAAAAGGTGAACGCAGCGGAACCACAGCCACCGCGGACGCTCACCAAGAAGAACTCTTCCTTTTTCCGCCGACGCAAGAAGTCCGTCACCGAGGAGCCTCCACCACCGCCGATGCCATTGCAAGTCCAACGTGCCGCCGACATTGGAAGTTCAGTCTTGCCTAGCCCGTCATCCAACAGCTTGCGCAATGCAATGAAGGATTATCTGGGCGATCAGCCGGCTGCAACTCCGCGCGAGACGTACTACGACACGAAGGAACAGCAGAGCCCCGTTGACGACGGCCACGATCACCCTGGCGGATTTTCACCGGATTACACGCCCCACAAGGATGCGACAATCCGAGCCGTTAAGCCGGGATCCCGTGGAACAGATGACAGTGTGCCACCTGCTGTCGAGGGGCTTCAAAACCTGCACAACGGCACACAGGACAGCCCGAAGTATAAGCTCAAGGTCAAGCGAGCAAAAGGGGTCTCGGGTAGTAGAGCAAACGACGACGCATCGTTCCTCGCCGACAGCAGTGAGCACGAGGATAAAAACAGCAGCCTCGCAACCCCCGGAAAGAACCAAGCGATGTACGCGCCCGAGCAGTCCAGAAGGCCCGCGACCAGCCCCACCTCCTCCACCGCCCAACACACATCCTCCGGGAAAGAAAGCGTTGGTCCACGGCAAAAGGCCAACGTTGGTGAGAAGAGAACCGAGCCGCAACAGGATTACTCAACTGCACAAAGGTCATCAACATTTCCGGACAGCAATGAAGCGGAAGAGGAAGGTTGGGTCGTTACGACGCCGTCCAAAAAGGAGACCAATGGAAATGACGTCAATGGCAAGAACAGCCGAGTTTGGCTTGAACCAACATCATCAGAAGAGAAACTCGACGAACCAGCATCTCTCTCCTTACCCCTGGAGGGTGCCAAGTCCTCGCTACGGACCGTACAGTCCCCTGCCGATCACTCACCTATCACTCCTAGCGACGCCTATCAGTCAGCCTCGAGCCTCCCTATCGTGCAGGTAGAGGGTGGCGATGTTAGGACTTCCGTAGAGGTTGAGCGCACGGCGCCCGCTGCTGTCAGCGACGTGCCAACCGAGGAAGATCGCGAGAAGGCGCAGCAGATTTACGACGGGGACGAAAGCTTCGTTTCCAAGGGCAGAGCGGCAGCATGGCTTGGCGAGAAGACTGCAGTCAGCGCGCGTTGCCGCAAGGCTTACATGGAAATCTATGAATGGACCGGTTTCAGCATCCTGCTTGCGATGAGAGATTTGTGTAACAGGCTTGTTTTGAAAGGAGAAACACAAGAGGTTGACCGTGTGCTGGATGCATTTGCCAACAGATGGTGCGAATGCAACCCGAACCATGGCTTCAAATCAGCAGGTGCGTACTTTACGACTCCTTGATATTTCATTTGATTCTAATACCCCGGTGCAGGCGCGGTCCACACCATTTGCTACTCACTTCTGCTTCTGAACACTGATCTTCACATGGCGGACATTGAGTCGAAGATGACTCGTGGTCAATTCGTCAAAAATACACTGCCTACTATCCGACGGGTTGTTGAGGCTGAGATGGAGGAAGCCAATGAGAATGCGCAGAATACTCACTCCCGCAGCGCCACACCGATGGATGATCCAAACACGCCCATTTCGCCGACTTTCGATAACGGTGAGAGGCCGTCTATGGATCTCAACACCAAGCGCTCGAAGAATCGTCTATCCATTAGGCCAGCCATAGGTCTCCGCACGGACTCTGATGGATGCCCCACTAACCCCGATTCTGGAACTGGAGATTCATGCACTGTCCTAGTCAAGGCTCCGTTTGAAGGATCCATGAAGGCTTGGGAGTTCCAGGTTGAGATCGTACTGAAGGAATTTTACAATTCCATCAAGAACTCGAAGCTTCCTCTTCACGGTGTTGAACCTGCTCCGGCTCAGTCATCAAACAACCTTTCGGTTGGCGGTGTACTGAGGCGCACTCCGTCAGTTCTCAGCAAGGCTCCTTCAGACACGACCAGCTACCGTGGACGCCACAATGACTTCCGCTCGGCAACTTCCCGCTGGAACTCGAAGACACGTTCAAGGCCGAAGCTGTATCCAAACTCTACCATCGGCTCCAGTCGGACGAGCTTGGATGATCAGTCTGTTTTCAGCCCGGCGGGCTCAAGTAAATGGAGCAGCTACTCTATCGGAAAGACGGGGACATCCATGTCTGTGGATTCTTTAGGATCTCATTTTGCTGCTCCTGATTATCAGCAATCCATAGGTTTCGCCAATGCTCTCAGCCAAGCTATTATTCGCGAGGGCAACGAGGAGAACCACACCATTGCCAGTTACGAGGAATTCGGTCGTACCGCTCCACTGCTTGAGGACGAGTCGCTCGAGCTGCACGGCCCGCCGTGGGCGAAGGAGGGCATCTTGAAGCACAAGCACCACCTTGAGGCTATGGACAAGAAGTACAAGGATCGCAATTGGAATGAGGTCTTCGCAGTCATCGAGAAGGGCTACATGAAGATTTTCACTTTCAACACAAACACCAAGTCGATCAAGTCTAAGGCGAAGCGCAGGCCGTCTACCGGTGGAGTTGTCGGAGGTGGGAACTGGACTGACAATGCCGAACAGCTCCATTCCTTCTTGCTTCGCCAGACTATTGCCAGCTCCCTTCCGCCTCCTGGCTATTCCAAGACCAGACCGCACGTCTTTGCACTTTCATTGCCCACGGGTGCGGTGCATCTGTTCCAGGCTGGTACTACTGATATTGTAAAAGAGTATGTACAGACCGCAAACTACTGGTCCGCCCGACTTTCCAAGGAGCCGCTTGTGGGCGGCGTCAGCAACATTGAATACGGTTGGAGCGATAGTGTAATCAACCCTGCGCTCATCGGTAGACCTGAGAGCTCGCCCACAACAAGCAATGTGGGCATGCCTCGCCCAAGCATTCAAAGCTCCATTCGCAGCTCCATGGACCACGGAACTATCAAGCCACGCCTCCCTGGTGACAAAGTCGTGCTTTCTGACTGGACACCACCGGCACAGAGCATGATGGCTAGCAATCTTATGGAAGTCGATCAACACAAGGCTCTGTCGGCGTATGTCAAGAATGTCGAGGATGAGTTGCAGAGGCATCAAGAATTGAGGGCTCCGATGATGATTGCTGTAGGTTTACCATCTTTCTCTTTCGGATTGGCTCTTTACTGACTCCTGCAGTATTCCCCACGTCATCCGAACGCTGCAAAAGCCATGGCCAACTTTGAGAAGAAGTCAGCCTACCTTCTGCGCGAACTGGTCAAGTTCAAGACTTACATTGACGCACTCAACTACGCCAACGAGACTAGGGATAAGATCTACAAAGAGCGCGAGGAGCGGCTCAAAGCCGAGGAGGCGGCTAAGAAGGAAGAGGAACAGGAAGCTGGCGGAGCGGACAAGAACGAAGATGACATGTCCGACCCTGCCCTTCCCCAATCCGTTGGCCGTCTGCTCCGTGCTTTTGACGCCCCTGAGAACTAACTCGTAGTTGCCACTTTTTAGTAGCCCATTGAGATTCGCGACGTGGAACCATCCAGGACGTCAACAGCGTTTGTATTGGCATAGACGATCGAGATTAGTGAGATCTCAGTACTAATCAGGGAGATCGCCAAAGCAACTTGGGACGGCTCTACTACTGCTTTACTCGCCGATTCCCCCATTTTCTCTTGTACGAGCTACTGGGCGGCCGTGCAAGTGGTTATTTCTTTTGGAACTTGCACAAGCGGCAGTTCCTTTCCCCCTTTTGATTTATCGCTTTGCTGGGAGGATACGATTGAGTAGGTTTGGTTTCCCATCCGTTGGTTACGACCTTATGGCGCGGCATGCACGTTATGTTTTTCCTTGGCTTCTCTTCTTTCCATCCTGTTAGTTCTATTCTCGTGCTTCACGCTCCATCTTTACCATACCTCTCTACCTTCTGAGGGTTTGCCTCATGGAAGGGTCATCGACCTCTGCTATTTCCTTATATCCTGTATTGCGGACTTCAAAGCAGACATGCTTTCTCTTTGGGCACATTTCATGGCTTCTGGAGGGGCAATGATTTTCTGTCTGTTTGCCTTTTACTTGAGATTTCGAGCGCATGCATTAGTATCTTTTCTTCGTGGAGGGCGCTCGGGGTGGGGTTTTGCTGGGCGGACGAGCGCTGATTGGGTGGCTTGCTGTTGAACAAATTTCTAGTCCCCATTGTCTCTTCTCTATTGGCATGCGGTAGGTTTTGGCCGGGATAAGTCCCCGAATTTCTTCATCTTTGGAGGGAGGAATAGAAACGGAGGGAGGGGAGCAAAAAAAGGTCTTTCTCCTCTATCAAGCAAAACTTAACTCCATTCTTCTCTTTCTTACTGGACAAAAAATTTCCTTTACATTGAAAAACAAATCGTGGGTAACCTCCGCATCTCTGTAATTTTTTTTTTTTCCTCCTGGTTCATTTGCTCGCTCGCGGGTAGCATAGCCCATTGTGTAATATTGTGTACAGCCTCAAATATCAGCATTGATACCCGGTTCCCTTTCAAACGTTTAAGGGGTGCGCATTTCTCCGCCTTCACTGCACGAACCTTGAACTCCCTCTTTTGCTGGCCCTCACGTATGGGCTGGGGACGATCCGCTCTTCTCGAATCTCCTCGCATAATCGCCTACCAGGTCTAACGATCGCGCGACCTACCTGCATGCACACAGGTTTCGTCCTTGCCATCGGGGAATCAGCTAAGACCGTCACGGTAACTGCAGGAGCGGGATCCATCAAGCAGATCGAATCTACCAATCAGCCTATCTCCGGGATCGACGACGCTTCCAGTTCTCTGTCGGATGCTTTAAACTCTTATGCATGGCATTCCGATAAGTATGAGTATTAGCGAGCCATATCCGGCATTTTGCGGCTTTTCCTTTCGGGCAAGGACGCTGTGTCGGAAGGCTGCTACAGGGTTGTGGCTGAAACGAAGGGGTACGGAGTAGCTGCGTTGGCAATCCTTCTTAGTAGCTCAGTCCGCGATGTACCGCGGGAGAAAACGGCATAGGAGGCACACCAGCCTCGTCGATGTGAAAAGAATCACGAATCGATTTGGTTTCTATTCTTTGCCATCAAAAATGCGGCCGTTCGAGAACGGCTTGGCGATTCCTTTGGTAAACCAACGGTTTCTAAAGAAGTGCGCGGGTAAACGTAGTCAGCAGCGATCCCATGAGAAATATCGTGCCTACAGCACATCACGTACCTCGTCGTGTCCAAGGCCCGTTCCGCATCTCGGAAAGGCTGCGGAGCCGTACCAGAGGTCCCTCCCTTCCTTTTGCCGCCCGCAATGGTGGCGTTCTCACTGACCCCTCTCTGCCGCCTGCCTGCGCTTTTAGCCTAACCTTAAACGGCCGCCTACTAAGGTCTACGTGGGTTGTGCCTGCATTGTCGAGATGTGTTTTTAAGCTTAAAGTTCGAGGAAGGGGTACCTGCGTTATAGCACGGCTCATACATTGACGTAACGCCTAGGTTCTGCTTCTCTGCATTGCGGTGGCGAAAGAGCCGGACGGAAAGGCCGACAGTTCTCGGCCGATCGATCCGGGATATGCACGACTGCAGAAGGTGTTCTCGCTTGTGGTGGAGGTGGGGAAGGTTGGGAGGAGCGAGGGGATGTTTGTCAAGGACTGAAGTGTGATTAGTGACGTTTGCGGATGGAGCGGGTTCAGGAAGGTGGAGAAGAGATGCTTTGACTATCACGGCACCATTTGGCGAACAAAGCGATGTAGAGTCCAGCCAGGATGGCCGTAGCTTTGCTGCTTCCCCTCCTCTCTGTCCTCTTCCCCTTCGCTTTCCGGCATTGCGCGAGCGCTCGGTCTTCATACCGGTCAGCATGAACGGCGTGAGACGCACACGCAGACGGGCTGTTTCAGTCACCGGCGCTTTCTTCACCCCATTCAGTACCCGAATGCTCACCACCCACGACACAGTGATCACTCACCTACTCATGTCGCATTTCCATATTCGGCTAGCGCACGGCTGCGTTTACGTACCCGGTTCGGCTTCACGAGCCGTACCGCCGCACGGGAGACCCACCGATCACCTTCCTTCAATTTACCTTCCCTCACCGTGCCCTCCACTCTGGTCTCTCTACCTGTGAAACATGCATTGCATATGCAACTGCATGAACCAGTTCTTTGCGCGCGTCAACGCCCAGCCTTCGGCTCGCCGCTCCACTTCCGCTGCGCATCACCACTGCCCAAGGAACATGCCGTCGCCAGTGAGAGAGACACATGTTCCGATAGCCCACGGGATCTCGCAGCCTCGGACCGGCCTCCGAAATATATGGGAAGTGTCAAACACGCCGACGGAAGGTACCGGCCATGCTACCCTGGGCGGAGTGATGCTTTTTTTTCCTTTTTCTTTTTCGTTCCTCTGAAGAGTTTGCAGCCCGAACAGAAATGCCGCCAGGGATGGTCATGCATTGCATTGACGGAGCTGACCTTGTCTAAGTGGAATGTAGGTTTTAGACATCGGCGATTATCTACAATATCCTCTACACTCGTTGAGCAGGGTTGAAAATAATTCTGATATTTTACCATTTATTGACATGCAAGAGGTAAGAATCTGGTCGAATCAACCAGCATACTTCTCTATTTAGCTCTCGTGACCCAGTTTATTCCTAATGCGCCCAGTATCCGTATTTTTCTTTTATCTCACACTCGGATTCAAGGGTGCAGAGAGCTTTTCTTAGAGTAATGGTCAAACGTAAGAAGAGAAGCTCGAGTGCTAGGTAGCCTGTTCTCAGTTTCAGATTCAGCAATTCTGATCACCAGTGGCAAACATTCTTGACTCAAGCCCCCTACGAGAATACGTGATATCCGTCTCCAACTCGAACTTCCTATCCATGCCTTCGAGTCAGGGCTTCAGAAATCTTCAGTCCTCGCTTTGATCGTTCTCGTTCGGTAGCTTTCCCTTGTTAATACCCCAAAGCCTATCATTGTTCATCTACGTCCAAATACCTGTACTCCGTGAGCTAGCAAATTAGTCAGTGAATCCGCCCGTCGAACCCCGAGTATGACCTTCCCATTTCCAACCCTCCCAAACACCCCTCACGCTTTTCCGTTCCCTCGAAGTAATGAATCCCCACCCCCACGTCTCGCCATCCCCCTAGTCTATCCTCTCATCCCTCTCCTCCCTGCGAAATTCTCGAACCAACCCGCCGCAGCAGAGACCTCCCGCAATCTACCATCTTTCGGAAAACCCGTGCCCACCATCCTCCTCCCCCCCCACACGGCCTTTCCTGGCATCGAGCTCAGTCGGAACGCCCCACCCAAAAGATCTCGTCCCACGCAGTCAGCGTATCTATCCCTGCATTCTTTCACCTCCGCGGCTTGGCGGGGCCGCTTAACGGGCAAACGAGACGTAGCCGAGTTCGTCCGTCCATCCGTGTATCCGTCCAGCCATCAGTCCCTTGAAGCATCGATGCCGCATGGCGGTAGGGATCTCACGCGCAACGTTGGATGGAGCGAGTAATGGTCAGCTGGCGAGCGATTGCGCTGGGCAAAACTGCGCCTTCTCTCTCTCTCTCTCTATCTTTTTTTTTTTTCTTCTCTCTGAGCATCTTTGATGTACGCCACTCTGTCTGTCTGCGGCCACGGTAGGGGAACAGGAAGAGAAAGGGCTGCGAAGGATGGCGCTCGTGGATGCTCGGGCAGCAGGCAGTCTGCGCGGAAGTGTGGACTGTGGTTTCGGCGGCTTCGTCGGCTTCGTTTCTGGTTCTTTATGTCAGCGCAGCGCGTTGGAATGGCCTGGATACGTATGAGAGGGCTAAGTCAAAGAAAGAAAATCAGTCGGATAGATGATTGCCTTTACATTCCCCACTCGGACCTTCAATCACGGTCCAGGCCAGTGCCGCGCCCGGTCAAGCGGTCTTTAGAGATCGCGTCTGTTCAATCGCAAAAACACAAAGATGTCTTGAAGATGTAGTGTCAGAGATTGACGAGGAAGCGATGCACCGTTGACAGCCAAGTGTCGGCTAGCGGAATTCTGAGAAGACATATCACGAAGTCGTTCATACAACCAGAGAAGTCGTAGTCGAGAATCCCATCGTCTCCAATTTTGAACCTACTAGCAATAGAGGCTACGATAGTTAGCAACCTGCAAGCTATGTTGAATGTGTCAAAGCATTCCCTTGAGACTTCCCCGAAATCCCACCGCCTTGCACGCCGTCAATCACCACCCATCAAATCCAAACCGTGCCCACCAGAACTGAGAAAAACTTTCAGGAGCAGAAAGAAGCGTGGCACTTAGATGTACCACATGGAAAAGTCGATGCCGGCCTGGTTGTTCATGGGGGTGATAGGAGCCACCTCGGTAGGAGTCTTCTCGGAGGTCGAAGTCGCGGTCTCCTTGGGCTCAGTAGTAGTCTGCTTCTTGCCGGAGGACGGGTTGCCCTCGGCGGCGTGACCACGGGCACGCTGAGAGGCCAAGTGAGCATAGTAAACCGCAGGGAAGAGGCTGACCGGAGTCGTGGAGCGGATGTACTGAAAGCTGTGCTCGAAGATCATCTGCTGGATCTCTTCGGAGCTCATTTTGGCCTCGTTCAAGAGAACTGTATAGTGAACCGGGCGAGCCGTACCCTTGATGGCCGAGTGGGAGTTAAGGTAGAAGTCAAACTGGAAGGGGTGGGTGACTCCAGTCTCGACGAGGGTACCAGGGTTGGGGTTGCCGTTGCGGTCACCGGCGCGACCCTCCGGAAAGAAGCGAACATGGTGGCGCTTAGAGGCGACGACAACGACGAACTGGGTGCCATGCTTGGCATTGAAGCGCTTGAACAGGTTCTTGATGTCGCGAACCTCCTGCTCAAGGACATGCTGGTACTGGGGCTCGGAAACGCCGTCACGGAAGTAGAGGACGCGCTGAGGAAGCTGACCGCGGCCGACCTGGTTGACCCAGTAGTTGACCATGCGACCCAGAAGGTTGTCGATGTTGGGCGTCGAGATCATCTCAACGCGGAAGCCGTTAGTGTCACACTGAGCCGCGTAGCGGGTGAGGGTCTCGTTCAGTGACATGGTGATGGCAGCGAACGAGCCGGTCGTACCATCCTTAGGAGTGCCGGGGGAGGGGTGGGAGACGTCGGCGCCAATGCACATGGTGGGGATCTTGCTGTTGCTAGGGGCAATCTTTGCAAGTGCGCCAGTGGCCCTGGAGGTGAACCCGCCGAGCTTTGCGTTAACCTTCATGCACACGTTGCTGTGGTACTGGTCCTGGTTTTTCATGACATGGGCAGACTGGACGAACTGGGTCACCACACCGAAGCGGCACTCGCAGTGCTTCTTAACCTTGTTATACACCTCGGAGTTGCGGTCAGGGACGACAAAGAACAGAAGCTGGGGCTTCTGCTGGTTCATGTTCCCGGTGGCATTCCAGATGTTTGAGACCATGTCCCCGATGCTCTGAGGCTTGCCAAGGACGGTCGCATAGTGGGTGTTCGCAACTTCACCACCGTGCTTCTTATAGACCTCAACGAACCGGTTGAAGAAGCGCTTCGTAGTCTCAGGGTCAATGGTGTTCCTCGCCTGGACGACACACACGCCCCATGACTTGAGAGGGACGGTGTTCTTGCCCAAGAACTTCTTGCCAAGGAGCATCCAGCGGCCCTTGCCAGCCTCGTTGGGAAGGACGTGGGCCTGGTTGCCCGAACCAGCGAAGGTGACCTGCGGAGGCTGAAGCTGGCGGGCCTTGACAACCACAGGCTTGGTGTCAATCTTCAAGCCAAAGTGCGCAAGAGCGGGGTCAGTGGGCCAGTCCAACATCCTCAAACCATGCTCGACGCTCGACCAGCGCTCCTGAGGAGGGGTGACGGCGAACTTGATCATCGCACTCTGCAGATATCAGTCAGCAGTGGACTTAACAAAGAATGGGAATTCGTGGACTCACGGTCTGCTTCTCGTTTAGTTTGAATGGATACCTCTGGTTCTGCTTGATCTTGCAGATATCCATGGGCAAGAAGATGTCCTTCTTGGTCATCTTGACCAGCGGAAGGCCGGCAGTTACGGTAATGTGGTACTTGCGGCGGAAGTAGTCGGCAACCGTCAACCACTCACGCTTCTCACCATCACGAATCTCAATCTTGTGGTCATGAGGAGTGCGCGACATGATCTTGTCCACGGTGTAAATGGGATAATGACCGGTCTCGTTGTCCATACCACGGTGGTTGACGTAGACGGAGACCTTGCTGAGCCGCTTCAAGTTGGCCTTCATCACGGACCTGTCCCAGTTGCTCTTGACAGCCTGCTGGAACTGGCCGATGAAGACCTGAGGGTTAGGCATATTCAGAAGCTGAACACAGGCGTCCTTGAGCATTGCCTCCTGGAAGAAAGTACCATTGGCGACGTCAACGTTGACCGACAAGCAGGGCTTGTTGTTGGGGCTGGTGGCGATCCTCATGGACGAAAAAACCCCCTTAAAGGCCTCAACGGAACCGGAAAGCGGGTTGCGGCTCTGGCCACGAGCGAAGAAGCTCTTCTTAATCTGCGTGAACTTGCCAGAGGGAGTCTCGCGCATAAGGTGATCTAAGAAGATGATGGCCCTGCGTACATTGGTCAGTAAAGTCGACGGGTAAGAAAATGGCAGAGATACTCACTCGGTGATCTCGTTGCCATATTCAGCCTTTCCAGCAAGATAGGCGCCCAGAAGATCGAAGCGCAGATTCTTGGTGGTACGCATGTGGAAGCGGTGCTTGTTCTTGCCCCTGCGCTCAGGCCGAGGGTTGCGACCGCGTTCAACGTCAAGGTCAACTTCCAGGCTAAGGTTGGCCATTTTGGTGGTGGACCAGGCGATTTTGTTACCGTCGAAGAGCCAGCCCTTGCCCAGCTTCTCCTTGACAGCCTTGGACTCCCAGACACTCATAACAAGGCCACGCTTCTCGGTGCCAGAACCGATGATGACCTGCGAAGATGATATCAGCTAAAGATGGAGCATTGATGGGTAAACAGAGTTGACACTTACATCGTACTGGTAGACCGGCTCGGTGGGCATGGAGATGACGTTGAAAGTGTTGAGCTTGACAGGGATCTCCTTGCCCTGCATGTTGAGCTTCGCAGGTCGGCGAGGGATTGAGGCGGGCATAGGAATCTTGATCTCATCGTGAGTTTTCAAATCCGCATGCTTGAAGGCGGACATGGTGATGGAGAGGGTGTTGGCTGAGGGTATGCAGATAAGATGTGCTTGGAGGGCAATGGAAGAGTAGTCGATGGTTGTAGATGGGACTCAAATCTCAACCGCCCGTTTGAGGTGTATGAATAGTGAGGGATCAAAGGCAAACAACTCCAAAGCCAAGCTTTATGCACACCGGCTTTCGGCTTCTCATGCGGGCATATGCAGGTCGGCAGGCAGCTCCAGCAATCATCTGGAGGACTGACAACCCGTGCATAGCCAATGGGCAGTGCACAGGCTGCATTGGAAACCGTGCTGTTATGGTTGGGAGACGGGGAGACTGGGTGGGAGGCACATGCAGGTATTTGAGGACGGGGGATGTCTTGTGACGCAGAGCAGGGCTTGTTTCTCATGGGAAGTTTGGGCCATGAGACTTAGGTAGTGGCGGAAGAGAGAGAAGGCAGGAGTAAAAGGAGACCTCTTGACTTACACCACGAGCGGCAAACCAGGCGCCAATGCCGAGGGAGTCGTGAACGTTACGAGCGGTAATCTCGTAGGTAGCACCCGGACGCTGGGGATCAGCGTTGCCATCGTAGCGAGGTAGCGACTGAGGAGAGGAGCGCGTTTCAGAGGAGTGCTCAGGGCTCTGGCGCTGAACACCCGGAGACTGGCTGTGGCTCTTGCCCTCTGACGACGAAGGCTCACCGCAGGAAGAGGCGGCGGCCTCAGCCTTGGCACGACGCTTACCAGCTCCAGCCATAGCGACGGTGTTCTGCGCATGATAATCAGCATAACAATTCAATGATGTGATACGAGGAGCCTGCTTGCTGTTGTGTGGTAACAGTAAAGGGCAAAGGAGAGTACTTACCTGAACGGCGGCTTTGGTAGGCGGAGGGTAACGGGGCGCTTGCGTAGGTCAAGCTGAGGGAGCTGCGAAAGCGGGAGGATGCGAGCTTGTTGTGTAAATAGCTTTTGCGGGCGGAAAGGCGCTGATGCGAAGGCAAGGTCAGCTTGTGTTGTGCAAGTTTAGGCAATATGGTGAGCTGGTGGAAGTAGGTTTGAACAAGTGATGTTGATGAACAGCATAAGTAGATGGCGTTGTAGAGGGATAGTACGTCACAAATGGCAAATGCCCGCCGCCGTAGATCACCTCACTGAAGAAGCTTGAGCAACTGAAGCAAGGCGATGGTCATGGGCTCGCCACTTGCTCGGCGTGAGGTGGACGATTTGATGTTTGGGTGTGACTGTCTACACGCAATGTAGAGGGCGGCGATACGTGTTGAGCACACTCAAAGGGAACAAATTATACCTTGTAAGCTTGACCTGGAGCAGCGGAGCGAAGACCTTGGCTGGGGAGCGCGGCCGACGGTGTGGATGGTTGGTTGTTGACGGAGGAAGGTCAGTCGGCTGAAGATCTGGAGAATTAAGTAGGCGGAGAGAGAGGTGCGAATCCAGGGTCCATATATGGGCACATGCATGCAAGAGGCACAAGAAAGGAAGGCACGGGCTTTCCGAGCAATAGCAGCCGGGCAAGTAAGAACGGCCTAGAAGGAAGGAGCGGCAGCCGCATTGTCCAGCAGGCCAGCGTATGCGCGCGGTATGGCACGCAGAGAAGGTGCAGGAATGGGAGAAGCCCCAAGGAGAGCGCCATGATATGATTTTGCATGGTATCGCCTGTCCCAGGGGCGCAGACTGCCGGCGTGGCTGACGCGTACAGTCTTCGGCGCCCTTCCGAGCATCGACGCTGTCGCCAGCAATGTCAAGCCTTTCAGGGCCATCAATGCACTCTTCTTTCGCAGCTAGAACCAATCGATCAAGCCGGAACAGGCTGCAAACATCCGCGCAGCCTCGGTGTCTCTCATCCGCACCCGCGATGCCGCACTGCGCCCTCTTCCCACCACGACGGTCCTCGGGCTGGCAGTCAAGTTGTACTGTCACTAATAGCACTGATCGACGATCGGCAATGGCTACGTGTGGAACAAAACAGGAATTTATAGCTCAGAAGATGACCAGGCTGCGCCAGAAGGCCGAAGCGGTGTCTTAGAAGAGATGGAGAAGTAAGGATTGCGTTCGATTTTAAGCTTTGACGTCTTCTCCCCCACGCTCCGCGCCCCACATTCAGCCCTACAGCGCTAGACGCTCGCTACCATGATTTAGGTGATTCTCCGCCGTAGAGAAATATGGGAAAAGACCTGTCAAAGCATTCTTCCGAGACTCATGATTATGCGCTAGCCATGTGCAAGCACCGGGATTTCGCCAGTTTCTTCTGAGCAGGCACATGCTTTCGCGAATGTCTTACTGATCGGGCGCCACCATGATCCTGCAACTATCCGGTCCCAGCGCCAGTTGCGCTCCGGTGCATGCAAGGAGCAAGCTTGCCGTCCATGGTCAGATACATCCAATAGAGGAGAATAGAATGGTATTTATCGGCTCTACGGTATGCATATAGTACAGTGTCCGACGACTTGTATAGTCTAATACGTCCCCCACCCGACCCTCGTCTTCTCCTCTCTACTAACTAAATGATTTCCCCTCAGGTGTGTCATTTCCTCCATTAGTGTCGCGACCGCTCAAGGATATCTGCTTCTACATCTCAGATTAGGTTAGCGTCTTCTTTGAACCAACCTGCAGTGGTCCCTTGTCTTTAATTTCTTTTCTTCTCTGACTACGGGTCCCAAAACTTTTTCGGTTTCCGGGTGTATTTACGATAGGGCCATACGATACTCTAAGCAAAGACTGTGAATTAAGCTTCTTCCTCAACGGTGATCAGTACATGAATGGATGAAATCGTGTACGCAACACGTCGCAGAAGGGTAGACGATCGTATCAAACCCCGGTCTCGCTCATTCTGGTAACTTCATATCGCAGCTCAAGTACTTCAGGAAATAGGCATATCATGGCCTGTTTGACCTCGACAACTACGACATTGGCTGGCTCATGCTCTCTCTGTGACGAAGGGCAATACAGCACTATTTAACGAGTACCGTAACTCAGGTTTGGGCAGATCGTTGATGGACGCCGACGAACAAACGTCAAACTCGAATAGAGTATGCCAAGAATCCACTGTGGAGGTTACACAAGGCTAGGATCGAGCTTTCCCGCTGTCCAAGTCTGTCAAGGACAGCGGCGGATACGGGAGAAGGAAGATGACTACTTCGATATGAGGGAGGAGAATTTTAGGACGTCTTCTGGCGCCCGCGAATGCTGAGAGGACCTGCGGCCTAACCGGACCGTCTTTCTTAACAAAGGATAACAGTTTTGTCTGGAGATAGCCGGGAGGCTTTTTGTTCTACGATTAGACCGTATCGCTGCGCACTAGGAGACATACTTTTAGTATATATGAGAATCTTTAGGCGAGATGTTTGGGTAAGTTATGACCTATGAGTACTGGACACGTGCTTTGCGATTACGAACAAGATCTCGGTGATATTTTCTAAAGCACGTTACGAAGGCCGTGCTTTACCTGGATATGGTCTGGCGCTTGAAACGACTTTGGAAACAAATTCAGGGATATAAACTAGGAGGGAAGACCTCATTTCTCGAAGTGGCGGTGGGTAATTGTAGACGATATAGAATTATGTCGTTGTGAGATGGTGCGAGATACGCAGTGGATCTCAGCATGCGCCGGACCATCTCGGCTCCTGTGTGATGCTCGCCACACCTCCTCTTTACACATTCAGATTCAAGTATCTCCGGCGAGCGCAAAACACCGAGTCCTAGAATCGCCGAGAGTGTGAGCGTAGTTACGGCCCGGCGCACTTAACAAGCCAGTCAGGCCGGCTCCGTTCATGATCACAATCAAGCAAACCTTCACAGGAACCCCCAAACGACACCTTTCACTCCGAAATCTGTATTCAATCTCTTTTTTCACTTATTGTACATAGCTCGTCCCGCACCGCCAAGTCCTTCGAACGTGGATATAAAGCGCATCATCAGCAGGGGTGGTGGGAACTACGATGTCTCACCGTTTTATCAAAAAGGAGTACAAATAGAAGAAGAACGCCATAATGCTGCAAGGGAACCGAATCCGTCTCTCTTCAACTTCGCCGTCATTACTCTGCCTCGTTAAGAATGAGGAAGAAGGAAATCCTGCTTTCCAAACCGAATGACCGCCCATGGTGCCCGTCGCTATGGAGGAGTGAAAGTTAAGAGAACAAGAAATCAAGAAGGAGAGAGATGGAAGAGCTATGCGCCGAAGGCACCACATCCATTTTAGAGTTGCATCGGGACAACTGTGATCGTTTTTTGCGCCGAGTGCCACATGCGCAGCTGCGCATTGATGTTCAATATCCCAAAACCCCAAGATCACCTTGAAGTGGAGTCTTCATGTGGACGCCAAACAAATGCGCATCGTCGGTCCAGGAATGACGAGCGGCCCAGAAGCCAAATTGTGCAGAATGCAACCCTTAACGATAATAAGGACCTGGGCCATTCATCGGTAGTTGACCCATAGGCTGCCCGGCGCTAGGGATATGCCGGAGCGGCTCGATCCTGTGCTGCGGAGGCCACGTCTGCGGAAGCTGCACGTGTCGTAACACATCAACAACCCTCTCTGGGATAAACCGCGCAGAGTTGTACGTGTGAGCGCCCGGAATGATGCCGAGGATGAAAGTGATGTCACGAGGAAGCGGGGCAGGCTGAGCACCCATTCCACCCATCTGCGTGCTACCGGTGCCATCGCGGCCGAGATTGCGACCTTGTTGCGCGGCAAGACGTCGCCCTGCGGCGCCCTTGAGCGGCGACTCACCGCGAGCAATCTTACGCGGTTGCACGGCTGAGTCGTTGTCTGAATCGTCGGGCACAAAAGGACGCTTTGGTGAGTCGCGCGCTTGAACGGGAGGAGGACGAGGAGAATCCACAACAGAAGGAGGAACGGAAGGAACGTGAGGCTGTGGTTGAGGGACGGGCACCGTAGGCTGGGCGACTAGTGCAGGCTGCTCCATGCCAGGTGGAGGCTTGGGCCTTGCTTGCGTGAGAGGGGAGATGATAGGGCGGATGGCGGTGGGGTCGAAGGACGGTTTGGAGTAACGCTTAGAGAAGTGAGAGAGTTGAGGGTCCTCGGGGAAGAGCTCCGCCATGCGCTTCTCGAGCTCTTGGATTTGACTGAGTTCGCCGTAGTGCGACTCATATTCGTGGAAAAAGGCGTATATAGGCTTGGCCTTGGGCAGCGTCTCAGGTTTCTGTGCTAATCTGCTCACAGTGGTCTTGAAGACTGCCCGGGCATTGGTGATATCGTTCTTGGCAATGAGATGTTTGAGATACTCCAGCGCAAATTCTTCATCCTCAGGAAACAACTTCATGCCACGCTCCAAGATCTTTGTCGCAGCAGGGTCGTTGTAGCAATGATGTTCGATGAGAGCGCTCGCAACGTACACGTCACTCGTGATACGACCAGCTTTGCGAGCATCTGCGAAAACCTGACGGAAACCCCCGATTCTCTCTCCAGGTTTGCCTTTACCCTGTATCCGGCGCATAGCCCGGATGAGCGCAATCCAAGCGAATGAGACTGTCCTGGAGAGAAGCTTAATCTGTGCTGCATTTCCTTTCTGAATCGCGTCAATTTGGGCCTGGAGAGCGGCTTCCTTAGCCTTTGATACGCTATTGCCGTCCTGGTCTTCGTCATCCTCATCCGCTTGTTCTTCCTCATTGTTGTCGATTTGCTGAGCAAAAGCCTCCTTTATGCGGCTAACCATGTCCGCCTCGCGAGCTTTCGTCTTGTTGATCAATGCATACAGAGCATCGAGAGCCTTCTGGTAAGGCTCGCGGACAAGCTCACCACGGCGGACAATACTGTCTTCACCTTCCTCACTCGTAGAGGTTATTTCGATTCGATCAGCCCGCTTGAAGGCCAAGAGGCAGCTCTCGGGATTTGCCTCGCAACCCTTGGCAAGGAAATCGTTGCCTTCGGTTTCCATGTCATTTTGGAAGGCAAACTCAGCTGCGTCGTACCACATCTCAGGCCAAAAGCGGAGAGCCATAAGTGCTTGTTTGTAAACGAAAATCACGCGAGCCTTGTATGCAGCAGGGTCCTCATCCTTCAACACCAGAGGATCTTCCTTTTCCCATGCAATCCATTTCTTCCAGATGTCGACTTGCTTCATGTAATCAAGATCACCATCAAATCCAAGAGCAGGCGGTAGCTTCGGAAGAGTTGTCCTGTTCAACTCCTTGGTAATGTTCTCCAAAGCAACAATCGAGCTACGAGCAGTCATGTATGCAGGAGATTTCTCCTGGAGAAATTTTCGACCCTGAGCACTCCCATTAGATCTGCACGGTAGAGAAAACAGTTATTTCACTTACGGTAACTTTGTTGAGGCCCATCTCAAATCGGTCGTATTGCTTCCAGAGCGCGGTGACCGCATCAGTTGGGACGCAGATTGCCTTCTGATAGGCCTTGCGCAGCAGATCCATCTTCTGCTGGTCTTGCCAGGTGCTTCCGCCAACATTGCCAGGACCAGACTCGATGAACTCGATGTAATCCTGCCAAAGCTGGCCAGCGTCCTTATCCATACCCACATTCTGAAGGACGAAGTCGTAGGCCATGGAAACTGTCTGACGAGCGCTGCCCGTCGCATCTGTTGTCAGATTATTGCGCCTCCGGATATAAGTTAGGTAAGTGGACCACAGTTCAACGTGAGGCACCTGAAGTAGGGATTGCTCAAAGATACGCTCGACGGCATAGAAGTTGTTAACCTGCAACTCCATGTTCGCGTATGCAACCCATTGCTCGGCCTATGCACACATATCAACGTAGTGAGCACTGGAAGTGGAGAGGGTAGCTTACTGCGTGCGGGAAGATCTTGAAGAAGCGCGCGTAGACGGAACGAGCCTCCTCGAGTTTATCGCGGCGGCGGTACTCGTTGATCAAGCTCAGCCAGGCGTCCAAATCACCTCTGGGATCCTCCTGAATCCTGTCTTCAAGAATGCCAATGCGGTCCTGCGGCAGGCGCGCCTTTGAGGACGGCTGCGCAGCCGCGTGAGTCTGGGGCGAAGGGTTGACAGACGCAGCGGAATCAGCAGGAGGAATTGCGCTTTGAGCGCCATTGGAAACACCAGAAACACCCTGATCTTGTGCAGCTTTATGTATTGGTACATTTGATGATGATGGAAGTGCATTGACTGGAGTCTGAGAAACAGAACGCTCTGGCGTATGCGTAGAACCCGGCGCAGAAACCTTCACTCCCTGAGCACCAGCTGCTTTTGCGACGGGGGACTCATCCTCATCGTCCTCGTCATCAACGACAAAACCACCCATTGTGCGCGGCGGCTTCGCCTGGGTCTTCTGGTCGGGTGCGGCAGACGCGGTGCGCGACGGGGCTTGCGAGGCGGGCTGCGACGGCGTCGGGGTGGACTGGACTGGTTGCTGCGGGACAGGTGGGGCGCTGGGATCGTAAGCTGATGTATCGGGCATCAGAGCGGACGGATCGTAGTCCTCGTCGTCGTCGTCGTCCTCGGCGGCAGCCTGCTGCGGGTCATGCTGCTTGGGTTCATCTTGCTGCTGCTGCGATTCGCTGCCATTGCCAAAGGCGGCGGCAGCATCGGACTGCAGCGACTGCAGGAAGGCCATCTCGGGGGTCATGTCCGCCATGGCGATGGCGAGCGAGCTTTCCGGAGCTGTGGCTGGAGCTGCAGCCAAAGTGGGCAGCAGCTGTGAAGTTTCGCAGTTAGTGGAGGATCGGCGCTGTGATCGGACGCGCAGAGATGCGGTCTCAGCGCAAGAGCGATGCAGGCAGCCGGGCGCGGGGGGGCGGGTGCTTGGGCGCCTTTGTCTGTGAGGTCGCGTGGCTGGGGTTGCGTGGGCGTCGGAGCTTGGAGGTTGAGGTGAGTTTGTGGCAGCAAGACGGAAGCGGAGGCCGTTGGACTTTGCACGCAGCGTCGGCCAGCTTGCGCAATGACGCCCGTGCCTTGGCGCTGATCGTCACCTCTCAACCACTCCGCGCTGCACCAGACCACATCCTAGCTGTCCCCCCAAGTTCGACGTGTCACCTCCAGGCACGCCCTCTCTCCACGTCCGCTGGCCGTCACTGCAGCCCTCCGCGCGCTCCATTGACACGCCCGCCGCCATGAACCCGCAGATCTCGTTGCCTCGCCATGGCGGACCCTCAAACAACTTCGGCGGCACCGTGCCCAGCAATCGCCGCCAGGGCATCAAGATGCCGCGCTTCTTCAAGCGCTTGTTCAAGTTCCCGCAGATGGACTTTGAGACCGCTGTCTGGGAGATGATGAGCCTCATAATAGCCCCCAAGAAGGTCTTCCGCTCCATATACTATCATGTAAGCCGGACCGCGACACTTGCGAATCTATATGCGCGCGACAGCTTGCTAACCCTTCCTGCAGAAGCGTATTGTCCTTTGAACGTCCTTTGCTTTCGATACCCGCTGACGCGCAGCTCCAGAGACCAAGAACACATGGCACCGTCCCGATCCCGCGTTCACCTACCTGCTCTCCTTCTTCCTAATCCTGACCTCGCTCGCCTGGGGCCTCGCCTACGCCGACGGCTTTGGGAAGACGCTGCGCATAATGCTGGTGTTTGTCTTCGTCCACTTTATCGGCTTGTCTCTTGCCGTCGCCACGGCGGCATACTTCTTGGTGGGGAGACTTCTCGGCCCAGGCGTCCCTGGCCTGCCCGGACGGCGGAGACAAGGCCTCTTTGTACAGCCTGGCGACGGAGAGCAGCTAGAGTTTGGATACTGCTTTGACGTGAGTCTGAACCGGCCTCGTGACTGCAGAACTCCCACAAGCTGACTGACAATCCTCTAGGTGTCGATACGCGCGTTCTTCCCCGTGTGGTTCTTCCTCTACGTCATCCAGTTCCTGCTCATGCCTCTCATTGCGCGCGATTTCTGGGTTTCGTCATTCGTCGGAAACTCGCTGTACCTGCTGGCCTTCGGGTACTACACCGTCATCACCTTCCTCGGCTACAACGGTACGCTTAAGAAGAAATTCCCCTGATACCCAGTGACTAACTCATAGCAAGCCCTCCCTTTTCTCCACCACACCGAGCTACTCCTCGCTCCTGTTGCCGTATACATCATCCTCTGGTTCATCAGCCTGTTCGGCGCAAACCTGCCGAAGCACCTGGCTCCCGTTCTATGGGCCGGAGCGAAGTTGCGCAAGTCCGTGTGATCGAACCCATGTACCACCACCTGCTCCCTAAAATATAGGCGTTTTGAGTGTTTGCAATTATAGCGAGTTAATCACAGCATGGGCGAGGCGTTATTTTGGATTTCAACTGGATTGGGGGGCGGAAACCTCTTTTCTTGTGTACAGTATCAGGCATCAAGGCTTTCAAAACGGTTAAGGTTTCACATCATTCTCGCATCCAGTCAGGTCCATCCGTGATAGCACACACCATCTCGTCGGTCTCGGAGGGCGCACAGGTTGTGATCTCCTTTTCAAAAATCAGAAAGCCTTTGAATTAATAAGTGCAAAAGATGCTGCTCCATTTCATGCAGCTTACATGCCCATCTTTTTATGCATGTCTATATGCAGCCGGCTCCAAATTACTCCTAGGGTATCGTACAAGCATAAACTTTCTTTATACCTGATCTTTGAGCAGAGAAGGACCCTCTTGCGAAACCGCATCTCACAAACTCCTCTTCTCAAACCTCTCGTCATAGCACTGAATGGAGTCTCCCGGCTTGAAATCGCCCCAGGCCTCGAACGCCATGCCGCACTCCGACCCCTTGCGCATCTCCGAGACGTCCTTCTTAACCTGCTTAAGCGACGAGACGGTGCCTGCGAAAAAGCAAAGTGCGTTAGCTCACAGCTCCAAAAGGGGAAAGGGATGAGGGACAATAATAAAGGAGAACATACCGTCATAAATTTTCTCCTCCCCCCTCAGCACCCTGACCTTGCTACCCCTCGACACGGCCCCGTTCGTAACCTTGCACCCCGCGATATTCATCGTCGCCTTCTTGCCCAAGTTGATCTCGAAGACCTCCAGCACCGTCGCCTCGCCCGTCACCCGCTGCACGACGAGCGGCGCCAGCTTCTCGCTCAGCACGGCCTTGACGTCGTCGACCAGCCGGTAGATAACGTTCTGCTCGAGCACGCGCACGCCCTTGCTCTCCGCCACGCGTGCCAACCGCGGCTCGAGGCTGACGTTGAACGAGACGATGTGCCCGCCCGCCGTGGCTGCGTACTCAATGTCGAATTCGGTAACCGCGCCCACGCCCGAGCGGATCACCTTAGGCCGCACCTCGCCGTTGCCGACCGTCATGACGTAGTCGACGACCGCCTCGACTGAGCCGGACACGTCCGCCTTGACGATGAACGGCACCTCCGTGACGCCCGCCTCCGCATTCTCCGCCGCCTCGGCCGCCGCGACCGCAGCCTCCGGGTTCTCCTCGCCGGCCTCCGCGGCTGCGGCGATGGCCTTCTCGCGCTCACGGCGCTCGTGCTCCAGGCGGCGCGCCTCGTTGATGGCTTCCATATCCTTGGCCAGCTGGACACGCTCGGCGTTGGCCTCACGATACTCGACTACCTCGGTCGCGCGCTGCTCGTTGGGCGCCTCGAGAACCTCGTCGCCTGCTTCGGGCTGACCGCGCCAGCCCTCGATCTCGGCGGGCATGCCGGGGCCGACGGAAGGAATATCAGCACCAGCCTCATTCTTGATCGAGCGGACACGGGCGAACGTCTTGCCGGCTACAATAATTGAGCCGACCTTGAGCGTGCCGCGGCGGACGAGTACGGTGGCTGCCTTGCCAGACTTCTTCGTTGCGGCTTCGAGGATCCAGCCCTCGACGGGACCTTCGGGATCGGCTCGGTGGTCGAGGATTTCGGAGAGGGTGATGATGGCTTCTTCGAGGTCCTCCATGCCTTGACCGGTCTTGCCGCTGACAAGAATGGCTTGGACGTCTCCGCCATAATCCTCCACGTCGACGCCATGGCGGGCAAGATCTTGCTTGACGCGATCCGGATTGGCTCCTTCCTTGTCGATCTTATTGATTGCAACGATGATGGGCACACGTGCAGACTTGGCGTGCTTGATCGCTTCAAGAGTCTGAGGCTTCACACTGTCGTCCGCGGCTACGACAAGAATGACGATGTCCGTAACTGTAGCTCCACGCTGGCGCATATTGAGGAAGGCGGCATGGCCAGGGGTATCAAGGAAGGTAATAGTCTTGCCACTGGAGAGAGGGACACTGAAAGCGCCAATGTGTTGGGTAATACCTCCGAATTCTGTCGCTGCCACGGATGACTTTCGTAGAAAATCAAGCAGAGTAGTCTTGCCGTGGTCAACATGTCCCATGATGGTGACAACAGGTGGACGAGCAGGTAGGTTCGTAACGTCTTCCGGCACCGGAGCAGGGTAAAGGTCGAGATCATCGGACGGGTCCTCGGCAACAGGCTCGAAATTGTATTCCATAGCAATCAGTCCAGCATTCTCAGCGTTAAGGATATCATCGTGATTGATATCTTCATAACCAAGCTCCTCCATCTTGCGGACCAAGTCTTCCGTGCGGACTCTGAGCATGTTGGCAAGATTGACGACGCTCAGGTATTCCGGAAGGTAAATCGGCGTAGGCGCAACAACTTCTTGGGCGCGTTGCTTATTCTTCTTCTCCTTCTTTTTCGACTTGCGTTCCGACCAATTGTGGTCAACGTCATCATCAAGGGCTGAAGCCTTGCTCCAGCCTCCTTTGGCCTTCCGCTTGCGAGGAGCGTCTTCCTCAACATCAGCGAACTTCGAGAATCTCGCCGTACGCTCACGCTCTCTGGGTTGCTGCACTGCAGCCATTGTCGTCTCCATCTCCTGGGCTATTGACTTTTTGTCTTCGGGCCGTCCCGCCTCCTGAACCTCCTCCGCAGCCTCTTGATAAACCGTGGGTGTCTCCGATGGTTGCACTCTTGCAGAAATTGATTCTGCGCTCCTGGGTGTTTTCGAGAACTGAGCTTGCAACGCTTCTCGTTCGGTGCGCCACGGCGTCTTGGAGAATTGAGCTTGCAAAGCTTCCCGTTCCGCATTCTGGCCAGGTTCCGGGCTGAGCTGGGATTGGGACGAAAACGATCCTGAGAAGCGTGTTGCCGCCCCAAAAACCGCCTTCAACGCATTTGTCTCGGCATCCTCTCCAGATGGTCGGGCCTCCGCGCTTTCTGGCCGGAAGAATCCTTGAGACTGCGGTACCTGTGCCTGTCCCGCCTGGGCCGTTCTCGCAGAGCCGAACCTCTTCAAAAGATTCTCCTTATCTTCCAATTTCTGCTCCGGCGTCAGCGGTACGAATCCGGTCCTGCCAGTGTGCCTTTGAGCTCCGCCCTGTTCCTGCCTACCCAGATTATCCCTAGTATGCTGCCTCTGCGACTGTCGTTGTTGTTGTTGTTGCTGCTGCTGCTGCTGCTGCTGCTGTTGATTTCTCGGACGCAAATGCTTCCACTGCCGCACCTTCTCCTCGTCGAAACCTGCATCATCTTGCCGTTGTTGGTGTTGGTGCTGCCTCGACTCGACCTTCACCTTGTACATCTTCCTCATATCCTGCCTCGACGACTGAGCATTCCGATTGTCCCTCCCCAAAAACCTTATTTTCGATCCGCCCTGCATCTGTGTCTGTGTCTGCGGCGATGACGGCGGCGGCGTTGACGCCGCTGCAGCAGGAACACCGTATCTCGCCATCAACGCCGCCTTCTCCGGATCGATCGCCGCCGCCGCTGAAGCAGACGTCCGAAGTGGACCAGACGACGACGGCGAAGCGCTGTATCGACTCAGCAGGAGCTCGCGTTCTCTGTCCTCGGTGGAGGTGTTTTGCCAGTCGCCATCATTCCGCCGTTGCTGCTGAACGGCCGCCGCGGCGCCGAAAGTCTGTGCCGTGGAGCGCGAGGAGGAGATGCCGCGGCGCTGGACGTACCGAGCGGCGGGCGCGGTGATCGTGGGTATCGTCGTTGAGAGATGGAGGGCAACGTCGCGGCTGAGGCGGGTCGCGCAGAAGACGCAAATATTGTGCGTCGACGCCGACGCCTGTTCGATTCGTTAGCTTTCAGATTGCCTCTTTGAATGGAAGGGTAGGAGACGGTTGATTTACTCTAAGGGCTTGTCTGCGCATCATTGGCCCGGTGGCAAGTTGGCAATTGAGAGAGGCGTGTGGAAGCTTCGAAGTTCTCTGGAAAGCTTTCGCCGACGGAGAGTCTGGGTGAGCAGTACCTAGCAGCGGCGGCGGCGGCGTCAGAGCAGGCGGCCGGAAAAATCGCGGTCGCGGTCTATCGCGAGTCATGCGGCTTACTATCCCCGCGGGCGTTATTCGTCTGCTTTTGGCGCGGACGGACCACTGGCCATCACTTTTAAACATGTCACCCATTCATTTCGAACAGCGATATTTTCGATCTTGTCATCATCCCGTGAAACAGAAGAGAATACAGAATGCGCAATCAATGCACGTATCCGTACAGGGCTCTATTCCAGGGACGAAACCCTCAACATTTGGTAGCAGTACTGAAAACCAAAGGGATGTGGCCTAGAAGATCAAATCGGGTATTTAAATTGGTGCATTCCTCAAGTGGTATCGAACATAACCATGAGACCCATCGAATCATGAACACAACGTCATTATATATCCCCGCCGTATTTCAGTTTAGAATATTCCTTCACTCCCTTTCTCCGGTCACTGCCCTTAAGACGCGTATTCACTCACTTAGCTCTTGGGAGTCTCTCCCTTCTCAGCCGAGATAATGGAGTGGCGCCTGTCATCAGCATTGTATGCGCTGTCGGGCAGCATGTTGAGCCTATCCTCCTCCTTATCAAGCTTGTGGAAGGTGATCCAGAAGAGAATGCCACCCACAGCAGCGACGATGGCGGAGACGGCGTAGTTCCAAACGAGCAAGGGGTCGTCGGCCAGGGGGACGAGGGCCTGGTTGAGGGCGGAGCCGATAGCCGAGGTGAAGAGAAAAACGGCCGTGACAAGCGAACGCATATTGTGTGGCGCCTTCATGAACGCGTACTCCAAACCAGTGATAGATGCGAATATCTCAGAGAAGCCGATCAGCACGTACGGCAGCGTCTGCACCCAGACGTTGATGGGCGCCGGGATTGGGTTCTCATCGGCGTCTACGCACGAGTTCATGTGCTTGCCGCACTCGCCCAGCTTGTAGATATAGTGCTGAATGACGACGGCCGAAATCATGGCCAGGAAAGCCATAAAGAAACCAAACGCGATACGCTTGAGGGGCGTGAAGTTGATCCCGATCCTACGCAGACCGGGGTACAGGAAATTATCAACCAACGGGATGAAAATAATGAGGGAAAGCGGGTTGAGGTTGTTGATGATATCGTTCGGTGCTCCGTGAAGTTCCATGGTGGCGGCTTGTGAAGTCAGGTTATTCGTCATCTGGTTGTATGCCAGCCAGTACAGAGGGTAGAAAGTGAACACCTTGCAGGCCTTGAACCCACGGCGCACCTCGTCAACCCAGCCGTCGTCAAAAGTCATCCAAGCCGGCTTGTTAGGACCAAGCTTGCTAGGCTTGACATCCTCCCAGAAAGAACCATCCTTGAAATTCTTGAAAGTTCGAACAGGGTTGGCAGAGACGCGACCCTTGGAGCCCAGCGCCACAAGCTTAAATGCTCTTGCAGCGACTGAGCCGTTGGGAGGGTTGAGCTTGTACTTGCTCTTGCACCAGAAGAGAACCATGGGGCAGAACAAGAACATGATCGTTGGGAGGGTGAAAGAGAGCCAGAAGCCGACATACTTTTCAGCAAAAACCATGCCTGTCAACTAGAGTTAGTACTTGCCCACAATTCTAAACGATTGCTCGGGAACTTACAAATTTGGCCAACTAGAGAGCCGACATTAATCATCATGTAGAAGTACAGGAAGACACGTGCGACGGTGATGGCAGGATCCGACAGGACGCGCTGCCCCGTCTTCTTATCTCTGATGACTTTGGGCTTCGTATCCGTAAGCTGCTCGGCGATGAGAGGCGAGATGTTGGACTTGAAGCCACCAGTTCCACAACCCATGATGACTAGTCCGACAGCGAAAATGGCAATGGCAGTATCCGGCTTCGTGATAATCGGAGGCAGCGCGGAGATGATCAAGAACATGTGGCCAATGAGGGAAATGAGGATAGACCACTGAATGGTCTTGAAACGACCGAGATACTCATCGGCAATGTAGGCACCGATCAGAGGGCAGGTATAGGACCAGAACGAGTTGACTTTTGGTAATTTAGTAATTGACAGAGATAGGTTGCCAGTCGTGAAACTCACAAGTGGTCAGACCGGTGGATGTCTGCTGGCCGCGGTCAAGAGCGCCGGACTGGCCATCGAAACCGGCACCTGTGTTGGAGCCCGGTGGCAGCGGCTGCTGAATGTAATTGACGTCTTCGACGTGTTAGTGGAATCTACCTCCGACGCATCGGATGAAACGGCGGCACTCACAGACAACAGTGGTACCGTAGTACGAAAAACGCTCGCACAACTCAACGAAAGCGATGGTATAGGTGGTCCACGGGATCTTTCCCGAAACACGGAACAGGGTACGGAAGTCCTCCTCGGTAGGCTTCTCCTCATCGGTGGTAGTGGAACCATTGTCGAGGTCCCTTTGCACCAGCTCCAGCTCTTTCTCGCCGAGCGGGGTCGGCGCGTCAGGCTCGTGACTCTTCGCAATCTCGGTGTCCTCGATAACCCGGCTCATCTTTGCAATCTTTCCCCAACAATCAGTGAAGTGAAGAGCGATTGATAGATGACGGTGAAAGATTGGATATTTCTTCCACCAGCTAGGCAAAGAAGTCCACCGTAGGTACGGTTAATGCGAAAGCAACCACCACAAGTGAGGGGTGACAAAACCGCGGCAGGTAAGAGGAGCAGAAAGACTTGAGGGACCAGACAGAGCTGGGATGGAGATGACGGGCTGCACGCAGGCACGAAACGTGAGAGCGTGGGCCCTGAATAAGTTATAACTCTCGCATAGAGGAGTACGGCATTGGCAGAATTAGGAAGGTAACTGAGCATCACTCATGCCCAGAGGCTTGGAAGGTTACCCTTGCGCCATCGTACCAGAGATAGATGGGGAGATAGCGGCGGGCTGGCCGTGCCAAGAGCACGCCCGCCGAGTCCTGAGTTGGTGGAGCGCCACGCCGGCAGCCGACGCGCTCGATAAGCCAGGGCCCGTATCTTCAAGCTCACTGGGGCGGCGGAGAAGAGACGAGGGAACGCCTGGGCACCGCCGCTTGCCCCGGTCCAGAAAGAGCTAAGACCGCGCACGACTCCAGCGGCCGGCTGCCAAGCTTTCCACGCCGGCACTTGTGAGGCCTGCCAACGCGCGGAGAAGCTTTCGCCGCGGCTTGCAAAGTTTTTGCACCGGACACCAGGCGGGTGCGGTGTGTGTGCCCAGCACGAGGGCCGGGGCCGACCGCGAGCTGCGCGTTTTCTCGCTGTGCTTGCGTGGGCTCGGGAAACCGGCGGCGGGGAGGCAGGGTGTCTGATACGGGCGGCCTTGGCGGTATGTACAGCCCTCTGCATGCAGACCTGATCCTTCGCTGGCTGCCAGCACTGTGCTCTCGATCTCCGCGTCGAGCCTCTCCCGTGCCGCATACAGGCGGCATACCCACGGATTTTCCAGAAGGTCTTGGACCTGCCGGGAGCAGCGAGGTGGGCAAATTGGTGGCCGACGCTATCCAGCGGCGCGGTTGCAACGTCTTGTCGTGATAAAGCTGTGGCCAATGGGCGCTGCCGCTGGGGGAGCGGCATTCCTTGGCAGGCTGGGCGGAATCGCTGCCCACACGACACTCCTCGGTCCACTGCTCAAACCTGGCAAGACTCGCCTCGGGTGAACATTACTTGCAGTCCTCGATGCCGCCACTATTGGCCGCCGCCCGTTCGTTTTTGCCTCTATCATCTCGTCGCCTGCTCGCCTCCGCGACACCAGGAATCGAAGGAATCTACCAAGAACTTCGCCATGTCCCTGTGCCCCTTCGATCCGTCTCGCCGCGCTCGTGTCGCCTGAGCATCGAGAGATGGCTCGCCCCGCTATCAGTGCGACCAAGGCCCGCCTCCGTTGTTCGCCCTACGTTGACGCCAGAATACGCGTCGATGTCGAATCTGAGTTTTGACATTCCATGACAGAAGTTTTCTTCGGTTGACTCGCGTCATTTAATTTTAACTTTTTTTTTTTTTACCCTCAATTGGGCGTACCGTGGGATCGCCCGTCGACCAGGTCGTTGACACTCTCCCAGCCTCATTGAGTGCGACTGCCGCTCGGCCCGCTCCATTTCCCACGGCCTCCTGCATGCAGTTAGGACACATCATCAGCATACTTGCATGCCAAGTATTTGCGGGGGCGAGACCTGTGATCATGGGACTTGTGCTTTGTGCGGCTAAAAGAAAGGTTGCAGCTAAATTAGTCTCAACGATTCGATGCAAGCTGTCCCTTCTCGAAGGCCTGTCTTTCCCATTTTTGTGCTCCATGCCCAGGATATCTCACACCCGAAGCCCTGAACCCATGAATCAAGAAAGCCCCAGAAAGCCTTGCCACCTTGTGCGCCGATGGGAGTAAAATAAATGAGAATGAAGAAGAGAAGCCCCTCTCAAGGCATGTACGCACCGCCCGCCAACACCAAGTTCATCCTCGTGAACTCTACCTTGTATACCGGACTCTTCTTCGTCGGAAAAGCGCTGATCTGGTCAGCGGTGACAACGACATCCTTCGCCTTCTTCTTATTTGCCGCACCAGACCCCGACCCACCACTACCATCGATCTTGGTTCCCGAACCGCCCTCTGCGATGACCTTTCCATTTGCGCTCTGGGTCTCGGGTGTCTCCTGGAGCACATCCCAGACGCGGACTGTACCATCAGCGCCACCGGAGACGATGACCGAAGACTCAACACTCCAAGAAAGCGACCATATACCTCCCTTGCCGTGGCCACGCATGCGCTTGATGCGCAAGCCTGCCGCGATATCCCATAGAATGATATTACCCGAGTCATCAGCACTTGCAAGCTTCTTGCCGCTTGGCGAGCAGGCAAGTGCAGTGATGTTGCTGGTGTGACCAGTGAACATACGCAGCGGGTTGCCATTGATGTGCCACATGCGCACTGTCTTATCGCTTGAAGCCGTGAATACGTAAGCACCGTTTGGATGCCATTCCACACAGTCCACATCATTGTCATGCCCAACGTAGAGGCGGTGTGGTGCGATGTGATCGGTCGTCCAAAGTCGCGCTGTGCGGTCGAGAGAGCCGCTAAGGAAATAATGGCCGAACGGACCCCATTTGACGTCCCAAACAGGCCCGCTGTGTGATTTGTACGCTGTTACACAAGTCCAAGTCTCCAGTGACCACAGACGAATGGTCTTATCTGCCGAACTGGAGAGTAGATACTTGGAACGAGTTGAAGGACCTCCAGACGTGGGGTTTGCGGTGGAAGGAGAGAACGAGACAGCGTAAATTGGCCCAGAGTGACCGATAAGGCGTTTCGATGCCGACGGCTTATCACCTGGGTTGATTGAAGGAAGTGCGTTGCCATTCAAAGACCACACACGGATGTAGGACTCTTGCATTCCCGCTGCGACGAATTCGTTATCGCCAGAGAAGTCAAGGCAGTTGATGCTGAATATTCCATCAGTCTACGCACTGCGAAAATCGATGCAAGGCTTACCTGTCGAAGGTGTTGTGGAATGTGAACATGCAAACGCTCACGCCAGGACCAACGCCTCCAGTACGACCTTCGATCTTAAATCTGTCCCGGTTCTCTTTCACTTTTTGTACCTCCATCAACACATCGCGCGCCAGAGATGGCGGTAGTGGGACAGTCTCTCTAGTCGGTGCTTCTTCTGTCGACTCGCGTTTGATCCGTTGTTCGAATTCGTCGAGGAGGGAATTCTGGCCAGGCTTTGGGGGGTTCTTGCTGTCCTCCTCTTGAAGCTCCGCCCTTACGTCCTCCATCAGCTCGGGTTCCATGGGTAGAGGTCCCAACTGAAGCTTCGCAAGGACAGGCGGCGCGTTTCGGTCAGTGTTGGCTGAGCCAGGGTTATGACCAGGGATTCCCTCATCCTCAGCGGGCATGTCTTCCTCCACACTACCACGAGCAATCATGGCGGCAAGACTTCTCTCGTTGCCCGTCGCGGTTCGATCTTGGGTGATAATATTCATGAATTTATTCATCAGGCTGATGATGACCGAGCCTCCCTCTCTTTCCTTCGACTCGAGATACTGAATCAGGCTGTTGAACGCCATGTTGCTAAGTGTCAAGCGGTACTTGTTTCCTCGGTAGATATTGGCGATATGACTGTCTGCAACGTGCTCTGGGAGGCTGATCGTGGAGAGCTGGCGGATATCTTGGTCATGCTCCTGGACGAAAGAGTCCTTGTATCTGTTGAAGAATGCGGTGGCATCTCGTTGGTAGAACTCCTTGTGCATCTCTAGGTAGGAGTAGACGAATATCGGCCAGAGCAATCGCCGAAGCTCAACCTTGTAAAGCTCAAGGTTATCTTCGATCCATGCTCGCAGAAGTTCTGTTCGTATGTTAGTGATAAGCATCAATCGATGTGTGAATTCGTGATGTGTCGTCAAAGCTTGCCAATACGCTCCGTGGACATATTTGGCATGGGATAGCAGAGGAATGAATCCTTACCAAAAGCCTTTTCGTACTGTCCGCCTCCACGGTCTTCAGCCCGCGTAACAATGGGGCGGCCATCAGCATCCTGATTGGCAGACTCCTTACGAAGCATAGCCTCTGTGCGATTGTAGCCTTTCTTGTTGAGATATTCTAGGACCTAGAGGGCGATGTTAGCTGAGGATCTATGCGTTGAACAAGTGCAATGCAAACTTGGCCTATGGTAGACCGAACGAGTTTGCCATTTTCGTTCAAAGGCAAACTGTTTGACCGGGTTGACATCGTGGTTGGGATAAAGAAAGAATTGAAGCAATGACGCAGGGCGTTCTAAGCGTTTCTCCCAGTAGGGAAGCCGGATGGGCTGTGGCGAAAACGCTCTGTGCTGCAAACACAGTTTCGTTGGCGAAAAGTGAAGTAGAGAAATTGGGAGAAGGCCAGATCTCTAGCGACTCGGGTTTGACCTGAAATTGTCTGGTGGAAAACTGGGAGCGGAGAGTAGAAGATCCTCAGCGCTTTCCAAAACGGCAGAGTGCGGTGCGTTGGAAAGGCTGCTGAGTTGCTGGAAATGGCAGCAACGAGTCGACACCACCCTAATTTCAGCAGCTATTGGCTGATTACTTAATGCTCGGTCCACATGATGGTGAGTGACAATTTCGCAAAGAGTGAATGACATCGCAGATGGCAGACACTCTCGCTCTTCCAGGTACGGCTTCATCCGTTCGGAAAGATCCCTGAACCTTATGTCGTTTCAAGCTTGAAATAGTCCCGGAAACGGTGGCAATCCAGTTGACACGTTCTTGATAGCCGAGCTTGAGATATTCAAGACGCTTTCCGGATTCCAGGAGTATCCCAACCACGATAGTCGATACCAAGCCATTTTCGCAGCATTTTGAGAGAGCAGGCAACAAGATGACGAAGGGAGAAGAAAAGACACCTGTAGAATGAAAAGCTTGGGATACCCACAATATGGTTGAGATTTTGTGATGATTGGGCAGTACCGCCGGGCGCGCCTCCCACTGGCGGCACACCACCTTGAGGCGGCATTTGCTGCGACGGACCTGCCATTCCCGCGCTTGGAGGACCGTTACTCACACTCACACCACGCGAGTGCACAGGTCCACCACCAGGCTGAGGGCCAGACATCGTTACGGCCGATCGACTCGAGATTTACAACCGACGGGAGTTGTACGCTCGGGCGTCACGCGTTTCGCAGGGGTTGCTCTCCACTTCAGACAGAGGACACGGGACCAGCGCCGCTAATCAGGCATAGAAGTCGATTTCGGGAAATGATGGCGGGGATGCGGGACGGTGAAGACGGGCGGAGGTGAGTGCCCTGATGCAAAGTCTCACACGTTCGCGACGCGCAAAGGCCTGAGAGGCTGGCAGTCCGAATAAGATTTAGCGCGCGGCCTGCTTTCTGGTCGCCGCCGTTCGCTTATGCAAGCCATCCCGGCCGTAGATCCTCCACCTTCGTTGACCAAGCCGACCGCTCCGATCGGCGTCTCATCCTCTTCGTCCGCCGGTGGAAGCTCACTTGCCCAAGTCGACCACTCCAACGCTCGTCATTGCGACCAATTAACCGACGGAACCACAGCCTCATCACATCCAGCGATATCGCACCCGCACATATCCACGCTTTCCACTGAAGAGACACGCGGCGCTGCGAAATCCAACAATCTCTTTCGCTTTCGTGAGAGGCTCAGGAACATAACTCGTGGTCTTCCCGCCGATCACCCTGTCGATCAGAGCCCTTCCACCGCAGTCGAAGCAGGACGATTCGCTGCACTCCAAAGTATTCTCAGCCTCCGCGACCGTCTCGTAGATTTCTGCCGCGACCCTCCAGCTCCACCCGCAATGTCTACCTCCACTAACAGCAACGACATCGCCGCTGAGCACATCCAAGAGCTCAGCAAAATCAAAGAGGTTCGCCAGCCGCTGAGAAAATGAACTTTGTGATCCAGCCAGCGCATCCAACAGTGCTCCACTGACAAGTCCCCCCGGTAATCCAGGACGTACCGAAACTCCTCACCGCCGCCAGCAACGCTATCAACGTTCTTACCAACCGGCCTCTTCCCCCCGACACCGCGTCTACATCCTCCGACCCTCTCGAGGCCCGCAAACAAGCGTATCAGGCACACACGCAGACATACTTCACCATCGTCCGCCAGATCCAAGAAAACTTGGTGCGCGAGATAGAAGCGCTGGAGGCGGCGGGTGTGATACCGGCGAAGGTGGAGAAGGTAGAGCAGGCGCAGGGCGGCGCGGAGGTCAAGAATGGCGGGTTGGGAGAGCTGGATGTGGGCTGGTTGAACGCCAGGACGAGGGACGTGGGCGTCGGCAAGGCAGGAGAGCTTGTCGCAGAGGCGAGGAGAAGGTTGGAGGAGAGGAGGAAGGCTGTGGGCGAGGATGTGGATATGGAGTAGGAGCCTAAAGATGTATTGGATTGAGTGGATTGAACTTGGATGAAAGGGACACAGGTGCATTGGGCGGAGTTTCCTTTGGAAAGCATAGGGAACATTTACGGCGAATAGGACGATGCAATTCGAATACCCACGGTGTTGTCACAATTAGGGAAGTAGTTGACGATGTGTAGTTGCTATATTCTTGAGTAAACGTCTTGTTCACCTGCCAAAGTGAAATATAATTGAAGGGTAACGCGTGTGATATGGTACAGCTATAACCAAGGGGGAGACGCGGCTCCATCTGAGCCGCAATAGGTCAATGCTTCCCAAGTCTTTCACTTGCCTCATAAAACCAAAAGAAAAAAAAAGCACCAAAGCCTTCCACGAAGCATAGTAGTATTTTGCGCATATAGTCCTGGCTGACCACGTCTTATACCTCAATGTTTCTGATTTTGGGTGCCTTGCGCGTTGATTTCACAAGTCTTAGTACGTTCTGGACGCCAGAACTTCCTTGATTATTTCCCCCATTCTTGCCGTCTTGATAATTGGGCTCGACCGGATAGACAACAGACGTACTTCTCGGATCTGACATATGAGTCGCCGTCACCGGGCGATCCACCCGCACAAACTCATGATTGAAGTAGCTCAAAGTCGGGGTGCGTGGCTTTTTGGGCGTGGCCCAGAAGCTGGGGCGCACGTTGAGCACCTGCTCAACGCCGGCGACGACGATGACGTGGTCGTTGACCTGCACGCACTTCTCTGGGAGCAGGCGGCATAGCAGGCAGCAAGCCACGGCCTTGGTCTTGAGGAAGGGCGCTGGATTGGGGTCGACGTTCCCCTCCAGGACGTTCCACTCGGTCCCCTTCGAGTTCAGCCGGAACACGCCGCCGGGCCGGTTGAGGTTGACTGACATGCCCATCGCCATTTGACGGATGAAGCCCGCGCGTGTTTCTCCTCTCGCGAATGACAGCGCTATCTCGCGCGCGCGCTCAGTGGATCGTAGCAAGTGCACGCGGAAGCGTGGATTCGCCTGGATCGCATCCCAGGTCGACGAGGGCGTGCGGATGTTGAAGCTGATGATTGGCTCTGGGTCGAGCGAAACCGTGTTGAGCGACGAGACGGTCATGGCGCGCAACCGGTCTAGCGCCTCTTCGAAGGCGTTCGTGATTGACGTTCCGCTGAACGCGGCGTCTTCGTCGCTGCCGCCCTCCTCGCCTTCAGCCAGCGCCGTGACAACCGCGACAGGGTGCGCTACAGAACAGAAGACATTGCGGACGAGGGTCTTCAATCGCAGGCCCCGATGTAATTCCTCTGAGACATTACGGGATCCTTCGGGAGGAGCATCTTCATCCACCGATGCGCTCTCGGGTGTCTCTACGTTGCCGCCTCGGAACGAAGCTAGAGGTGGATCCTCAACTCTGATGAAAAGGTCGGTTCCGTCGGGCGAAGAGGGCTTGTCGTCGTCTGTTCTTCTCGAGATTGACAACGAAAATGGACGGCGAATATAGTGAGCGGGGTGTTTCGAAGACTTTAAGGCATCTAAGAGCAAGATTAGTTGCGCCAATGGCGGTATTTGAGGGTCGCGTTGACGCATACTGTTCCAGCGGAAAAAGGCCTGGTAAAAGCGTCTCTCAACACTTGTTGCCAACATCGTGCCAGCTGACCTTGAGTATTGCTGGATAGTTGACAAATCCCTATATCGTTACCATGGAATTCGATACAGCAGTACAGGAGTCGGCAGCGGGGGGAGCAAGCGTGAAGGATGAAGAGGTGCGGGAGCTCCGCCGGCGAAAATCATCCCGCCGGCGGCGGCGCTCGGTGGTTCGCAGCCGCATCTCTGGCGACGACCAAAAAGTTCACGCTGCGCCACGACTCCCACCAACCACATACGCACTCAATGCCACCCGCACTCCCGTCTCCAGTGCCCACAGTGCGCCGCCTAGGCAGCAACTCCTCCCTCCTCCCCAAGACCCAATGCCGCCACGCGACCCTGTTGCGGCGACCTAAGCGTCCGTACACCTTCACGCAGCTCATCACTCTCTCCGATGGCAGCACATACCTGCACCGGACTACGTCGCCCGCACCCGTCTACCGCAGCACAAAAGATATCCGCAACCATCCCTTATGGAATCCTACTAGCCAGAAGTTGATGAACGTGGAGGAGGATGAGGCCGGCCGCTTGCGCGCTTTCAGAGCAAAGTTTGGACGTGGATGGGATTCGGAGATAACTGAGGATCCCGAGGAAGCACGTCTCTCCCTATCCCGTTCCAGAAATCTCTCTCCAGGCACTCGGAGATATGGAAATGCTAACGGATTTGCATTATCTAGGCAAGCGAGGGCGAGGAGGGACTTTCGCGGCAGGATGCCGATGAAAGTCTGCTCGATTTGATCAGTGGGTACAGCAGATCCGAAGAAAAGAAAGGAACGGCAGCAGGACAACAAGGGAAGCCCGTAAGCGGAGAGGACAAGAAGGGCTCGAAATAGGAAGATTCAGGTTAATCGCAAAACTCAGCTCTACGGGTTGATGGCGGTAGGCTTCTGAGACAGGCGGCTTTGCTTATGATAGAGTCTACTATATTACGGTCCATCATGAGACTGCTGCCAGGAAGCATCTCACATTCATGCCAGATCACATTATAGTATTGGCAAGCTTCAGAAAGCCGAGAACCGTGTGTCGAATACTCGGTACAGCAGGTACCAGAAGATTATCAGATCAGATAGCTGACTGTATTTTATACGAGCGTGTACAAAGATGTCCGATGTCGTAGGGATTTGGTGGTTCACCAAAGCAAATGACCGCCGGATCTTGGGCACAGTCTAAGCGACATTCATATGATGTGCGGCACGATGGCGAATGCAGTTCGAATTCGGAGCATACTTCGCCATCTCCACTCTCTACCGCCGAATTAAGCGGAGGGCGCCACTACCTACTCCAGAACCAACAGCCACATCATCCCAGTCGATTCGGGTTTCTGTGAGGATTTTCTCCAATGACTCTGGTCGAAATTCCCAGCTCCTCCAAGCATCAACAATCCCATCCACCATTTCTGGAGTCAGACACCGTACCCGTACTTCTTCGGTGTTTAAAGAACCTCCTCGCCGGGGATCATTAACAGCACCTACTTGAGGAAGGATGAGCTCAGCGGAACCGATTCGCAGAGAGTCCAGGGCTTTGCTGATGGGTGCAGCCTGGCGCTCGAATAACTTATCAGCGAAGCGTTGCCAGTAGTGGATATCCAGTGTAGAATATTCGCGCGGTGCGGGCTTCGGTGTTATATCCAAAAGGGCCAAGTTTTGCTGAGGATAGAATTCATGTGGCTCTGTGTGGAGAGGCTCGAAGGGCCTGTTGTCCCAACTTAAGTAGGAGGGATCGTGGTAAAAGGCTCTGCGATTGTCGAGAACGTTGTAGAATATCTGGAAACGGTTTCTAGCCAGTTTTCGGGCCTTTTTTGAAAGCTCAGAAGCAAGCTCGTCGAACTTCTCTTTTGCAGCCAAGCGCTCTTGCGCAGATAAGCTCTCGTCAACAATGGCGAGCTCAAGCTGATGGAGCTCATCCGCCGAGCTCCAGAGAGGTACCAGACTAGAAAATTCGTTGCGTCGGTTCTTTCGCGATCTTTGCGAGATTTTGAGCAGCTCCGTCAAACGGGCTTGCCAAAGCTCTGACCCTGGGGTTTTGAGTGTACCAGAATCGAAAGCAGCCTGGAGTTCTTCAACTTCTTCATTCGTACTTTTCAGCGCTATGATTGCTGATTTCAGCTCGGCTTGGACGTCATCCGCAGTCCTTGTTGCAAGCAAAGCTAAAGCTATTTGGTGCATCCGGGTCTGACGGTTGGGAGGTAGTTCCAATCCAAGCTTCCGCATCTTCTCAACGGAACGAACGGCACTGGAGAGCTCCAGAGTAGTGTCCTCCCGAGGTAACTTTGGATTGGAATCAAGGGCGATGACCTTAGTGTCTGTGCGGTGCTGGAACGAAAAGCCGTATGAGTCCATTTGGTTCACGTCTTTTGGCAGCAGGCGCTCCTGGAAGTAATCACCGATCCAAACAAGCATCCGTATTTGGCCATATTGGTGTATGCCAGTGTGTGTCCAAGCCGTAGCCGTGAGAGCGTTCACCGTGTCGCGCACGAGGAAATAGGCGGTACGAGAAGTGGCGGCTTTGATGCGGCTGAGGTTTAGAAGTAACAGCAAGGTGTTGTTGGTTTTGTTCAGGTCTGGATCGCCATGTTTGAGCGCGTGCTGATCTGGAAGCAGATCGCTTTTCAGCGTCTCTCTCAAAGATTGCAGTACTGTCTCACAGGCGGGGCCATGAACGTATTTGGAGCCTGGCTGGTCCAGCAGAGGTTGAAGATAGGGCTTGTAGAAAGCATCGGGCTCGAGGAGGATGTGTCGCCGAGGCTTTAGGTACTCGTGAACTCTGGAAGACCAGAGGGCTGCGCCCGGATTAGCGTCGATGATATCACAGTGCTTGTACTGCTCCAGTGACGGGCCAATGTAGGACAGAATATCATCTAAGAGCGATTAGCCCGTTTCAGGCACAGGCGATAACCGGCAGAGGTATAATACCGCAAAGCGCAGGGCTCACGATGTCAGCGCGCGTCGCAGCAGCACCAGTACGGGTGTCGTCCTTGGCTAGTTTCAGGGCAAGAGGCAGAACAGCCTTGCGCCGGGCTTTCCGCGCCTTGTCAAGGCCGGGGGTCTTGCTGGCTGTTGCTCTATAGCGCAGAACGAGCGAGGGTCTCATGTTGGCATAGTGGCATGGTGGCGGCGCAGGGCGTAGGAGGTGTCGCAATGCGAAAAGCTAAGGACGTCCGGGCGGCAGATCGGCACCAGGGCCAAGCAGCAGAAAAGGCCGTCCGCATTCTTTTGGCGTTAAGGAACGAGATCGCGCTGCTCACCGCCCACGCGGCGGCTGCGCACGGTCCGCCCGGCTGGTGCTGCTCTACCACGGACTCCCAGTGACGCACATGCCCACCCACCCGTACTTCAGGCACCGAAGAATGCGCTGGGCTCGCTACCATGAAGTCTGCTGAGCTTCATGCTGCGCACTCTACCCCAACCGCTCGCTCGACCTACCGTTAGACGCCTGCGCAGTCTCCTTGATCCTCAACTTCCTTAACCCGATACACCGACCGTTCCGCGCCTGCCTGTCACCCCACGGCCCACCGCGAGCCTGTCGACACCACCGCCGGCAAACACCGCCAATATGGCTTCGTTCAGAATATCCGAGCCGCTGAGCGTGGAGGAGATCGTTCAGCAGGCTGCCAACTTCGACTACAACCAAATGGTCCCTCTTCGCTACTGGCTCCGCAGCGCCGACACCATTCAGAAGGAAGTCTGTCATCGCCGCCCGTCGTCTGCCACTCTCCTACCGTCGCTTGCTCACATTCAGTCAGGCACGCATATACGAACGCGAGGGAAATGACCAGCAAGCCTATCTCCTGCTCTTCCGCCATGCTATGCTCATCCTCGAAAAGCTCCAAAGGCATCCTGAAGCCAGGGACCCCGCCAACAAGCAAGCCCTACAGGAAGCCAGCAAGATCGTTAAGCGGAACCTGCTCAAGATGGAAGAGCTGAAGCCCAGGATAAACAAGCGGCATGAAAGATACAAGGCAATCAAGAAGGATGCTGAGAGACAGAAGGCCGCTTCTCAGAGGCAGACGGTTGCTAGCCCCACCCAGCTTGCACGCGACTTTGACAACCTCGTCTTGCATGCGAGGAAGTCTTCGGATCCCGCCTTGTTCGGAGGCAAGCAATCTCTCGATGCCGGCGAGAACCGAGACCTTGCGGTCAGAATTGCCCAAAAGGAAATTCGGAGAAGAGACTTGGCCAAGAGGAAGGTCCGCCAGGCCGGCGTGTCTGACGAAGAGGAGGCCGAACGCCGGACAGGTGGCATGTGGAGCAATTGGGAAGACGATCTAGCCAGCGACGGGGCAAAGGAGGAACCAGATGACCTTAGCCAGCTCATTACCCAAGTTGGCCGCCGTGGGCAGGAAGCCATTGCGCGCCGAAGAGGCTCTGTCGACCCTGGTCTCTCGTCACCTCGTACTGCGCCATACAGCTATCCTCATGTTCCGCAGAAGAGCTCCTACGAACCATTCTCCAACTCGGGCATGAGGCCACTGACGCCGCCGTCAGCACGCGCTCCACCCTTACCAAACAAGAGCCCTCTCCGCTCGCCTGTGTCTCCACCTAGCATTCCACGCAAGGTTGCCATAGATCAGGAGGGTGATGCGCCACCACCATTGCCAGGAAAGCACTTGGACTCCGACGGCTCCAATGCGACGTCCCGCTCCGCGTCTGCGACTCCTCCGCCTCACCACGAACTTAACTCGGGAGATTACACGTTCAAGCCCACGGCATTTCTTGAGAACGGCACGCCACTGCGGACTGTCTTTATTCCCCCAACACTGCGCACGGAATTTTTACGCGTGGCGTCGCCAAACACCAGGAACAACCTAGAAACCTGCGGCATCTTGTGTGGCACCCTCATCTCAAATGCACTTTTTATTTCGAGGGTTGTCATTCCGGAGCAGGAGAGCACATCCGATACCTGCGAAACGGTCAACGAGTCAGCCATATTTGACTATTGTGATTCCGAGGATCTCATGGTCCTTGGTTGGATCCACACCCACCCTTCCCAGACTTGCTTCATGAGCAGCAGAGACTTGCATACACATTGTGGCTACCAGGTCATGCTGCCGGAAAGTATAGCCATCGTCTGTGCGCCCAGTAAGAATCCCTCGTAAGTTCCCAAATTTCCCCCAATTTGTCAGATGTTTCACTCAAAAACATTCTAGATGGGGCGTCTTCCGCCTTACAGATCCGCCTGGTCTCAAGTCGATCTTGACTTGTACTCGACCCGGCATTTTCCACCCGCACGATGTGCCAAATGTCTACACAGACGCTTTAAGGCCTGGGCACGTATTCGAAGCTCCCGGTTTGGAATTCCAGGTGGTGGACCTAAGACCTGGTCATTGAGCAATTTGTTAGCATCGGCAAGGGCGTTCTACTCGACAATAGAAAATCCTCAAATTCTCATCTTCATTTTGTCCTCTGTACAAGCTCGTAAATAAGCTTGTTGTAAGTAGCTTCATTCAAGAGATACCCATCAGATTCAACCGATCCGTCCACTTGTTACAACCCATCCTCGTCCAACTACAATTTTCTCTTTCGCGCACCTCATATCTCCGTTCAAGCATTCCCAGCCGCCACCTCAGCATGTCTCTTCACCAGCCCCAATGCCTCTGCCTCGACATCTACGTTCCTTGCAATATCCTCCTCCAGACTCGGCATCACTGGCTTCCATCCCAACAACTCCCTCCCCCTGCTCGCCCTACTCCGACTATTCTGTCCCCATATCGGCCCCAAAATCGCGTTGCCCACCACCTTCTCCACCTCGTCCTCCGACAGATGATCAATCTCCGCGCTCTCAATCAAGCCCCTCTTCGCGCATTCCTTCGCGATCAACCCGGCCATCGCGCCCCACTCGAACTCCCCGTTCTCGGCGAAGTAGTACCCCTCCGCGCCCCACGTCGCCCTACCGGCGCCCTCGACCGCCGAGGCCGCCTCGGCGAGCTTGACGAACAGCGCCGACAGGTCCTGCACGTGCACGCTGCTCCACCGCGCCTTGCCCTCGCCGACGGTGAAGCCGCGGCCGCGCTTGAGCGTCCACCGCGTCAGCTCCGGGATCTGGCTGCTGCGCGCGTTGGCCGGGCCGCGGCCGGGCCCGTAGATGCAAGGGGGGCAGACGATGGCGGTGCGGATGGCGGCGGCGGCGGACGGCGAGGCGGTGCCCGCGGCGAGCACGATCTTGTCGACCTCGCGGTGCCAGGCCGCGTCCGGGAGGGAGGTGATTTCGCCGATGGAGGCGAGGTCGTCGTAGATCTTGGAGGAGGGCTGCCCGAAGATGCGGAGCTGCTGGTCGTGGATCATGAGGATGGCGGTGCCCGAGGTGTGGATATAGAAGGAGGGGCCGGTTCGTTGGGACAGGCCCGCCACGATGGCGGTGGCGGCGCCGGCGTGGTCGCAGTTGGCCCAGTCTGATGGGAAGGGGAGAGGTGTTAGTCTTTTTGGTGGGTTCTCGTGTTGTTTGAGGTAATGAGAATTAGCGGCTGATGTCTATATAGCCGCTTGTCTCGAGAATTTGTGCAGCAGTGAAGAGACAATCATCACAGGAACTGTCTTGCTCTTCCTTCTTAAAGAAAAGAAACCACCTTGATTTGCGTGCTGATGATTCCTCAAACTGGGCTGAAATGAAATACCAAGAATGTTTGAGAACAGGAATGTAGAAGGAGAAACAGGATGTGCTTACTGCAAACGATGTCTGCTTTTGCGGCCTCCTCAGAGATAATGTCCGAGCTGTCAAGGTCTCCGTAGACCAGCTTAACTTTCGGATACTGTTTCGCAACCAAGGCACCCTTATCGGAGTTGCGAACCAAGCACGTCCATTCATACTCTGGGTGGGCATTGGAGATCGCGTATAAAGCATCACCGCCAATGTATCCGGTGGCCCCTAGACTGTTGTGTTGATCAGTCGAATGTGACTCTTAACGTCCAATAGAATGATGATGTAATTGATCGGAATCTTGGTACACATAGCTGTGTGCTAATTGGGGAGACTCACGCAAAAATCTTGGTCATAATGGCTATGGAAGCTTAGGAATCCTATGTAGAATGCGAGATAGGAGAAGTTATGTAGAGCGAGGAAAGGGACTAGTTCAACTTCGATGCTTTATACCCACTGGACTAGGCTACTACCCCGCACCTAAAATTGGAGTCGCACAAAGCAGCCTCATAGTAACGACAGGGGAAAAAAAAACACGTTCGAGAGCTCAGTCCCCGCTGACCATTTTCTCTTCGAAGCACTTTTGCGCTTCTTCAATCCGAGTGCCGATGGATGTACTTCGGCCCCAAATGCTTCAAACACCGAATCCATGTGCATTCATGTCCTGGAAGCTATACTTCTCCGCAATCAAACGGGAACGTCTGATACGTGAATTAACCACAACTCGAGATCCCCTAGCTGTTACAGCTTGCTCTCCTTTCCTAGACGAACGTAAATATAGGCTCTATCTCCAGCATTTTTGCAATGAACATCGAAAAGCCGAGAGCACTCGGGACGACGCCAATGTTATGTCCGAGGGCAGAAACACTCGCCGCGGCATACAAATTACATATATAGCCATAGTAAACGGGAGCCATGTCCTCGCGTAATATGTCAACAATTCCCCAAGTGAAGGATTATCTACACAACAGGGTACAGTCGGAGTAGATAACATTTCTCCCACCATTATGAATATGCCAAGACGAGAACCTTCTGTTCGGTGCCAGTGTTGTATTGAATATTCTCATGACCGAAGTGTGAGGAAGTAATGGGTGGCGGTTTCGAGTAATTTGTAGCTCTCGCGTAGAATGATCTTGGTTCGTTCTGGATCATTTTCGAGAGGACGAAGCTTGATGCTTGTATTGTCGTTACTCGTTTCATGCTGGGCAGCGGGGCAGGAGAAGCTGACTCGTAGCTCTGGAAAGTCTGTTACAGTGAGTAGCTATGCTCTGTGAGTGAGCTGTTGAAAGGAGCTAGATAAAGGTAAGAGGCCTCAAAGCTATCTTGTCCAGAGATTAGGACGCGTTTCGTTTGCGATCAGACTGGTGCCGAGAGCATGCTGGCAGCCTAGGAAAGGTCGCGAGATTGTAGAGCATGTCGTATGCCTACGGGATACGTGTGGGCTAGCCACTATCAGGACGTTCTTAGTCGTTGGAGTCTTGTGGTTAAACGTCTAGAGTACTGCTGTGAGGGAAGTGAAAGATGAGTGAAGGACCGGGCAGGCGTTGTTGCCTCGACGCGACGCGACGCAACGCTGCCCGCCCGCTACAGAGCAGCCATCGTTGATGGTGGCCAACGTCCAGCATCTTCTGTCGGTATCTGCTCTTGAGACTGTCTGGCAGTAACGATGGGTTTTTTTAGACGGCAGATAGTCTTGTGGGCAGTCTTATTCTCACAGCGATGCTTGTGGCGGCCACTGCAGGGCTGGCTGCTGCCCACAGTCGCGTATTCATGTAATACTCCCTTTTTTTTTCACATGGTAGACGATGATTCGTCTTCAAAGCCTGCGCTGCAGGTAGGTAATACCCCAGAGGCCGGAAGGGGGCCTAGCCGATCACGCATGGTTCTGTTTTTTACTCGCCAGTGTCACCGCAAATTTTTTCGCCACCCACCCCAATGCAGGTCTCAACGCGCTCGACCACAGCGGCGTCGCCCCATCAGTGACAGTTCTCCATCGCAATAGGCATCATAAACAGATATAGAACAGCAAGACGCTGTCGAGCACTGCTTGCTATTGCTGTTGCTACGCGCTTCGCTCCTCTCTTCCAGCCACCCCATCAGGACAGATCACACTGCATCCACGGTGGCTCTTCACAATCGCAGAAGGCGAAAAACACCCAGTTGCAATCGTGCACCTAACAGTCAACTGGCCATCGATCCTTGGCCGAGTCATCAACAGCACTTTTCTCAAAAAAGGCACGCATCACGTTTCAGTTCAATCGCCAATATTCGATTCCCTTCCTCAAGGTCCTGCGCAAGGCAAGAGACTCAACGAAAAGAGTGAAGTAGTTCGCGTCAGCCCGAGGCAGTGCAATACGGGCGACACTGTGGGCGGCGACATGAGCAAGCTCAGCGGCCGTCGCCCCAGGTCCAAAAACAAGATTAATCACGAATGTCTCCGTAGAGACGTTTCAGAGATTAAACTGAAAAGAACAGATACTACACTTGATCTAAGCCAAAAGGCAAAGAGAGCTAAAGAAAAAAAGAAGAGCAGGATGGACGAGGGATGGGCCCTTTTTATATGAGATCCCGGGGAAACGTACAGCCGCCTCCATTAGCGCCCTTTCGCAGCCTGCGTGCCGTTATGGGCCGTGCCTACCAGTTGGCAAATGGTTGGGAGCGGCATGTTCCTCGGCCGAGGCGAGGGGCAGGGGGAGGGCCGGGCTGATTGGCTGCACGGACACTTCAACACCACGACCGATCCACAGCACGATTTCGCCGGGCGATCCCTCCGGCTCTTTCATGTCATGGCTTACAGTCACACAGAGTCCATCAGATGCAATCCTGTTCCTTTCGATCCTCTCCTCTATGTTGTAGACGTGCCTCGGGGCGGTCTCGCTCGGGCGCTAACGCAACGCAACTCCTTTGCTTGAGGGCAGAAATTCGCAAGTAAGCGGCCTCACGTCGCTGCTGAAGACTATTGTTCTGGCTGTTGGCCCCGGGCCGATAGGTCTTGAGGTCGGTGATTTTCATTTTACGCAGAGTGGAGACCGCCGATTGTGGACCTTCGTCTAACAAGAGGTCGCCCATCGTTTCTGCGGTTTTTACACGAATTACGGCCCCAGATTCGATTCGTGCACGCCTGACGGTATCGGGGATTTCTAAAATGCCTTTCGGGCCTCGCCCAACAGTCCTCGCTCGATTCCGAAGCCGCCTTGGCTCTTCAGTCTCGGCCTTGATCTCGGTAGCTTCGGTCTCGAGTCGGTTATACTCATACGGACTTGCCGAAGGTTCTTCACATTGTCGCTATGACTTCTTTGCTTGATCCTTCCTCAACCTCCCACGCATGATAGGAATGTCAACGAAAAATGAGCAAAGAACGAGCATATATACGCTAGTGCTTTCACGATCCAGAGAGCAGGCGAAGAATACTTCCATAAGACTATGGTGTTTAAGCATGAAGAAATTTTTTCTATGCGCCTGCTTCGCTGGTTTTCACCGGTTGGGGAGGAAAGCCTGCGGATGTTCTTCGCAGGAGCCATGGGATTTTAATTTCCTGCTTAAGTTTAGCGAGGGAGCTGTCCAGTTCTCGAGTGATGCAAGAAGTCGAAGCTGCGAAAGCTGCATCAACTGTCTCGCTGGTGACCCCGGACGCGTTATCCGTAGGATGAATTAGTGATTGCACGGAGGCAAGCGCCAGTCTCAAGCTTGTTGGGGAAGACACTGGAGAATCCGACATCAATTTCAGCGTTGTATAGGGAAGAAATCGGTGGATTGGGGCTCAATCTCGACCGTTTTTGAGGAAGAGATGGGCAGGTCCGGCGTCGTTCTCAATCTCGTTCGGAAAGAGACAAACGGATGGGTTGTCGGTCTCAATCTTATTTAGGGAAGAGACCAGCGAATGGGCGTCAGTCTCAATCCGGCCAGGGTCGAGCACATGACGGCGCAGCACAAGGCCACTGGAGGAGATATGGTAGAGATCTAGTGGGATTGAAGATACTATGTCTTCTCAGACGACGTCGTTTCTCCAGTCCTTCGGGCATTGAAGCGTGGTTGGCTTGAGGTCATCCTAAGCCCAGGAAAGCCGTTAACCAGGAGGGCGAATTGCAGGGACAACGATACGTAGTGAGTCGAATGCAGAGAAATCGGGGGGGTCTACCCCATTCTGCAACGCGTCACAACTTAGGCGCTTAGCCCAGGAGGGAGTAGCTGGAGGAGAGAGTTTCTGCTCCTCAGCCTCTAGAGAAAGTGTCAGCTTACAATCTCTCGTTATGTAAGCTGATCAACGCGATGGAGGGAAGAACTGTTTTTCTCCACGGCAGCCTTCTTTTGACGCAGGTTCTTGCGAGACTTTTTCTCGCCAGGAGCCCGCTCCTTCTTTTGGGTTGCCGCTTGGTGAGCACTGTGAGCTGCCTGTCCGCGCTTAACCGCCAACTCTGAGCTGGGCCAAGGGTGCTAGTGGACAAATGGGTGGCAATGTACTTAGCGTGTAGATGAGAGCTTGACTTGGGGCTTGTGAGCATGCTGGGGACCTGACGATCAGTTGTGTGGGCGTTTCGCAGTCCGGAAAGGTGCATCCCAACGCACGAGGAAGGTGCGAGGAGAGCGCCGGTCAGGGTCGGTCAGCCCAAGAGAACACCACCACAAGAAGACACCATTCGACACCGAGAAGTTGAGGGTTAACTTATTTTTTTTTATATAAATTACAGGAGACTTACGTTCTTCTCGATCCCTTTTTCCTTACTGCGCAATGCGACACCCCTTTCATTCTTTTCCATCTTACCATCAAATATGGCGAATTGCATGTGCACGGAGGTAACATTCAACAAGGAAGGGCCTCTTGATGTTCTAGAGCTTGATGTGCATGTACTGCTCCAGAGCCGTGGTGTGCGGGAATACCAGAAGGTTCCCTCCTCTCCAGCAGGGCAATAAATCAGGATGCCGCCAGAAGGGAAAGAGAAGGGCAAAAGACGCAAGGACAACGGAGGCCGGTATGCTGCCAGACAGCAGACTACCCGCAGCCGCCATGGAATTCAGAGGCCAGAAAACGGAGAATCACAAGATGGCCGCTTGCGGCGGGCACGAGCTGAAAAAAAAAACATTTATACAGACTCAAGGCCAGCCAGCTTGTCATTCATCAAATCAAGTCCGTGCTGTTGTCTGCCGGAAATACATGCTCAAAATTACGGAGAGAGGATGACAGTACACCATAAAGTGGCGACTGAAGCTCTAACAAAGACTGCATTGCCTCCAAGAACCCCGAGAGATCCTGGGTAGCGGTACCGCATTCCGTTAGCCGCCGTGCGGGAAACTTCATACGTTGGCTGCATCGACTGAATTTGACAACTAGTTCCCCAGAAATTTTTTCCTCAAAGTTTCGTCAATATCAATACTAGTGAGACCGATTCGTTTCCATAGAAGATGGTGTTCACATTACTTCCATCCTTCCATCCTCCCATCCTATCTGGAATTGCGACTTGGGCGAACTCGCGTGATCTTAAGCGAACATCGGTCATACGTAATGCCATATCTCGGAGCTACTAATTACCATTAATCCAAACATTATCCGTCATCTACGTTCTCGATCCCCTACAGCAACCTTCCCCGGTAAACGTCCGGATACCTCGCCAGCGCCTTCTCCCCGTCGGTCAGCCTCCCCAGCCCCACCCTCGGCTGCACGGCATACAGATCGTCCGTTACGTAATCGAAAACACTGATCACGTTCCGCATAAACGGCACGCCCATAATCGAGTCGGCGAACGTGCGCGACCAAGAGCCCAGGGCGGATCTGCACATCTCGGTGCCGTTGACGACGCCGTGGTTGCTGGGGATGATGAGGTCAAGCGGGTCGATGGGGAACCACTCGCCGTGGTACCGCAGCTCCAGCAGCTGCGGGATCGAGCAGTCGAAGTAGACGGCGAAGCCTTCCTGGAAGATGGTTGGGCCGTTGAACAGCGGCGCTAGTGCGTCAAAGTCCTGCGGCCGGAGCGAGATCGTTTGCGCGCCGCTATCGATCATCGAGAGGTAGCGGCCGTCGTCGAGGAGCACTGGGGGGAAGGGAGGCATGGAGTCAGTGGGATGAAGAGGCTTGGATGTGGGGCGGGGGGGGGACTTACGGCCTCGGGTTAGGTTGATCTCGACGCCGTTCAAGCGCACTCCCTCGAGCTCCAAGGACCAGGATTGCGGTGAGAGCGGCGCGCCATCAAGACCGTAACTGCGTAGTTCTGTGGTCAGCTTCTTCTCCGTCCGGAACGGAAAGGGCCCACCCACTTTGGCGAGTCGATTATGTCGTTGTACGTTATTTCTCCCAGTGTCTCGATTTCCTCGATCCCGCCGAAGGTCAACTTTCCCGCGCTCGGCGAATCCGGATCACCCAGACGTGGCGCGGTTATGGAGAAGACGGGCTTCTCGAGCAGGCCTTCGGAGATCAACGCCTCCACTGCAGGGAGACGGTTGAAGAAGTAGTAGTTGCGGGAGACGTTGCGCGGGGACATGCCGAAAATGCCTCCAAAGCTGCCGTTTTGGAATTCCCCCACCGCCGCGTAGTATATGAGGGCTGCATGACGCTGTAAGTATGTTGCTTTGCCAACTGGTATGTACAGAATAATGTGTAGCTAAATGGGGAGAGCAGACGCCGTTGTCCATACGTGCAGAGTCGCATTGGATATGCGGAAATCCATCGTGAACCCTTGAGCATCTGCAGACCTGCCTGTTTCGGTAATGTGGAAATCAAACATTGAGTACTTACGCACTGCCAAGTCATCAATCGTTACGCCTCCAAAGTCCACGCTCATGATCGACTGGTTTCCATTGACACCACCGATCCCAACGATAGTTCCAAAGGTCTCATTGGGGACAATTACGGTGGTGTTCTACAATTCCTCGTTAGCTGAAAGATCCAAACAACCAGGTTCGTTACATATGAACGTACATCGAGCTGATAAACAGGGCTGAGATAACATCCGCTCTGCGGATCCGTGGTGCTGCACTGGTCCGATCCTACGAAGAGGTCCCCGGACCCCGTGTCAAGCAAGACCGGAATCGATTGCTCGTTGAAGTCAATGTACGACTGTAAACACTCGTCAAAACTTCGATCTGCTGATGCGTGGAATTCTCTAAGAAACATACGACGTAGTACTGATCGTCATTTCTGTTCGATGGGATCACGACATCGACTACGCCGACCTTCCCGCTTTGGCGGGCTGTGGGTGCAGCGAGAAGCACGCTGCAAAATAGCTGACCAATCACGGCCGTGGAAATCAGTGTTCGCAGAGACATAATGGAGCGTGTTATTGTAAAACCAAGCCACGAAACGAGAGCAGAGACAGCCCGGATGTCGAGGCAAATTGCGCATACATTGCGCGCGAGTTTATATGTCCAGGAAGCAGCGGAGACGTTGACCTACTACGGAGCATTGATGCTAGCGATACGAAGACGATCACCTTATATTGGAGGTCGGGTCGGAAATAGAACCTCCCGGAAGATGCAAAAGCGGGGAAACAATGAGGAGGCTCGTATTAAAGCTTCGAACTAAGCTTGTCTGTCCGTCGCTCCATCTTATCACGTCCCGCGCTTGCTTCTCGTATAGTAAATGCTACTATATATGGATGCATCCATGCCATTATAAGATACTCCGAGGAACACCCCGGACATGGTGATTCCACACGACGCATACATGTCCTAAGGTCCTGCATCATCGGAGCAGCGGTGTGGAAAACTGAACGGATCGCCGGATATCAGAGCCTCCATGCCTCCAACTTGGTATATCCGTCCCGCGCGCACATTGGACGTGACAGGTAACTCTTTCTCCGGGCTGCCATTTCTTTGTTCTAATAAAGAGTACGTACAAAGAACTATCCTGGTGCCCAGTCTTATCGAATCCGCGACTCAACAGAACGGTGCTTATCAGCTCTTTGAATCCTGAGCCTGCTTTCATACGTCCCCAGTATCGGAGGTGTAAACAGCCTTGTGATGACAAAGCTAACGTGCCACATGAAACTATAGCCATGAAGAATCAAGAGTAACAATCATCTTAGCTATCCAATTGGTTAACTCTCTTCATTATCACCCATTGAGTTGCGAACACTCATATCCTGTCTGAATTTGCATGACTGGCCTGCAGACCATTCAAACCGGGAACTCAGAAGTAGAGACTACAAGATCATCATATCAATCTCATTTCCATGCTCAAGCCGACGCCAGCAGCGCCAAAGGCTATTTTCACAAACGATCATACTTCCGAGATCAAAAGAACCACGAGCAACCAACTCGTCGAAAGGTCACGAAAGATAATAAATCAAAGAAGTTCCCAGCATCATCACCCCACCCTAGAACCCAAACTTGCTCTTCACCGCTCCCATCACCATTCCCCTCTTCTGCTTCGCCACGAACTTCTGCACATCCGACGCGAATCCGGCCGAGTTGTCCTGCAACCTCTCCATGTTGTCCCCCATAATGTTCAGCTTCTCCGTCCGCTCGTTCATCTGCCGCTGCAAGTACGCCCAGTACCCCTCCTGGCTCTCGCCCGCCGCCGAGCTCTCGGCCTGCTGCCTCTTCGCCGCGCGCTCGTCCTCGTATTGCTGGCGCTGGTCCGCGCGCGCGGCCTGGATCTCGCGCTTCGACGGCGGGCGGTCGGGCCCGCCGATAAGCAGGTCGATGTCTTCGGGCGAGACGTACTGAGAGCCGCTGATCCACTGCATGTTGCTGATGGTGGGACGCGGCGGAATCGTCATGTTCGGGTTCCACAGCGAGTCCTCGTTCTTGTGAACGAGGTTCTTGCCCACACCCCAGACGTTGATCAGCGCCATTTCCGCCGGACCAACCCAGCCGAGGATGTCGCCTGTCAGGGTTATGGCCGCGTCGGCGAAGCGGCGGACGTCGAGGATTTGCGAGATGTTGGCCGAGCCGATTTCTTTAAGCGCTGGGATGCTGTAGGCTCGGGCGAAGCCGTCTCCAAAGAGACCGACAAGCGCATAGCCTTGATCCTCGTAGCGGGTGACCGCGGCGTTATCGCAGAGGAACTCATCCCAAGATTTGTGGGCGCCCTTGTTCGTTGCTGGTTTGAAAATGCGAGCACCACTTTGCGTAACAGCAATGAGCACGCCGTTAACCTTAACGCCTTCGCGCAGTCCGGCAAAAGCTCGCTGAGAAGCTAGAGCAGGCGCTCCCGAGTCCGCAGAAATGGGTGCGATGCGGATGACCTTGTCGTCCAGTGTGGCCGCGCCGACGAATTCCGCCTTATACCGACCATTGGAATCGGGCAACATTTTGAAGGTAGCGAGATGGCCAAGATTAGTTCCAACATGGAGTAATGCGCTGGAAAACTCCTCTCCATCCAGAGTCATTACCTGGGAAAATCAGCGGATGTCCATAGGCAAATGTTAAACAACACATACACTGAATTCTATAGACGTGGGATATTCCGGCTTTGGCGTAGCGGCTGTGCTGCTCCTGCGGAAGCTCGATCGCTTGTCGTGCTTTATGAAGTCCTGTAGCTTGGCCTGGTAAATGAGCGCAGGGCCCCTCAGGTCAATAACGGCAAGACTTCCGCCTTCGAAACCAGCAGCGACGAAACCAATGTCGGCCAGTTTGAGCGCGGTGACAGGTCCATTCTGTTCGTCCAGAAGAGTGAATGGAAGAAGTCCCTCCTTGAGAGCAGGATCACGGCGAGGTGTAATATTGGTAAGTGCCTTGGGTGTGTTTGGCTCGGGCGGAGTTGGCTCTGTGCCGACTTTTGGGTTTGTTCCCCACCGGAAGACAACGACTTCGCCGCTGCGAAGACCGACAGCCAACTCACCCGTGGCACCGGCCAGAGAAAGTTTGGAAATGTCTACATTGTCGTGTCTGCCCACGGCACGGGCGCAGTCAGCCTGTAGCGCAGCCTCATTCTCGATTTCGTCACCATGACCTGCATCCCACATCCTGATAGTTCCATCTGCGTGGGCGGTCTGGACGATATTGCGGTTCTCAAACCGTTTGAGAGGATACTTTGCAGCAACACCGCCCTTCAAAATGGGCGGTCCATGTGCACGATCTTCGATCATGCCGAGCCACCTGTTGCGTTCAATTGGAGCAAGAGCAAAGTTGCTAATGAAGGGGTGGACAAAGGTCATCGAGGGATGGAGTTGGTTCGTAGGTGTGATGGGCAAACCACTTGGGAAGCTCAAGGTAATAACTTCTCCGGAAGAAAGCAAGGCAAGAACGGCAATGGGATCTTGCGCGCCTGCAAAATGCGGCGAGCTGCGGGGTATCAAACAAAAATCAATAACTTCGGCATTGGGGGGCGTGGGGAGAACGCGCTGGCGCTTGGGGTTCTCGAAATGGTCGGCGAGGATCTGCCAGGACGAGGTTTGATAGACGGGAGTCCGACCGAGCTCGAAGAAGGACAAGCCCTTGGTGGGCAGATTGGTAGGAGCACCTCCGGCAACAAGTATTCCAGTGTCATCAGGATCCTGATTTGCGCACCAAGCAATCCGGAAAATCGGTTCTTTCATAGCGAACGTTTCGGGGGAAGAGCCGGCAGTAGTAGCACCACCGCCAGGCACGTGAATATTCGTGTCGTGTAGAGTCCTCGCCATGATGATGCGGCTTTCCTTGGGGTCCTTACCGTCCTTCGGATCCCAAATAACGAGACTACTGTCCTCGTGCCCAGTCAAAATGAAGGTGCCGGTAGGATGCCAAACAGCTTGCGTCAACCTGGGGCTCCTGGCCATGTTGACAGAGGTCGGATCAGAATCTCCACCAGGTGCACCCTGGGGCAGACGGTAGTGGAAATATTTTTGAACCGCGTTTTGCTTGAACGAGTAGATTACCGCGCCATCATTGTATCCGATTAACAGCTTGCCTATGTCGCGAGGGTGGAACGATAGCGTGATCACGGGGGAGATGCGGGCGCGCGAGTCGTATTCCTTCCAATAGTACGGTATTCTGAAAGGCGCCAGATATTCTCGGTCCAGATCGTATGCGAGGACATCACCTAGGAATATCGTAAGGAAACTGCGCAGCTTTCGTAACGCAACGCGACTGACCGTTCTGCATTCCCAACATAGCATAGTCGACGGACGGATCGGTATGCAGGGCGGTCACAGTGCCAGGCGGCGAGTAGGACCGAAGCAGTTTCTTTGTCTGGAGATCGAAGATGGACAAGTCATGTTTCGAGTCCAGGCAGACGAGCTTGTCCGCGCAAAACTGGAGTTGCAGCACAGATGCCTTCGTGGGCAGTTTGAACACGACGCTCACGCGGCCTTGACCAAAAACATATATTTGCCCGCAGCCGAATTGTGTATCCTTCGTTCCGACGGCGAGAAGCGACTGTACGGGGTCGTAGGCGATTTTCGACACCTGCGAGTTGATTCCATAGCGTCGGATCTGCGGAAAGCGTCAGTTAGACATGCAGGTACGTGACTAAATTAAGGGCGGCGTACGTCATCTATCTGGAAGAGGTCGGGGCCGAGGCCGGCAGAGAGGTCGTTTTGGATGCCCGCCTGCTTTCCGCGCAGAAGGTGAGCCATGGTGGGCAGCTGGGCATCGAGTTGGGCGGAAAGTCGCGGTTGCGAAGAAGGTTGGCGCGCACTGGAGACTTGAGAGCTGGAGACCGCAGCAGCGCAGGGAGCACTTGGCGGGGCCCAAGAGCGCGGGGACCCTGTGCAACGTCATGCCCTCGCGTCGCCCAGGCGGTTGATCGGCAGCAGCCCGGAAAACACGGCGATGCCCGCCCTAAATCATCGTGCATACATATACAGCTGCATGCACACTGGAGATCAAATGCATGAAAAATGCTTCGCAGTAGAGCAATCCAGTCCATTCACGTCTCCACTTAGCATTTGGTAGGCCAGACCGACTGTTGGGACCTACTTGATCGCTCAAGTTCGCCACAACATGGAAAAGACACAGCGGAAGCCCGTATATATATCAAGCTTCATAATCTATCAAACCGTGCTAACTCATATTCCGTGGTGCTGGTATTTCATGCAAAACGTCAACCTTCAAAGCGCCATGCAAGGATTGCGCACGCCACCCACCCTCGCTCTTCTTCTCTAAACCCAACTAATATCCCGAATGGTCAAGTCCTTCGTGCTGTCAATATCGATATCGGTCTAGTGCACCATCACATCGGCGTTGTGTGTAGCCAGATGTTGTTGCTTGCTGTCAGTCGCCTTCGAGTCATCGTCCATCTCCATGTCATCGTCGCCACCGCCTTCCATCTCGTCGTCCTCTTCCTCCTCGCTGCTCTCGCCCTCGATATCTTCAGAGCCAGCGTCCGAAGCCTCGTCTTCGTCCTTTGCGGGGCCAGCGGTGTCGTCTGCGCCGCCCATCTCCTCATCCTCACCGTCAGCTTTGACGTCCTCTTCCTCCTCAAGGTCCTCGGCGGCCTCGTCCGCACCGTAGGCCTCCTCGTCGTCGTTGGCCAGATCGGCATCGGGCTGGTCGGGCGGGAACTCAGCGGGCGCGCTCTCCTCCGAATCCCTGTGATGATTTAGCAATGCTTGCACTCTTCCAGGCAGCAGCAGATACGACGCACCACTTGATGGCGAAGCGAGTGACCCTAGGCTTCTCCGCCAGGATGTTGCGGCGGACCTTCTCGATGACGGGCTTCGCAGGCGGCTCGGCGATCAAAGCCTCATCGGTGTACTCATTGTTGACGTAGTAGCCCACACGCACAAACTCCCTGCCATCGTAGCTGCAGGTGAGGAGGATGACGGTGACGCCGAGGATCTCGTTGTTCGGGATGCGCGCAAGGTTCGGTGGCTCGGCCTCGAAAATGAATTTGTTCACGCCAACAGGGATGGGGCCGACGAGGAGGGAGTCGAGTTCCTGGTCGTGCTCAGAGCTACAGGACCTTGGGTCAGCGGTTGCGTCGCGAAACAGCGCGGGCTGGGGTCGTACGAAGTCGCGGAGCCGACATAGGTGAGCTTCCACTCTAGATCTGCCTGGATATGAGCAAATGCGCACATTGGCATGCATCGCGACGGTACAAACCAGACTTGAGCTGCTCGACGCACTCAAAGGTAATCTCGAACTCGTAGGGCGCGGTGAAGGGCGCGGGATTGTTGCGGACGGCGACGTTCAGCAAAGACACGACAGACATCTTGACGAATGTGAAGATGTGAATAGGAAGAGGCGGGCTTTCGGTGATTAGGTGCTGTTGGTGTTTGAATCTGTTGCGGATGTGGATGCGGTGAGGTGCTGTGTTGTCTGGTGAAGGAAGAAATCGTGGAGAGAGAAGCGCGCGAATGTTTATGGCCGAAGAGCTGGCGGCGAGACTGGTGGTGGACGGAGCGATCCTGGCTCGTCCTGGGCGCGACGCGTCTCTGCCTAGTCGCGTCTGGCCGTGGAATCACGCGCCGGCGCAATTAAGTGCGTCTGCCTTGCAGTCTCACTAGTCGCATGTACTACACCGGAACATGATAATCAATTGATCAAAGCTGTTATCCTGAGGCAGGCGATTCTCAAAGATCTGATTATATTGAACGTAGGCTCCCGGGGCTTTCTACACGTGACTTCGTGGTCGTGGCCCCTCTATGTTTCTTTTGTTGGCCCATGTTACGCATCACGAATATCATTTTTCGATTACACACGGGATTCACGCGACTGCAGACGCAAAAGCACTGAGGATAATAGGAGACTACGGTGAACTCTGTGTCTAGTTACAAGTTCAGCATCAAAATCTCAACAGCGGCGTCTTAGTTCGCTCATGCAGAAATGGCTCGAATAGTGAGATTCGCGTGCGGTGACACGTTGTATCACTGGAAAACCTGATGAAGATGGAGATCCCGCTTTGATTTTAGAAACTACTCCATGTGGTCACACAGTACTCAATCGCTTACTCAGAGCTCCTAGCGTACCTATTTGCTCCACCTCGGCCTGCAGGCAGTTGAGGTAGTGACGTCGCGATTGGGGCCAAATAATACGCGTCTCAAGGGACACTAGATATTGATATTCTCGTTTCTTACTCTTGTACTTTTTGTGGCCTATCAATTTGCAAGAATGGGTGCAGTAGCCCCATCTTATCCCATCACAAGGATGCGAAGTATTCGTCATGTAGAAACCCCGGTACACTCGGGCGAGCGATTCGGGCCAACCTACATGCGATTTTGATTTCTGAGCTGTAAGCCACTCAGTTGAACTTACCTAGCACTTATCCATCGGAGCCTCGAACATAAATGCCAGCAATAGTTTGACAGATTGATCATCTTGCGTACCTGAAAGCAGAAGACGTTGATAAGATAAGCGCAACGCCAACGCCCCTCATCATTTAAGGAGTATTCCAGAGACTGAGCATGAAGTCAAGCAGAGCGTGATGCATGTGCAAGTCAGTGGTCCGGCTGAGGACAAATGAGACTGTGCAAGGCAGCAACATGTTGGAGATGAGAGAAAGATGGCACCATCAACGAGTCGAAGCACAGCTGACGACGGAGGACGCGGCAGTGGAGCAGGGTCCAATTTTATCACAACGGCTATCGAACGCGGGACGGGTGCAGATCGGGGGAGGCATGTGAGAAATGGCGTCAGGCGAAGTAAGGCGCCCCGGTGCCTGGACTGCCTTGTTGAGTGGCGGCGGCGCGGAAGTTCGGAAGCGTTGGCTATGCACAACTCTGGTGTTGATGAGTTGAGCCCCTTTAATGCATCGCGCGAGTGCTCCTATTATTGTACTGTACATATCCATCGACCATGAACCGATATTTTGCCAATCAAATTATTGTGTGGTCTGGGATATTGGATGCGTCGGCACGCTTGGCCGCCAATATGCAGAGTCAGTGGCCAGCTCACGCAACAGGTTGAGGCAGATTGTCGCATTCGTGTTGGTGCTCGGTTCCTGGTACAGTACACAGCCCCAGTGCAGCGGTTGCTGTCCCGGGAAGAAGAAACGGCGGCCTGGTGGCTCGAGCCAGGCCAGGCATGCGATGCCGGTTGCGAATACGTCGCGCAAAGACGGGCGTTTCTGAAAGACTTTGAAGAGGCGAACGCTGACTGCTCATCCCGGCGTGGAGTGCGCGGGCCAGGGGTCGTCACGGGCACGCTGCCGTGTCTCGCGGGCAGGCCAGTGGTGTTGGGCGCGAGGCAGGCAGCTGGCAGTGTCGGGAAGCAGCCCAATTGTTTCGCCGCAGCTTACCGCAGGAAACTCCAGGAAACAAGGCAGGGCGGGTGCTGTGCAGGCTTACCTGAGACGGAACATAGAACCCAAAGCCAAGCGTGAAACAAGAGAGTGCTTGACCGCGGCGAGTGGACGGCGGGCTTTGTGCTGCTCAGCCGCGCGCGGAACGATCAGCTCCCCTACCCAGCTGACGTTTGCTAATATATCGCCGCCGCCAGCCTCAGAGGACGTGCGCGCCGGCAGCCTGTCAGCGGCGTCGCTGCATATTGAATTGCTCTGCAACGCGTGCCATTTTTGTCGTGCCGCCCCTCCGCTCGCAACCGCCGCCGCAGCGATCGTTGCTGCCGTTTTGGTGCTGTGAATCCGGGCTCGCGGTAAGTTTTTGCGCGTGCTGTTCTCTGCCGTGTCTTCTGTGCTGCACTGCTCTCTGGTGAGGGCTGCCTGCTGCCCGCTGCTCGCAGCCCGCAGCCCGCAGCCCGCAGCCCGCGCTAGACACAGAAGCGTGCGTCCGTCATCCAAGACCACCTCACCGCGCGGCGCTTCTCTGAGCCTCTTCCACCTCCGCATCTCCATGCCTTCTCCACCACGAGAGCTCTGCACACGCACGAGGCCGGACCGCACGGGCTATTCGCCGCAATCCCGCGACAAAGGAGGCTGACTGCAACCCGATCCAGAATTTCCCGCCGGGCTGAGCACCAAGCACCACCAAGCGCCGCTTCCTCCACTCCGGAGTATTGCCCCCCAGCTGCCGCCCGCGCCTAAGCAAGCATGAGCTACCAGCAGCATCCCAACCCTAATAACTTCGGCCTCGCTGCCACCTTCGTCCCCGGCGGCACCGACGACTACTACCTCCCCCCGCAGCCCGAAGTTGTCTCGCCCGCCCCGCAGCGCATCATGCAGGAAGATGTCGACCAGATCCAGAACCAGGTTGCCCACCTCGAGCTCGAAGCGAACGGCAGCGCCTTCCCGCCCCGCGGCAGCAGCATGCATTCGAACGCCCCGAGCTCCGCCAACGGCTCGCAATACAAGCAGGCCGACTACTCGCAGTACGGCAAGCCGCCAGGGGACGTCCCCAACTTCTCGCCCTTCCCCAAGCTCGTGAACCCCGCGCCGAACATCCCGCCTACCGACGATGAGAAGGAGCAAATATTGGAGAATGCGCGCTTGGGCGTGCTCAACTCCAACGACCCGGAGATGCAGCTGGCCTGGGCCCAAGATGCTCTGACCTGGGTTGATGCTGCTATGGTGCACGCCGAGCGCGTTTATGCCAACCAGCCGCGCCCGGCCACACCTGCTATTGAGCACCAGCTGCGCGTGGATGCCATGAACATTGTCCAGTTCCTCGCAGATCAGCACCATCCGCGCGCCGAGTTCATGCGCGGAATGTGGCTCGAATTTGGCAAGTTCGGCATGCGCGTCGACAAAAAAGAGGCCTTCCGCTGCTACTCGCGCGCCGCGGACAAAGGCTACTGGCGTGCTGAGTACAGAATAGGAATGCTGTTTGAGCAGTCCAACGATCCGGTCAAAGCGCTTCAGCACTACAAGCGGGGTGCCGATGCGGGCGATTCGGCCTCGAACTACGTAAGTTTCTTGGTCCTGGCGGCGCAGCCCCTCGTATTTCTAACGCTCGTGTAGCGCCTCGGTATGATGACTCTGCTGGGTCAAAATGGCCAGCCACAGGATTACGCAAAGGGCCTCCAGCTCATCAAGCACGCGGCTAGCACCGCTGACGAAAACGCCCCGCAGGGTGCTTATGTAGGTTCCACAGACGCGGGGTGTGCAGGGCGCAAGCTAATCCTCGGCAGGTCCTCGGAATGCTCCAAGCACGCGAACTGCCGCAGATCTCCGTTCCCGAAGTCTACCTACCCTACGATGAGAAGGCGGCGAAGATAAACATCGAGAAAGCGGCTTTCCTTGGTTTCGCCAAGGCCCAGCTTAAGATGGGCTCCGCATACGAGCTGTGCACTCTTGGCTGTGACTTCAACCCTGCGCTTTCCTTGCACTACAATGCGTTGGCCGCAAGGCAAGGTGAACCCGAAGCAGACATGGCCATCAGCAAGTGGTTCCTGTGCGGTTACGAAGGCGTCTTCCAGAAGAACGAGGAGTTGGCCTTCCTGTACGCTGAGCGTGCCGCGCAGTCCGGTCTTGCTACCGCTGAATTTGCGCTCGGATACTTCCACGAGATCGGTGTTCACTGCCCGGTGAACATTGAGAAGGCTATGGAATGGTATGAAAGAGCAGCTAAGTCTGGTAACAAAGATGCTATTTCCCGTCTCGAAAACATTCAGGTCAACAGAACGTTGTCAAAGAAAGATCACGAGAAGGTTGCCATCAACAAGATTAGGTCTCAGTATGGTTCAAAGAAGGGCCAAAGACCGGACAGATTCAGACAGTCGCAAGCCGCTCCGATGCCCACGATTTCCGATTCCGCTCCTCAATCACCTATTAACTCACCTACCAACGGTCGTCCTCCCGTCCGCTCCTCCTCGACTGCCCCCTATCCTCTCGAAGACAGGCCACCGACTGTGCAGCCGTATGATCGTCCGGTCTCCGCCGCGCCGTACCCCATGGACAACGGTCCACCGAACTTTGGGGCTCCCATGCCTCCTGCCCAACGTCCAACTTCTGCTTTCAACGTCCTTCCCCCTGGCCCTGGCGCTCCGGGCGCTCCCGCAGGTAGATATCCTCCCCAAGGACCCAACTACGGACCTCCTCGTCCTCACACCAGCATCGATTCTATGAGTCCTACAGGCCCTCAACCCGCTCGCAAACCCGTGGGCCACCGCGTGTCCTCCAACCCACCAGGTCCTGGCGGCTACCGTCAGCCTGGTGGACCGAGCGTCGACTATCCCGAACAGCAGCCTTACATGTCTCCACCTCCCTCGGGCGGGCGTCCGCCTTCTTCGCCGGGACACGGGGCTGGCCCTAACAAATTACAAAAACAGCCTACGGTCCAGGACATTGGATTCCAGGCCCCTCTGGAGCCGAAGAAGCCGATGCAACTTCCTGCCGGTTACGAGCGTGCCTCAACCGCATCGACAGTACCAGCAGCGGGCCCTCCAATCATTCCTGCAGCCAAGCCCGCTGGTGGACGGCCGGGCAGCGCCGGCAGACCTGCTCCACAGAAGAGCGATTCGGCACCGCCAAAGCCGAGCCAGCAGCCTCAGCCTCCTAAGGAGACCGGTCCTAAGCCATCGGCAACAGCCCCGCCACCTGGCAAGGGTCCAAAGACATTCGACGAGATGGGTGTGCCGAAGGTCAAGAATGACCAGGACTGCGTAAGTGCCCATCTGAAACGATTATATGTGTGATTTGTTAACGAAATTACAGGTTGTTATGTAGATACCACAATCAGAAAAAGGAAAAGGCCAAGGGGGGCCGTACATTGCCACATTGATACCATAAATTACCCGGGGGCCACAAGGAGATTGGGAGCGGTGTTTTTCGACGGAACGTTTTTGGAATTTTAAGACGATGTGCTCTTGGTGTTTCTCACATTCGCCTTTGTTTCTCTTCATCTATCGACCCTGTTTGCATAGCGATGCGTCTGTAATACAGAGCCAAGGGTTATTTTGCGTTCTACTTGCAATGCCTTTTCGATTGACTTCCTTGTACACCTTGACTCAAAGGGACGGTAGGATGAGGAGAGGTTTGGTGCTTTTGCTCCAGTGTGGGTTTGTATTTGAAGCTTGCGTAGAGGGGTCTTGTTCTCAAAGGGTGATTGTAATTCTGCATCTGCCGGAGCATTCTGAACTAATATAGGAATGAATAATTGATTAGACGTGCCACCTGCCTCGTGCTTGGCGTAGGGTTCACGGATTTAATTGAAGGTGATACGGCAGGACGGAATGAGGTGCTTTTGGGTAAATGGTTTGACACTGATCTTAGTGGAGCGTCCGCTGACTCTTCGCAGAAACAAAAACACAACTTCAAGCTTCAAGCTTCAAGCGTGTCCCTCATCCTAACTTCAGAGGCTCCAAAGCCTCTGCCGACACCTATCCGCGGACGGCCTCGCGCACCACCCACCGCGTTCGCTTCGATCGAAAGACCCACTGCGTCGCCCGCACGGGGTAGCCCGGCTCATCTTCTCGTCGCTGCATCTCAAACCCGCGCGACGTCCTGATCCAACGGCGCGCGCGCACGCGCCAGCCCGCCGTCGGTACCACTACGTTCACCCGCGCTGCCGACGCCACGTAAACCCCACCCACAGGATGTCCTTCTCGCGGAGGTCCTCGAGCTATCTATTCTTCTTCTTCTTCTTCTTCTTCTTCTTCTTCTTCTTCTTCTTCTTCTTCTTCTTCTTCTTCTTCCTCCTCCTCCTCCTCTTCCTCCTCCTCCTCCCCGTCGTCGCCGTCGTCGTCGTCGTCTTGCGCCCTCTTCCGCTTCCGCGATACCAGCACCCGCCCTTCCCACGCCGTGCTCGGCGCCTCCCCTCCCCCCGTTACACGGCCCCAGTCGCGCAGGTGCTCCGCGCTCGGCGCCGCGACGTGCACGAGCGTGAGCGCGGACGCTGGGCACAGGCGTTGTAGGAAGAAGGCCGCCTGCCGGAGCGTGGCCTGCCGGAGCGTGGCCTCCCTTTGCGGCGTGGGGTAGAGGTGTGGTGGGGGATAGCGGGAGGAGGTCGTCGTTGTCGTCGTCGTCGTTGCCGTCGTCATCGTCGCGGCGGGGCTGCCGAGCGCGGCGGAGGTGGAGGCGGGGGTGCGGTTTGTGCGGGAGTAGAGGTACGGGAGGTGATGGGTCGGAGTCGTGTGGTAGCGGGTTTCGTGGTTTTGGGGGTTGTTGTTGGTGTTATTGTTGCACATGGGCGTTGTGGGAGGCATGGGAGATTCGGGTGCGGGATTTCTCTCGTTGTTGCTGGAGGACGACTGCTGCTTCAGGTTTGCGAGCAGCGTCTCGAAGCGCGTTTCCAGCGCGCGCAGGAGCCAGGTGTTGCAGCTTGCGGTGTTCCTAGCGTCGCTGAATGCAGGGTCGAGCATGGCGGATTGGAGCGTCGTGTTGGTGCCCAGCGCTCGCATGCAATTGTGCCAGGATTCGTCGTCTTGGACCACTGCATCCGGAGCTGGGTGGTCGGCGATGTGCGCATAGGCGAAGATGTAGAGGTCGTAATCTGTGGTGGACGGCTTGCTGGCATATCGGTGGTAGATTTCCAGCGCAGTTGTCCAATTGAAGCCCAGGTGAACCAGAAAGCCGGGCGTATCGAGGGAGGGGGCCATGGTGTATCCGGGAAGGGAGTTGGTGAAAGAGACGGGGAATGTGGTCTGTGAAGACATTGGCTATATATGATGTTGTTGATTGGATTTAACTCAATTACTAAACAAGTCTTAGTTGCTTCGAAGGCGATAATATTCTAGGGTTGTGCATTCACCGAGGACGGAGTGGGAGTGGGTTATATTATATATAGGTGTGGTTGTAGTTTTGACCGTACATTGTCTTCTTTTACCGTGAAAGGCTATACTTACTTCTATAGTTTGAAATGTTGGCACGGTCCGAGAACTACTTAATCAGTCAAAAGTCTTTCCTAACCGAACCATATTTTGCACTGTTAGCATAAATCAGGTGTGTATATTGACTTCTGTATCTGATAAATGAGCGCGACGGTAACTGCGCTTTAACAAAATTATCACGACTCTATAATGAGGTATCTTAAGTTCTTTCGTCGTGTAGATCTTATGTAGTTGCCATAAGCTGTTCCCTTGAGATAATTCGGTGTTTGTATAAGCTTGGTTAGGATGATGTTAGAGCTTATCGTTGGTCCAATGGTAGCCCACAAAATGATCGTACCATTGGTGTCTTTCCAGTCTTCATCCGTAGAGCCAGATCAGACATGGTTCTCTTCCAGCCTGTCGTTGCACGTAGGAAGCGCTTTGGCCGCTTGTGCAGTCGTAATGCAATGACGTCATCCCGTCGGTTGAAACTGTTCATAACCATCAGCTGTCCAAGCAGGTTCTAAGGAACGCAACTCTCGCCCTGAGGCCATCCACGGACACGAAGAGAAAGATCTTAAAGCTGATTTCGCGCTATGAGCAAGTACGCCGTCAAGCCTTCACCTGTCTCCGAGGAAACGTTACTGATGCGCACTTACCCATGGCCAAAGCCAGGCCGGAGCACCCGAAAGCAAGACATCAACTGACGGAAATCCTGTTGGTCTAAGCGATGAGAGGACTGCTGTGGCCAAGAAGCAGGGGACCGAGCAGCCGGAAAAGACAACCGATCAGCGACCGCCGCAAGGTCCCCATGGTCCAATTCTTAGGAGAAAGGTGCTCGGTGAAAGAGGCCATGGTCCCGTGCTTCATCCGAAGCCCAATGCTGGATGAGGCGGAGTGCGCAAAATCAACTGCCGTGGTTATGACAAAAGGCACAGATTCTGCAATGCGCTGAAGGTGTGGGCCCTCCAAACAAGGACACCATCGGGGTAGTTACTCTTTCATATCTCCGCTATGAATAAGCTTTGGTATTCCTGAAGGATTGACCGCACGCCCTGAACCTCGTTGGATGTAACATCGAGGGACTAAATAAGGTACACGGCGAATAGACGAACCCCCACCCGACTCAGCCACCAACACGATGAACCCATTCAACGCACGAATCGGCTCGTGCCCGAACAATCAAGCATTTTAGCTTCCACGTGCGAGTCACGCACAACCAGCTAGAGGAAGTGGCGTTTCTTTCAGCCTTATCATGCTCGTATCGGAGATAGTCCCTGAATGTCGGCGCTGAATAGCCGCGACTGTACGACTTCTTGCATTCAGCCTCTATCGCGATCAAGCCCGGTCGCTTGCGCTTTTGGCCCCGAAAACTTGCATGCATATATTCATCAGGCAAAAAAGGCAGACAAGCCACTTCTCACTTTCAGCTCCCGCCCTCCGTACTCAGGCTCTCTGTAAGGGCTTTCCTGATGGATTGATGAGATACTCTTGTTTCAATGGCGGGCAGCCACCGGCCTGGCTTTTTGTTCTTGAAGTTTAACAGTAGCCTGTCCGTTCCATCCGATTCTCCTCTCTGTTTGCTCTTTTCGCGTGTCTTCAACCGCAATGGCAGTCAGCCGCAGCTTCAAACCAAAAGCCAGATACTAGACGAAGGACTGACACGCCAAGCTTGCTCTCTCCGTGAGCCGCTCATCCCACAATGCGAACCACGAAATCCACCAGCGCTGAGCTGGTACATCGTCCAGTCCAATTCTTCTCCTTCCTGATCCCCTGCCTCCTCCTCCTCTCCCTCAGCACACCCACCTCAGCAACCAGCTACGTCACCGTCTTCTCCGACGCCGCCTGCAAGACGTCCTTCAACGACTGGGACGGCCCGAACGGCTACCCGGACGGCGTCTGCACCGCGGTCAGCGAGCGAGCCGGCGGCCGCTTCTCGAGCTTCATGTTCAACGGGCTGGACCCAGGATGCACAGGTACGCACATATACACCCCACTTCCCCCCACTTCTCTTCTTTCCCAAAACCCCCCCTTCCCCACCTACCAATCCACCAACAACCCAGCCTAACGCCCCAAGCAAAACAAAACAAAAGTAACCATCTACACCCCCAACCTCACCCAAGACCCCTGCTCCGGCACCGCCGTCCTCGCATCGCCCTACGCCTGCTACAACGCGACGGCCTACCCGGACTACAGCATCGACCGCTGCACGCCGCCCGACCAGCTGCTTTCTTCTTCTTCTTCTTCTTCTTCTTCTTCTTCTTCTTCTTCTTCTTCTACTAGTACGTCAGCCACCTCCTCGCCTAACCCAGCGCCTCCCGTCCCCGTCGGAGCCATCGTCGGCGCGACGGTCGGCGGCGTCGCGCTGCTCGCTGCGGGCGCGGGCGCGGGCACGTGGTGTTTCTGCTTGGCGCCCCGTCGTCGTCGTCGTAGACGGTGGGCGGGGGGTGAGGCGGCGGCAGTGGAGGGAAGCGAAGAGGAGCAACGGCGGCGGCGAGGGCGAGATGGGAAGGGAGGAGGCTGCGGTGGCGCGGTTGAGATTGCGGGGGCGCCGGTGCTGGAGATGTGTGCGGAGGAGGGGGCGAGGTTCGAGTTGGAGGGGGAGAGGGAGGGCGGCGACGGGGAGGAGGAGGAAGGTGGTGAGAGGGGGAGGGGGGAGCCGGTGGGGCTGCCGGCGGATGAGAGGGGGAGGGAGGGGTGAGAAGGGTGGGTATGTGGGCGGTGTGGTTGGTGTGCATGTAGTAAGTTTAGGGAGAGGGTAACTAGACAGAAGCGGATGCAGTTCGTCCTTCTGGGCTGTTGTGCGAGGAGCTTCGTTACCTTTCGTTTACCTTTGAGACTTTTGCGGATAATGCATCGCACAACCAACAGTCCCATAGGTGTTTAGACTCAAAAAGCCACATCCTTGCTTCCGCAACGGGGGAAGGAAATTTTGAAAAAACAAGACCCGCATAGATGCCAACGTTCCACAACAACCCTGGCGCTGATCCTTCATTCAAGTCTGCCAAACGAAAGATGCGACACCGAGGGTTTGGAGACGTGGCGTCAGAGGCCTGTCCGGGTCTGTGCGAACGCATTTAAGAACCTCCCTCCGTTTCCACGTACGATCCCTCTTGCCTTTGCTTCCCCGCTTGGCGTAATCTGAGCTGACGAACCACGTTCCCTCAAAAATTTTGATCCTTCCCCAATGCGATCATTTTCACCACTCTCATGCGAGATCGTTCGAGCAGATAATTCGGCCGGCCGTCCGTCCGTCCTTCCGATGTGAGCGCAGACGCGGGGGAGTGACATGCACGTGCGAATATCAGACCACCCATGCGTTTTCCCCAGGCAGTACTCACACCGTCGGCCGATTTGGCTAGAAGCGCGTCCACAGTCGAGACGAGGAATGAAAATTTCGAACCTGTCGAGATTTGATAGTAAGAGTGTCTATGCTGTCTATGATCATACCTTGTCCGGCCGTGACAATGAAAAAGTTCCTTCTATTTACAGGAATAGAAAAAGAGGATTTGGCCGCGATTGTCATTTTCCCTGTCCATCACGTTCAATAGCTCGCGGAACCATTAGCGAATTAATTCCAGTCGTCGGGTTCAGAATAACGTCATGGTCGCGCAATAATGTTTGAGAGGATCCTCCTGCTCCTGGCCCTGCGCGCCCTCGCCTCTTAAGCTGCGCACCATGGCGCGGTACTCGTCGAACGTCGGCAGGCGTATTGCGTCCACGCCCTTCATCCTGTGCTTGATGGTCGCGAACACCTCCTCGGCCCCGGCGCGCTCGATCTCGATCTGCTCCCTGCTGCGCACCCGCCATGCCTGGTTGATCTCGGCCCAGCCGGTGGGCCGCGAATCCTTTCTGCTGCTCTTCGGCCGCTTCTTCTTGCTCGGCTTCGTGAAGTCCTCGGGCTCTTTGGGACCCGTCGCCGCCGCCCGGATGCTCTTCAGCCAGTAATTCTTCCACCAGAAGTTCGCACCCGCCCGCAGCACGAACCAGTTCACCCACGAGTTGCCCCAGAAGACGTCGCGTCGGTCAGGTTTACCCCAGTCAAAGAGAGGGATGCCGATGTTGAAGTAGCGGTGGTGCTGGAAAGCCATGCGCAAGATGGTCCACATGGCATCGAAATCGGCGGCTTCTTCCGGGGTCATCCGCTTGTAAATGAAGTTGCATTGGAGAGCGGTGATCAGATCCTGGCGGCGCTGCAGGGTGGCCCTCTTCTTTTTCTCGGCGCTCTCCTGAGGACGGCGCCACGACCAGAGCGCGCGCTTCGTTTGGCGATAGATGCGGTTCGGCTTGAATTTGTGCCAGCTCGGAGCGGGCGCCGCGCGTGACACGAGTTCCCTTGGCGGCAGGGCTTAGTAGGGCGAACAGGGTAAAAAGGTAAATACGAGAGCCACAGGATCGACTTACGGTGGCAGCTTGGACTCAATCTTGGAGTCCGGGGTTTCTTCGACATCCTGGGCGATTAGCGACAGCGTCTCGAGAATGCGGAAACCGTGGGCGATGTGCTCGCGGATCTCGTCGCCTATCTCGTCCTCGGCGGGGATTCCGTCAAGCGCGGGAAGCGGCGTTCCACAGTAGCGGTGTCGGTCAACGACGATGGCGGCGAGATGTTTGGGGATCAGGCCGGTGAGCCAGTCCAACGTGTACGGGGATTCTGGATCAGCGTTAGGGCGGCGTGCGTCATCGGCATGAGTTGGGACTGGTTTGGCGGGGTGGTGGGGTTTCTGTCGCGAAGCAGCAGTCGAAGCGACTCGGGCTTCACTCACTCAGCAGATCATGGTCCTCGGGCGGGCGCAGTATCAACTTGCAGCCGGGGAAGGTGGAGCGGGCGACGGCCTGGACGATGGTGCTCTCGTACGTGGCGATGAGGCTGCGGAAGGCGCGACTGGTCAGGCGCAGCTGCAGCAGGGCGTCGATGTCGCAGCGCTCAATGATGAGGATCAGGATCTCGTCCGGGAGCTTTTGGAGATGGAGCCTGGAAGTCCAGCGGGCGCTGGGCCAACCGACGGCTCCGGGCCGACCCATCTGGCATGAATCGGGATGGTGTCGCGTGTCGTGGCGTGCAGGACGTGGAGTGCTTGTCCGCAGCTGGCGTCCCTATGTCTTCGCCAAAAGTGGCGGTGCGCAGAGAGGGGGGCGCTGGGGAAAGAGTAGAGGCGGCTCACAACCATCAGTCGCGTGCCTGGGCGGGCTGGAGCGGAATATGGAGCTCACGATCCACCGGTAAGCGAATTGCGTACTGGGCTGCGCCTCGGCTGGCGCAATCCGTGCCCCAGGAATGCGCGATTATTTCAAAGCGGAGCGGCGGCGATAGGTGGGGAGCGGTGGCAGGTGGCAGGTCGAGAGCGCGCGCGCGCCCTTCCTGGCGGTCGCGCTCTCCGCACCGCCTCCGCAGCGAGGGGCAGCAGACATGTCGTTGGTGGTTGACGCGGCCGGCGTTGCACTTTGACTTTCTTGGACTCGCAGCCAAGGCGGGGGGATTCCATTTGCTCGAGGGATGGACGCGGGATTGATTGCCATCTCTCGCAGCTGCAACACTGGGCTGTCTGTGGAGAGCTTGGCCGGGAGCCAAGGGCAGCTCCACTTCCGTCCTGCTGCACCTGCACTTCGCGGTGAAGGGCTCGCGATCACGTGATAAATAAGGATGTCAAGCGGGCAATCTAGACACAGAATCGCATTCGCGCGGGCTAGAAGCAGCTAGACGTGTTCTGAGCTGCGGGGAGGCCGGGGTGTCGGGACGGCATATCGAGGTTGTGATAAATGTGGACAGGGTTGGGGCGGGTTGCCGAGAGTCATGCGCGCGCCAGCGGGCGGACAGGGTGGACAGCACGGCGGTCATCCGCGAATGCTCACACGGGCTGCATCCTGGCGAGAGGCAGGATGAGGCTAGAGAAGACAGAGATCTCGATGATGATGATGATATCATGGCCTCAACGGGCGAGTGCAGAGCGTTGCATGACGTAGTGCGAGAGGACGGAGCCGTGGGCGGAGGGTGGAGCCAAAGTAGTGTTCCAGAAGGGCAAGTGAAGTGTACTGCAGGCGGTACCTGACAAGCACTCGGCTCTTCGGCACCTCTGCGCTAGGTCGCCGGCCCGCCCGCGCCCGCCTGCGCCCGCCTCTCCGACAATTGCCGACTCTCTCTGCTCCCTGCTCTCTGCTCTCTGCTCGCTGACACAAAACCGTCACCGCACCCGCCACTTCCAGCCTCTTTTTATCACGTCAAAAGTACGCCGACATGTCTTTTTCCAATGGAGATGAACGCCTGCATAGGCTCGCAGTTGGTGATACGAACGTCCACTGATGCTCCGATCATCGATTCGATGCGTTCACAAGAGCTCTCGGAGACCGACCATTCTTGACTCGATTTCTACATTGGTGATGCACATTGATACATGTGGGTATGAGCACTTATCCGTGGAATCTTCTCGACGGCCCCTATTCTCCGTCCTCGCAAGTTCCTTTAATCCAGGCTATATCTTGCGATACGTAGCGCCGAATCCTGCTGGTCTCCAAAGCTACCTTGAAACAGGACTCCTGGCTGTGCATCCTCGACACGGTGGTGAACAAACGTCGAAGCAAGAAAACGCTCGGGTATATCGTCACGACCCAAATCGGAGAGATACTCGGCTCGCGGATAGCTCAGAGCTCTGTGCTGTACATCTCGGGATCAGCACTCAGTACCCGAGGCCTGGCTACCACCACGGTTCAATCGCGCTATGACTGCCCAGTCCAACATGGCATCTCTGGAATTCTCATAGGGCGACTCTTGTGCGTATGCCGGAAGCGCGATGGTGCAGCTGTTGCGTGCGCTCGACCGCGCCGCACTTCCGACCGTTTCACCTGTACTGGGTGAGCCCTTTTTCATGACTCCCGTAAATGCGAGGAAACACACCTCGCTGCCTGTGTCGCCGTCTGCGCCAGTCCATGATTCGTATCCATCCCCGTCGGATCCATCTGCGGGTCGTGTATCCGGCGCAGGCTAAGACGACAGAGAAGAGAAAGGAGACAAGCGATATAATCGCTTCGTCGCTGAAAGAAGAGCTGCTGGAGCTGCTTCCGCGTCGAAGAAGAGCAGGGGCCATTACTTTCCTGAGCAGATATGCTAGTCAGTCGAAGCTGCGGCGTCGATCCAATCCTTTCTCTCTCCACGGTCCGATGCTTACACACACTTGTAGAACTATATGTTTGAATGACGGGTGTGTTGTAGGTGATGAAACGGGCTTCAACAGGAACAGCAGTAAACGACTAAAGAAGGACTGTTTCAAAAAAAAAAAAAAAAACATACAAACATCAACTAAGACTTGAAGGAGTGTGTGGGTTTTTCTTGGGGCTGATGAGTGAAAGAGTCTCTCCCGTTCAAATAACATCTGCGTAGGGGAAGTTATCTCTCGAGCACCCGTGCGGTGCCCATGCGTTCGTGCCACGACAGCTCTCCGGAGAGCGCTTAGAACCGGGTGCGGCGCCCGCCCCGCCATGATGGGCCATGGGCGTGGGCGTGAGCGCGGCGCAGGGGCATGCTTGGGCGATCAGCCAGTTTCCGCCCATGATTTTGAATGTGTGCTCGCTGCTCCTCCGTACCTCTCCCTCCAAGGTTGCCGTCCGATTCTGGCATCGCCCACGCACCCGTAGCTCAAAACGGTCGAGACCGGCACAGTCGCGAGTCGCGCTGGTCAATCCTGTCGGCTTTCTAGAATCCGCACAGGCCCGTAACACATACAAAAGGCCGTTGTGCGAGCCTCGCCGCGAGGCCGCCATACCTCCCGCAGCTGCCCGCGCCATACACATCACCACCACCACAAGTGTACACAGGCACGCCCGCAGTGGAGACCGTCAGCAAAGCCTCGTTTCAGCATCGCACAGACGCCTCGCGCCGCAGGCGGCATGAGTCTTTGCCTGAGTTTTGCCGCAGGCGGGCGGAGGGGAATTGCGAAATGCGGCTCTTATCAGTCTCCTGAGGTCTCGGGGGCGCGCGCCTGCTAGGAACTGAGTCGTACCGACATTTACGCTGGGTAGCTTACACGTGGCCGGGGGTTCAGCAGGCAGCAGTCGGCCGGATTACGAACCGAACACGCCGCCAGCCGCCCATTCAGCCTCGTCTCCTCCTTCTCCGACCGCCTTTACTCTTATTCCCGCCGGCCCGTTCTTCACTTCGCACTCTGGCTTTCCGGGCTCCGCTATGCTTCATTTTGTCACTTCTCTGACGCCAACGCCACGCCGACCACAGCTGCTTTGCATCATGACGCGCTCTCTCGGCGCTAATCGCTGAGCTAGGGTCGGCCCGTCGGACCATCAGCCTTGTCGACTGGCGCCGCGCAGTTCAAATACCCACCAGTCTCACAGCTCGCTGGCAGTCACTAAAACTGCGACTATGTTCCAGCTCGACTAAGCTCCTACTAACATCAAAAGCCGGTAAAGACAAAGAAATGGCTAGCGATCGATTGAGCAGCTTCAGCTGACACTACGTTGGACTGCTGCAATTCCGACACTGACAATTCCCCAGCTGTACACTTAGAAGCCAAAGACCTAAACTTGATTTCTTTCCGCCCTTTGATTCTTGCCAGCTGCACTTACATGTCGCGCCAACTCCTTAACCGGCCGCCATTCACCCCGCTGAATACCAACCACCTGGAAGAACTTCTAAGATTTCTGCATACATGGAAAGTCCTACAACGACCGGTCCCAAAACTCCGCGCCCAAACCATGATCCATACCAGTGACTGGGGCGCAAATCTGACAACGCGAATTTGTCACAACAGTTTTGAACGTCCTTGACATAGAGCTCAGAGGGGCCCGTCCAACTGTGGAACCCATCCCCCACGAAAGACCTCAGCGGAGCTCGACAGCACACTTTCCCTCCAGTTCAAGGTAGCGATCATCGAGTCTTCGAAAGGGGAGTCGGAAGAATATACTGAGGCCATATGGAACGCGTCGTTTGCATGGGCAGCGTACAGATCGGAGAGCGGTGCCGGCTCGGTATTCAATGCTATGCATATTCGGCACCAACATCATTATAAGCGAATGTATTTTGAGTAGGATGTGCTCACGCCGCTGCGGGTGTTGTGTTCGGAAGATTATCCTCCGCAGCTTCTTCTTGATCCAGTGACGAAACGCATATCCAGCGCAGGGAAGGATGATCATGAGAAGGATGGAAACGGTGGCGATAATGGCTTCGGCACTCATATTGGGGCTGTTGGATTGTCCAGAACGTGTATGTAGAGCTGGGATGGACACGGGTGCCATTCTCTTTTGCGTTCAGGAATGGTGGAAGCCGTCTCCGGTAATTGAACTGAAAGTGTTTATAGTTCTGCTGCCTGAATGCATCGGTGTTGATGGCAGAGAGCGAATATAGAATATTTCCAAGCACTTCGAGCGGTGGGGAAGTTCGTCTTATAAGCTATGGACGAGCGGCTACTTGAGGAAGTCATAAGAGGAAATCATCGAAAAGCGCACAAAGACCGCCCTGCTAGAACAGTTGTCTATCTCGTAATTCCACCGGCGACAGCGACACGTAACTGGGGAAGTAAGCGACAGGCTATTGGACACCACGCTAATAGTGTGGTCGAAATCATTGTTAACTGGACTGCGCCTCCTCCGTGTTGGAGCAAAACCTCGTATGCATCTGTATTAGATGTCTGGCTCTGTTTGGAAGAGAGCGAAGGAGCTAAACTACCCCCAGCGGCGCCAGCACCGCGCTAAGCGTACCTGCCATAACACTCCGGCTGAGGTCCACAAGCGACCTTTATTTTTCCTGGTGCGGGATCACCCGGTCATTCCGACAGCCCGATCTCCTAGGCCTGCCATTGGTAGGTCGGTCTTCCAGCGGACGCGCTTAGATCCTCTACCCTCATGCCGATGGCCGCAGACATGCACCCGATGCCAGATGCACATTGGAACTTCCCGCAGGGCTCTACGGCCGTCCGTTGTGCCAATGGAATCTGTAAGTAATAGTGAGACTGTGAGATTGCGGGCGAGCAGAGGCGATCAGCACTGCCTCCTACTGGGCCCAAGAAGATGTCGTTTCCGTGCCCCCCTCTGTGTTGCACGACGCCTGCGACAAATCATGAAAGCCACAAGCTTTGGGCCTCAAAGGAGCAGCCCCGCGCGCGCCCGACGCATATTTTCCTCACCGCACGCCTGACATCGGGCGTTCCGCACAGTGCGTTTGCCTCTGTTTCCACCCCGCGCCACACATCCTCCTTACTCATGCCGCATTGCTTCATGAAAAACCACAACGGATTATTTTTGGCCATTAGCCATTCTCTAGGCGTTTCTCTTTTCCTGAATAGAAGAAATGAATGAAACATGGAAGAAGACAAAAATTAGAGCACGTGGGGTAGCATCTTTGACACATATGAAATGACATGCTGCAGAGTCGATGTTGATGCTGATGCTCATGCTCCATCTATAAAAATCAGCTATGCGTTAGGCGCTCCTGTAGGGTTATATCAAGACCACTAGTCAGCGCTGTAACAAGTGCGGCGTCGTACTTTTCCAGTTCGATAGCTCTGCCGCATCAGCTGACTTTTCCGCCCTCGCCTACCAAGTGTATCGGCGCCGCAATGCATTCCCTCCCTCCTTCTCCGTCTCTCACTCTCTCTTTTGGTTGTTAGGAAAAGAACGGTGCATACTAACTCTTATACACTAATTCCATCAACATCACGCGCATTTACCCCGTTCAGCGTCCACTTACAGCACTAGCCGGTGCGAGTCTCCATTCGTTCTATAAAGTAAGGGAAGTAAGCTTGGCGCATATCGGAACTTCGCGAGAACACTCTCTTCTTCTAGCTTAAAGACTCAGGCTGACTTCGTCGACCTTAATTTTTGATAGCCATAGCCTACGGCGTACACACCGCGTGCTGCGGAGTAAAAACCAAAGCATCCGTTTTGTCCAGCCACTCGGAGAGTCGGCCGCTGGTTCCGGTTCAACACGCTTGAGATGACTGAACAAATTCATTGAGATGTCTTATTGCTCTCTAAACGCGGGATATGTTCAAAAGAGCTGCTCGGAGACCGAATTTAGTTGCGGGAGACGTCTTAAGTCTTCAGACCTACGAGAGTAGAAATGACCTCGCATATATCTCTTAGGCAAACTTCGGGGAATTATAAACGGAAAAAATAATACAATGGATAAATTTTGCGAAGGATGCCTAGCCAAAACGCTGTTGCCTGACACTTGAGCAAAAGAGGAAGGTTTTGAAGGCCTCTGGTTAATTCGGCCCGACAAGGCTGCATGAACAATCCAAACATCAGCATCAGCAAACACTACTGAAAGGTATCCTGTTCACTGCCCAAAGTCCGCACGAAATCACTGTGTTGTCTACTGTTGCACGCAAATCACATGTTGAGAGACGGGAATATCAGTTGTGCGCGGTCATGGAGGTCTTACAGACAATGCAAGCCGACAATTTTCGTTCTTTTACGCGGTTGTGAAACCTGCATCAGATTGAACGGAAGCAGGACAGCAAGGAGCGAACCAGAAGTATGACCAAATCCTCAGCTTGCGACGCAGCTATCTTGACCACCTGCATCTACCAAATCTCCAGACTGCGGTTGGCAAGCAGACTTCTCGTTTGCACCAAGATTATGACGTCGCCTCAGTCGCGCGATTTCCTCCCAGTCGGACATTTCCACCATTGACGTTTCAAAAGGCGATGGGTGCGAGAGGAGCCAGCTGGCTGATTCAATATCAGGACCTGTCATCTGTCAGCGGGTGTTGCTCATAGCCTTTGAAACTTCTCGATAGCCTGGCATTTGGTCACTCGGACGTCTTTCGCGACTGGTCAGACACCAAGTACAAATTCAAACAAGTCACGATGAGAACCAAGAGGAGGGACAGGAGGAAAGACTAACATACCTTCAACTCGGCGGCCTCTCCGGAGACACTTGTCGGTAACCTCTGCAAGAGTCTTTCGCAACCCTCTGTTGACACACGATCTAATGAACGGTATTGAAATCATGAAGAAGAGAGCGAGGAGAGCTATGATAGACTCCGTCGACCATGAGTATGATGAAGTGCCGTTCGATGGAGACGAAGTCGTATCTTGACTTGCGATTTAGTAAGTTTTTGCACAAATGCGGTGATCAGAACACCTTACTGTTTGGCATCGCGAAAAAGAGTTCTTCGAAAAACGCTGTAGGTTGAGTTGTTCACGGCAAGGTTGTGAGTAGATTACGGGAAGCAAGGCAGGAAAATGTCCGCCTTGGCTGCACACTTGCTTTAAAGCCGACCACCTTCCCAAGGCTCTGGGTGCACCTTGTCCGCTTGAAGGAGGCGCTTCTTTAGATGTGATGATTAGAAGTGACGAGCTCGCAGGACGTGCGCAGGGACTCGGACCGTTTGGAAACACGCTGCCTGGGGCGCTTCCAGGTCTGTTCGGAAAGCGGCGCAAGGACCGGTACTGCAGGACCTTCCTATCTATTCAACTTCTTGAACGGCCAGTCGAGAGACATTAGCATGACAGATGCACTTTCTTTTGTCCCGTCAGTACGGACGGAGGATTTGACTGGTTGGCAGCAACCAACCATTGCCAGTCTCCATACCGCGACCAAGCCCACAGACCACGCAGATACAGTACTTTCTCGTATCTGGCGTCATTCGAAACGCCACGCCAACTCCCTGACGCTATTTCACTGACGGGATTGGCCGAGCCAGCGGCCCGTCAGCCTCCTCGCGTGGCAATGCAGGGATTGTTCGTCAGTTGAGGCTCAGATCTTCCCCGGATTCCCGGCCGGAGCACTGTTCTGGGCCCGTTAAATGCCGCATCAACAAAGGGCAAAGCCTTGACGCCTTCTGCAAGCTGGCCCATTTGCGGCCCCCGATCACAGATTGCAGACACCCCTGATCCCTGCCTGCCACGCGAGCGGCTTGCTCCCAGGCTGCAGCCGTTGCTGCCGGATAGCATCACTGACTCGGGGCGGAGGGACCAATGGCACTACCCGGAGCCACATCACCCCCCTCTCGAGAGCTCAGCATGGCGTGCCGCCCGCAAACCGGCGGTCTGCACGTTGAGCGCGCACGTACCCGATGATGCCTCCCTGCCCTTGTCGAGTGTAATCAACCTCCGGAACCCGAGACGCGGAGCTGCGCCCCGTTAAGCAGTGCTTATCAAGCACGTGCATGGTCTCCCTCTCAACGAAGTCCCTTTGATCTGCAGAATTCTCTGCCGTGTCCTTGCAAACATCGAGCGTACACAGGCGCGGGGTTTGGAGGAACAGCTTCCTGCGCAAGCCGTTGTTTTGTACATACATGCAATCTGTTAGAAGCCAATGAAAGTTATCGGCGTCTCGCTGCAGAGAGAGCTTCAGAAGGACTTGTCAATACACTGGTACCCTTCCTATGGTAATCAGCAAGCCTCCGGAACCCGATCCCTTCTAGGTATCACCGTGAAAAATCCCGAGCAATCACAGAGTCATGAACATCGTGAACAATCGCACCGACGCGGGAGAAACCCTCCACGTCCCCTCTCCCCACCAACCATGGCGGAGCGCGCGTCGCCGCCGCTGTACAGCGTGGTGCTGCGCCCGCTGCTACTGAGGCCGCCGCTCGAGAACTCGGTCAGGCCCGGGCTGGTGTCGGATGCAGCTTCTTCCATCTTCCTTCCTCCTCCTTCCTCCCCGGGGGGCGCAGCCCGGTCCCTCCGGATCGTCTGCGAATGCGTCGCCTTGCAGCTCGACCGGCGGGCGCGCGAGAGCTTCTTTGTTCTCGTGGTGGTGGTGGTGGTGGTGGCGCTGGTGGCGATCCGGAGGAACGCCGACGTGGTTTTGCGGGGAGAGCAGGCGTGGCAGTTTCCAGCGGCGCGGGTACGGGTAGGAGCGGAGCGGCATGAGGACGGGCGGCGACTAGCAGATGATGCCGGTGAGGAGCTCGATGGCGGCGTAGATGGACGCGAAGATGCCGGTCCGGGTGTGGTCGTGGACCTCGTCCGGGTTGCTCGGGGGCGCGTCGAAGGCGCTCTTCATGCGCAGGACGCTGGCTATGCAGGCGCTGTGGGGCGTCGTTGGCGACAGTTTCAGTGTGGGATGGAGTTTTCGTAGGAGTTCGTCCTTGGCTTACGATGAGCTGAGCCCGAGGAGCAGCTTGGGTCCGAGGGATCCGGCCATGATCCAGCAGGTTACGACTTCGAAGCCAGACTAGATTTGCCAAAATCTGATAACGAATGTTTCAGCAAAGTTTGAAACAAAAAGAAAAAGAATGAAAGCGTGTCGAATGATGCGCTGTCGACGGGCTAAACTTACAGTCTCTGATTCAGACACTTGGATCTAGTGCGCATGTTTGCGTCCCACAGCGCTTGCAATGGTATGCAGGCGGTCAAGACGACGACGAGGGTAGCGATTCCGCCCGCAATGACAATAATCAGCATAGCCCCTGTTGCCCGAACCATCTTGCGGAGCTTGAAGAGGCGAAGGTACTGTACGAGGATGGAGATTTTGGTTCCGGTGATCGCAAACGTCCAATGTAAGACGGCGACGAAATTCATCTTGGCGTGTCAGTTCGGTCCCCGTATGCTCGCAGCAGAAGCACTCACCTTCGGTGGAGCTTAAAAGTAAGGTCATTTACACTGTGTAACCCCAGTCAGACCGCTGCGATGAGGCTTCGGTCCTGCAAAACGGTCACTGAAGTGGGAAAGGACAGGTGATCAGGGGCGACAGCTGAGACCAGGAGGGAGTAGGGTTTCCACGTGCCCGCATGAAAATATCCGTTGTGCGGCTCATACGGCACTGCAAGCTGGCGCCACCCACGACGGCTCCGCACGAGCGTTGTTTGTACTCAGCACAATCCGGTTTTTTTACCCCGCACTTGCTGGGTTGTGGCACCCAATCGAATGTCGCTATCCAGGCCTTCTTATGAGATGCTCTTGATTACAGCATAGTGTATTGGCGACGGCAGCCTGCTTTATGGCGAGGAATGTGCCAAGCGGCAGTTAAGATATGATTGAAAAGACGCGGAATTTCCGAGGCCTAGGTATGCGCAAGGATCCTCCCAGGGATCTCGGTGGTCGAAGTATGCAGGGAGAAGCATACGATTTGAGTTTTTCGTGGGCCCTTGGCCTTTCAACTGCTTTGGCCTGGCAAGGAGCCGCTTGGAAAGGGCCGAGCAGCCTCAATGGACGAGCAAAGTTCTAGAAGTATGCTTGGCCGTCCCTCGAGATCTAGATAAGGGAGCAGAAGAATCCCGACTAAGTTTGCTGTCGATCGGCAGGGTCCACTTACGGAGCGGCAGAAGGCTCGTGATCTCTTCTTGCGTCATCGTCCCGATTGCTCCGCTCGGACCATGCGTTGACTTGGTGGTGTTGTCAATAGCGCAATGAGCGTAACGCGTCACGCAGAGCAAGATGTAAGCTTAAAGTCGGATGACAATTACGGAATGAACGGGACTAGCTTGTAGTAATGTCAGAAGCATTTAGCTTCGATCTAGCTACTTGAATCGACAGGTGTGTGGTAGGGTTACCGGTTTGAGGCGCAGCCAATGTTCTGAAACCTTCCACTGCCAAAAGAGGAACACACGGTCTGCAGGAGAGTTAGTAGTACTGCAAAGATTGGCCGGAAAAGGGAAAACCATCTCTTAGTATAGGAGGCATCAAGAGGGGTCGAGGCGAAGGAACGGAAGCTTGTCCTGAAGATAGAGACTGACCGGGTGCCCGCTCGTTGAAGTGTGTCGTGGCGACGGCGGATAGGAAATGTCCTGCACGCGCGGAACAGGAAAGCGAGACAGATGGGTGCTCAGCTCTCAACAGGGCCAGCTTGGGCTGGTCTAGAGGCGACGCGATGACGAGCCGCGCAGGAGGGGACCCGTGGGCCATCCCGGCGCTAGCTCAGGAACGCCTCTGTTTCGCCAAACGCCCGCAAGCCACGCTGCCTTTTGAAACGTAGTCTTCGCTGGCAAGCTCAAGCCCGTCGATATTTTTGCTGACTCCGAAAAGGCATTCCGATACTCAATTCCGAGCGTAAGCGTCCATATTGGGACATCAAAGCCATGACATCGCGAGAGGCTTCTGTGACGCTTGTTTTCGGGTGCTCCGTATCACCGATCCGCTCGTCAAAATTTCGCGAGAGTACTTTGGCCAGCATGAAACTATAGTCGTTGAATCTGCGTCCCAAGGTGAGATCACGTGAGAGCGCCTCCGTGTCCTTCTATGCGACACTTTTCGAAACATTGGGCGGGCCGGAAATAGGAACGCCCAAAGCGGATCGGCCGCCACAGCCGTGCCGTCAACTGTGGCTGGAAATGGTGGTACACGCCGCCGGGGACCCAGGGACATAGCTATTGGGCCTACCCTGCGCAATGTCATGCAAGCCCTATATCTGCGTCAGGCCTCATCGGGAAAGACGGCTCGCATCCCATTCTGGAGTCAACTTAGAGCGGACCGGTCAACTCTACAGTTGTGGCTTGTTTACCGGGCCATCCTCCCGTAGCCTTCGCCATCGGGAAACAGCGGGGCGCACACCAGGAGAAAGCTGACCCAGCTGAAAACATCGGTATCTCTGTATAAAAGACCCGGCGGAGTGCCCTTCAGATCCTTCTGCTGCCAAGTCATTCACTCAACGCGAGCTCTCGTTCTTGATCATCTTGTTCTCTTTGATTTCGCCACAGCAATATGCACTCCACTACTACGCTCGTTGCCGCCACCGCGGTCTATGCATCCCTCGCTGCCGCACATCCCCATTATGCCAGACAGGCAAATGCCACCGAAGCTTGGGGATCATGGATCGTCACCAGCCCCAGTTCCAGCTACCCCCCCTCTGGCAGCCACAAGTCCCTCGACTTCCTCGTAAGATATGAGTCTCAAGCCGACGCCGTCCACTGCAGCGCTACTTTCCCTGGCGATGCCCTGGGTTTCGGAGACGAGCAGCCCTACACCCCTTGCGATGACGAGGCTGTTTCTTTCACCGCCGACTGGGCCATCGGAAGTAAGCGGTAGCCCACAATGAGCATGGAGGTAACCAACACTGACTGATGTCTTCCGTAGATGTGTGGCTGAAGCAGAAACTCTATCAGCGGGGCGCGATTGTGGAGCTGAAGGGCAACACGTCTTTGCATCTGTACGGCGGCAATTGCACCGTCAACGCTGTCGGAGGTGGTACCTGCTACGGTCCCCCCTTCAAGGTGCCGGTCATCTCCGCCATCACGCAATTTGGCAACAGTACCGTCGACGGAAACAATAGCACCACACCGGCAGACGACCAGGCTGGGGACGAGGGCAACACCGAGGATTCCAGCTCTGTTGATGGCGGTAATTCCGAAGATGCCGGTTCTGCTGCAGATGATACCATCGATAACAGTGATCAGGACGATGGCACTTCTCAGGACAGCGCCGCCACCTCGGACGACGACAGTGGTGCCAACGATGGGGCCTCTAACGGCGCCGGTCCCGGTCCCGTCGAAGAGGAAAGCACCACCACCAAAAACGGCAAACCGGAAAAGACGGGTTACCCCCATGGCCACGGTGGCCCTTACCAGAACACCACCTCCTTCTCAAACGATAGACCGCACAGAAATACTACGGCCCACGGGGGCCACCAGCACGGGAAAGATGATGCTTGAATCGTTGCACCACTTGACTGCTGTTTTGTCGGCCGCCCCTTGAACCCTGGCCAATGTGTGTAAGCTGCGATAGAGAATGTTTAATTCCTTTGTCGATTCTTGTTTCGAAACGTTCAGATAGACCAATACGATGCTCTGGATTTCTTCACCGGAACAGAAACCACGGTGATCCTTCCTTACTGAATTTCCTTAGCAATGATTGCGCTGCCTTCTGGAACTGTGATATTTTCCTTACATTCGTAGCCCGGTTCAGTCTCTTGACTTTCCACATATCAACGTCCAAGCCCCCGAAATCTTCCACGTTCTTCCGATTGGCATCATCTGAGTTCTCCCATATGATCGCCAGCTTCCCCATTTTGATGCATCGAATTAGTAGCAGTCTAGAGCCCAGTTGCGCATGAATCTCTTTTTTTATTTTTTATTTTTTCATTTGACAATGACTCTGCTTCGTATTCCTCATTCATCGGTATATGCAAGCACGTGCTCTTCTACCACCGGACCGGTACAATCAATCGTGTATTCGCATTCGGGAGGGTCAATCCCTAAGCGAGCGCGACCGGCCGAGGGGGGGGGGGGGGTGGGGGCTTCACCGAGCAGAGGGAGGGCGGGCGGGTGGGGACGCCGTCCGGGGTCGCAGGGCAGGGCTCGGTGGAGAGTCGACGCGCGCGGTAGCGTGTGGGACCCGCCTCGGTTCGCGGCCGTTGCGGGCGACGCCGTGAGGCGGTCGGGCCGGATCCGGCGGCGCCGCTGCTGGGGCTGCCCGGGGGGGGAGGCAATGGATGGTGTCGGATGATATGGGCAGGTCTATTTCCTTTTTTTTTTTTTTTAATGGGTCCCTCCCTGCGCGGTGTGGGTGCAGTGCGGGGGGGGTTTTGTGGTTTATCATGCTGTTCATTCTGTTCATCTTGTTCATTTTCCTTATGTTGGTTATTTTGCTGATTTTTATTGTGATGAATTTTTGTGCTGGTTCGCCGGGACGCAGCTCTCCACCAGCAATCTTCTAGCGTTGCGGGGCGGAGCGGTAAGGCGGTTGGATGCACTTCTTGGCGGATGCCTGGCCCGGCACCGGCATCCATCCGGGCTCAAGAGGCAGGCAGGGGTCGGAAGTAGGGACGTGAAGAGGGTTGGGAGCATGGCCAATGGGCGGAGCCTCCGGTGGCCCGGACAATGGAGATAACGGATGCAGCGTGGGGTGGTCTACCTTCAACCAACAGCCCCACCGTGACAATAGAGGCCGGCTTCGCCGTGACAAGAGCTACGCTGTGGTGTGAATTTCAGGGTGGCATTAGCTAGCCGGGGCATTTTGGCGGAGCAGGGGTTTGTGGATGCGCCGTCACGATAGTTCTATCATCTGCATGGTGACAGACGTCGTCTCCACTCCAGCGACATCGAGACGCGCGGATGTCTACCCTCTCGTGCTTATTTCAATCCTCCAGGACATCGAAGCGCCGTACGTAGCCAATCACTAACCTCCGCTCTCGCTTAACGCCCGTGCACCATGCAATGATCGCTCCACAGATGATCGATCATCTGCGGAACGTTGGATTTACTTCCGGCTGTGCCTTGCGCGGGCCATGTTGTGAAGGATCCGTACCCCGGTAGCCCGACTGCTCGTGCGTCCATCGAGTCAGTACCCCGGTAGCTTTGGCTATTGTCGCCATGCTCGACGCCGCACACAGCCGAGTACAAATAGAGCGCTGTTAGCTGGGTATGATTTCGTCTCTTGCCATCATCACAATAGTTAATCGAATGAGACAAGCATCCGTCCTGATTCTCGTTAGCTATCATATCTCAAATGGAACCAACTGGAAGCCGTCGCCCTAAGATCGAGCGGGTACACGATTACCTGCTTGAATATGCTTGGCTCGGGAAATCCGGGGACCATGAAGACCTCGTGCGTGGTAAAAAGTGGGATCGGATATATGAGGACGGTGACTATTCTTACACCGACTTAGCGCGACGTCTCCCTTTCAAACTTAGCGTTGTCGAAGCCAGGCGCCAAACTCAAACGAAGTCGGGCTTCTTCAGATTCAAAGGCACTGCGGTTCTAGTGTCGGGCGGTGCTCAGATCTTCACCGTCGCGCTGGACAATAAGTACTCCGTAAGTTACGACTGGCACTTCGCTATCATCTTAGCCATTGACCCGTAGCCTAGATATGGGTATACACATTCAAGAATTCAAACGATGAGCATTTGTTCGCTGTGCTATCCAAGTACCACCAGCGCCAGGGGACAGAGTTCTACCATATCCTGTCAAAATCAGAGGAAGCGGTCGGCGGATTGGCTTTTGTAGTGCCCCCAGAGAAGACTTGTCAAGAACCAGTCGCCGGTAAGACGTTGCGGACATCATGAGAAGTTTGAATGCTAAGAGCTATCCAAGAGGCCCAAGCAGCAGCCGTAGTGCCGAATCCTTCTGTGCACCACAACTCTGTTGGCACCAGCGCTGCCTCCACTCAAGTAGTAGCCAATACTCCAACTACTACTCAGACTCAGAGTCCCAATCATACAAAAGCCTCCACGTATGCACATGGCTCACAGACTGTTTTCTGGCCTCCTTCACCTAATTCTGGCAACAGCGTTGACCACTCGATGTCTTTGGATCCCTCGAGAACTCACGAACCAGCTATATTGCAGCATCCCGGAGCACAGTCCCCGACAGCGCCCGTATCCTCTCACTCCTCGCAATCTGCGGCCCCGGTTCAGGCATGCGTCAACGGTACTACCACGAATGTGCCGATACGGGACCAGATGAAACCCGTTAGCCACCAGCAAGAACAGCAATCATACCAAACCCAGAAGCGGCGCAGAAGGCCTCATGACCCACATCCCGATGTTGCCGATGGAGTATCCCCACCGAAAATAGCGCGTACGGACGGTACCTCCAACACGGCACAACCAGACGGTCATCATTACAACCTCCAAAATGGATCTCAAGCGCATCAAATGAACCATCCGGCAGTCAGTCTAAGCGCTTTGGTGACCGTACCTCCTCTACGTATAGCTGCACCTGCGCCAAACAGCGCACCTACCGCTCCGCATCCGCCAGCACCTCCAAGGACAGTTCCAGGAAGCGGTCCCGCCACACGGAGCTACTCTATCAAGCCTACTGGCGGAGAAAGAGTGCAGACTCATGCTCAAATCACTGTGAGCAGGACTGAACCACCACGAGCGGCCGCATCTACCGCCGTGCTTGTACAGCAGAATCTCCAAGGGTATCCCTTCCTACAGAACAGGGCTGCAGAGCATTCCAGGCAAGTAGAGGTGGCACAGGGAGACAAGCAGCAGCGCATCACAGGCCACTGGCCAAACAACGGAACGGTCAACGGAACACAACACGGGGTCACCGACAGGACGAGCAGTGAGGCCACCAACCGTGATGAGCGTAATTTACCACCACTGCGGCAAGTATTGCCTCAGGCTTTTCCGCAGCCGGACAGCGCGATCGCGAGTCCCCGAACCCCCTTTCAATTGTTCGATGCCGAAAGGGTTCTGCTTGCGCTGCAGCTGGTGGATAACAAAGTTCGCAACCACGGAATGCGCATCACACGTTGCCGTACCGTGCAAGATTTCTTCTCGCAGGCTGCTCAGCTGCTCAGCTCGAAGCTAAAGCGAGAGGTCGTCCTCGATTCATGCCTCTTCTGCACAGATCTGTTCGAGGACATGGAGTACACGGAGGTGTGCGTCCGCAAGGATGATGAAGCCGGCTTCCGACTTGCGTTACATATGATCAAACATTGTTTGAACTACACTGACGGAGAGACCGTGGCCACTGTGGTGGTGGAGCTTGAGCGGCAACGGCGAGCTGCTTCGCTTTCCTAATATATTTCGTGTCGCGTGCTGCTTGCCGGTATCTCTCATCATCCTACTGAGGGTGTGCAGAGCTTCGCCACATAAATGTGAGCATTCTGTGGAAAGGGGAGCGGGCGCGGCAATGCCGCGCTGCCACTCAGCTCGCCGCGTTAAGCGCCAGTTTCGGAGCTTGCGTCCGCAGCAAGACGTTGCCGCGCACAACTCACTTCTAATTATAGACATTATTCGATGCTTCTAACAATTTGAACATTCTCATACTCTTCATATGTCTCATTAGGCACGGTTCATTTTCCCGCCCTTCTCGAGGGCAAGTGTGCGATCGGACAAAACTGTTCCTTCACTGACCCCCTGAAAGCTCCAACCCTTCTCCGAACCTACCCCTTAGAATTTCACCTAGCCAATATATGCAGCTAGACGAACTCGTCTTGTGGCTGTACAAGGGTTACTCCAATCGGATGTAAAACCGATTGCCCTATGCTGGTATCGTGGAACGGTGGCTTTACGCTTCACTTTCCTCCTTACCTCCAGGAGTTCTAGAGCCAGAATGATCGCCCAAGTAAGGCCTCTCTATTCGCTCATAGGACCATCCAACTCTGTCGGCCCTGTCTCCGTTGCGGGTCCTGGCTGTCCTTGATCACGCGGTAGTAAAGAATCTGAAGATATGCCGGTCTATCCACCTGCAACATTCAGGCAACAGCAGCAAGAAGTTGATCATGGTTCGATTTCTAGTGTCTAGAACTCATTTATCGCTGGTTTCCTCCATTTCACAACCAGTATTGGAAAATCTTTGCGAAGATCACCGTGACAACTCATCTGTGAAGCGGCACAGTCAAGATAACTTCGCCTCTTGGCAACTGTGCCGCAATTGTTCTAAAAATGAACTTGCGGTGAACTTGAGACGAATGCAACAGAGAAGGAAAAGATCTTCTCCAGGAAAAATGATTAGAATCCCTCAGAGGAGTATAAATTTTGCTAAACTTGACTTTCTGACTTCGCTTCCAAACACAATCAAACTTCAACTTCAACTTCAACTTGAACTTCAACCAACATCATATCCATCACACTCTATTCATACAATCCAATTTTCCGTTCAATATCCATTAGGATCTCATGCATTAAGATATACCTATATTCTAGGAAAGCTCAAGGGGGCTTTTCCACCATGCTGTCAAGGCAGGGTGACCATCCACATCAATCATCCTGTGCTTACCCAACCGGAGAAGAACTAAGGCCCCGCCCGAGACTCATGAATTATATCCTTCTCCAGGAAGCATGGATAGGGTACTGGGATGAAGCGGCCTTCGTAGGAAACCAGAACGAGTCCCGTGCCAGCACTCCTCGAGCTCGAGCCTTTCCGGGAAGATCCAAGTCGTACGAAGAACTCATAGACACGCAGCTTGACGTCCTTAAACTGGCAGACGTACCGCCATTTTCCAAAGTGAAGAAAAATGGGATGTGGAGGCAAGAGCACAAGCAGACGGTCCCGGATTCTACTAGGCCGACGCTCGAGACTATACCGGCAAGGTCCGACTCCTCGGTAAGCTGGCCGAGCCAACGCACCCAAAAGGTTACTCATTGCTCTAGTAGATCTGGGTGTATAGGTTTAGCACAAAGGTGGGGCAGGTTGACAGAGAAGTCTTCGCTATCTTCGGCCGGACGAAGAAGAGACACCCCATAAAGGGCGAATATTTCGAGAAGTACAAATTCCTCCTCCGGGACGAGAAGAGCTACTCGGAGAAATATTTCCTCTGCGTGGCCAGTCCGAAGTCCACGGTGAGGAAGCCTCGCCGAGATGCGGCGGTACAGACGGTCAAGCAAGGTGAAAACGAGAACCGGAACACACATGATATACTCCGACTGCACGCTAACAACACTTCAGAAGACCCATTCAAAGGCGGAGCGGGTCTTCCCAGCCCCAGCTCCGAAAATATGGAGATCGTAGAGATTTCCGACGACCAGGATACCGGTCCCACCTATGACGAAGAAGAAGAAGAAGATGATCCTCCGATAGCGTTCATACACAAACGTGCTCCCAATGGGCCATCAAGTAATACCAATCACCCTGTTTCTATCCCGCAACGACACGGGGTGGATCGCGGGAGGTCTGAGACCGTGCGGCCTGAGTTCCCCCCTTGGCAGACGCACCAGCAGCAGAGCGACGCCGCCGCCACCCAATTCGTCCATCCGTCAATCGAAGACTCGGATGCCCAAGAACCATTCGGAACCCCCGTTCCGGCTGCGTTATCAAAGAGATCGTTCCCAAACATGCTCCGAGCCGGTCTTGACGACGGGCCCGCAACAGGTTCTGCCACTCACGCAGCGCAACAGCAATCGAACGATGCCGCCATCTCGCAACCCACCACCACCACCACCATCACCAGTGACAGCGGAACCCCGCAAAAGCGTCGGAGAGACAGGGAGAACGTCCACACGAGCGGCGGCAACCAGAGCATGGCTCCGCCGCCGAAGAAGTTGCTGACCAAGTTCACCATATCCAGCGCCGCCAGCACCGGCAATGCAGAGATGAGGCAGACCCGGATGCAGCCACCAGCAACGGAGGGCCCCACCCCGCCACCGCCTCCTCCTCGTACGAGCGAGGCCTCGACAGACGCGGACATGCAAGATTCAGAGCGTAGCGACCCGCCGTCAGGACGGAGCGGGGATGGCGTCAGCGCCGGCAGCGAGCCAGAGGGAGCCACCGCCGCCGCCGCCACCGCCGCTGTGAGTGATGCACCGCAGCAGCAGCAGCAGCAGCCAGAACGCGCCGCGTCCTACGAAACCGCCTTGCCGATCCGCGCGTCCCCTGCCGTGGGCCACGGGCCCCCCGCCGTGCGCTCTTCACCACCACCACCACCAGTAGTCCCGGCGCAGCAGCGCAGGATCCTGCTCGACATGCTGCTGAAGAACGGGAGCGACGTGGCCTACTCGATGGACATGACGCACTGCCACACGGTGCAGGAGCTCTTCGCCGAAGCGTCCGCCGCCATCCGCGACGAGTTGGAAACCGCGGGGGGTGGCGGCAGCATCAGGTCCATGACGTTCCGCCTCGACCGGATCGCCGGGATGGGCCTGAGGCCGCGGGTCGTTTACGCGGGCCAGGCGCCCGGGTTGAGGGTCCTGTGGATGAAGCTGGACGAGTGCTTGAGCGCGGTTCCCGAGCGGCCGGAGCTGCTCGTCGAGGTGAGGGTTGAGCTTGCTCCGCCGCCGGGGTTGTGATGCGTGAGTACGGATGTGAATTCGTCTGCCTCTGACACTCACCTTTCATCTGTTCCTTTCTTCGCTTGTCCCCGCCCTTAATGATACCCCTCACAGACAATTGCACACTGATAGAGTTCACGTGCCCGCCTAAGATAAACCCACTGATGCTCGACGGTGTGGTGTGAAGTACGTATCATGGTGAACAGAACTTGTGAATGTGTGAACCCGAACACATGGAATAGCACACCGAAGATGACGGGTACACACATACAAAGGAAAAGTTCAAAGTCATTGGATATCAAAATCGCCTCATCTCTATCGTCAGGTCTCGACCTCTCCCACACGCCTCTTTATTTTTACACTCAACACCTTTAACCCCCTTCTTTTCTCAAGCCTGAGCTGAATATTCCTCGGGCGTGGTGTGACCCCGCAACCACCGCTCACACAACGACCCTCCTCAACCCCTCCGTCCCGCCCAACACCTTCCGCCCCGTCACCGCATCCCTGCCCCTCCCGCACTCCCACCTCCCTTCACGACTCCCTTCCTCCTCCAACCATGCGCCATCATCGCCCACGCCCGCCATGACCCCGACCTCCTCCCCGTCCCCGTTCGTGAACGCCTTGTTCCCCTCCATGAACGCCGCCTGCCGCTCATGCGTGCCCTCCACCCACCGGTGGATGCACGCGTAGCAGTACACGAAGCCGTACGGGCTGGCGGTCGGGGTCTGGACCGGTGAGACGCAGATGGGGCAGAGGGCGGAGTTGCTAGGGGCGGGGACGGTGAGGATCGGGAGGAGGGTGGACGACGATATGGGCGGGGAGGGCTGGCGGGGTTGGGGCTTCTCGTGCTGTTTCAGGGCCGAGGGTCTGGATGGGTTTGTCGGGGATGTCGAGGTTTGGGATTTGGAGGAGGAGGAGGAGGAGGAGGAGGAGGAGGAGGAGGAGGAGGAAGCCCGTTGATGATGGGCGGTGGGAGCTCGAGGTCTGCGGCAGTCTGGCGCGACAACTGGCGCGCGAAGTCGGACGCGTGCCACCACTCGAGGAACTTGAGGGCGAAAATGGACGTCGGGAGGAGGATGCGGAGCGAGCTCAGAGCGCGCTGCGATACCGTCTGCGCGAGGGTGCGCGGGTGGAGAATGCTGTTGGTTGGGACGGGACGGCCTGGCCGTGCGGGTGTAGTCGGGGCCGGAGGGTTGGTCGCGAGCTCGATGGCGCGGTGGTCGGCGGCGTTGAGGCGGCGGATGCGCGTGCTGACGAGCCACATGAACGGGCTATGGTACTTGGAGCCGTCGAACAGATAGGCCAGGTTCCAAGCCAGGAGGGCAAAGTAGTACGCCGCGTTGATGCTCGGGTACACTTTCCGCAGAAACCACTTGTAGTAGAAAATTATGCGCTGCTTGAGAGTCGCGCCTTCGGGAAGCCCGTCTCGGTCCCGTCCGAATGCTGGCCCGCCTTGTAGCACGTTCTGGTGCGCGGCGTGTATGTCCCAGCCTTCGTCCAGCTTCCGCTTTAGCCATGGCAGGCCGACCATAACGGCCAGGTTGCGCCAAACGTCGGCATCGCGGAGCTTGAGCGTCTCGCGGACCTGGTCGGCGGCGCCCAGCTGTGCGCGATGCACCTCGCCGCCCTTGACGCGTAACACGCGCTCGCGCTTCAAGCCGTAGAAGTTCTCGGTAAAGCCGCCGCCATATGTGCGAAGGAAGTGCCGCTCTACCAGCAGCGATAGCAGCGCGTAAACTTCATCGAAGGAATTAAGGATGGGCAGCAAGTAACGGGGATGGCGGTGAGTGGCAACGGCGAGAAGGTAGCGGAGGGAGGGTGGCAATAAGGCGGAAAGCTGCTGTTCGGAGAGGAGCTCTGTGACGGCGTCAGATGTCAATGCTTCATGTCGGATGCTTCGTCATGGCGGATGCGGATGCGGAGGCGGAGGATAGTGGTGACGGGGAAGCAGTACCGAACAGCGACGGCTTCAGCTCATCGAAGCCATCTTGTTGGCTCGACAGGTACTCCATCGTGCCTGCTGCTCATCGCTGTCTGAGGGCGTACGGTAGCTCATTGACGGGTCGATGAGGCTATGCGGCTGAGCGAAGTTCGGGCGGACTCGAAGCTGGCAGCGTCAAGCCGAGGTGCGCTCGGGCTGGTGTCATGCGCGTCGGAGCTCAAGCTGCTCTGGCCCGGCTGAACCGAGCCGCCCGACCGGCAACTACTTTTCGCTCGCCGCCTTGCAGTCATCAACGGGTCTATGTTTCACTGCGTCTGTTGCTCATTTCCTTGCACATGGCCTCAATCGTAGATCGAAGCTTAATTGAGATTTGCTTTGGTGCTGGTATCACTAACGTAACAAAAGCAAGTACAGCCGTACATGTCCCGCGCAATCCTGTTCATCTGCCATTCGACACTTGCGCCTGATACCATCGTCCATCGGGCATCAGTGCATCGTTGCTCTCTCCTCCCTCACTCTTCCTGCTGTGCCTGCTACTCTGTACAGTTGAGGTGACCTCGAGAGTTGTCTCGATCTTGATCCTGTGGTCCCTGCTGTCTTTGAGCTCAAGCTCCTCTACATCCACAAAGTCTTTGCCTGACCCAAGTCGGTCAGCACCCGCCGCATTCGACCAGGCGCGTGCTGGCACTCTGCCCGAACGGATATTCGATGGATGAGAGGATGCGTCGCGGGACGATTTGATGCCAATGATTGCCATGAAGCGGACGAGGAGTGGGCGAAGGGATGGCAAACATGCGCAGATGATGCACACAGACACTTCGATGGCTGACCAGAGTGACGGCTCGGGGTTTGCAAATCCAGGATCGCCCTTTTTCAGCGCATTGGCAACAGTGCCCAACCGGACGAGCGAAATGATGCAGCCACTTATCGGACTGTTAGCACAGGTACACCATACCTCGAGGGATGGGGTCAGCCTTACGCTCCACCGATTGCAAATGCAAATACCAATCCAAGTCTCTGACCGCTTGAGACATGCAGCTGGTTCAAGGCAGGAATCGGCAACCCGATGATAATGAAGTCCGTAAGGATGTTGAGAGATGCATTCGCGTAGTATGAAGCTTTGGCGTTGATACATTTGCCGTGGAGGCTCCTATCCCAGAAAGATTCCACCGGCATGCATTGCAGGATCGAGACGACGACTGCTTGTGTTGTCCAGAGCACAATGAACACGAACGTGATTCTGACCGTGAGCACAGTGCGTTTACCAACGAAGACTCGATGGTACTGCAACAGGATTGACATCTTGGAGAGTCCGAGGGCGAGAAGGTATACCCAAATACTGGCCCAGAACCTGGAGAACGTCAGCTGCATATGAGTCTGGAGAAGACAGGGGAAGGTGGAAGCTTAGCCAAATCATGCTGTAACACTGAAATGCATCAGGTACAGTAGAAATGGCTGAAGAGATATAAACTTTCGTAGGGACGGTCAAAATACTTACCAGCGAGTCTGAGCGATAAGGTCGTCTATCGGTACCTTTGAAGAGCGATGTCCCATACCATGAACAGCTTCTACAGAGCCTTGTAAGTTACGGTGACAAGTACTTAGGTATGCCCATACTCACGAAAATAGATGGAGAGCGCCAGAGGAAGCGTGACGACCCAAGATGCCACGACGAAAAAGTCATCCCAACCGAGGCTGTGGGTAACTCGGTATCGCACGCCAAGCTTGAGTATCAAGAACAATAATGAAAGAAATGTCAACGCCCAAGTTGCGCGGACGGAACGAGCGGCGTCTTCTGCCCACTCCATGTTGGATGAAGAAAGTCGTGAATATGCTGGTAGGGAAAGGTTCAGGACCTCGAAGTCCAAGAAGAAAGAGAGAAACGGCTGATAGATGGGGTAGTCCTATGGGCCAAAATGGTGACGGGCATGTCAAGCCATTGTGGGCCATGTTCCCTGCTAAATATTCCGAGTGGAGCATTCTGCTGTGCCAGACTCGCACGATCCATCAGCGGTTCGCTTGCACCAGGCTGAGAATCGAGCATGTATGCGCCACAGTTCCGAGACACGGGACGGAATGGGAGGACAGAGGTCCAGAGGCACTAGGAGGGTCGCTGCTAGATAGTGGTTCCCGGCCGCCTGGAGTCAGGACACCTCCCTGGTGCTTGCTCCGGCCAGCACAGCCAACAGGGGCTTTCCCCAGATTGTCGGACAGCGCGGGCCGGGCGCCGGTAATGCGAGAGATGCGCCTCAGCTGTCTTGTTGGTGCACGGGTGCAAGCTAATCCAAACATCGTGGCGTTATCCACCAAGGATAATCGAGGCGCGATGGAAGACGCGCAGAACGAAGCCTGGAGTAGGTTCCCAGTGCCACTTCCTTCGCTGCCCATAAGGCGCAGCCGCTGAAGAATACCTGCACGGCTGAAAAACATTCGCGCTCGTGACGGAAGTTGCCTGGAACAAATCAGGATCCCAGCCAACGAGCACGCCACGGAAATCGCGATTTTATTCACATTCAGGCACGGGATGCCTCGTAGGAACAGAGGCTTCACCTGAATGGTCGAGCCTTAGAAGGCGACATGCATGCATGCGCCGGCGATTGCATCAATAGGCGGGATGTCCTTGGATGCTAAGAACAGGCACGGGTGAATTAGAGGGAGGAGAAGGCGAGAGCTGTGCCGCCAACAGAGGCACTAGAAGCTCATCATACCAATCGTAGAACAGCGCCACCGGTCCCTGGCGGCCTCGGCCTACTCGGCTGGCCCGGAACCCTAGGAGATTTAAAGCGTCTGCTCTATCTCGGAACATAGCGGCGCCAGTTCCTGGCTCCTCTAAGGCGCACAGCCTCCTCAGCAATCGTGGGTGATTTGCCTGACAATCGACCAATCACTGTCAGCCCGGACGCCTGGAACACTTCATTTGCGTCAGCTGCATGCTTCTCCTATCAGCAATGGAAATTGACCGTTACAATGGTAAAAATCGATTTGAAGCTAGTTGCTCACATGTGCAGTGAGGTCCGGAAAACTCCTTTTTGTGCATTCGAAAACGCCAGAAATCTAAGCTCCCAAGCCCGCTCCATCCGCTTTAAAGCATATAGCGTCATTACACTTCCTCGCCATCGTCCATATTGAGGTCCTCCATCTCCTCTAGCAGCTGCTCCATCGGAATTTGCAGACCCTCGTCCTCCTCCTCCTCGTCCTCTTCCATCTCTTCGGGATCCGATGGTTTCGGCGCATGCTGGCTCTTGTATAGCGCAATACCTGCACGGTATTCCTCATCTTCTTCGACATCGCGAAGGAACATTTCAAAGTCGCGCTCGAGGCGCTCTTGGTCTTGCTTGCGGGGAAGCATCTCACTCTCCTCTTTGGCCATGCGCCTGACCTTCCAGTTGCGCTTGTTCCTCTTCTTGCGCGCGTAGTGCTTCTTGACCAGCATGACATCGGGAATTGTTGATGAGTACTGCTTGCTGTTCTCCAGCTCATCCAGTAGCTCATTGTTGAAATTAGTACCAAGAAGGTGATATCCCATTACTGAGTCACCAACGTTCAGCACGCCGCCCAGGTGCGTTCTTGTGTAGAATGTCTGATCGTTGGAACCCATGTCTGATGCGCGGGCCACCGTTGCCTCTGCCAGGACGTAACGACCTTTGGTGGGACCAAGGGGTTCGATGTCCAACACAATGAATTCGACAAGCTCGGTGACATCTGCAAGCGGCGTAAAAGGTGACCGCCAGAAAACCTCGGGGCTGATGTCCGCGGTCTGAAGCGTCTGAGTATCCAGGACTTGAACGGCGGTTCCAATGCGATTGCATAGGGTCATGGGTGCGACATTGCCCAGTTGCTTTGCCATCTTGATAGGTAGCACAACGAGGTCGTCCTTGCAGATAGGGACAATTTCGACTGAGTAGGTAAACTTGTACGACTTGACAGATGTGTGGATATCCATAGAGATAAGTTCCTGGGATTTTTTGGTGAAGACTGGTACGACAGACTTCAGGAAATCGACGAATTTCTCTGCCTGGTTGCGATGGGCGAAGAAAAAGTCAATTCCTTCATGGGTTTCCTTGATGTTGATTGTATCTTTGTGCGCCGAATGCTTTAGAATGAGTTGTTCGAGGTAGAGGAAGGTACGCTTGTGAGTAACCTTCTGTCGCACTTGCACGGAAGCTCTCCATGTGTTGTGGGTATAGCTCTTAGCACAGTCCGGGCACTGCTGGTTTGCGAGAACATATTCAACCTCAAAAGACTGCTGCAGAATTGTGTTCTGGAAAGCCTCCTGCTGTATTGTGATCTTGACTTTGATTCTTCGAGAGTGAGGCTCGGTCCAGATGAAGCTGGCATCGATGATGCGCACCTTGTTGAGGCCGCGTAGTTTCCGGAGACAAAGAGCGAGGAGTTCGCGAGACTCGGGCTGGGCGACTATCCACTGACTGGGCGGCGACATCCATCTGATTGCAGGTTAGCTGGGTTGGTGCAAGAAGCGGGCGCAGACAACGTACCTGTCGCAATCCCTGCAGGAGTGAAGCACAGCCTCTCTCTGGATTCCCTCGCTGATGTCGACAGTGAGCTTGATGCAGTCGTAGCAGAGCGCGCCGGCAGCTGTGGTGCCGTCGATTGGGGCGCCGCAGTTGCAGCAAAGGATGGTTGCCGCATTCTGCGCCGCGGGTTGGAAGGCGACAGCGCCGTTATCGAGGTCCATGGACATTATTTGCGCAGGTGTGGGGTATCTCAGAAGCAGAAATGAGAGTGTAAGGTGAAGGTGAAGAGAAAGTGAATAATATACGAGCGCGAGGGGAGCGCAAGATTTGCCCCACGAGCTTCTTGGAAATAGTTCAGGAATTGTCAGCAGGCGGAGTCAAGCTGCGAGTGAAAAGATGCCTGGATGCTTATCGATAGCGGCGGAGGCAAAAAACACCGTTCCTGCCTTAGGCACATTAAGCCAGCTAGTGCATTGCCGCGGCGAGAGCATTCCTGGCGCCGGAACACCTCTTTCCCTGTGCTCTTCTTTTCTCCGCACCCCAACTCCTTCCCAACAGCGCCATGGCTACTTCCAAGGCCATTGCGTCGGGAATTCGATGCAATGCCTGCCGCACCAATTTTTTGAGGTCATTTGCATCGCTCGCAGGCGTCGAGATCCCCGCAAGCGCAAACGGCTTGTCACGCACTCGCCCAACCATCAGGCCTTTCGCCACCGCGTCTTTGCGTCTTTCTGATAGCTCTTCGAACAGGGAGCAATATCAGACCGAAGATGGGCTATCCACCGGAGCGACACCCCCACCCTCAAACTCACAGGATGCGCCCGTCCCCTGGTACCTCCAAGTCGATTCGCCTCATCGGCCCCTCGACGCCGCAGCCCACCTGCTAGCCGACAGGCAGCGCGTGCCCGATCTTCCTGAGCATCCGCCGCCGATTCTCGAAAATTTCCTTCAATACGTTTCAGTAGATCTCGGCATTGACGATCTTTCGCTTCTCGATCTTAGAGGACTTGACCCTCCACCAGCCCTCGGCGCGAACCTCCTCATGCTATTCGGAACAGCGCGTAGCGAGAAACATCTCCATGTATCCGCCGACAGGTTATGCAGGTGGTTACGGACTGAATACAAATTGAGTCCACATGCTGATGGGCTTCTGGGCCGGAATGAATTGAAGTTGAAGCTGAGGCGCAAAGCGCGAAAGGCGAGGATGCTTTCCAATGCTGGTGTGTCAGAAAGCAGTCTCGCTGCGGATGACGGCATTCGGACTGGCTGGATATGTGTCAATGTTGGTTCAGTAAAGGCGGCTGAGTCGGCCCCGAAAACTGCCCCAAAGACAGAAGGCTTTGTCGGCTTTGGTGGGCAATCGAACGGCGTGAGCATCGTTCTTCAAATCTTCACGGAGGAGAAGAGAGCAGAACTGGACCTCGAAACTCTGTGGAATGGAGTGCTGAAGACTGATAGGCGAAGAAAAGAAGCGCAGGCTCCTGAGGGTGCCCTCGAGCAGGCCAAGGACACAGTGTATAACCCTAACGGAGCAGTCCTTGTAGATACCAGCGTGGCCAAGCAATCACCGGGATTCCCCCAAGGCGGTCCACAGGCACCACTGCAGGCCCGAGCCTACCATACATCAGGAGCAAGGCAATATGGTACGAATTTGGCATTTGCAAGAGTTGGAAAACGAACCGCAACTAACTGCTGGCTAAGGGCATGGAGATCGCCTATGAGTACTCTCCCAAGCCGCGAAACGTCTACGATCGACCACATCGCCCCCTACCAATTGCGAGAGCAAGCCAACTCTGATCAACATGCTGAGGCCATCGCTCTTGCCAACAAACTTGAGCAACTGCATCAAATGTCTGCAGAGGAAAAGCTGGAAGCTTTAGGCAAGGGGCCCGGACGCACTCGCGAAGACCTTTCGCCATTTTTGGAGGAGTTTTACCGTTACATCCCTGAATTCCCGGATGTCCTTCATTATGAAGCCATTTTGCACCTCTACCTCTCCGCTCTATCTGTAAATCATCCCGGATATCCGATTTCGCTTGTGCATCATCTTCTCGAAGAAATGCAATTGGCTGGTGTGCGCGTCCCAGAGCATATGTTTCTTGCTGGTATCCACGCCATGTTATCCCGCGAACATCCCGGAGAACTCAACAGGGCAACGTCTCTACGTCGCTACCAAATCGTTTTCGCCCTTCTCTACTCCATGAAAGGCCATTCGTATCCTGTTCTTACGGACAAGATCATCCTTATGCTCCATGACTCGGTCTCGACGCTTACAAGCGACTTGAATGCGCGACACAAGGATCCTGTCAAAGCTCAGAAGCGGGCGGACTACAACCGCCGTGTGCGTCATGAGATTCTCCATCAGATAGACATGCTGGGTTTGCCTCTGAAACCGGAGACTTTCGCCCACCTGCTTCGAAGTCATGCCATTCTGGGGGACATGAAAGGGATGTGGCATATTTGGAGCTCTACGGCCTTGGCCATGCACCCTCGCTCTGCACAGATGTACGCAATTGCTCTCAATGGAGTTGCCTTCACTGGCCATCAGGCGAACTGTATCACAGCGTTGCGTGATTGCCTTGCTACCATGCCGCAAGAGATTCCGCCGGTCGAGTTGAAGGATGATGTCCGCGAAGCAGTAATGAGATGTCTTTTGGTGGTTGAGCCGGACGTTGACAAGGCATGGGGAAATGGTGCTAGAGAAGGAGAGTGGGTGAAGCTCTGGGATACCTGCATGCGCTCCCTGCGCGCGGAAGAAGTGGGCAAAGAAGAGAGTTCGCAGAGCATGTTGGAACAGTTTCGGGCAAGCGTGCTTGGTAGACAGAGCGTCAACTAGATACGTAGAGACGCAGATGTAGACATTGCATATTGCGTACAGCAGACCTTGATCGCACTCATCTTGTGTCCGAAAGTTGGATCTACCCGAATAGTAAGTTAACCTGTTTGCTGATCTGTTGCTGTGCGCGATACTCTTATCGATAAGGGAATTGTGCGGCCAATTTTCTATGCCGCGACTCTCCTCCGAACCACCGCAATCAACCAGAACATTCCCCGATCAACATGTCCACCCGGAAGAGAAACGAGTGGCTCGAAGCCAATGATGCAAGTGACGACGATGAGGAAGCCGGCTACAGCTCAGAGGAGGAGAGCAAGGGCCGCGCCACGCTCGCCGGTCGCGCAAACAAGCGGCGCAAAGTCGACGAGTCCGACCAGGAGTCCGTAGAAGATGACGACGACGACGACGACGACGTATTCGACCCTTCACTGCTACGCAAGGCGGACACAAAAAAACTACCGACGAGCTCCGAAATCAAGCCCAAGCAAGAAGGCGCAGAAGACGAGCAACCCGCTCCTGGAGAGGATGACCAAGGCGGCGGCGACGACGACGACGACGGCAACGATGACCCGCTCAAGCCCGCGCCCGCGCCCAAGAAACCGCTGAGCAAGAAGAAGCTCGAGAAGGCGCAAAAGGCGGTGAAGAAAACGGGCGTCGTCTACCTGTCGCGCATCCCGCCCTTCATGAAGCCCGCGACCGTCAAGTCGCTCCTCAGCCAGCACGGCAAGATCGGCCGCGTCTTCCTAACGCCCGAGGACCCGGCCGTGTACAAGCGGCGCAAGGCTTCCGGCGGCAACAAGAAGAAGAATTACGTGGATGGTTGGGTGGAGTTTCTGGATAAGAAGGAGGCGAAGGCGTGCGTGGAGCTGCTGAATGCGAGGATTATTGGCGGGAAGAAGGGCGGGTACTATTATGATGATGTGTGGAATATGCGGTACTTGACGGGCTTCAAGTGGCACCATTTGACGGAACAAATTGCGAACGAGAATGCAGAGCGCGCGAGCAGGATGAGAGCAGAGATTGCGAGGAGTACGAGGGAGAATAAGGAATTCATTCAGAACGTGGAGAGGGCGAAGATGCTGGAGGGTATGGCGGCGAAGAAGAAAAGCAAGAGTGGCGGAAAGGAGGATGCTACTGCCGTCGCCGAAAAAGAGATCAGGAGGCAGTTCAAGCAGGCAGAGGTCAAGTCGAAGAAGGCAAAGGATGTGCCGGAGCAACCAGAGGAGGTCAAGAGGGTGTTATCGAAGATTTTCTAAAAGTTTGCCAATACCATGGGTCCAAACAGCGTAGGCGCATCGAGACATTCTGCATTCGCACAAGGGAACTGTATGATATACAATTGGCTTAAGACCACGAGAGATCAATATTAGCAGAAATGCTGAGTCGCACAATCCATGAATAATTCTTCAAAGCTGTGCCCAAAATCCTGCCACACTCTCAACGCCTTCTTCCCATACCACATCGTTCTGCAGATGATGCGCCGCATCTAATTCAGCACAACTGATCCCTTGTCTAGTTCTCCCGTCTCCCTTCTTTAGAGCCTTCACGTCATCTACAGTCCCATCCATCTTCTTCTCTCTCACCAAGGCCACGTATGCATATCGATACTCTTCCACCATCTCCTCCATCAACCTCATCTCCATCAATCTATCCTTCTTCCCCGCCACCACCAAATCTGCTGCGCGTTGCTCTTCCATCGAATGAGATTCAGCAAAACCTTCATCGGATCGACAAGCCGGCGCATCATCTGATTCGGCCAGACGAAGCTCTCATATCCAGTCATGCAAGTCCGGCGAAACCACGGTCCGGAACTACGGGGTTAAAAAAATGCGCCTTTGATGGGAGAGTCGACAGCGGAGAAAGCGGGTGGTACAAGTGGAAAAGGACGCGGATGGGGAGGAGCTGGTCGTGCTAGAACCAGTTCCAGTGGACGCCAATCCTGCGGCAGGTCAGGATTCGTCTATCCCATACCGGTCCCCCGTACTCCAGCACCTTCGAGTCTTTCCTTTGATTCTCACATCTCTGATCACAACGCGAAATCCCACCCCTAAACTACCAGGACAGAAAGGAGAAAGGGGGAGCTACTCGCTGCCCAAAACACGGCGTCCCGGCCAACAACGCCAGCCCCCTCACCCGCACCTCCACCCCACCCCTCTCGACGACCCATTGCGCCAACCCCCCACCGCTCGAATGCCCCACCAGGGCCAAATCCACCTCCCCGTGCTCTCCCTTTAACCATCCCCCGGCGGCGCGCACATCCTCCGCCATATCTCCCCGCCCCGTCCCGAACACCATGCGCGCGTACCCTACGGCCTAGCTGCCGCCGTGGCCCCGCAGGTACAGCGCATGGCAGGAGATACCGTGGTGGGTGGAGAGGTGCGTCAGGTAGGGGAGGCAGATGGCGGCGGAGCCGAAGCTGCCGTGGAGGAAAAGGATGTGCGGACGATGGCTAGGTGCGGGTGATGCCTGAGGGGAGAGGGAGGAGCGCTGGTGGCGTGGAGGAGGGGGTACGCCAGGAGAGGCGCCAGAAGGTTGGCCAGAGCATGTTGTGGCGGTGTCGGCAGCGGTGATGGTGGAGGAAGAAGGAAATTAGCCACTTTGCTATTTTAGTGTGCGAAGGAATGGAGAGAAGAAGTATTTTGAAACGCATTGAATTGAGAAGAGTTGACTGAGTATTGACGTGGAGTAGGCTAGAGGGTTCGAAATGGCAGGATTAAAGGCGCGGTTTTAGCCTTATATTTTTCCCCCGCTCGCTCTTCCTTCTCCTTGGATTGGCGTGCATACAGAAGCGGACGGCATACCATCTCGGCCGCAGCTTGGCATGCTTCAGTTCAGCTAGACGTGTAGTACTCGATGCTACCTCTGAGTCATGCCTCCGCTCTCTTTCTCAGCTCTTGTTTGGATCTGATCGTCCACTGGATGCTTGGCAGCATGTTTTCTGGAGGAGGTTAAATGTGCAAAAGGTCCAGGCATGGCTATGAGCAAGCCTCTCCCGTAGATAGATCATCCTTCGCCGCAAACATCGATAGTCCCAGGGACTGAGGCGTATCTTGCAAAGGCGGAGGAGAGCGCGAAAGTCCGGGGTAGCGCGCTTTTTTCACAATAATCGTGGCGTTGCTCTTAATTATGCAGGAAGCTGGCGCGAAAACTGTAGAATCAACTCGGCCGGCACGCAGCTCTTTCGAGCAATTGTGGATCCCGTGGGACTGGGCGACGGCATGCAGGTGGCAGTGCGCATTTGAGAACTGCAATCCTCAAGCCGTAGTCGCTCAGCTTCAAACTTTCCGTCGAAATCATTAACCCGCCAGCGCCTTCTGCACCAACTCCTTCGGCCTCTCCCCCATCGGTATCTCCAACGCCAGCCTCCTCCCCTCGTCGCTCATCTTCCCCCACGTCTTCCGCAAGATGGCCACGATCTTCTCCTCATCGTGGGCCCTCTCAAACTCCTCGAACTGATCGTCCAGGAACACCAAGCACGCGACGTCCTCCAGCACCTGCGTCTCGGCATCGCTCTTCAGATCCTCCTTCCGCACCAGGCTCGCCACGCGCTCCGCCATATCCTCGCCGAACCCGCCGTCCAGGCAGATCGCCTTCGCGATCTCGGCCTGCCGCTTCTTCAGCGCGTTGCGCCAGGCGTGGTAGCCCGGCCTCGTCATCGGGTAGCTGTCGCGCGGGATCTCCCAGCGCCGCAGGTGCTGCGCGCGGATGGCGAGGCGGAGCGCCTCGGACGCGGCGGGCGAGCGCTTGCTCAGGTAGGCCGTCATCTTGTTCGCGTAGTGCAGCTCGTACGGGACTTCGGTGCCGTCGACGGCGACCTTTTTCGGGTCGTCGGCGTGCGCGGCGTCGATGGCGGCGAGGGCGCGGTCGTAGGGCGTTGCCATTTTGTGTGTGTGTGTGTGTGTGTGTGTGTGTGTGTGTATAGTTCAGGGTGGGGACCCGGAAAAGGCACGAATCGAATCAATTGGGAGCAGTAACAAAAGAGCTTTCATTGAGCTGCACGGGGCGGAAAACTTTTGGAGGGGCCAATTGAGGAGGGGCAGGCGGTAGTCGCGTTATCTCAGTCCAGGCGGTTGGTTCTACCATTTTTTTTTTTTTCTTTCGATGCGCCGAAGCATGATTATCTTCGGCGCGTCTGATAGGTAGGACTGCGGGGCTTCGAGCCGCACATACAAGCCTTTTTACAGCGGGGGACTGCCGAGTGCCGAACAGGTTACCGGAGATGCCGCTCTGCGATCCTGTGGTGCTTCAGGATCGAAGAGGCAGTCTGTGCGTGGCATTGAAGGCTCACCGGGGCGATCATAATATCTTATCGATATGCGCGCTTTACAGCTATTCGAGCCCGAACCCCATAAAAACGCGGCGCTTAGTGCTGACCAAGCGGCTGATCTAGAAATTATAAGTGAGCTCATGAAATTGTCCGCGTGTCAAGTCGGCGGAAATGCTTCAAGACCAGGAATCGTCAACTGCACCCGACGCTTGGTTCTGCATGACTCGGCGGTTCAATGGTCAGAGCACTGCAATTCCAAATTGTAGGACTGTAGTGCCAAGAGAGTAAAGATTTTTCCACAGCCAAGGTCATCAGAAAGTCAAAAGCCGAGATGTGGATTCGATCGTGCCATCGGGACGGAGTCCATATCTCCTGTAGTACGAGAATAACTAAATATTGGCAATGACCGTGTAAGCCCTATCTGAGTGGTGATGTCGTGACCTCATTTGTCCCATTAGCTAGCCGAGCATCATGTCATGCGATCCATCCAAAGTCCCCGCTAACCCGTTTCCAAGAATAGTTGATGTTCAATTAGGAGTGAACAGAAAAAGAAAATCAGACGTCCAGCATGCTGCGAACCCTTTGCGGAGGATAATTCTCCGCGAGAGTTTCTCCGGTCATACCGGTCCTCTCTGTGGCCCCTGTCGCCGTGCTCGCATTGTCGTCGCTATCCGCTCTCCGAGCACCTCCTCTCTCACTATCCGAGGCATTGCCAGGGTCTCGGAACGGATTCTCGGGTGCGTTATCCGCCCTCTGCCTACTCCTATTGCGGACCTGGCCTCCAGAGCCTGGTACGTCGTAGTATGAGGGCGGATTACCGCTCATGTCCGTGAGTTCAACACTGGCGCTTGGTGGTGATTGATTGCGTGGCTGTCTGTTGGAGCCAGGGCCTTCAGAGGCCAGAGCACGCAGGCGTTGCTCCGGTGTGAGATGCAAGTCACCGTGTGCCTTGCTCCACCACGATGGTTTCTTCGTAATCCCAAGTTCCGCATCTGCAGCCTGTCCTCGTTGTCTCCTTTGTTCGATTATTGACTTATCCTCATTCTCATCAATGTACCCAAAAACGTTGAAGAGGATGAGCAAAAGGACCGTTGTCCCATATCCAAGTCCATAGGGCCAACCAGGCTGAACGTCGTACTTGAGTAAGCTGATATCCCATATCCATGCAGACGCTAAGGCATACGCCAATCGAACTGCAAGGATGATTAAAGCTAGGAACAGCTTGGTGGGACAGTGGGTGCAGAAGCTGTTCATCCTGACCATGAGGCCACCTCTACTAGGTCTCGGCCGATAGTGGTGCAGCGAATGGTGAAGAGACACGATTATCACAATCCAGGCAATGGCCGAGAAGATAGCTCCTGCCTTGAAGCGTCCATCAGTAGCTGTTGGTTCCGCGTAATGGGATTGCTGCCAAGGCGAACGCTGGAATTGTATTCTCGTCCACGATCGTGGAATTTCCATGAAGAAACTCTGCTTCCATCAGTGACTGCAGGTAAAAAAGCTTCATTTGTTAAGGAATTGCTTACGAGCCAAGCAAAAAGATAAAACACCAGCGGAAGGTAGAATTCGACTTTACCACGGCGATCGTCCTGCGGCAAAGAGAACGGATCTCTGTCATATATTTGCCTCTCTTGCCACGAACCCCTGACGGCTTTAGTAGTGGTTCACAATGAGAGGCGCTCCTACTAACCAGTGCCTGACCGCTTCCCAGACCATTGCCAAAGTTCCGGGGAGCATCAAGATGAAGAAAAAGCTTTGGAGAATGATTGGGAGACTTTGTAGGTAATCGCGGTCGACATCAACACTGGCGATTGTGCTGATCATGCCGCAGGCCGCAACGAAACACATCCAATACCACTGCCATCTTCTACCTACAACCCTAAACCTCTTGTCCTCCCGCAGATACAGCCTTCCGTGCTTCCGGAGGTTGATGAGCGTGAACATGATACTTGCTCCGAAGAGGACGGCGTATCCGATGCCAACGGCGCCTCGAGTGCGGATGCCATAATAGGGAAAATAGCAGGACGTGCCGTTGATCCAGCTTCCATTAGACATCATGACGGGCTGATACTTGTCGAAGATGAGGTAGCACCTTGAAGAATTGGAGATGGTGCCATTGTCATAAATGGTATAGTTGAAATACTCTAGAGCACTGAGATTGAAGTGGACGCCGTTAATCACGGTATCGGTCGCATTGTCGCCGCCGGGGAACTGTAAGAGTTCGCGGAGGTTGAGCAGCGGCATGATGACGGGCGAAGGCGCGCGGTGGCTCAGCTGAAGCAGGGCGCTCCACTGCGATGATGTAGCGGGACCAAAGCAGCGTGCTCCACTGCAGTGACTGAAGCGGGTACGGAGGGAGTGCTGATGCGCTGGTGAGTGTGGAGAAGACGAAGGCGCGACGCGGCCGGCGAGTCGTGCCCCGAGCTAGGCCGGAAGCTATCCGCACCTTCCCGGCTACCCCGTCGCTGTGGCGGGGAAAGCTTTGGCGCGCAACAAGGCGGAGCTGACGCTGACCTTCAAGTGCGCTCCAAAAAAAACTAAAAGAAAAAAAGCCAGGTAGGCAGTTGCAAGCGACGTTTCACCAGCGACGCGGCCCCGTGCGGACTGCGCGGAGCTAGGCGATGCTGCAACGAGGGCGCAAACGGCGCAGCACAGCAGTGATTGCAGTCGGGTGAGCCAAGAGACAACCCCAGGGCGATGACGCAGATCAGCGGCCGGGCACTGGGCAGATCGTGGCGCGGACGGGCGCGCAGTAACCCCTGCTCAACACCAGACAGTCGTTCGGCATAACAACGTATGCACTCTGCAAATTTTGACGGAGCCCCAATTGGTGCGGCTCGTCCCGAAATTCCTGTAGGGCTCCAAACGACAACGATAAGCGAATGAAGCTCCCAAAAAAGGGCAGTTCGATGACACGGCCAAGGTGGCTCTGGTGCACAGCCCTACCCACAACCCGCAGGCCGGGCGAGCTGCGCGATGCTCTGCCCGCCGTAAGATGGGTCCAGCAGATGGGACGGCAGACGCCGGCAGCGAAAGTCGATGCAAGCGGTAGATCTGCTTGATAGCCATGTTCGTCAGGTCGGCAGAACGTTGATCATCGAATGAGCGGCCAGTTAGCACTGCGGTCTGAGAGCGCGCATCTTTACCGCGAGCCGGTCAGACTCGACGTCTTGCGCCGTGCGAAATGGCAGAGGCCGGACGACCACCAGGCACCTCAGCCTCAGGCTCAGGGGCTGCAGCAAATTTTTGCATCTTAAGTTCGTGGGGGCAGAGTTGCCAAGGAGTATACGAGCGCTTGGAAAATGCCTCCTACATGGAGGCAGATAGGTGGTGCTAAAGAAAGTAGCGTTGCATCTTTCGCAGATTGGCAGTACCGCAGCAGCGGGATGCTTACACAGCGGCAATCTAGGCGCTGGCTGAAGATTTCCCCCTCGAGCACTGATAGATGAATACGAGCTGGCAGGCACTCGCGCTGCACAGCAGCAGCGTACCCATGATCTCCCGGCCCTGCAGATCTTGACCGGGACAGTGGACACGCCGGCTATTTGGGAGACGTTTGACATGCAAGCGCTTGGCACCGCCGCCGTCTCTGGCATCAGTCGGGCCTTCGGGAGCGGCGGATGGTGCCTGATATTTTTGGCGCCGCCTGCGACCGGCCGTCACGGGCTGGTCGCGGGCAGCGTTCGGCGCGTGCCAGCCCAGCTGCTAAGACCGAACCCAGGCGCAGACCCTGACATGAATGTTCCGGCTCCCGCTCTGCGCCGAGCCCGTGCGCGCCGTGGGTGGGGAGGAGTTCGCAAGCTTGTCGCCCAGGTCCTGTCGCGATGCCGCCGACTCAGCCCTGCCAGCCCTCAACTTCACATGCATAAATCCCTACACGCGTGGTGCAGTCTGCGCTCGCCCTCGACAGCTGCTCCAGGCTCCAGCAATTCATACATACCGCGGCGCTGCCTCTCCACCTCCCCGTTGCCCGACGCCTGACTGCTGCGTGCCCTCCAAGCTCCCGCTCCGCTACGTCGAACGCGCCCTCGCCCTCGCCCTCGCCCTCGCGCACGCGCACGCTGCCTCGCTGCCTCGCCGCCTCGCCGCCACCCGCCGCTGCATAGGGGTTCGCAGGCCCCAGCCCGTCTGCAGGAACAGCCGCGGGCCTCAAGTCTTTAATAGACGACCGATCGCCCGCTGGCTGCCGACTCAGCGCACCTGACGTAGTAACTCTCTGCTACGGACGTAAGACGGGCCCCTGCCGCCCAGCGGAACTGCATCAATGGCTTCCCCAGATTTGTACAACCCACACGCCCAGCGCGAATCTCCAACCCATCAGGAAAGGCCCTCGCAGTCCAATGCCGGCTCCAGCAAGTCTCATGTTGCCCCTCAGCACCATGCTGTGCCGCCTAAAATCCGACGCCGCAATCGCTTGATCACCTCGTGCCTCGAATGCAGGTGAGTGCATCCCACCGGACTTCTGCATACACACCTGCCTCTACGAGTCCCCGCCGCTGAGACAGATCTCTAGACGCCGCAAGCTCAAATGTGACAAGCTTCATCCATGCACCAATTGCACCCGCTTTTCGCGGGACTGCGTCTTCCTGGCTCCGGCCTTGGACGCCGCCTCGCAGCAGAAGCTTGCCGAGATCAAGGAAAAGATGGGATCTCTTGAGCGCACACTAGAGGAGGACATAGCGAGGAAGAAAGAAGGTCGCGCTCGTGCCGAATCACGACCCGGATCGAAGTTGCCTGGCTTGGAAGATGTCTCTGCCGATGAGGATGCAAGCGAGCTGGAAGATGAGCGGGGGCTCGAGCCCACTCCACTTGCCATTGAAGATGCTCCGTACGACGATAACGTGTGTGATGACAACCTGGTCGACCTTGGCGTGCAGTTCGGACGAATGAGGATCACGGAGCGCATTGGAGGATTCGTACGGCCGAAGCTTGCCCAGGAGGTCAGTTCCACTTCAGCGCTCCGCTTATTGTCGAACGGGTGAATACTGACCGCTGCTGTGCAGCTTACTGAGGCATTAAAAGAAGTCCCAGAACTGTTTCCTGATCCAAACGAGCCGCATCCAACAAGTCGCCAGATTCACCCAAGCACCTACCTCATGCCTGGTCCCGACTATCTTGCACCATCTGCCAACTTCTTCTTCGCGCCTTCCAGCCGGAGGAACAGCTTGCTGCAGTCACTCCCTGCGAAATCCATGGCTGATACGCTTCTCAAGCAGTATTGGCTTGCCGTTCACCCTGTGGCTCCTACCGTTCACCGGCCCTCTTTCGAACGCCAATATGCATCCTTTTGGAAGGACATTTCCAATGGCCTGGAACCGCGAGCGTCTTTGCAAGCTCTTGTACTCGCTGCTATGCTTTCCGCATCTGTCAGTCTTTCTGAGGATACGGTCACGACTGAATATGGCACCACCAAATCCGAACTTGTCGAGAACTTTAAGGAGGGTACAGAGGCAGCATTGTCAAGAGCAAATGTTGTTAGAACAACGAAACTCGAGACTTTACAAGCGTTTGTCATGTATTTGGTTTGTCAGCTCTATCCTACAAGGCCTATATCTCTCTAATCTTCCTAGATTCCTCTTTGCCGTACCGAAGTGTCACGCGCCCACTCAGCACTGACAGCCATGGCTATTCGACTTGCCGAATGTATGGGTTTGCACCGTGATGGTGCACGTTTCGGCATCCCTGCTGTGGAAACGCATGTTCGCCGGTTGGTTTGGTATCAACTTTGTTTCCTCGATATCCGTGTTTGCGAAGCAAGTGGGCCTCGTCCGCAAATCCGGGAAGACGATTTCGATACCAAATTTCCTCTTAACGTGGATGACGCTGACTTCGAATCCAACGATCCGCCCACGAAAGATGCGGATCACTTTACCGACATGACTATCATACGAATGCGATTTGAGTGCACCGAGATGGCCCGTCTGGTATGGTTCGAGCGGCCGCGGATCGAAAAGAAGCAAACAACCCTCACTGCAGTCCTTGGGAAAATCCAGAATTTCCGCAGCGCCATGGAGAAACGATATGGTCCAATGCTTGACGTCAAGAATCCTTTGCATCACATGTGGCAGCTGGTGTATAATATTCTGAGCCTGCGGCTCATTTTGATGGTTTTGCATCGGTATTCAAGCAACATGCACCGGGTTATGCCAGACCGTCTCAGAACACAGATGTTGAACTCAGCAACATTGCTAATCGAGAACGCAATCGCGCTGGACACTCACCCAAATCTCAAGCCCTGGGTGTGGTACGGGGGTACGTACACCTGTCTTTTCTTTATTCTCTGTCTAACTTCAAGTTTACTTGGAGTAATTCCTACGCTGAAGCTCGTAGTCTCGACCTGATTCTTGACTCCTGTGCTAATTATCTTGAGCAGGTGCGCATCAGCAGTGGCACACGGGACTGTTATTGATGGCAGAAGTTTACGCCAAAGAACCCAATCCAAGCTACGAAGAACGGGTCTGGCGTTGTCTCGATTACGTCTTCGAGCTTCCTCCCGATATGCCCATCATCGACAAAGCAAAGTACATCATCAGCGGTATTAGAGACCGCACGCTTGTGTATCAGAGCATACGGCGCATGCGCGCCCCCACAGACATGGAACAGCCGATGGGGCCACGTCCATATACTACGGCTATCAACCACGCTGCGAGATTTTGGTATCCAACCATGGCGAAAAGTGCAAGAGCACGTACGGGCAGCCCTGCTACCAGCGACCCATCCACAAGTGCTGCTAACACTCCTGGATTGCAATCGTATGGCCACATGGGTAATCAGAACATACCCACAACCACGCAACCCAACTCTGCTCCCACTAGCGCACATGTCAGTCCGAACGTTCCACATGCAGCACACCCACGGATGGACGCAACAACTCCTCCGGCCAAGTATGAAATGAGTGTTCCTGATGACCCCTCACGCCATCGAGCCTACAGTCACGGTCAAGTTCCAAATCCAATGGCAGCGCCAACCCCGTATGGCATGCCAAATATGTTCAACATGAGTCCTGGGGATACGGGTAGTATGGGATCTGGCGGTGTCGGCGGAAGCCCTGGCGACGAGTCTATGCTTGAAATTGACTGGGTAAGCTTTTTTTTTTTTTTTTCACTCCGATCTCAGCGTTGAATGCAGCTAACAACGACCTCTACAGAACGAGTGGGACAGGCTTTTTCCGCAGCAACTCGCCAATGGCAATCCGGCCGACATGTATATTCCGGATTTCACATATCCGCCCGTTAACGAACAGACAGCGCATATTCCAACAACGGGCCCCGGCCAACCTGGTTCTATGCCTGGGTTACCGTGGGGTCATGTAGGAACCTCACAACCAAGACCTCAGTGATATTTCGTAATTCTTGGGTCGAGCATTAGCGTTTTCACGGCATTGGTCATATTTCGTGGTTCTTGGAGAGCATGTTGGCTTCTCTCTGTGACGTTGTTGATATGTTGCATGTACGATCATCTAGCTTTCTTTTGTACTTTTTTTTATTTGTCTCAAAATTTCTTCCCTTATCTATCGCGATGCCCGCATACCATGGTCGTTCTCCAGCTAGCAAGCTTGTCTTCCTTCTCGCTGGGTATTCGGCGTTTCGTCTCTCTCCAAGAATTATCATGCCGCCACGAATTCTCTATGTCGGATTCGCGCAAAAAGCAGCTGTTTGCAAACGTGGTGCGGTATAGGTCAAATAGGAAATAAAGCCCGACCTTATTCTCGCCCCGCTCTCTTCTTCGGCGCGCTTGTCGTGCGTCCAAGTGTCTGAAGTGGACCGCGACCCTTGCAGGACTCTGTCACTTATCCCGTCGCACACCGGCATCAGGATGGACACTCAGATATACTTCCCCTCCGGATCCAGTCTATCCATCGCCTCCATACTCTTCTCATACCTACTCTTTGTCAGCGTTCCTAGCACCTGGGTACTGGCAGCCGAAGTTAAAAAGGGGTGGACTCACATGGTGAACACGATACCACCGCTCAGAATCAGGCGCGCCAACCGCGGCACGGCGCCAGACCAGAAAGTCAGCACGCCCTCTTCCTTGAAGATGCGCGCGGCGCAGACGAAGCTGTTCTTGTACTCCTGTCGCGCTTCTATCGATTGCATGCTGGGAACAAAAACAACGTTAGCAAAATGACAAAAGAGTCTACAGGGTAGGAAGCGGTGCCGCTTCCACTCACCGAGTCTTGATCGTGTCCAGCGGCATGGTGACGTAGACGGTGATGATGCCCGCCAGGGCGCCGATGCCGAAGGTGCTGACGGTGCCGAGCTTCTCGCCGGGCGCGACGTACGACTGCGCCAGCTGCTTGAGCGTCGTGTAGGAGCCGAAGCGCGTCGCCGAGTTGGCGGCCTGCCGCGCGGTCGTGGGCACGAAGCCCTGGAAGAAGCCGCGGATGCCCTTTTCGCGCGCGATGATGGCGCTGCCGTGCAGGAAGCCACGCATGCGCGGCTTGCCGGATTTGCGGTCGTCGATGCTGCGAGGTGGGAGATTGGAGTCAGAATGGGGTGTGGTAGTGAGGGAGGGGAAGAGAAGGGGAGGGACGGGTCTTGTTGCTAGCGCTAGAGGTTTCCGTAGAGATAGAACACCCCGTGAGGATAGTTGTTGCCAGGAGAGTAAGACAAGCTTGGAGAGTTACTGGAAAGTGGGCAGTTCCCTGCTTCTTCCCAGTTCTTCGAGCATGCTCACTCTCCAGCTGCGACACTGTTTCCCACCACACGGGATCTTCTCCCATAGCCTAATCCTAGATTGGATGCTTCCCACTCACAGCTGTGTCTTAATACTCTCAAACGGCGTCACTGCCAGAGCACTCTCCGTCACACCAGCACCGAATCCAGCAATGACGTTCGCGGGGCCCGAGACCTTGCCATTCGAATCGGCGAGCAGGTTCTTGTACGTGTCGAAGGCGACGAAGCGGATGCCGGCCTTGAGCGAGTTGCCGATGATGAGCGTGGTGCAGCCGGCGTACCACTGGGGGCCGAACGGCGGCCAGGGAAGCTTCTTGCCCTCGGCGAGCCGCCGGTTAAGTTGCGTTCGCGTCTTTGCGAATTCGGCGGGATAGGTGATGGCGATTTCGACGGCGCCGGCGGTGCTGCCCGCGATGATGGAGCGCAGAGCGCTCGGCTTTGATGATCCATCAGCATCAGCGACTTTGTATTAAGCGATTCTGAGTTCGTATGATGTGTGCTGATGTCGAGTTGCGGAGTCGCGAATTTTGGTGGAGTGCGGAATGATTAATGATTCACCTTGGGCTTTTTCTGCTCGTCGGAAGCCATTGTGACGGGTGCGCGATGCGGTGCGGTGACTTCGAAAGTCTTCAATGGCCTGTCGAGCGGTTTGGCGATTGCGCGCACGCAATATATGTAAATAGCACACCGCAGGGCAAAAGCGTTGGTCGGAGGAGCGCGGTGTGGTGGGGACTCGTCCGGCCGCGGAGCTGTCCATGGGCTTGAGCTTTCTCTGACGCATGGATGCCTGTCTCTGCCTGAACTCCGGGGGCCCCTGCGCGCCCGTGCTGACTTCATTGTAACGAAACTTCGTTCCCGCAGAGAAAGTTCCAAGCTCTTGTCACTCGCGAACCTCGCACCACTGCAACCGATATCTCCGCCATTTCCCACCCTCCACGCTCGCCTTTTCATTTGTGTGCGCTGTCCAGTCGCGTACTTTTCGAATCAAAATGCTGTCGTTCAGGGCCATTGCGCGCTCCGCGCCCCGCTCTTTCGCGCGCCTGAGCACCAGGGCCGCTCGCCCAGCTCTGTTCAAGCCGACCACCGCGCAGGCAACTTGGAGGGCCATCTCTGCACCCAGACTCGCATCCGCTTTCCACACCTCGGTCCCCAGATATGAGGGTACGCGCCAATTGAACTGTTTTCCGGTCGCCATCTGATACTAATCGTTGCAATAGTCCAGGATTCGCTGGTCGCGAAGCTCGAGAGCGAGTTGAGCTTGGAGGATGATGTCGGCGAGCCTGAGAGCTACTCGGAGAACATCAAGGACTACATCGAGAACAGCCCCTTCGAGGTCAAGGATACCCCCGGCCAAGAGGAGGTTGTCTTGACTCGCAAATACAACAACGAGAAGTACGCGCATTGAAGGATATATGATCAAGGCGCACACTGGAGCTAACAATTCTCTAGCATCCGCGTCACCTTTACCATCGCCGATATCAACGAGCCGCAGCTGACCGATGATGAGATCGATGACCCGGCCATGTTCGATGAGGACGTCGACATCGATGCCCAGTCCGGTGGCGCCAACACCAAGGGTTCCGTGAACCAGGGCCGCACGCCTGGTGGCAACTTCAAGGTCGGCCCGGAGGACAAGGTCGCGCCTGCCGACCGCGAGGAGCTCCAGGACGAGTACCCCGAGGAAGAGGAGGAGCAGCAGAGCAGCTTCCCCGCCCGCGCTGTTGTGACCATCACCAAGGATGGTCAGAAGGGTGCTCTCTCGATCGATGCCGTCGCCCAGGACAGCGCTTTCCAGATCAGCAACGTCCACTACTTCCCTGATGCTGAGCAGGCCGAGCCTAAGTCCGCTGAGAAGGACTGGGCCAGGCGGAATACCTACCCTGGCCCACTTTTCGGCCAGCTGGATGAGGACCTCCAGATTCTGCTTGAGGAGTACCTTGAGGAAAGGGGTATCGACACCAGGATGGCACTGTTCATCCCCGATTACATCGACTACAAGGAGCAGAAGGAGTACCTGAGGTGGCTCGAGAGTAAGTCAAACCTTCCAAATCGCTAGATTCGAATAGGTTGATACTGAAGTGCTTTTTAACAGACCTCAAGAAGTTTGTTTCCGCGTAAATGAAAACTGACGGGCTGGAACGCTTCCACGATGTTGGGAGTAATTTCTCTTTCTTCATTTCTTCGCCACTCTCATACATTCGGGCGCTCGGTGTGAGAAACCCGGTCAGCTGCTCTTTGCAAGCTATGTAGTATAAACCGACGATACGGAAAAAGCACAATTCAGATACCTCTCCTGTTCAGTGCCGTCCCCAAGCCGGTGAATTATGCTTGATTCGTAGGCCTTTCAATATGCGGGTCTGTCGCTCATGTAGTGGACATTCCCTTATACGCTCCACACAATGAGCCGTGCCCATGCATGATCACACGCGTGGCCATTAGGCTGCAATCCGTGCTATACCTTAGACTTGGTGATGCCTTCGAGCCTGAGGAACTCAAGATAAGCTTCGTGAGCATTCGATCGAAATCACCCCATTCTCACACCAAACCCCCTCCTCTTCTCGTCCTCAACCCTTCAACTCAGCCCCTTCGGCGGCCACACGCTTTCCCTCACCTCCCCGGCCTTGGTCACCCGCACGAACCTCATCACGTTGCAGCTCACCCACTCGCCGTCCCACCCGCGCAGCTTCTCCACCGTCGCCGCGTCCAGCATGTCCGGGCAGTAGAACCCGCCCTCGAACTCCTTCTCCTCGGCCGCGATGCGCTGCTCCAGCAGCTGCTCGCGCGACGTCGGCGGCCGCCCCGCGCGGCGCGATTTTTTCAGCTCGGCAAGCTCGTCGTCGTCGCGATGGATGAAAGATTGGATAGCGGCGCGGACGGAGGAGACGTCGGCGGAGTGCTCGCCGAATTCGGGGGACTGGGCGAGGAGCTGGAAGTGATGGACGCGCTGGACTGGTTTCCCGACGTGTTAGAGAGGGAGGTTGAGATGGGGAATGAGGTATGAGCAAGATGATACATACGGTATGGTTGGTTCTGCTTGGCACGCGTGGAGGCGAGGCGTATCAACTTCTCGTCGCGCAGGCTGGCGCGTTGCAGGCGCCGGGAGTCGCGGCTGTGTTCGTGCAGGGCGGTGGCTTTGGTGCCGCGCTTTTTGGAGATTTGCTTGGAGACTTTGGAGAGGGATTTCGGCATGATGGGCGGTGCAGGGTTTTTTTTTTTTTTTTTCGCGGGGTTTCGGTGGGAATGGTACTACTGCGATGACAGAGGGTGTGACTACGGATCAAAATGGGCCAAGTATGCGTGATTCACGGCAAGATTGGGGAATGCTAAAATGTTGCCGGAGATGGAGGAGCTGGGGCATAATTTTTGGTAGGGCGGAAGGCGGTGACAGGGGTGGCGCATGGCTGGAGCTGTGGCGGAAGGTGCTTGGACGCGTCTTACTGTTTGGCAGGCGCGTCGAGGATCTCTAACACCTCCAATCTTTAACTTCGCCTCATTCCTTCACTCCCATCCTGTCGCCTGGCGCCTTACGCCAACGTTCAACCTTACCGTACCTCTGCTTGTCCCGGGCCCGCTTCAGGATGCTCCTCTCCGCCCGCCGCTAGCTAATCTTGGAGCTCTGCGCGCACGCTTTTGCCGCGCGCTCAAGCCAAGATGGGTATCTCTGGTACGAGATCTTTTCTGCAAAAACCCTCCCCCAAGCTTGAAAGGTCTAAACTTCAACAGGCCTTCTTCCTCTCCTCAAGTCAATCCACAGACAATGTCATCTCAGGCAATTTGCCGGCCAGACCCTGGGCGTGGATGCCTATGGCTGGCTGCATCGAGGCACGGTCGCCTGCGCCATTGATTTGGCTCTCGACAGGCCGACCAGGAAGCACATCGACTACTGCATGCACCGTGTCCGTATGCTAATTCATTTCGGCATCAAGCCGTATCTGGTCTTCGACGGAGATCATCTACCCGGCAAAGAGGTAACCAACAAGGAAAGAGCCGCGAAACGCAAGGAGAGCAAGAAGCTGGGCATGGAACTGTTGAAGCTGGGAAAGTCCTCTCAGGCCCACTTGGAATTGCAGAAAGCCGTTGATGTCACTCCGGAGATGGCACGCATGCTAATTGAAGAGCTGAAGCTGCTCAGTGTCGACTATGTTGTGGCGCCCTACGAAGCCGACTCACAGATGGTTTATCTTGAGAAGAGGGGCATCATCCAAGGGATTATTTCGGAGGATTCGGATCTTCTTGTCTTCGGCGCCAAGTGCTTGATCACTAAGCTCGACAATTACGGCGAGTGTGTCGTTATCAACCGTGCAGACTTTACAGCTTGCAAGGAGATCAGTCTTGTCGGCTGGACGGATGCTCAATTTCGGCAAATGGCCATACTGAGTGGTTGCGACTATTTGCCGAGTATCAGCAAGATGGGTCTCATGACAGCATACCGTCTCCTGCGCAAGCACAAGACCGTCGAGAGAGTGCTTCGGCAGATCCAGTTCGATGGCAAGCTCAAAGTGCCTTCAGGATACCCGGAAGCGTACGCTCAGGCTGAGATGACTTTCCTCTACCAATGGGTCTACTGCCCTGTTGCCAAGCGCTTGGTGCATTTCACTGATCCGGAGCCGGAAGTCGAGGTTGATAAGCTCTTGTACATCGGCCGCTACATTGAGCCGAAGGTTGCCGCTGCTGTCGCACGAGGTGACCTGCATCCCAACACCAAGAAGCCCATTGAGCTCCCCCAGTCTTTCCGACCTATCAAGCTTCCTGCGCCAGCCTCTCGAAAGGTAGCCGTCTCACAGACGCCCGACCTCAAGAAGAGCAAGTCGATTGATTCGTTCTTCAAGCCAAAGCGCATACCACTTGCGGAACTTGATCCGAATTTGTTCACCCCTTCTCCTAGTCAACAGCAGGCCTTACAAGAGAACCGCAGTAGCTGGAGCGCCTCACCTGTCCGGCCACAGACATCCCGCCCTACTGTCGTTCCTGCGTCCGTACCTTCGCAAGGTACTCGTAGGATTTCCTCAGAACCTTGGTCAACTGGCCGCTCTTCGACACCTCGCCCAGCAAAGCGCCAGAGGCTCTGCTCAGATACTATGGTCTTGCCTGATGCCGATGGTACATTCCGTGTTGAGAGCGGAACAAGCCGTTTCTTTTCGTCAACAATTGAGCCTAGCCCGTCCGCTCGCAGCTCGAAGTCGAAGAAAACGTCAACCCAGGACTTTGAGCTCTGGTCAGACGACTCGATCGAAGAGGCTATGAGGGATCTGCCTGATCCGAGTCAGGACATGGCTGGAACCAAGCAATCGCAAATCAGTAACAAGCCCAGTCCACTCAAGCGTAGTCTTTCCATGTCTACCAAGCAGGCATCACAGAGCACTGCAGGCTCCAGCACTCCAGCTGCCTCATGCGATAGCCTAGGTGTCTCCTCCAACAGCCAGACGTCTGTTTCCGAAACCGAGAACGTCTGCGGTTTCAAAGATCTGGCTAAAAAGTTCGAGCACAAGTCTGGTTCCCAGAAGGTATTCCAAGTTGAGGAGTTCTCCTGGAGTAAGCAGACTTCTCGATCCTCGATCACGAGGTCTGCGACTCCTCAGCCTCCCAACGATCAGTCATTCTCTCTTCCAGGGACACCCAAGCATTCTGACCTCAACAAGGACGCAAACATAGCCGGGCGCGCCGACTTTGTTGATCATGACGCCACAGTTGTCATTCCTAGAAGCAGCCAGACCGGCCCGGAGGATGAGAGTACACCCAAGGCTTCGAAGCAGCAACCAGACAACGGAATTTTCGCTTCGACTAAGGGGAGCGAGGATGTCGACATCATCCCCGATAGTGGTAGCGAGTCCGCATTGTCGGATGTGGAAGATCGCGTGAAAGCTATGAAGCAGAAGCTTAACCTTGAACGCTTCAGATTCGACGTCAAGTGAGGCACGAAAGATACGATGGGATGGAATTTTCGTTGTGGTGGTAAAAAGGTGGGGGAGCGAGTGCGGCCGTTCCTCTACTGTGTATATTCTGCGCCCTTGCTGCTTTGTTGAATTGCTTGGGGCCGTTGGAGTCGCTTCCTCAGTACGGCGGGTAGCTGAATGGGCTACCAGTTTGCTTTTCATGATTTGACGGGGAAAAAAGGCGTAACGGGATTTCTGGCTGTATCTTCTTGGTCGGGGACAATTGCAATCGTAAAACGGGGAAGGTCGAATGAAAACTGGACGGGAAACGGGTAACGGAAGTTGTGTAAACACTCTAAACAAATACAATGAAGCGTATCACGGAGACTGCTTATTAACATAGGATGTCTTAGATGAAAGTCCTTGGACAATTGAAGCAGTCATCCATCCGGACGTAGGACATCGACATCCGAACGACTGTTTCAAACACCCATGCAAACTGTGTTGCAGCCCATTTACAATTCAAGGAGTGATTTCTCCAACAACTCGCCACGGACTGAACAAATGTTATCATGTGATCTGGCAGAGCTGCTGGGTAGCGTGGATCCTCGGTAATTCTTGCCCTGGTCGCCGATATCGTCATAGCCGTCACATCGCGGGGGCGAGGGTCTCGCTTTTCTTAATGCGCCTGACATAGCTCTGTACCGAACAACCTCGCGCTCGACTGTCGGTGCACAGCGCATGAGGACAGCCATGCCGCCGCACCCGTCGTTCTTGCTGGCCTTGCCAGACGAAATCCTGACGCACATCCTGTTCTACCTCGACCCCTACGACCTCAATGCGATCCAGCTCTCGACGAAACGCCTGCATTCGCTCGCCCAAGAGCCGCTGCTCTGGCGCCACCTCTGCCGTGTCTACTTCCGCTTCTGGAACCCCAAGCACCGCCTCTCAACCAAGCTGCGCCAGCCCATCGCCGACGTGCCGTGGCGGAAGCTGTTCCTCGACCGGAAGAAGCTGGACTACGAGGTCGACCGGCGCATGGACATGATAATCGCGAGCCAGCAGAACCGGGCAAACCACATCGAATGGATAGCGGAGCACGGGTACGACGTCAAACAGGCGCTGCTGAAGCACAAGAACACGGGCGAGGGGGGCGAGGACGCGCTCGCGCGGCGGTTCTGGAGCAGCGCGATCCTGACGACGATACACCGGAGCATTGCCATGGAGGAGTGGTGCCGCCTGCGGAAAGGGGAATCGCGATCGCTGGAGCGCGCGCTGGGCGCGTACGACATGTTCGTGCTGGACAGCGACGAGGGGCTGGGGGACCTGGACATGATCAGCGCGCAGCTGGACGAGCTGGCGGCGCAGTTCAAGGCGGCGCATCCGGAATGGGCGGAGTGGTCGACACGGCGGAAGGCCGTGCTGCTGGTGGACTTCCTGCGCCGGGCGGGATATCAGGGGGTCGCGAGTGAGCGGTACGGCCAGATTGCGCAGAACTTCATTGGCTTGGTCCTGTCGGAGAAGAACCACGAGGCGCTGCCGCTCATCACGAATGTTATTTTCTGCTCGGTGGCCGAGCGGCTGGGCATTGAGGCCAATCCGTGCGGATACCCGTACCATATCTATTCCATTGTACAGGCGCCTCCTGATTTGACGCTGGACGGCGCCCCCGCCTCGGACCTCGCGACCCCGGATACCATGTACCTCGATCCCTTTCGATCTTCCGAAGAAGTGTCCAGGTTAGACCTCGAAGGCCAATTGAGAACCATGGGCGCCTCGGCTGCGTCCTTCGCCACATATCTCGAGGCTGCCAACCCCATCGAGATGGTGATCCGGACAGCACGGAACATCCGCCGCGCCGTCGAGAGCGGGAACGGGCTTGCAGACCCTGCAGCATCGACAATAGGCATCCAATTCACGCACACCCACTTGAACCTCCACAGTGCACTGCACGCGGCATTGTGGGCGTGGCTGTACCTCGAGCGCGGCGACCCCATCCGCGGTGGCGGCGAAGCTGGCGGCATCGCGCTGCATCGGCGCCGCATCCTGATCAGCAAGGTCGTGCAGCAATGCCTAGAGTTCTACCCGTGGGAGATCTGGCTAGTTGAGCGGTACATGGCGTCACTCTTCCACGACCTGCCCGAGGAGGGCGACTTCCTGTACATCATCCAGCGCGAGCACACGGCCGATCGCAACAAGAAGGCGCCGAAGCGCCGCGGCGAGCACACGAAGAATGTGAAGTACGCTGTCGGGCAGTGTTTCAAGCATAAGAGGTATCATTATTATGGGGTTATTGTTGGATGGGATCCGTACTGCAATGCCGGCGATGATTGGATGCATGCGATGAACATTGACGGCCTCCCGAATGGGAGGAATCAGGCCTTCTACAATGTTCTGTAAGTCTTGCTCAGAATAAAGAAATCGTTGGGGCCAATGTGCAGAGTCGCTGACATTGTCACAGGTGCGAAGACTCCAGCTCGAGGTACGTGGCGGAGGAGAACATCCAGATCACGAGGGACCCACCACCGGACTTTCTGCTCAATAAGTTGGCTGGTCGCTACTTCCGACGCTGGGACACCCGCGAGGCGAAGTTTGTGAGCAACATCAGGGATGAATATCCAGACGATTAAGTGAGGAGGCTACTTCACTGCAAGCCGTGTTTGGGGTGTTTCCTGAGAATTTTTCAAGATAGGTTAGGGCGGGTTGGAACAGGCGTCTCGGGTGGGAACTTCGAAAAGGAAAGACGAATAAATCATCGGCTTAATTGGGTTCGTGGGCTTTTCTTATCGTGGTACGGTGCATCGATGGCGTTGAGTTGGCATACGTGTGGTCCGGAGATGGAAAGCTCTGTACGTAGATGGTCCGCACCGGAATTCGAGGAAAAATCAGCTAATATATTGACTAACGAACTTTCTGTCATTGAGCAAGAGATTGAGCGGCCACAAATATTTGACTGGAAGCAGATGCGCGCAGAGTAAGCCCTAGTAGCTTGTCTTGGAAAGTCTTGTCTGGTCGGAGCGCGATTGGTCGGTGAGGTATAGCACACGCAGCTGTGTTACACTCAGGCTTTTTTGACAATGCTGAGCTGACCCCACCTCTCTAACTACATCTCACATTCTCACGGCCATTTGTAGCACTTGACTCTGCAGTCGCAAAGCATTCTCGGGGTTGAAGCCACCCATGATTCACTGTGACCGCTCGTCATGGTCTATGCTTACATCATGTACCTCTGGAACTCACTTAGCTTTAGGGGAGCACAATGTCAATGGATGATCTTAAGTATCGAAATAATCAACGAGTATAACCTTAACTAGCTATTCACCGCTCGTGCCATCTGAAACAGCCTATCTCCGTTCAACCATTAATTAAGCTCTGGTACGTCCGGAATCAGTTCGTCAAACAGAGCTGCTTGGTCGCCGTAATACATGTACGCGTGGGTTGTCAGAGAAATGATACTCATTCTACATGCTCCTTCCAGGCGTCTACGATCGATTCATGGGGAGATTAGGAGAAGACAAACGCTGAGTCAATAAGGCAGCCGGACAGCCTATGCCCTTGAAGCTGCTCAATCCTTCCGAGTTTATCGAAATTTTTCGGAGCTGACGGTGAGTCACCCAAGACTTATGCATATCAAGAATCACTGGAATAGTAACGGTACGAAGGTATTCCTGCCCGGCCTCTCACACCAACCATCAGCATTGGGAATGATGGAGTCCGACACCTTGTGTTCACATGGCCATTCTTGGCATGGGAGTCGAGACAGTAATGGACGATCCAAAAGTCCTATCGCATGGGAAAAAAAATGGTGTTATCGTTTCAACGTTTGCCAGTCTCCGGGGGATTTGTCAATCCAACTCAAGACGAAAATCGAGGTATGCGAAAGCCAGGGCTTGCTTAAATCAGGAGATCGAGGTGACACTCTGCTGTAGAAATTCAAACGCAGAGCTCACATGATGCTCTGGAAGCTCTAAACGTTTTGCCTTCATGCAGATCACAAGGGATGATTCCAGGCTGTCACCCTTGGAAGATCTCCGAGGTTAGCTGCCATTCTCGAGCATTGGTTTTCAAACTAAAGCTGTCGCCTGATTGGCTCCGAGTATATCCAGAATGGGGAAATAATCATTGTCTAACCGCTACTCTCGAGCTAGAATGATACTTTCCTACAGCGGAACAGAGATGGAGAAACCGCACTCCCCCAGTATTCGCGGTTCAGGTAGCCGCGGAGGAGGTCAAGTCATAAAGGACATACTCACTTAGGACCAAAAACAATACCGCTCGCACCCCCGCAGCGGTATCAGCCGTCTCAGCGCAACGACGTCGTAAGAGAAGTTGGTCAAGGTCGACGAAGACCCGATGGCGGATGCTTATCTCCTGCCAAAGCGTGGAGATAAAGCTGTCATGCCGGGGTGATTCACCAATCATGGCAGGGATCTGCACTTCCTACACAGGGGTTTGAAGGGAATGACATGAGCGCAATACTCCACCTTTGGCCCTCGTCGACCCTTGTTCCCCGCGGGAAAATGCCATCGTCTCACCCGCCTCCGGCACACCTTCTTATCAGACTTCTGGCCCTCGGCCTGGGCTGATCCCCTTCCTATCGGGTTGTCCGAACAAGGGTGATGATGCCATGGCTCTTTTTTCTCACTGGGGCCCATCACGCCTGTTGCATGACAACGATTTGCGTTTTAGCTCGTGCGGCAGAGCTTACCGGTATGTCAGGTATCGGGGCAGATAGGAATTGAAGACCCGCCAGTGATAGTCGTGATAATTTTCTTCTTTTTCTTCAATGCTGTTGCCGCTTATTTCATACATAAATCTCCGCTTCTCCCAATGGTTTCAAAGATTGTTGCAGCTCTTCCCGCCCTCCTCTCGCCATGTCTTCTGCGTCTGTGGCAACGACCCTACCCCAGGGTGCTGGGTATGGCGTCGTCATTGGCGTTGGTTTCTTTTTCGCCTTCGTCATGATGGGCATATCTTACCTCCAGAACCGTTACACCAGGTTCTCAACAAAGCAAAGCGAAGAATTCAACACAGCTTCAAGAAGTGTGAAGCCAGGACTGATTGCAAGTGGAATCGTCTCGGCATGGACATGGGCAGCAACCCTCCTGCAGAGCAGCACCGTGGCCTATACGTATGGTGTTGCGGGACCGTTCTGGTATGCAGCAGGCGCCACAGTCCAGATCCTCATGTTCTCCATCCTGGCATGTAAAGGTGAATAGAGGCATGAACACGAAAGAAGACCTACGATATACGGGGAAAAGAGAATTGTATTTGATGCTGATAGCTTTGTAGTCAAGCAGAATGCGCCTCGTTGCCATACTTTTCTCGAAATCATCTACACCCGATATGGAAGGCTCACGCACATCATCTTCGTTTTCTTCGCACTGGTCACCAACGTTTTGGTTGGTAGCCAGCTGTTGCTTGGAGGAAGCGCAGTTGTCACCAGCTTGACGGGGATGAACGTGTACGCCGCCATCTTCCTAATCCCGATGGGCGTGTGCGCCTATGTCGTGCTCGGAGGATTGAGAGCCACTTTCCTCTGTAAGTCTATTTGCTCTTTCTTGCGAATTCAGCCCCGTTCTAATATCAGGCACAGGCGACTATTCCCACACGCTGATCTTGATGATCATCATTCTGTATTTCATGTTCCACGCCTACGCTACCAGCGACCTGATCGGATCTCCTTCTCGAATGTACGAATTGCTCCAAGAAGCGGCGGCTCAGCGTCCTGTCAATGGCAACAAGGATGGGAGCTATCTCACCTTAAAGTCCAACTTCGCACTAGTCTTCGGTAAGACGATTGCTTAGCCCGTTCATCCCAATATCGCAACATCTTAACCTTTCCTCTCAGGCGTCATCCAACTCTGCAGTGGCTCCGGAACGGTCTTCCTCGACCAGGCCTATTGGCAACGCGCCATCGCGTCGCGGCCCTCAACCGCCGTCCGCGCCTACATCCTCGGCGGCCTCGCCTGGTTTGCCATCCCCTTCGGCTTCTCCACCACCCTCGGCCTCGCCGCCGTCGCCCTGACCAACAACCCGCGCTTCCCGACCTACCCAAACGCGCCCAGCGAATCGCAAGTCTCCGCCGGCCTGGCCGCCGCGTTCTCCGCGTCCACGCTCCTCGGCAAGAACGGCGCCGTGGCGCTGCTCATCGTGCTCTTCATGGCGGTGACCTCGTGCGCGTCGGCCGAGCTCATCGCCGTGTCCTCCATCCTGACGTTCGACGTGTACAAGACGTACGTCGCGCCGCGCGCGACGCCGTCGCAGCTGATCTTCGTCTCGCACGTCATGATCTGCGTCTTCGGCCTGACCATGGCCGTCTTCGCGTGCATCTGGAACGCCATCGGCATCGACCTGGGCTGGCTCTTCCTCGTCATGGGCCTGCTCATCGGCGGCGCCGTCTTCCCCGCCGCCTTCGCCATCACCTGGCGCGGGCAGACGCGCGCGGGCGCCACGAGCGGCGCCCTCGTCGGCCTGGGCGTCGGCCTGCTGGCGTGGCTGGTCACCGCGAAGCGCTACTACGGGGAGCTGTCGATCGAGACGACGGGCCTGGAGTACCCGACGCTGGCGGGGAACCTGGGTGCCGTGATGACGGGGCTGATCGTGAGCGTGGGCGTCAGCTTGGCGTTTCCGGACAAGGAGCGGTTCGATTGGGAGAGCACGAGGGGGATCAACGCGAGCACCGCGAGCACGCCGACGGAGCACGGGTCCGGGACCGCCACGCCGACGACGCCCGCGAAGGAGGACGGCCGGGAAGTTGCCGTGGCCGGCGGTAACGAGAAGGACGTCGAGGCGAAGCATCAGCCGGCGGCCGATGCTGTGGATGCGGATACGGCTGTTGGGAAGGTGTCGGACGTCCGCATCGGCGAGCCGCCTGCGCCGGTGGACGACCCCTCGACGTTGCGGAGGGCCTTCAAGATCGCGTGCGTGGCGTCGTTCGTGCTGACGTTCATCATGGACTTCCTCATCCCCATGCCCATGTTCTTTGCCGAGTACGAGTTCTCGAAGCCGTTCTTCACCGCGTGGGTGGTCATCAGCTTCATCTGGGTGTTCGTGAGCACGGGGATCTCGTGCGTGCTCCCCATCGTCGAGACAGCTGGGTTCTTCGGTGAGCTTTGGGCGAGTATCAAGGCGGACTTGTTTGGGAAGGGGAAAGGTTGAGGTGGGCTCGTCCGTGTGTGGAGCGTAGGGGTGCGCGGAAGGCGTTTGCGGTGTTATGATAGACCGAGTTCCAAAGAATTTTGGCCGTGGGAAGATCCCATAGACCCCGTAGAGAAATAGAACTTGCCTACTGGCGGTTTAGCGAATCTGCGACATATAAGGTGTAAAGTGCAGATCCTCCAGTACATGCTATCAACACTCAATTCCTAGGCCGCATGGTCGAGGGTAATGATGATCCTAGCTGAGAGTGTCTAGGTTCCCTAATAGCACCTGAAAAGGCAGAGCCGCGGGGTAAGGACGCGTGTTCGAATTCGAGCTGTTGATAGTGTGGTCTCAAAACAGACGGCCCTTACAAGAGTCTGTTCTGTGCGACCCTGGAGCTCGGGCGTTACAGTTTTGCTATTTTGAAGGCTATTTATTTTTACTGCTCCCTTATCTCTCTCTGCTGCTTGTTGTAGACTCACAGGCTGCAGGTTTTCCAAATTTCAGCAATTTTGTGCTGCGTGTTGTGTATGTTCACGTCAATGATGACGTTATTGGTTGAGTAAGAGGACAGGCGCAAGAAGCTCACTTCAAACGTAGTCGCGCGACAGACGCGTCCCAACTTCACGAAATGCGCTTACTGCTTCTACAAGTACGGAATATCCAAAGCCTGTAACGTAGACGCATCCGGCCTTCGCACTTTGAAATCTCCCCATGTTCCAACCTGAGATCTCTCTCTATCCTTCGGCGAGCTTGCTGCCGACGCCCACCAAGCCCAACAACGCAACCTGCTTGAATCAAGAACATGCGCTTAACTCTATCTAAATTTTTATTCGTTCAATTAGCGCATACTGGACCAAAGCCCATCCGTTGAATTGACACCTCCTTCGTGGAAAGAGAAGGTGAGTTCATCCCCGCCCTCAAGCCCCCTCCAAAACCCGCGCACTGTAATATCTGTATCTGCCATGAGCTCTCGCAACTCCTCGGTTCCCTGTTCAAGAAGCATGCACTACGTTTCCTAGGCACAAACGTGCTGTCGGGCCGGGGATTAGGATCGGCTAGGACCTCCGGCCGGGGCATCTTATTAAAATCTGATTCATCTTAGCAAGTGGCTCTCAAGGCTCATAAATTGAGCTTAAATCATGGAACAGGGTGTGTGGAACCCTGATTTGTCTATAATTTCACAGGAGCTGTAGACTATCGAAGATATTAGCAGAGCAGATTCCTGCAGTCTCACCATCCCTGTCTGTACGGAATATACTGTGATTTGGCACCTTTTCAAAATAGATTCAAGACTTGGGAAGCTCTGAGAAGCTGTACATGAGGTTTTGTCATTGCATTTATCGGGTGCTTGGCTGCGTGTGCTTCCCACCTCTCGGGTCTCAGCAACTCGAGTCACCAAGTCCGAGATTGTGTTGAGAGGTGTTGTCTATAATGCTACAAGTCCTTGGCTATCTACTCACGTGTGGTTTCTCCATTTTCATGCAACAATGGCGTGCGCTCACTCGCGCCATTTGCCTGAAACCTCGGAATTAGTCGCAATCTCTCTTGAAGCATTGGATGTAGAAGACTTACGTGACCTGGAGAACCGGAGGCATGCGCCTTCTGCTCTTTCCTATCTCTGAGCCAAAAGTAGATGCCCATTCCCAACAGAACGCCCTGTAAACAGCCAGTCACAATATAGACGCCCCAAGCACTCCAACCAGATGCTCCGAGCCGGACCGCCAGACTGGTGGCAAACACAAAGCTCCCTGGCGTCTGGATGAGCATCATCGGAATGCTCAAACTATATACATGTTGTAGCCTCCATGTCGTGTATATCTGTGGAATATATTGTATAGAGGCGAGGCAGGTCGCCATTAGGCCCAGGATGTTAGCCCATAGCTGAAGCTTGTGTGGGAAGCGGGCGAGAAGGATGACGGAAACCAGGAAGACAACGAAGAAGTGAGCGATGGAGAGGCCGACGACTAGGAGCGCCTGCTGGAATGTGTATCGAGCGTGGTGCTCTTCCCCTTCCTCTTCGTGGATAGTGGTATCTTCGCGTGGAAAGAAGACGAGGAAGAGGAGCATGCTATGAACCGTCAGCTATCTCCAGGCCTCCTTTTTTCGATGATGGCTCCTACATCAAGAAGAAACAGCTCCACTGCACTCCCACCTGGGCGATACCCAATAGTGCAGCACCGCAGGCAAAGCCATCAATCTCATCGCAGCAGCCGATATCTTCACGGCTCCGAGGTAGGACGAGGATGTTCGCGATGGCACATGTGCCGGATGTGGTCCCTAGCAACACAAACCAAGGCGAGAGGCCTTCCGACGTGCGGCGGAGTATGATTTTCGCATGCTGGGGGAGATATGAAACGAGGATGCCGACGAGGATGAAGCTTGCAGAGCTGTTAGCAACAACGGGCGGGGCGGGCGGAATGTGGCGCGTACACGGAGACGGCGAAGTTGCCAATGTTGGGATGAGCGAGCTTCTCGCAGCGCTCGCTCAGGACGTCCATGGCTGAGGGTGGAGTTGAAAGAGAATCAGCCAGCACCCTGTTGAGTTGGCATGGCGTAGGGGGAGAGTAGCTGGTGGCAGGTGACAGTTGCGTTGTCCAAGCTCAAGCTGCCCCCGGCCCCAGGTACGCGCGCGCCACAGCGCCGTAATCTGCTACTCGTGCCGTGCGTCATTAGCGGACGCCCTGACTCGGCGGCCGCGGGGAACGTCGTGAAACTCCACGAACCGCGGCCGCCGCAATTTGAATTTGACAGCGCTTGCAGTCGTTCAACCAACAAGTCCACAATGGCCTCCAGCGACACGGTGCAGGCCGTGTCAACCGGTGAGTACGCGGCCAAACTGCTGGAGTCCGTCAAATGCTAACGTGATCAGATTTGCTGGCATTATGGCACACTTCGCGTGTTCCGCTCCTGTTGACGGTCTGCGCGATGATCGCGCTCGCCCGCATCGTTCAGTGTCTTCGCCAGCCTCGTGAGAAACTCACCGCCTCGCCCATCCCCGGCTCTCCGACCTCCAAAGTGGAAGAGATTGCTGCTCCGTGGGAAAAACCCGAGAACATCCCCGCTATCACCGAGAAACCCACGAAGCCCTTGGAGGACGACCACGTCGAGGATATTACAATAGCGGAGCAGCCATTGGTGCGCCCTAAGCCAGGCCCCAAGAAGGTTACCGGGAGCAAAGTCCAGCGCCAGGCGGCAAAGCGCGCATCCAGCTTCGACGCCGCGCGCGACAAGGTTCAGCCGCTGGTTTTCTTCTCCTCCCTTGGTGGAACGACTGAGGCTGCGGCGAACAAGCTGGTGGAGGATTTGGGCCTATGGATTGATGCTCTCGAAACAGAATCGACACCGCGCCCTCTCAAGCCGCAGATTCACGACCTATCGTACATTGACTATGACGACTACTTCATCTCTGCGCCAAAAGGCGATAAAAACACGAAATATTTCTACCTCGTCCTCCTTCCGACGTACAACATCGACACTACGCTTGACAACTTTTTGGAACATCTGCAGGAGACTCATCACGATTTCCGCATCGACACGGCACCGCTATCTGGCATATTGGGATACTCTGTGTTTGGCTTTGGTGATAGGGAAGGTTGGCCGACTGAGGAAGAGGGATTTTGCTCGCAAGGAAAAGACGTAGACAAGTGGTTAGCCAAGCTCACTGGTAGACAGCGAGCATACCCTCTTGGCATTGGAGATGTCAAGAGCGATGCACAGATGCGCCTGAAAGAATGGCGATTGGGCGTGCAGGAGATTTTGGTTGACATCTGTGCAGGTAAAGGACTTGGAGAAGGGGTGCCTGGAAGTGGCGATGCAGTGGAGAGCGATGAAGAGGATATCGACGAGGAGGATGTCGAGGCGGAAATTACCCAGCCCGTCAAAGCCCGGAGGACGAAGGCCAAATCGAATTTGGACGATGTTGAGGACCTGGGAAAGATGGTTAAAACCGAATCGGATCCGGATGAACCCATGGAAGTTGACTTCACAACATACAAGAAGACGTCCAAGGCCGTGGTGTCTTCAGTACCGAAGGAAATGGTGCCCACGTCTTCACCTACTTACTCAGCCCTAACGAAGCAGGGTTACACCATCGTCGGTTCTCACTCTGGCGTCAAAATCTGTCGATGGACGAAATCAGCACTTCGTGGCCGCGGGTCATGCTACAAATTTTCTTTCTACGGCATCAGGTCTCATCTTTGCATGGAGACCACGCCCTCCCTATCATGCAGTAACAAATGCGTTTTCTGTTGGCGTCATGGTACCAATCCCGTCGGAACAACCTGGCGATGGGTGGTGGATCCGCCGGAGAAGATCTTCGAGGGTGTCAAGGAGGGACACTATAAGAAGATCAAGATGATGCGTGGTGTCCCTGGCGTTCGTGCCGAGCGCTTTGCGGAGGCTATGCGTATCAGGCACTGTGCGCTCAGTCTCGTGGGCGAACCCATATTCTACCCCTACATTAACGAGTTCACTGCTCTGCTTCACAAGGAGCATATTTCATCCTTCCTTGTCTGCAACGCGCAGCACCCGGCCCAACTCGCCACACTGAAGCCTGTCACGCAACTTTACGTTTCGATCGACGCATCGAACAAAGAATCACTCCGCAAGGTTGATCGTCCGCTCAACCGCGATTTCTGGGAGCGTTTCTGCGCATGCCTGGACATCCTGCGTGAAAAGCGCTTCCAGCAGCGGACAGTATTCCGCCTGACCCTCGTCAAGGGCTTCAACATGGCAGATGAAATAGCAGGATATGCCGACTTGGTCGCGCGTGGTCTTCCTTGCTTCGTCGAGATCAAGGGTGTAACGTACTGCGGTACGGCAACTTCTGCTGCTGCAGGGCTGACGATGCAAAATGTACCCTTCTATGCCGAGGTCCAGGAGTTTGTCGAGGCATTGAATAAGGAGCTTAACGACCGCGGCCTAGAGTATGGCATTGCTGCCGAACATGCCCACAGTTGCTGCGCATTGTTGGCAAGCACGCGATTCCGGAAGCTGGTCGATGGCGAATGGAAGTGGTGCACCCTCATTGATTATGATCGCTTCTTTGAGTTGCTAGAGAGCGGAGAGGATTTCAAGCCGGAGGACTACATGGGCGAGCCTACTCCGGAATGGGCGCTCTGGGGCAACGGTGGTTTCAATCCGGAAGACGAGAGGGTGTACAGGAAAGGGAAGAACAAGGACAAGGCTGTGGAGGAGACGACCAAAAAGTTGGTTGAAATTTAGAACACGCCGGGAGCTTGCATTCGGATTTGGATTAAAGTATGGGAGGTTACCATCGTTATTGGAAAAGCATCAGACACATCCTTCTCCGGCAGTACCGGAGATAGCACCCGTCGGCGTTCTTAGCTGGGGGAGTCGTAGTCAGCCATGTGAGTTTGCTTACTTGTTTCAAACGGTCACCGTTGAGACGGGAGCGTAACGTTGCCTGAACATGCTCAAAACGTGCTCATCGTGCGCCTCACGCGTGCCGAGAGATGCATTCCAAATCGATTTCAGGTCCCTACGTTGGAAGTTGACGGTGCGGAGAGGCGCCGACTTGCCTGTTCTGTTGGATTGCAGAGGATTCTTCCTATCAGCGGTGTCATGGTGGTCGCCTAAGAGCATCGCGGGGATGATGCGTGCGGAGGTTGCCCCGAACTTGGAGCGGAGCTCCTTGCGTGGCGTAATATTGACAGGATTTAATTCGGCGAGATGGCTGGCTGGGCGGGAGGAATTGAAGAGATGGGAAGGCAGCACAACGCGATTCGATGAGTGACGGGCCGGGAAGCGGCGGGCACAGTGCTCACGACGTGCAATCTTGCAATAGATGTCCGACCATGCGGTAGACTTGCCCCTTTTGGAACGGTGCATCTCCGGCAGTGGATCAACGTCGGGCTCGGCTGCGATTTCCTTCCCCGCGCCATCTGCCCATCTCGTCGCGCGTCGGCGCGTCGCCCCAAGCTCAACACCATAGGCGGCCCGCCAGACAATTAATCAAGCTTCCGTGCACCCCGTCGCTCCCCGACGATTCGATGTGTCGCTATGAGCTGCTCAACACTCTGATCGCATACCTCAACGACCGCTTCTTCAGCCCGCCCATCCACTTCGACTTCTAGTAAGACAGCGCTCGAACACCGTGCTACCCAACGTCTCTGCTTGACGCGCCCACCATCCCTGCGCAAATCATTCTGCTGACCTTTCCGCCTGCCCGCAGTGAGCACAACACCGAGCTCCCGCCCGCGCGACCATGCTCCACGAAATCCTCCTTTCTCTCTCGGGTCATCCGTCCTCGCTCTTCGATGCCGCGAAACCGGACTCCGGTGCCGCCGGCGGCCAGATAACACCCGCTTCCCTCCCGCTCCTGTCGCCTCCGGAAGCCGAGCTGCTCTCTTCTGTCGCACGCCTTGCCCGGCTACATCGTTCCATTCGAGCTCATGCTGAGACAATCGCATCGTCGCATCCGTCAACCATCTGCCGCGCCGCCGCCACCGCTATTATTTCCACGCACCTAGCGAAATTCCAGCAGAAGATTTTAGATGTAGAGGCTAGGATTCTAAAGCAAGATGCCAGCATCGTGGGCGCATATAACATTGTGCCACTCGCAGGTGTGGTCGCTGAATTCGACGAGTGGACGAGGCGCATGGAGTGGTACTGGGATATAGCATGCTTCATGCTCCCCAAGGGAGGCGTGATCAATGCCAGCAGCAGAGGCTCTGATGCTTGTACTGGTGCTGGTCTGATCGATAAGCTTAGGCAGGAGACGCAGACGGGCTATCCGGACGTCGAAGCTGCAGCGCTGGATTTGAGCAAGGTCGCGGAGACAGCGTGGCTACGGCAGCTATCGACCTGGGTGCTTTATGGGAGATTGCCGACCCATGGGGTGAATGATTTCTTTGTCGAACAGGTTAAGGACGAGGACGGCATAGTCGACTACATCTCAAACAGCAAACTCTTGCCAAAATTCGTTCCGTCCCGAACTGCTTCCTCCATCCTATTTATCGGCCGCTCTCTCGACCAGATCCGGAACCGCGGAGCTACGGGAGTCTCGCCTATGGAACCAAAGACATCCGAACTCGAGCTTCTTCCAATACATCTTCGCTACTTGTCCGACCTCCAAGTCCCTATTTCTACTGCTTCTCTTTCCGAAGCGATCTCGGCCATCCGGCTTTCTCTGTCGCGGAACACTTTGCAGCAACTTCTACCTCTACCTAAGATTCTACAAATACTCTCACTGTTGCAAGAATTCTTCCTTCTGGGCCGTGGTGAGTTTGCTGTTGCCCTCATTGAAGAGTCCGATGAGCGCATCCGTTCACGCTACCGGAGACCAAATCAGAGCAAATCTGGTCGGGGAGTTCAGACAATGCTAGTGAAGGAGGGAGAAGTTACAGCCGTACTATCCCGCACCTGGGCAAGACTTGCCTCGTTAATAAATGACGAAGAAATGAGCGACGACAATTTGGATTTAGCGCGCAACTTGGTTCATATTTCAATATCCAAGTCTACTTCAACACGACCATCCACCCCTGGTAGAGCGAAGGAGAGTGCCGATGCTCTTCCAAAACTTTCTAATGTTGTTTTCAATGACCTTCTCCTTTCGATACCCACTTCGCTGAGCCTCGATGTCTCGCCACCTCTGGATCTCTTTCTTACACCTTCGGAAGTCGATTGTTATTCCACTATCCACGCCTACCTTCTCGCTGTCCGCCGTGCGCATCTCCGTCTGACGGATCTTTGGAGGCAAAGCAGCATCAGGAGAGAACATCCTACCCCCATGGGCCCCCCTCTGAGCAACTCCCCATGGGGAGCAAACGAGCTCAAGAAAAGAAGGCAGAGAGCAAACGCCCGCGCTGTAAGTATGCGGAAAGTGTGGGCGACGTGCGGTGCTGCTGTGTTTCTCCTATCGGAGTTCGTCGGCTACTTTGGAGGCGAGGTCGTACAAGAGTCTTGGAAACATTTCCGCCGTTGGATTGTTGGATCGAAATCCGACGATGATCACCCATCATCGCCAGTCGATTCCGACAACGAAGATCAATCTGAGCTGTCCCGACCGCCAACGCAGCACAGCTTAAAACAAAGCCAGCAGCTCAGTCGACCCGCGACAGCAGCTTCCTCACGCCCTCCTCCACGTGCCTTGCATGATCCTGAGGTTCTTGCATCTGCTCATCGCCTCTTCCTGCGTTCGCTCTCCTATGCTTTGCTGCTGACGGACCTCCCGTATACGCATGCTTTACGTTCATTCCTCACTCATGTTGATGAGCTGGTTGCCTTCATCGATCGGCTACGCACTGTCCAACGCAACCTTGACCTAGAGCGCGATGAAGGCGTCGTAGATGCGCTGGCCAACTACGAACAGGAAGAGAAAGATGTCCTCCTGGAGCTTGACCGGTCGAGGAAGAGGGTCGACAGTGATCTGCGCAGCCTAGTTGGCAGACTGAGAGAGTTGGATAAGGAGAGAGTTGGCACAGGTTTGTTTGGCGATGGAGAGACGATCGGTGGATTTGAGCCGTGGAAGGGAGGTGGTGTGGACAGGTGGCTGATGAAGTTGGATTTCGGCGCGAGCGCAAATGAGGTGGTTGAGGAGGATGATGGGTTCGATTTGGTTTGATTGGGCATAGAGGTGAGTGAGGTTGTTTGCATAAGCATGAAGGTGACGTGGGTTCATAAGGCAACGAGCTATGACTTTGCATTGGCAACAAGGAATCGGAAACAAACCATCAGCATTGATCATCAATATCTTTTCGATACCATCTTTTCGTACAATCGTTTTAATGTTGTGTACGTTCAGATATTCATCTGCCTTCGCCCTCCCATAATCACCAGCCAGCATCCTTTCAACGCATCACTCCATACAGCTCTCCATTTAAATCCTTCCTCTTTCTCCCTCTCTCCGAAGAACAAGCAACCCGAACTGCAATGTGCCTCTTGTTCCGCCTCAACAAGAAAAAGAAAAAGAAGCATCACCGCACCTCTTCCAAATCCCACGCCCGCCCTTCCTCCTGCGTCTTCCGAGCCTCCTGCACTACAACCACTACCACCAAGAAACCTCACCGCCACCGAAAATCCCCCATGCCCCGCGGCTTCTTCCACCCCCACCACCACCCCATGGCCTTGCCCCCTCGCCCCCCTCGCCGCGCCTTCCGCGACGACGGCTTCGACGAATGGTGGGACGAAGGCGTCTTCCAGCAGGGCTTCCACTTCTCGGACGACAACGGCCACGGCCACGGCCATGGCCACGACGACGGTCACGGCTTCGACGACGACGACGATGATTACTACTACTACTTCAGCGACGACGACGACGGCGGCAGCGGCGGGCGACGCTTCTTCTGGGACGGGCCCGGCCGCTCCGATCAACCCAGCCCCGACCCGATGCCGCCCCTGCCTCCTCCGCCGTTCCGGAGGGGAGGCCAGAGGTGGCCCGGTCCGCCGCCGCCGCCGCCGCTGCTGCCGCCACCGTCGCCGGGGCCTGTGCCTGTGCCTCTGCCGTCGCCGGGGCCGATGCCGCCGCCCGGGAGGTTTGGGCCTGGGTTCGGGCCGGGGCCGATGTCGATGCCGCCGTGGGTGGGGAGGAGGGCGAGGAGGAGTGGTGGTGGTGGTGGGTGGATGAGGGGGGGCGGGAGGTTTGGCGATGATGGCGATGAGGATGAGGGGAGGGCGGTTGTTGGCCACTTGAGAGGGGGCGGCGGTGGCGATTGCGGGAAGGGGAATGATTGGGAGAAGAAGGGAAGGGGAAGGAAGGGAAAGAGGGCGGGGCAGACGACGGTGGGGGATTTCGTGAAGAAGGCGGAGGAGGGTGGACACAAGCCTGCTCTGGCGTGGGAGGAGTGGGCGCAAGGGGGAAAGGGGAGGAGGGAGGAGAGGCTGGAGGGTGATCACGGGGAGGATGGGAAGAGGGGCTTGGATTGGTGAAGAAACCGGTAGAGTAGCCAAATCCTCTTGGACGAAGAAGGCCGGGCCTTTTTGGCTGCTGTTGCCTATTGCTTAGGAATCAAGTTGGAGCGCCGGAGATGGAAGAAATTGCCGTTGCTGATCGGGCGGCTTGAACTTCTGAAATCTTGCTCCAGAGGAAATACATGTAGCAACATGACTCTCGATTGGCATCATACTATGGGGGGGTGGGGCAGAGCTAAGTGGAGCATCCTGGTGAGAAGTGGCTAGGATAATAGGCTGTTCTCCAATTCAGTGTGCTATATGAGTGAAGTGTGCAGTCATCTTCTGTCATGTCTCTTAGTTTAACCCCGAATCGTCTCGGAGATACTCGGCCAAGTAAAAGGACGCTTTCAACGATAGCTGCAACCGAGAAAACAAGAAGATATTCCCGGCAATAATAATTGGACAGCTGCTTGTCTACATAACTTATTCCCTAAATAGGCTTTTCTCGGAACGACGAGTCATCCTCCTCTCGGCTCACAAACGACCTTTCGCATTTCCAGTTCAATCCACAAAGAGCCCGCCGTTCGCAAAAAGGTGCTCGCCGTTGATCCACCGCGCCCGCTCCTCGCACAGGAACCCCACCGCGTACGCGATCTCGCTCGGATCCCCCATCCGCTTTCCCGCAGGCGTCGCGTCGATCGTCGGCTGCAGCACCTTCATCGCCTCCTCCCCCGCGGCAGCGAAGCCTTCCGTCATGGTCGGCCCGGGCGAGACAGCGTTGACGGTGCAGCCGTACTTGGGCGGCAGCTCCTTCGCCCAGCACCGCGTGAACGAGTCCACCATGCCTTTCGTCCCCGCGTAGATGGTCTGCAGCGGCGGCGCGCCCCGCGAGGACACGGACACGATGTTGACGATGCGCCCGCCGTGTTTGGTCAGGCGCTTGAGCGCCGATTGCGTCAGGAGGAAGGTGCCCCGCGCGTTGAGGTTGACGAGCTTGTCCCAGTGCTCCAGCGTCTGCTCTTCGAAGGGCAGGTTGATGGCCAGCGCCGCGTTGTTGACGACGATGTCGAGGCGGCCGTAGGCGGCGACGGCCGCGTCGACGAGCGCCCCCGGCCCGGTGGTCGTCGAGATGTCGGCTTCGACCGCGAGGGCGGGCCGTGGTGCGAGTTCTTGGACGAGCTTGCGGCCTTCGGGCTCCAGGGAGGCGAACGGGTAGTTGATGACGACCGTCGCGCCGCGGGAGGAGAGCTCGCGCGCGATGGCGGCGCCAATGCCTGAGCTGGAGCCCGAGATCACGGCGACTTTGCCTTGGAGCGTCTGCTCGACCATTTCGGGAAGGACGTGAGGGTGGATGTGGGCGCGGAAAAAGCGTAAGGTCTCTATCTTGCCGTCTCTTTGCTTGGTTTCCGCCACTCAAGTCTGATTGAATGCTTACGACCTCTTGGTTCTGTTTTCGATTTTCTTTATGTATCATGTGTTGCATTTGTCTACCATCTCGCTGGTCCAGATTTCGCAAGCTTACTACGTACAGAAAGATGACGCGGACGTGCTCCGGATAGTGGGCCACGCGCTCCGTAGCTCTGCCCCTGCGCACCGAGGTGTGGCTGTGGGCGGCTGCACCCGCACCGGTCTTGTCTCAACCCCGCATTCCTCTCCGTTCCCGAAAGCTCGCCGATGAGACCCTTGGGCTGTTCCGGAAGCACTCGATTACCTAATTGAGTATTGACCATCGCTAGTCAGGAATCGAGAAGGGGGAGCTGTTGAGGTGCTCGCAAGGAAGTCTGAATTCTCGCTATGGAAATGGGCTGCTGATGTCTAAAGTTTGGCAGACCACTCGTGCACATTGGCCAGCCCATTCTGCTTAGATCTGTCTCCTTCGTCTAGATAACCGCAGATTCTGCCTTCCGGATCCCACTTCCTGCGCAGCTCCATCAGCTTCGCGCCCTGCTTCTCGCCCCAGAATCTGGTCCTGCGGACCTGAAAGTCGGAGTCTCCAAGATATGCTCCATCAGAGTGCCTCTCAATACCAGCCATGACCTTCCTTACCCAGTTGCTGGCCAACTCGTCATCTTTGGCGTCTTCGTAAATTGAATAGGTTGCAAAGTAATGGTCCGTCTGCATGCTGAGTGCCATGTCCTTCAGTGGCCGCCGAGTGCCTGGAGACATGGAATACCAGAGCGAGAACGTCTTCTTCGTCGGAAGCGTGGTGAAGGCCTCCTCCAAGACTGAAGCTACATCGGCATCGTTCGAGATATAAGCGTTGTCGACACGGTACCGGTGACCTTCCGGATTGGCTGCACCCTGGTCTTTGTATTGATCCTGCAAGTCTGTTTCCTTATTGAACCATTCGTGCACTGTTCCTGCTGGATGGCTGTCTTGTGCAGGCTGCAGTGCTTTCCTTGCTTCTTCGGGATCATTCTTGAAGGTGACCAAGAGGACTGTGTGGGCGATCTCATCGGAACCAGGCGGGTAACTCGCGACGAGGACCACTTCAGTGTCGGGATCATAGTTGTCGGTGATCTAAGAATGGTAAGTACTTCTGTACGGGGTTGAGGCTTGTTTGATTTTGAGATTTACGCTCAGGATCCAGTTCATTGCCTTCTTGAAATCCGCGTTGGCATAAATGTATGCCGAGGACCGCATGCAGCTGTACGATGGCCTGGTCTGGAGATGGAACCTGGTGACGACCGCCGGGAATCCTGGGCCCGCTCCACGAGCAGCCCAAAGTAGCTCGCTATTATCCTGCTCAGTGCAGTGGAGCAGCTGGCCGTCAGCTGTCACAACATCGATTGCGACAACTTGTTCACAAGCCCAGCCCCAGTTCTGTACCGGATATCAACCCACGTGCAATTGCTTTAAGTTTTAAGGGCACTTACCTTACAATTCCAACCCATCCCTCCCTGGAGTAGGAAACCACCGATACCGACATCCGGACAGTGACCACCAGCGAAAAGACGCCCCTTGGTAGCGAGGAACCCGTTGAGCATCCGCCCAGTCGTGCTCGGAGACGCCTTAACGATGCCCGTCTTTTCGTCCAGATCGATCTGCTTGTACTGCCCAAGATCGAGAAGTATGGCCTCATCCCTGACGCTCCAAGCAGCCCAAGAATGGCCGCCCGAACGAACGGAGAGCCTGCACTTCTTCTCCTTGGCGAGCTGGACTGCCTCCACAATGTGGGACTCTTCAGTGGCTTCAATCACACCAATCGGATATCTCTCCGGCCTGCGATGATTGAAGACACGCCCAATGCGAGCCCTCTCATACGCGCTGGCATCGCTCCCCTCCTTCCACGTGATTGGAAGAGCAGCCATTCTGGTCCTTATCTGGTTGGGGTTAAAACGGGAATGATGCAATACGAAGAATCATCATAGGGCAAAATCTGCGCCTTTTCAAACTTTCTAGCCAACTCAAATATCGTCCTGGCTTTCGGGCGAATTGTAGGCGGTAGATGCTCGGGGGAGCCGATAGACGCAAGCGATGATACTAACGCTGCAGGGTCGAAAGGGTGGTCGTTGTTTCGGGACCACGTCTCTATTCCAAGAAAAAGCGGGCACTAATGCGCCAACACCCTCGGCCCCCACGATCGGCTGTTCCGTACCGTCGCGCATTCCATTCCTCTTCAGCTTCCGAGCGATTGTTGGCAGAGAAGGCGCAAACGCGCGGCTGGAAATGTCCGGACGTGCCATTGAATCGAAGAGGATCCGGGGCCCCGCACTGTGGCTTGAATCGTCTAAGGGAGGCTAAGCTGAGCGCAAGGATCTAGACTGGACCCGGGTGTTCCGCCCAAAGTGACTCTTTGTTGAAAGGTGGACCCGATGCACACCCGGCTCATACCGCGGTCCCCCATGGGGGTCTTTAGTATGGGGGATGTGCCGTGCAGGGATCATCGGCCAATGATACCGCTACAGCTTCGCGTCTCCGTTGCAAGCATGTAAATGGCCCTGCACGAGCACCTCTTTTGCGTTTATTCCCCCCCCATCGCCACGTCAAGGCCCATCGGCGGGACCTCAACACCTCCTCTCCGACTCGTGTCTTGTGTGAGGGTATCAACATCGCGGAAGAGCTTTTGCAACCATGGCCATCAAGACCGTCGAGACAAAAGATGGACTGCGGAAGGAGCAGACACTCGGTAGTCTGCGTCTGCGCCATCATGAAACGAATGAGATTATCCTCATTCCCACGCCGTCCGACGAGTAAGTGTATCGACAGAACTGACAGAGCTGAGAACAGCATACTGATCTACGGTTGTGCAGTCCCAATGATCCCCTCAACTGGCAAGTTCACAACACTACCTCACCACCCCTGGGGGAAAAAAAGGGGGGGCTAATTCGTCAACAACAGGTCGCGGGCATATAGATACTATCTCGCCATCCTCCTCTCGCTAGCCATCTTCTTCAGCAACTTCCTGGCCGCCGGCCCAACCGTGTCCATGGTCGAGATCACGACCGACTTCTTCGGACCACCGGGCCCAAAGTTCGAGAGCTACATCGCCAAGGCGTCCTACTTCTTCACGACCACGGCGCTCCTCCAGGGCATGAGCAACCTGATCTGGATGCCGCTGATCGTCAAGTTCGGCCGGCGGCCCATCTACGTGTCCTCCTTCATCCTGTACACGGCGTGCGCGGCCTGGGCGGGCGGCGCGACGTCGTACGGCAGCGAGCTGACGGCACGCATCCTGATGGGCGCGGGCGCGGGTGCGTCGGAGACGCTGGCTCCGCTCACCATCTCCGATATCTTCTTCCTGCACGAGCGCGGCACCGTCATGGCGTGAGTACTGACCCACCACGAAATCTTCGAAACCATCAAAAAAAAAATAAAAAAAAATTGAAAGGGTTGATAATCACTGACGACTCTCCCCATCAGCATCTACACGTGCTTTCTCGGCGCGGGCGTCGGCGGCGGCATCCTCGTCTGCGGGCTGGTCAGCATCAACCTGCACTGGCGCTACGGCTACTGGATCGCGGTCGCGCTGATCGGCTTCGCGACGCTGCTCATCATCTTCACCTTCCCGGAGACCGAGTACGAGCGGGGGCCGGCGACGGCGTCGGACGCGGACTCGATCAAGGAGCTCGAGTTCCGCAAGGGCGGCGAGGCGGGCTACGCGGTCGAGTCGCGGGTCGAGCACGCCGCGGGCGGGACCGCGAGCCCGTCGGCGTCGAGGTCGCGGGGCGCGGCGGCGGGCGGGGCGCGGTCGTGGGCGCGCGGGCTGCGCATCTTCACGGGGGTGCACACGCAGGAGTCGCTGTGGAAGATGTTCTGGCGGCCGTGCGTGATGCTCTTCCTGCCGCCGGTGCTGTGGGCCACGCTCGTCATGGCCGTCACCATCGGCTTCCTCGTCGCCATCACGTCCAACTTCGCGTCCGCCTTCAGCGAGGCCTACGGCTTCGAGCCCTACCAGGCCGGCCTGTGCTTCATCGCCAGCATCCTCGGCTCCCTCATCGGCATCTTCTTCGGCGGCCACTTCTCCGACTGGTGCGCCGACTTCCTGACCAAGCGCAACGGCGGCGTCAGGGAGCCCGAGATGCGCCTGCCGGCCATCATGATCAGCGTCGTCACGGCGCCGCTGTCGCTGGTGCTGTACGGCGAGGGCGTCGGGCTGCGGCTTCATTGGATGTGCGCGACGATGGGGTTGGGTTTGCGTGAGTTTTCTCTCCCTCTCCCTCTCTCTCTCTCCCTCTCTCTCCCTCTCCCTCTCTGTGCTTTCAGGATCCCGAAGAAATAGGGGCAGAGGGGAAGCAAGAACGATGCTAATGTCCGGAACAGTCAACTTCTCCATCGTGCAAGCCACGAACGTCAGTCTCGTCTACACCATCGACGCCTACCGTCCCGTCGCCGGCGAGGTCACCGTCACCCAGTTCGCCTTCAAGTGTGCGTGTGTCCCTTTTCCCTCGAGTCGCACCCACCCCCCCATCCATGTGCTGACTCTGTTCTCACACAGCTGCCTTCGGCTTCCTCCTCTCCTTCTACACCAACCCCTGGATCTCGCAGTCCGGCTACGAGCGTGCCTTCGGCGCCATGGCGGGCATCTCGGGCGCCGTCATGCTCGGCTGGATCCCCTTCTACATCTGGGGCAAGCGCATCCGGCACGCGACCTGGCAGTGGGGGTTCGTCCGGAAGCTGGCGCACTGGCATGAGGATCGCGAGGTTGGTGAGTAAGTAACTGCGTCGTCTTGTTCCGAGCAGCGTTGCCTTTTTCCACACTATCGAAAAAGAAAACGGCGGTGAGATGGGATCGTTGAACGTGTTATGGTTTGGTCAAATGAACATTGCTTTTTTATGATGAGGATCTGGCGACGATTTTTCACCGTGGCATGAGGAACGCATGTGGTGCTGATGTCTTCCCATACTTTGTCTTCCTTCACCCAATCTTCCTCGTTCGCTCGCAGTACTGGCGCGACGGTTGACCGGGGAGAGCTGCAGCCGGATTGGTGGGGGGACGGGCCAGGATTTCCCGAAAGCTAGTCAGTCAGCAATGTACCGTACATACAGTTCGCCGCGAAACTGTCGAGAGTCTAATTCGCTCTCTCTCCCCACGAAACTCTATCCCCAGAAAATGTGCGATGACGCGCATGCTGCTGCCCATGACCTCTGCACGATGACATCCGCGATACAATGTCTCTCTGGCGAAAAAGGTGGGAGAAGACGAAACCTCTGAAAGTGCGTGTACAAACGACGCCCCCGTCCGGAAATCCCGGAGAGGCGTCGTTTGCCTTCATGCAAGACCCCCTTTGTCCCGTCTCCAACTCCCGAAACGAAAAAAAAAAAAAAAAAACACAGCTCGACCTGGCAAGCAGCCAGCCGGAGTACCCATGACCCCTGTCGTGCGCCACACCTTGAGTCTCCGCACGGAGCTTCCCCCACACTCAGTCCAACGAAGCGAGTAGTATGATGCACGCGCGACTGTATGACCAAGCCTCCAGTAAAGCGCAGTGCCTGGTGACAGTCTGGGTGAGGAGGGCCGGGAGGGGTCTGTGCCGCCCCGCCCACATCTCGGGACCTCCACATTCTTGGGGCGAGAATGTGGTCCCGATGAGGCGTTCCCAGCACACGCGCGCTCCTCGCGCTCGGCCAGCATCGCCACCGTCCCTTCTGCGCCTGGGTCGTGGACAACGCGTCCGCGCGTGACGCCAAAGGACAGCCGCTTCATCAGCCCCAATCCCGGAGACGCGCTCGGCAGTTGTAGCGCGCGCAGTGTGGTTCAGAGTAGGCGGAGGACAACGGAAGGGAAGTCGTACGAAGGAGGTAATGATTCGTATAGCGAGAGGGCGCGCAGGTTGGCTACGGCTCTTGGTGTTGCAGTGTACAACTTCACCCAAAAAAAAAAAAAAAAAAGGTAGTCAGCAGCTCAGCCTCTTGCTGGAAAGGTGGGCGCGCTCGGTGCGAACGGGGCCAATTGGTCGCGGGAGAAACGGTACGGACATGTGGCGGCTTCGCGATGTGGAGGAGCAAAGTGGTGCATGGCCCTCACTGCTTCCCTTGGTAGCGCTCGCGGCCTACGAGGTGCCCGTTGATTTTGTTATTTGTTTCAACAAAGTCGCCCTAAACCTGTGACATCTCTTGATCACCCTGCAGAGAGACTTTTTCTACCAAGCCCGTCTTCTGATCCGCTCCTCCTCTTCCTGACTGCCTTCTTGTCCTTGTCATTTCTTGTTCGGCTGCGTGTACCCCGTCGCTCAGCGGACTAGACCCGAGAGGCTCTTCGAACCCAATCCCCACCATGGCCATAACAAATGGCGGCATTCTTAATGGCGACGGCGTGAACGGCCATACAAATGGCCACGCCAACGGCAACGGAGCAGCCACGCACGGTGCTGCCCCGCTGCATGTCATCATCATCGGCGCCGGCATTGGTGGTTTGACCGCTGCCATTTACTTGCGGCAACAAGGCCACAAAGTGACTGTACGTCTGCTTCAACATCTTACCCTCCTCACGGCCAGGAAAAAAAAAAAAAAAAAACTCAAAAATACTGTGATTAGGTCTTGGAGCAGTCCCGCTTCGCCTGCGAGCTCGGTGCTGCCGTACATCTTGCACCAAACAGCAACGGTGTCCTTAAACGCATTGGCATCGACGCTGAGACGTTTGGCGCTGTCGAAACTAAGATCTTGACCGAGTATGAGAGCGATGGAAAGATTATTCACTCGCTACCAGTCGGAGAGATGGGGAAGATCTACCAGCACGTATGTGGACATGCTTCTGCGATTCATTGACTTGTCAGAGAACACGGTGTTGATGATCCGTTGTAGAAATGGCTCCTGGTGTACCGCGTGCACCTGCATGAAGCTCTCAAGAAGAAAGCCACGGAGTTGGACGCGCTGGGAACAACTCCCTGCGAGCTCCGTACCTCGAGCCGCGTCGTCGACGTCGACCCGCACACTGCAACGGTGACGCTCGAGGACGGGCAGACGGTCCAGGGTGACCTGGTCATCGGAGCTGACGGTGTTCACGTAAGTCTGCCTCCACTCCTGGCGTCCTCAAGGAAGTTGTTCGCTGACGAATTCGCCTTGTATGCAGTCCAACGCCCGCCACAAGGTCCCTGGCTGTGAGGTCAAGGCGTATCCTTCGAGCAAGAGTGCCTTCCGTTTCCTTGTGCCGCGTGATGCTGCCCTTGCGGACCCGCGCTCGGCCAAGTTCGCGCAGAAGGATGGCGAGATGCACATCATCTACGGCTCGGACCGCCGTGTTGTCGTTTACCCTTGCGTGGACAACACGATGTTGAACTTTAACTGCATCCATCCCAAGGAGGAGAGCGATGCCTCTGCTGAAGGTGCGTTTTTCTTAAAAAGGGAAGCATGATCGGGCGGAAAGAAGAAAAGGAGAGATTGGATGCTGATTGCTTGCGAACAGACTGGAATAAGACTGGCAAGAAAAGCAGACTGCTTGAAGTCTACAGCAAATTCGATCCCGACCTCGTGGCTCTCCTCGACAAGGCCGACGAGGAGACGCTCAAGGTTTGGGAACTGCTAGACCTGGAACCGCTCCCCACTTGGGTGCACGAGAAGCTCGCCTTGTTGGGTGACGCTGCACACCCTTACCTGCCGCGTAAGCATCGATTACTTCTTGCAGAACCCTGAGTTTGGAGCTAACGAACGTCCAGACCAGGGTCAGGGCGCCGGTCAAGCCATGGAGGACGCGGCAGCACTGGCCGTTGTCCTGCCCAAGGGCACGAAGCCGGAAGACGTGCCGCAGCGGCTGAAGCTGTACTTTGACTTCCGCTACGAGCGCTGCACCAAGATCCAGCGCTTCTCCCAGCAGGCTGGGCGTGACATCCAGGATGAACCGCTTGACAGTAAGTCATCACTTGAGCAACCACCTTCCTGCGATCCGGTCCCAGCTGACGAAGCGTTCAGTGATCGGCAACTCCAACTATAACTTCAGCCATGACGAATGGGACAGCGCGTCCGACAAGTTCAGGCGCTGGCAGTGGGCCCAGAATCCCAACTTGTACTGGCGCCAGCCCATCGTCTTCGGACCCATGCCCGGGCCCCGCCAGGACTTCTGGGGCAACCCGCGCAAAGCTACGCACAGCACCGCAACCACGGCCTCCATCAAGTTCAAGACCTCGGCAACAGTGCTGCAGACCCTGTTCCCGAACCAGCAGTTCAAGCTGTCCACTCCTGGGACCATCGCGTATGCCAGCTTCTCGCAGACGACGCTGAACAAAATGGACTGGCTGGGCGGAGGTGGTTACCGCCACTTCGGCCTCTACATCCACAATGTGCAGTACACGAAGAAGAACGGCGAGACCATCTCTGGTACATACATGCCGATTCTCTTTGAGAGCTTGACGGACCCCATCGTCAGCGGTCGCGAGGAGCTCGGCATGCCGAAGCTGTATTGCACCATTGACATCCACCGCAGGCACCAAAGCTACAGGTACCAGACCGGCTGGCAGGGCGCCACCTTCGGCGAAGTCGCGCTCGAGGGTCTGGAGGAGGTGGATCCCTCGGCTGAGAAGGGCACCATCGGCGGCGAGGCGGATGACGGCATCCTCGTCTACAGGTACATCCCGGAGGTTTACAACCGTGGAAAGGCGGCATCCGAGCACACCGTGTTCGTGCCACATGCGGAAGAGTCGAAGGTCGTCCCGACCACCGTGAAGAAGATGTGGAAGGCGAAGACTGGCAGCGTCAAGTTTGATGCCATGGACTGGGACGCTCTGCCCACTCTTCACCACGTCATCTCCAGGCTAGCGGAAATTCCTGTGTTTGAGGTCGTTGGCGCAAAGGTTGTTGAGTCAGAAGGTGTTCCCGACGTCTCCAGCGCGAAGCCGGTGGACGAAGGTCTTGCCAAATTGTAAACTGTAGCATAGAATAGTTCCAACTTTTTTTGAAATTGAGCGTTGATATCCTGCAACATCCACCTATGCCCTCGTGCGAACGATGGAGCGTACTATTTCGCGCGTGCGAAGCAGACGTCGTGCAAAGTGCCCGCAATTCCGGCACAGCGAACGGCCCAGAGGCGGAGATGCCCCACTATCCATAATGGGTAGGCGGGGAGCTGGCGGCAGAGGCTGTGAGGGGGCCATTGAGCGGCTGCAAGTGGTGGGTTTGGCCTCCTCCACATCGGCACGTGTCGGCTAACGTTTGAACCATGATATCCGAAGAGGCATTTCGTGTTAAATAAAAGCTGGCAGAACCCCTCCCAGCCCTGCAGGAGGGCAGTACAGCCTCAGAAGAACGCGCAATCGATCACATCCATCTCCCCCGATCCTAGCTCTTATTCCAATAAACAACGCACACCATGTCGGTCGAAAAGAACATCCGTCCCACGAAGCGATTTATCACGGGACACGCTCCGGACGGAAAGGAAATATTTCTCGACGATGTCGGAGAGGACACACCAATGTACACGCTGCCCAAGGACGCGGACTTCGCGCTCTGCTACGCCACCAAGGGCTACCCGATCGACCTGAACGACAACAAGGATATCGGCGTGTATCAGCATTTCTTGACGAACCTCCCGGGAATCACAATCTCCAATGGGTCGGTGCTGCGCATGGTGGACATGAGGCCCGGGGCAACATCGCCGATGCACCGGACCGTCAGCCTGGACTACGGGGTGGTGCTGGAAGGCGAGGTGGAGCTCATCCTGGACTCGGGCGAAAAGAGGATAATGAAGAGGGGCGACATCAGCATCCAGAGGGGCACCAACCACGCGTGGCGCAATCTCAGCGACACGGAATGGGCGCGCATGCTCTATATCCTGCTGCCAGTCCAGCCCATTAAGATCGGCGATAAGACGCTGGGAGAGGACTTGGACATTCCGGGCGTCAGGGCATCCGACTGAGGAGAGAGGCGGGCCTGGAGTTCAGCGAGGTGACGGACGGGGGGATAGGCTGTGGGTAGGGTAGCAGATCAATGGCGATAATGCCTCTAGACAGAATGTGACGCGTGTGCAAGCTGCACTAGCAACTTTGTTGCGATGCATGCAGCAGGGGCTGAACGTGGTGCTGGGCGTGAAGGCGGCGCGTTTCGGGGGCGGAGGTTTGAACGGGCAGCGAGGCAGGGGGCCCGGAGGGGCTCTGAGGCCTAAGCGGCAGGCCCTCCTGCCTGGTTCGGAGGCCTGCGGCGGTGGGCCCTCCAGGTGCTCGACAGACAGGCGTGTCTGCAGGCTGCGCGCAGGAGCGCCGCACGAAAAAGACCCGCTGCACAGGGCCCGAGCGGAAGAGTGCCGCCGCGCCGCCGCCGCTGTCGCACCCGGCACGCGCTCCAGGCCGCACAGCCCTGGGGCTTGGTGCTCGCGATTTCTCAGCAGTGCGTGCTCTTGGGCCGCGCACCCTAGCCGTTCCGGCCGTCGGCGGTGCCTAGGGATACGGTACGACACGCGCTTGGCCCCTCGGCCACTGGCGCCTCATTGCGGGGGAGCTGCAGGGCCACTGCGGACAGGGCAACTGCTTTAAGCTTCTGTGAGTCCCGTCTTCATGCACACGATTCGCCCACTGCCAGCGGCATCTCTTTCCTCGACTCTCGCTCTCCAGAATGGACTCGACGTCGGCCGAGCCTGACAAACCACGCGGGCTGTTCCAGTGCACCGAATGCAAGCGCTCATATACCCGTGTCGACCACCTCGCCCGCCATGTCCGCTCGCGTACGTCCTTTTTTGCCTTCGCCGTCCTGCGAGTAGGCTCCGATTGACCCATCTCAGACCTGCAGGAGAAGCCCTTCCAGTGCGACGTGTGCCACAAAGGCTTTGGCCGCCCGTATGGCATCTCCTCCTTCTCTCCGTCCCTCCGCTGTCGAGCTGACCGGTCCGCCAAGTGACTTGCTGAAGCGCCATGCCACCTGCCACGACACCGATGGCAACGCAAAGAGGCAGAAACGCACCTTGACGCAATCTTCCAGGGTCTCGCAAGCCTGCAAGTCGTGCGCGTACGCCAAGCTGAAGTGTGAAGACGAGAAGCCATGCAAGCGCTGCCAAAATAAGGGCATCGTCTGCGAGTCCAACTCCGACAACCGCCAACAGAACAACTCCTCGTCAACATCCACGCAGCCGTCAGGTGAGAAAATCTCTGACCGCATCGTGACTGCCGCTCATCCCCCTGTAGCTGCTTCGCCTAACAGATCGGTGCCGCAAGCTCAAGCCGCACCCACAACGGCCGCCCCGACCATGAGCGAGCCTGATCAGGTGAATAACCAAATGCCTACTCCAAGCACTGTGCTCAATGGCTTCGAGATCAGTGGAGACGAAGCTTCCATCTCCGGGACCACATTCACCCCCTCCATCGCCCCGGATCCTGCCGTGTTGCCCACTTCTTTAGCCGTGCATGAAAACAACTTTTACGACTTTCTGCGAAACGTCCTCACCCCAAACAATCCCAGATCTTTCAGCCCTCCCCAGTGGGACTTTGAACCTCGCAATCTCCTGGACTTCAACGTGGAAGATGATCTCTCGTTTGATGCCAACGACTTTGGGCTTTTGGACGCATTCAACGGGAAAACGTTCAACAACATCGAGGACTTTGGCATCTTTCCTCCAACCATAGACCCTCCTAGCATAAGCGCGCCCCCTGATTCAACTCCCTCTGATTCTGGAGCTCCTGGCCACCGAAAACGAGCCGGTATTGGTGCAGAAGCGTACCGCAGGTCGTCCTTTGTGCGCTGGCAACCCGCGCACGAAGGTTCTCACCTCGAAGTTGGCAATATCTCAACCCCGAACAACGAAGTCGCTTCTCCGGATGCACGGTACAAACTTGAACGGATCCTGGCCGAGCGTTTGGAGCAGAGCTCTCGCGACAAGCTGCTGGCCATAATACTAAACACTTGCGACGCAACAAATATGGGCCGCGTTGTTTCCTCATTCCCTTCGACTGATCTTCTCGATGACTTTCTCCAATGCTTCTTCGCCCGGGAAGGCCCACGGTTAGATTCTTTCATTCACGTGCCCACTTTTAACCCGAACAACATCAAAGCAGAGCTCCTTGGCGCCATTGTTGCCGCTGGTGCCGTTTCCACGGATATCAAGGCGCTGCAAAAGCTTGGATACGCGATTCAGGAAGCAGTACGGATTGCTCTTGTCGATGTCATTGAAAGGAAAAACGCCATAACCCGAGAACTGTGGGCCATTCAGTCCTTCATGCTCATTATCGATGTTTTTCTCTGGTCCGGCAACAGACGGAAAATGGAAATTGCAGAGAGTCAACAGCAACCCTTGTGGACGGTAAGCCTTCCCACCTCTTTCATAAGAGCACTGCTCATTCTGCCCAAGATGCTTCGTCGCGCTGGTAGATTCAAAAAGCCACGAGGACCGCCGATCGCCCCCTTAGCCGAAGATACAGGCGAGGTTCTCCAACAGAAATGGCTCGCTTGGGTTGAGCAAGAATCGAGCAAACGACTGGTTTTCCGCGGCTTCCTCTACGACGCCCAATCCTCCATGACCCTCCTAGTCAACCCGATCATCTCCTACGGTGAACTTTGCCTGCCGTTTCCTGCCGCAAGAGAGCTTTGGACCGCCGAAACGGCCGAGCAATGGAAGTCCGCATACTTATCGCGACAAGCAAGCAACTCCTCAGGTCCATGTTGCTTGCTGGACTGTTTGAAAGACCCGAAGCTTGTCGCGTCCTTCCCAGGCACCATCGATCACGACTTCGCTACGCTGATTGTCCTCCATGGAATTTGGGGTATGGTTTGGGAATTCAACCAGCTCCAACTTACCCTCAAATCGCATACTGGAGAGTACTCAAGCTCTCTGGTCATGAAGCACCGGCATCAAGAGTTGTGTCAGACGGTCCACCATCTCCGTATCAGCGTCTACTCTTGGCCCGTGACACCTGCTCCGGAGATCACACTCCTGCTAGAGCTTCAACTACTCTACCTCCACCTCTCCATCGAAGACGTTCAATATTTTGCAGGAAAAGAAGATCAGGAAGAAGCACGGCGGGTACTGCCAGCACTGCAGCAGTGGATGTGCGATACATATGCACGAACAGCCGTTTGGCAAGCCGCTCGTGTGCTCCGAACAGCGAAGTCGTTCCCGCGCAAACAGCTTCGGAATTTCTGGGCTATTGCCATCTACCACTCGTCTCTGGCTCTCTGGACTTATGGCATCATCAAGCAAGCCACTGCCAACGCATCAGTGTCTGCGACTTGCACGTGCGTATCAATGCCCGGGGGCCTCGCAGGCGAACTGCCCGCCCAACAAAACGATAATAACGCGTTCTCCACTAGTAGCCCACCGAGCATGGATTCAAACCTCGGCGCCGTTTGGCTCGAGGGACCCGAGACTCCGGATGTGCAGCGATTCGTAACTCTCGGCCGCGGGAAGCCTGTGATCAGCGCGCACGGCACGTCGTCATCACAAGGAGAACTCGTCCCCCTCTCCGACCCCGAAGCGACGATGAACGTGGTGCTGGAAGCGCTCAGAAACAATTTTGGTGTAACAGGCCAAGGAGAGATAGCTGACCAAGAAGTTGCGACGGGCCTGCTTCCGCCGTTGGTGGAGAACCTGGTACAGTTGATGCGAGACTTGGGCAAAGCAGGTAGCGCAGTCAGCTTTTGAAGCTCCACTATGCATAGCTGGCTAGAACCGGTGTTGAAAGAGACAGGGAACGGCGTTCGGGAACATGAGCCTTGCGAGGCCATTTTAGGAAGGTTATCATGACTAGCATTCCAAGACATATTGACTACTATTTCCGCCAAGGGACAACATCTTCCATGCCCATCCCGTACTCGCACGTCCGCACAGATGACGCGCAATTGCATGGGGCTGGTGGATGGCTTGAACTATGCGATGCATTCAGGGAATCTGCCCCTTGCAAACGGTCGTTCTTCTACTCCTTCTTGGGTGAACCCTCCATTGCAGTCTTCCTCGGAAATCCCGACTCCGCTTCCGCTCTATCCCCGGCCTTCTCACTGACCGTGAACCTTCAACACCCCCCGGAGAGGTTCCGATGAGCCTGGACATTCCGCATAAAAAAAAAAAAGCGGCATGGAAAGTTCTCAGGCCAATTGATTTGAGCATATGGACAAAGGCGTCAAGAACAGGAGACTTGCCCCTCAGATTTACGATTACACAATGCCGTGACCGCCCGACCCCACGATTGAACTAAACAGGATACGAAACGGTACATACATGCATCTTTGCTCTTCTTCTGCAAGGGCTCTTCCTGCCCTGTACCTCCAACCGCCACCGCATCCTTTCTTACTTTTTTTCTTCTTCCTTTTTTTTTTTTTTTTACAAATCACCAGACTCTGATTTATTGCATCGATGAGAATTCATCATCATCGCCGTGGCTCGGGTTGCCGCCGCCGCTGCTGCCGTGCACATCACCACCGTTCTGCACCTCGGTTACCGGTGTGGCCCACATCCCGACCGACCGCTAAAACGCCAAACGTCCACTTGTTGCGGCTTTAGAACAGAGCACCGCGCTAGACTCGATTGACGGGTTCACAACGAAGATGGATCGCGCTCTGCGCCGCTGGGATTTCCCTCTCTGAGCGGGACACAAGATAAAAAAAAAAAAATAGAAGAGTGCTTATGCGTGGGCGCGCGGTCTGGACGCGGTTCCGGGTGCGTGCGGAGAATGTCGCGTGCATGGGTGTGTGTGGCTGGGAGGTAGTGAGGAGGTGAGGAGGTGAGGAGGAGAAGGACGGTCTGATTCCGCCTGGGCAAAGGGCCGGGATGGTGATGCGGTAGTTGAAGGGTTTGTTCCCGCCTTTTATTATCATGAAGGATGGGAGAGGTTCCTGTATGAGGGTAATACTGGTGGGACGTTGCGGGATGGACCGGGTAACGGAGGAGATGTAGATCTGTGGGGTATGGGGACGATGATGAATATGCGGGGGTGCGGGTAGCAAGGTTTAGGGCGCTTTTTTTTTTCTCTTGGTTTTGGTGGTTTTGGTTGGAGGAAGGGGTTGTGGAGGTGAGGTGATGTGAGTCTTGGGGTGTTTGACGTAAGCCGGGAGCGGGAGAACGCGGAGGGGAAGGGTGGTTTGTGGCGGTGGTGGATGGTAAGTAGTGTGATGATACGCATGGCAAGGTAGGTTGCGGGATGAGCTTGGCAACGGCATGGTTTTCAAGACGCTAATCTGTTGGCGGTTGGTAGGGTGCCGTCATGCTGACAATATTGGCTGCTGCTTCAGCTCCCCGCTTGGAATACTCGTGCCCAATCAGGACTGTTTCCGCCACCTTAAGCTCAGCTTGGCGTATTGGGGCATTTTTGACATCAATGGCAACTTTAATGGCACTGCGGGGATTTGGACAGACGTTTGAAGATGTGAAGCTGCTGTCCAAAAAAGGTAAGACGCCTTTGTTTGTACCTTCCAGGAATCTTCTGTACCGTACATGTTAAGTAGCCGATACTGCTAAAGCGAAACTTAGAAGTTGATGTAGTTATGAGCACGTATTGCAGTTGAAGAAACAGACTTCTCGAGCAAACAACGGTAGTCAGTCGAAGGCACGGAGCTTAACCCAAAATTTATGTGTATTGAAAGGAATATGAAGGAGAAACCGATGTCATGAGACTCTGGAGGCGTACAAGACTGCAGATATCAAGGTTCGACTTGGAGTTTTTAAGGGTTGAGCGGCTGACAGAAGAGGTATAGTCAATGCAGACACAGACGCTGGCGCTCCTTTTTCAAGGTGACAGATTGAGACTTAGGATAAGAATCCTCCTTTAATCTATAGGTCGAGGTTTTCAATTCTGCATTCTATCTAGATGTGGAGGGTACCTTCTAACCAATCTCGACAGGCCAATATCGCAAGCGAGCCCTTCAAACTGGATCAACACTTCAACACCCAATTCACAGAAAAATCATTTCAACTACCCATCATTTAGAAAAAAAAAAAAAGTTTCCAGTTCAAATGCTGATTATTGTCGAGCTGATCTGCCCTAGTATTTCGACTTGATTTTCTTCCAACGCAAATTCAGAGCCACAATCAATCGCAGTCGAGCAGCAGCGTCACATGCACCTTGGTTCTGCTTTTTGTAAATCAGGCGGCCACAGTCTCCCTCTTGGAACCACGCGAGCCATCGCGCCAACACAAAGTGACCAAATTCACGGAAGTTGCAGAGAGCTCAAACCCCATCGTCTCAAACGAATAGGCGGATTATGGCGAGCACACCCCACCTTATAATGCAGGAAGAAATATAATTCACGGATGTGTTCCTGTGACGGCCTCTGCCTTCGCAAACGCATGGATGATGTACGGAAGATTTATTTGGTGTTAGATCGCAGCGGCACTTGCGAACCATAGGCTGTCAGCAATATTAAGGTGAGTGGTGATAATCCCTCTTTAGAAGCAGTCCGTCTTACATCGGAATTTCAAGATGAAGGTTTGGCTCTTGCAGTCTCAGTCGCTCTTATACACAGTAATCGGCAAATTTTAGAGGCCACAGGGCAGCTCAGTCGAACAAAGAAAGGCCTGGGGGTGGTCAACAGCCACTGCTGGCTTTGAATCAGAGCCAACGAGAAACATTTGAGTCAGAGGGCGAGGGGTAACTTCAAAAGCAGACACGGCGGTTGTGCAGAATGAGAGCAAGAGACGGGGTCAGAGAGAAGAAGACGAAGAGGGTGGAGAGTAATACACGCATCGCGGCTGCATGCTCGCTTGCTTACAGCAACAACTGGTGGGGGCCGGCCACGACTAAACGGGTTGGCCACGATTTATGGGTTACAAATTTCCCTGCCCTTCAACCATGCCGCACCATTTCTTCCTGCCTCGTCGTCACCTTAAGGTAGATCATAATGTAAGTCACGGTTTTGACCATTATCATAATACCTGATTGCATCTGACCGATAACTCCTGTAGCAGCTATCCTCAAGCACATCAACTGGAAGTCGATCCTGACCCTCGTAACCATTCTCATCATAGAAAATATAGTATAAGTCAAAATCTAGTACGGCTATCCATCCCCGCAAACCTCTCAGATGCTGACGTCTTAGCCCTTGCTCCAGGAGCAAATATCACTCCGAATTGCTACAGAACCAAGCCACTCTCGTGGGCTGCTTACAACCGCCAAACGAACCAATCATGCCAATCCACCTTTAAGCATACTTTAGATGAGATATCGACATAGCCTGACAAACCCCTGAGTGAGATCCATCAGCTCTTTTAGCGTGCTTTAATCTTGTACCGAAGGCTCCCGTCTCCCCGAACAATCTCCCAGGAACACAGATCACCCTTAGAACCTCAGCTCCTCGACCCAACCGCACGACGTCGCAACAAGCTTCTGCTGTGCCACGTAGATCAAACGCCAACACCAGGCACCGGCGGCAACGCCCTTTACCAGCGGTTTGGAATGAACCAGTGTCGCCAAGCCCTTCGCCGCAGTCCGTTCCTGTCGTCTCCCTTGCCGATCTCGCCCAACCCACACCCCGGCAACAGTGAGGTCCGAATAAAGTTTACCAACTCCTTTCTACCGTGCCGCGTAGATCATTAGCAGGACTTTTGCAGCGAGCCGTTCCGCGTGGCGCAATGGGGATGCTCGTTGCATGCTCTGCGGCGCAGCGATGATCATCACTTCCAGCGGTGCGGAATCGAGATGAGCCCCCCTTCCCCTTCCCCAACTAATTCGTGGTGCTGAATCGTATGTACATTCGTTCTTCCGTGCACCGTATCTTCTTTCATATTGTACATTATGATTGAAACATTCAAGACATTATCTTCAAGCCGCTCCGTGCGCAAGTCCCACCCCCCGGTATGTCCCACATATCCTTCCTTCACTTTTGGGTATCTGAAGTAAAAAGAAATCAACAGAAACAAAATACGTATGATCCACGCGCCCCATCCCTCACAGAACCAGCCACCCCAACACCGCGCACACCATCCCCAGAATCCCACCGCCACTCCCTCCAACCGCCGCCGCCGCCGCACCCGTACTACTCGCGCTCGCACCCGCCCCCGTCCCCGTCCCCGTCCCCGTCCCACTCGCCCATCCAACCCCATTCCCACCGCCGCTGCCAGACGCCAACCCATCCCCACTCGCCGAGGCCCTCCTCGTCGTCGTCGTCGTCGTCGTCGAGCTCGCCCCCGAGCTCTCCGTCCCACTCGTCGGAATGGGGATGCTCGTCGCCGCGGACCCGGACCCGGCCACCACGATGGTCGTGCCCGACACGGTCACCAGCCCGATGCTCGGCCCGCCCGTCTTGAACGTGTACGTCTGCGTGCCGACGACGAGCTCCGTCGTGGCGCCGGCGGTGAGGAGGTGCGCGCCGGTGGTCGGGACGGTGGTGGTGGTGGGCGGGAATGCGGACGCGGTGGGCGCGGCGATGGTGTACGTCGTGCTCGCGTCGGCGACGACGATGGCTGCGGCGTCGCCGGCGGCGTTGGTGGACAGGACGAGCGCGGTCGTTCGCGTGCCGCTGCCGAGCGTGAGGGTCGAGCCGGGCGTGAGGGTTTCGTTGCCGAAGACGACGGGCGCCGCGGCGCCGTCGGCGCTGGTGGCGGGCGCGGCGGCGGCGGCGGCGGCGGGGATCGCGGCGGTGGAGCTGCCGACGACGAGTCGAGTGCTTCCGTCGGATGTCTGCAGGACGACGGCGGTCGTGGAGCTGCCCGAGCCCAGGACGATGGAAGAGCCTGGCGCGAGCGTCCGCGTGCCGATGACGATCTCTGAGGCGGAGTTTTGGGACGCGGTGACGCCGCCGACTTCGAAAGGGGAGGGGGAGGGGGAGGGGGAGGGGGAGGCGGGCGCGGCCGCCGCGGCCGTGGGTACGGCGGCTGTAGCACTGCCTCCGACGACGATCTGGGTCGTGCCGCCCTCGGTCTGCAGGGCGACTGCGGTTGTGGACGAGCCAGAGCCGACGACGATCGAAGAACCGACGGCGAGCGTTTGCGTGCCGATGACAATCTCGGATGCCGAGTTCTGAGACGCGGTGATGCCGCCGACCTCGAAGGGGGCTGGGGCATTGTTGCTACTGGCCGCAGGCTCTACGGGTGCCGGACTGGGGACCGCGGCCGTGGCTGTGCCGACGACGATGTTCGTTGAGCTGCCTTCGGTTTGGAGAAAAACGGCCGTGGTTGAAGAGCCGGTGCCGAGAACAATGGATGAGCCAGCTGCCAGTGTCTGGCTACCAACAACAAGCTGCGTATCAGAGTTCCGGGAGACGGTGATGCCTCCTACCTCGATTGGTGTAGGCGATGCCGCAGGTGTGGTGGAACCAGATTCTTGAGATGATGCTGTGGTCAGCGCGGGAAGTCCGGGGTTGGAGATCTGCTCAGGGGAGTCCGGTTCGGAAGCGGCCGATGTTTGAGCAGGAGAGTCAGGCTCGGAGGCGGCTGAGGTATGCTCAGGGGAGTCTGGTTCGGATGGCGCGGTGGTGCTGGTAGGAGAATCTGATTCCGCTGAAGCAGTACCTGCGGGTGCGCTCGTGACACCGACAGTCGAGAGCACGAAAGAACCGCCAATCTCAGTGAGAACAAGAGTTGGGCCGCCTGTGTGCGGGCCGAAGCCGATGTTGAACCCCTCTCCAGTGACGGATGCTGTACCAGCGGCTGGAGTGCCGGATACAGCACTCTCTGGTGTAGAAGGGTTAAGGTCGATGCCTATGGTCTCTGGCTGGGAGTCCGTCGACTTGGTGAAACCCATATCGATTCCAATGGTATCTGAGCCGTCGATAAAGCTGGAGCTTGCTGATTCGCCGGGGAAAGAGAAAGAAACATCCGCAGTAGTCTCAGCGGGCGTGTTGCTGGGTGGGGAGAGGCCAACTCCATCGACAGTGGCGGTACTGAAAATGCTCAGGCTGCTGGTAGCATCGTTATCTTTTTTGCTTGTTTGATCTGTTGGTGACGCTGGATCTGAGGTCTGTGTTGGTAGATCGGCAGTTGCACTCGCGCCTGAAGATGCAGTTGGGGCCAGGAACGACCCCAGGCCTTCACCAAGGGAACTTGTGGTCGTGGGGCCAGAGTCCTCATGTAGGGTAGATGTGACTGTGACGAAGTAGGCTGAACTTAGGTCCCCCACAGGCTCAACGCCTGAAGAAGTCCACATCGATGGCAGCGGGGTTTCACCAAATGTACACTGGTCCCAGATGGCATCTTGGTTGCCGGGCGGTGAAGGAGTCGCCGCCACACCTTTTCCGTACTGCGGCCCGTTGAAATCGGCGATGATGTACAGGTAGCCGTTCGGATCTTCTGGGTCTGCTGTGGGTGTAGCGGTACCAAACTCTTGGACTGAGGTGAACAGGATTTCTCTGCCGGTGGCCAACGCCGACCACTTGGCTAACGTGAGCGTAGACGACGACGTGTAGGGCGGTACGGTTGTGCACACGTCTGGGGACGGGCCTACGCAGCGTGTAAACGTCCTCGTTAGAGTGTCGACCTCAGTCTTGTAGGAGAATTCCGAGCCGGACCAATAGAAAGGCTCCCACGCGCAGACGGAAGCGCCGCCAGTGGTTGTCGTCGCGGCTGCTCCCCACCATGTGTATCCTGAAGGGTACTGGAGACTTAACGTGAGCATTTCTTCTCTTTGAGAGCATTAGTTGTAGTGACATACTTGTGTGAAAACATGAGGGTATGTAATATTGGTGACAAAGGTACTCCAGGACCCTCCAGGCACAGGAGAAGATACGGTCCTCTGCGTGATATGGGTGCCGGCTGAGTTCGTAGGGGGTAATGTGACACCAGCCGGAAGTTCCATGTAGGAGATGCTTGTCCTAGTTGTGTTGGTCCGATTGTTGACGATCACATACTGAACGGCATGTGTGATTGTTGACGAGATCGGAAGCTTCAGCCAGGTATACACGGTAGCCGACTGGATGGTGTATGAGCAGTTGATCGGACATGATGCAGCGGCAATCGTTGTTGGAGCCGGCGGGTTGGCGTAGGTAACATTTTGGTATGGCGTAACAATCGCTGGGTGAAGTTAGGAAGGGTATTTTTTTCGAGACAAAATCTTAAGGACGTACTACGAGGGACGACTATGGCTTGTGCGCACGTTGCTACCGCCAGGAGGAAGGATGCAAATTGCATCATTTCTAATTATGTAACAGATCTTCGGGCGATAGAAACAAGGAAAACGAGAAACAAGGAACGTGCAGGGTGCAAGCCAAATTGTCCCACCAGCGATGGCGGAGAAGACGAGAAGAACGTGGGTTGCAGTGACTGCCTAGCGACTCCATGCATCTTGGGCGGCTACAGGTACTTGTATGTGCGACTCCAGGCTGCTGGCATTCAGAAGTCCATGAATACCCAGGTAAGGTGCTGACCTCGGGCGGCCCGTAGCCGTTGTGGATCTCAAGAATAGTTCGACCTGCATTGTGACTTGTACTGTACAGGAAAGCGATCTGGCGGCGTAGAACACCAAGCCAATAGGCACCTTCGGAACCTCGTTGCCGAGCGAGCGAGATGCATAAAATAGGACAAGCGCGACGAGAGAAGCGCGCGTGTGGGGTGAGCGCTGCGAAGTTTCTCTGCTGCGCCGCATAATAGAGCCAATCGGAACGATGTGACTCCGCCCCCAAATGGCAAATGGGCGCTTAAGCAATCTTGGACATCCCATTCCAAGGTGCTTCTAATCTCAAAGCAATGTCTACGCCGCAACCGCGCCGCACGCCAGCAGCGGACTGTTGCTTGAAGACCGCAGGTTTCCCTAACTTCCCGGTGGTTTGTGAGCTGATACCCCTTCTTTTGCTTTGCAATCGTACCATTTCCCCTCAGCGGCATGTAATATTATTTGCAGGCGGACTTTCCATGCGCTGCAAGGGGCTCCAGTACTCTCACGTCAACCCCATCGAGCGCTCTATTTGCCTGTTCAGGCCTGTCCCTTCGGTCACATGCACTCCGGCCCCTCTTAAATTTGCTCCAGTTGCGTATAGCATTGAGAGCACATCTCAGTTTCCTTTTCGTTTCCCGTCCAGTTGCCTGACATGGTACACCGTACTCCTAATAAACGTCTTCGAATGACCAAAAGTTCCCCTTTTCCTCGATATCCCCTCTTCTCAGCGACTGTTGATCTTCTCAAAGTTTGGTATGCAGCGCAAAGTGGCTCGAGCCCTTCAAGACTAATACCTTTATAAAGTATATCAATTCCGATACTACGTCGTGAGCAGCATTCGACATACCTCCAACTCGAACGGTTATCTCTTATCATGTGTCCCACACTCACGATGCAGCCTAAAAATCAAGGTAACGGGTTTACATTAGGTGCACCAGTTGTTGATTGAGCAAGTCAGGGAACAATGTAGTACTCGGCCTACCGATATTGAGCCGACACAGACTGACTCGGATCTTGCAAGCTTAAGATCTCTAAGCATAACACAGACACGCTGCGGCAAATACTGGAGAACTAAGGTACGTAACATCATGCACGTCATTCAATGTACGCGCTAGACAATTCTTTTGCAAGACAGAAGCTGACCTGCCGACCTCGACCTCAACCTCAAACGGAGACCGAGGGCAGAACCAGACAATGTCCTGGAACTATATACACGAACAAGAACTTGTATTTGAGAGAACACCGTCTACCTTCCGCAAGTCCTTCCATATGCAGAAATTGCCAATTTGGCTACAGGACGAGCGGCTCACTCTCCCCGTTACGCGGATTCATTACAAGCCCAGCTCAGCATCGGTAATGCAGCTACCATCGGTAGCAGTAGAACCAATCTCCGAGCAGATCGGAGGGTGCGGGTTGTCAATGAAGAGGCCAACGTTGTCGCCGTACTCATCAAGGATGTTACCTGCAAAAGGGGTGAGTAGGCACTTAAGCAGAATGCTGAAAGAGGTAGGACTTACCCCTGGGGCGGTAGTTGCAGAAAGTCAACAGCAATTGGTCGTTGTCGCACTTCTGGACAGCGCAGCCAACAGCGTAACTCTTCTTCCACACCATCTGAGTGAAATGGAGAATGTTGGGACCGTCGGTTGGGACAGTGGCGGCACCCCAGTAAGGACCGAAATCATTGTACTCTTCGTAGTACATGTTCGAGAAGTAAGCAGGAGCTTGATTAATGTTATCCGAAGTAACCTTGCCGACATCCTTGATAGTGTACTGCATCTGACCCATGTTCTGACCATAGTTGGTGTTGCTAAGACACCTCGTTAGCAAATCACTCAATACTCAAGTCATAAAACAGCAGGGTGACTGACCCATCGATGGTGTGCTTGTACTGGCAAGTGTCGGCAGCCTCCTGAGCCTTCTCCGCCAGGTCATAGTCCCAGTACATCGAGCAGCCGTCAGTGTGGTTGGCGCGATGAGCGTTATGGAAGGCCAACCACCTCTTAGCTGCGAGATCAGTAGGCTGAGCAGTCAGCCTTGCCGTGGAATCAACCGAAGGAGTAGCGCAGAAGGCATAGGTGCTAAAGCCGCCAGCAACGGAAGAGGTGGGAGTAGCCGTGGTCGAGGGCGTGGCGGAGGTGGTGGGTGCGGCAGTGGTGGAGGGAGTGGCCGTGGTCGAGGGAGCGACGTAGGTCGACGAGAGGGCGACAGTCTCAACAGCGGAAGAGCTGCTGACAGGAACAGGGCTGACGGTCACGACCGACGGAATGACGACCGACTGCACGGCGGCCGGGGTGGTCTCGGCAGCAGCGCTGCTCGTGTACGAGGTGACGACGACGTAGGAGCTGACCGACGAGCTGGAAACGGCCTGCTCGGTGACAGACACGGTGTTGGTCACGCCGGTGGACGGGCAAGGACCAGTAGCCGTGACGTACTGGGTGATGGTCACGATGTCGAGATCGGTAACGAGGGCGCGCTCCTTGATCATGGGAACGGCCAGGGCATTGCCGGCCAACGAGGCGGCGACGAGAGCAAGGGAACGCATGATGTCGAATCAAAGCAATCGAGAGCTGGAGCGAGGACGACTTGGACCGGGCAAGCGTTGGAGATCTTCAAGACCTGGGATACGACCGGGGCGTATGGGTGGTGAAAGAGCGTGGGGCCCGAAGAGGACTGGTAAAAAAGAATGGCACGGCCTACGAGAGAGCCAAAAGAGCGTGGAGAACCGACCCGACTTGAAAGCGAGTTGAATTCAAAACCAAGAGAGCGTCTGGGTGGGCGGGAGATGTGTATATGTATGGCGGAGAATGAGCGGTGCAGACAGCCACAGACGGGGCGCTATCCGGGCTGGCTGTTTCATACACATGCGGAGAGCTTGGAGCACAAATGAGAAGGGATCTCCACCCTGTCGACCTACGTATGTTTAATTCCTCGGTGGGCCCGAGTGGAATTGGGAAGCGGTGCAGGCGCGCACCGGGCGCAAGGCTGCTGCAGAAGGCCGTCAGCATGGAGATCGCAATGAAAGCTTGCTGGCAAAGCCGTCATGAGGCTCTGCAAGCAGCGGGCAACGGTCTGGAAGCTGCGACGGGGGCGACTGGAGCGGGCTCAGCAACGATGCCTGCGCGGCTCTCAGCAGGACCCGAGGAGCGCTGGCAGCAGAAGGGGGATCATCTGGCACCCCCGGCGGCGATCATACGCGTGGCTGGCCAGCAAATTCGGGCGACAACGCGGCCTGGCCAAGCGGCCGTGAGCCGAGTCGGCCGGTGCTCGCAGGCGGCGGAAAGACAATTTCACGGGGGCGGCTGGCCAACTGGCGGCCGGGAAGGTGGCGGCTGCATCCGCTCACGCAGCAGCAGCAGGGCAGCGGATGGGCGTTGGAGGAGATCCCTTGGCCGGCCGGGAGATTTGTGGTTGATTGAGGGGCCGTTTGGGGGCCTGAGGAAGCGGTGGCCGGTGCAGCTGGCGGCTGCGGGCGGCTGAGGACGGCGCCGTCCGAGCAACGCAACGCCGGGCGCAGCTGGAGGACTGGCGCGCAAGAGCTTGAGGCAGCGGCGACGAGGGCGAGTTTCGGCAGCTATCGTGAGGCAACGAGGCCGCGGGTGGCTGGGGGGTTGCTTGGTGGCTAGTGATGGTGGTGATGGCGAGTGACAGCGGGACAAGGCGGGCCAGGCACGGGCACAGGCACAGGAACAGGAAATCGCACCGGCACCGGCACCGGCCCAGGCACCGCCGTGAGACCGTGAGACCGTGAGACAGGACAAGCAGGACAAGCAGGACAGCGCAGGCCGCCGGCCACCACATCCACACAGAAATTCAAGCTGAGATGGCCGGCACGTGCGCCGCCAAATGCCCTCCTGAGTGCGAGTCTGAGTCTGCACACTGCTGGTTCCAGAATCTCTCCAGCCGGCATCTTCCCTCGCAGCCCGCAGTCTTGCCATCATCGACTTCTTCCTCTGTCGCCCTTCTCCGCACTGTGCCACGCTTTCTCGTGTCGTCTCGGCGCCCAACCAAGACTCTTGTGTCACGGCGTTGCTCGTCTGCTTGCCTCTCCCAACGACGCCGTCTCAGCTGTGCTCATCTGCATCTCACGCCTCCCGTCGCGTGGTGCACGCCGTGCAATGCTTACATATAACCGCCCGCACTAATGCGGATTGCAGTACCTCCCATGCCGTGAGTTGGCATCGAAGAGCCGCCCACCGCATGGTTGGCCGGCCTCCTTTCGGTCTTCGGATCATGAAACGCTTACTCCGCGCCCGAGCCACGCAGCGGTGAACCGCCCTCTGCAATTGTGCTGGCCGCCATTGTGCCCATGACCGCCGCTGGATCCTCCAACACAGCAATAATCATCGCCGCCCAGCAGCGCGGCGGACGATACTCCGCCCTGCAAAATCAACCCGAGACTTGGCGCCTCCCGCTCAGCCCTAATCGTGACTCCAGTCGATCATCGTGTCTTAAGATTACGCCCCAACCCAGTCTCCGCCATCTGAACACTAACCGTAACTCCAACCTTGAGCTTCTTCGCGCGCTTCCTTGGCCCTCTGACTGCACCCACATCTCAGCTGCATCCCAACTGTGGCAGCTCTCGTTGTGCAGTTACCCCTTTCCGGCGCTAATTGAAGCCTTTTGTCTTGTATATATGAACCACAAATCATTTCCGTAATGACCATGACCCGTTGCCGCGGTCTTGCATCTTGCCCGCTCCGCCGCAATGTCAGATCCTGGCCCGCTCCGGCCCTTGTCCTCCACTTCCAGTTAGACCCGGCGCTTTGAAGACAGCATACGCCTGCAAGCAATCAAGACATTTGCCCTTTAGAAGCCTCAGGCCCTCAACGTCTGTCAACGGACGTGCCATGCTTAACTCTACCAGCGGTCAGCCTCAACAGGCCGTCCCCAGGCCTCTCATGGCGCATCGATCTTCCAGATCGATCACGCTCTCGCCTACTCTAGTCTCTTAACCGGTGGACGATGTGAGCATTGTCTGTTCGCCGTTGGCGTGTGGTCCAAGCCAAGGCCGCAAGTGGTATCGCGAATGACACATGCGGCAAGTGAAGAGCAGCCTTCTAGACCTCTGCCCTCAGCTTCTGGAATCGCCCGTCTTGCGCAATATGCGCCTGACTCTTTATCCCCTTTTTCTTATCACTCAATGCGCCGCCAAGTATGGAGTATATGGTGGCTCGTGTTTACCTGGTAGATTTACCGGTCAACGGCTTTGCTTATTCCGTACAGTCGCCCTCTTTACGAACATCGCCCTCTGGCATCACGAGGGTCCAAGGACGCGATATTTTTGGTCAGACCGTAGAGTTGGGAGGCTGTGTCTTACGCTGTCGGCCTATTGTCGTATAACACTGTAGAGCTGGATTTAGCCGTGGCACTGGCAGCCGCGTCATCCGGTTTACCAATCGGACTACGTACCACCCAGAGTGGAGCACCTCTCAGCGGCCCATACTGGTATACTCCGTGTAGCTACCGGCTGTTTTTCCACCGAGCGGCACCTAGGAGATTTCTTGCAGTTGTCGACAGACACCCAGCATCATGACTGCGCCTGCACCTCGATTGCGATCGCGAGACATAAGTTGGTGGCTGTCGGATATTACGCCCCAACTTGCAGGACATCCCACCGCTTAGCCGACGGCGCCTTACTAGCGGCTGCCCTTCATAAAATTATTCCATGATACCCTACCAACGGCCTCCCATTTTGCCGGAGAAGAATTGCATTCGTTCTTTTTTTTTTTCTTTTTTTTACTTCAGCGTGTCTCTTGTGTGCATCTGTACCCAATCACGCGACACCCGCATTACTTCGCCGCCAGCTTCGGCATTAATTCACCTATAAACTACTCACATTAAACCCTCACTTGCTAACATTGTTGTATCAAAATTCGGTACAGGAGGGCTTGTTCTTGTCGGCTCACTATCAAATTTATTGTCTATCTGCCGACCAGTTCCAAATTCTTCATTGTTACGCTGTAGACTCTACACTAGTGGCAATTAATGTGGCCTTCTTACGCTACCTCGCCAGCCCTGAATGCAGCTCGTCAATGTTCTACGCATACAGCAAAGGCTTTCTAAAGCATGAGAGTATTAGTGAGCAAAATTTCAGAGAAGAAGACTCGAATGGAAAAGAACGTCCGCGAGTGAGGATGTCTCACACATCAGGACTATGTCTAGGTCCTCATTCGCATGTCCCGAAAACGCTACCTCACCAATACTCCAGATGATCTCTCTCTTTCTCTTCCCCCTGCATGAAGCAGGAATTTTTCCTACTTTCTCTCAATACATTCACCTCTCTATAAGACAGCGGTCGAAATGGCATGTATAGAACCCCGACCCTAGTCTTTGTGAGTTCGCGCACAGAGCACTTGAAGAGGTGATTTAGTCCGATTGTGTCTCGCGGAGCAAGACAGTCTCACAGTCACCTTTTCGACTCTCACGAACCCTGTGTTTGACTGTCAGGTGTCGTCTAAGTCTTTCTGCTGCCGTTGCCTTAATATACCTAGAGGTCACGTACAATCCAACATAAGGCTCTAATTCTACACAGCAGAGATCGCAGTTCGGACACACTCAGCTACCCAGAATTTCCCTACGATTTTATATCTCTGCTCCATACACACTGAGCAAGCGCATTCTAAATTCAGAAAAGCGAACTTTCAGTAAGAGCCGATGATCCGAGGTGATTCACGTGGCTTGCATACTGATGGAATATTCAAACAGCAGCAGAAATGGCAGCTAAAGAAGCCCAGGAACCCATCACCGCGTGCACCTGGATCGAGGCAGGCTATCGGCCTAACGGAGAGATGGTCATGATCAAAGTTAGCGACTGCGGCGATTCCATGTGTAGGTGGTCGGATGCAGCTGAGTAGGCTTCGCTACACCACAGACACTAGTAACGGAGTGGGTCTACGACGTGACTCTCGTCAACGGAAATGCGGGCCAGTAACGATAGAATCCTTTGTGTCCACACATGCAGCCGGAAGTACCATGGTTCGAACAATCAACAAAGCGTCAATCAATCTCAGCTAGGTAGAGCTACTCAAAGCAAAGAGTGATTGGCCTAACTCACTTTTTGAAACCAAAAATCTCCGTCATGCTCAATCAGTCCCCTCTTCCCACTTTCTTCCTTCCAAAACTTCGTCAACGGTGTACCCGTAGCGCACACCACCTACAAATCTTAGCTGACTCCAATCCTCATACCTAATCAGCCCTCCCCCCACAGAATCCCCAACGCGGACTCACTCTCCCTCCACCTCCGCGTTCCCCAGCTCCTCACTCACTTACTCACCTCACAAGCCCATCCATCCCACAACCATCCCCCCCACCCCACCCAAACACCACTGCCTACATTTTCTGAACTCAAAAAGAATGCTCTCTCACCCTCCTCCTCTTCCTTCAACACCACCGCCGCCGCCGCCATGACCACGGCCACGACCACAACGGCTCCCTGCCGTCCGACAACACACTCCAATAGCCCTCTCTCTCCTCCCCGTCGCGAGCGGCCACAGTCCGAACAGCCCAGGTACGTTGCTGTATTCGTGCATTGTGCATCGCGTCTTGGTACGGTCTCGCAGCATGCAAGTTCACGCAGGAGAAGGGCGCCGCTCGCGTACAGTCGCCCGTATCACGGCATTATGGGAACTCGGGGATGGTCGTTTCGTTTGTGGTGTTTCGTGTTGGGATGATAGTGATGGGTACACTGCGCTCCTGGCAAGATACTCTAAATGTTGGAAAGTATTTGTCTATCTCTTTGGATTCAAGCAAGGAACATGATCGTACCACAACAGGCAGGATTTCAAATCGCGAGGCCAGCGAATCGAGCATGAAAGCCCCCTTAGCAAGCTGAAAGCAACGATTATGTAGACCGTGAAATGGGGAACATGGTCGCACATCGGGGTCTTTAGCAGCTCAAGGTTAGTAGAATACCTTCATAAGCAATGGTACTAGGAAACTTGGCATCACTGAAAGGGGCAGATACGGGGGAGTTCTACGTCGTGCTGTTGACGGTGTGTTCTCGAGATAAATATCACAGTAGATCCTCTACGAGTGGTAATCTCGATATATTGAACTGGTTAGTTGATGGGGTGCTGTATTAAGCAGTAATAATCAGTAGAATAAATGAATTAGCATGCTGGTAAAAAACACCGAATGAGGGTAATTATATATATTTAGTATACGCTAATAAGTAAGCGAAATTAGTAGCGGAATTAAGTGTGAAAGGAACGTGCTATAATAGAAAAAATAATGACTACAATACTAGTATTTAATATACCCCCTTCGTAAGGTGCGTAGAGTCTTGCGAAAAGACCGTAGGGAGCCTTATTAAAAGCTATAGAGGTGTTACTTTTACCGTATTAGTATAATAATAAGTAAAATCTTTCTTATAACTTACTAAGCACGTATTAATAATTAAAATTAATAATTTTATGATTTTCTAGGTAGTTAGAAGCGCAAAGAACGAAAAAATAAAGAGTATAGTAGTAGAGAGGTAGTCGTATAACGTAATACCTATATAGGGTACTAGTAAACGAGGTACTTATAACCCTTATAGAGGAAAGAAAGTTAGTAGTAGAGCGAGGGTAGCGAGTATATATAGGGCGTTTTCTGCTAGGCGGTCGGCGAAAACGTGACGTCCGAATACGGTAGTAGGCGTGACGTTAGAATAAATAATTCGCTATATCGTGTAGAACTAACTAGAAAACCTATAGTGTTAAATAGGTTTACTAGTAGGTAACTACTAATCACTCCGTATTCGGTATATCGTATAAATTTAGTAACTATACGAAAGTAAGGTATTATTACCTTATAAGTGCTTTCGTTATACTATTAGCTACTATTTTAGCTATCGGCGTCTATTTTAGCTTGATTATCTATATCTATACTTCCTAGCGAAGCTAGTATTAGTATATATTAACATATCGTAGGCTAGTATTAAGTTTTAGTTCTAATTCGTTTATAAGCTCTAGTGTTCGCCTGTTATCGCATTATATTTTAATTTCGTGTCCTGGATTAAAGCTTATATTCTTAAAGAACCTTTTCTACTAAATAGTATAGCGAGCGGTTTCTAATAGTGCGAGGAGTTTAGCTTTAGTAGTAGAAGTTAAGACTATACGCTACTTTCTAGTACTCTAGTCTACTAGTATACCGAAAAGGGTAAAGATAAATCCTTAGTAGCTTTTCCTTATATCCGTATCCGTAGCGAATAAGGTATTACTACTAGCTACGAAAGTGCTTTCGCCTATATTAGAGCCGTCTATAAAGAGTACTCTCCTTTATATATTTTCTAAGTATATAAGTACTTACTTCGCTAGCCTTTAATGGTGCTCTAAAGGGTTTTATAGGTATTCTAAGAGCTTAGACGTTATAAAAGCAATATTAGGGCGTATAAATATAGAAGCAAAGTTAATCGAACTAACTTTACTCTAGTACTTATAAATTTAAGTAGGAGTTACCTGCCTAGTATTCTTCGCGATTTGCTCCTAGGTAGGCAGTAGTGTTAATGTCTTAATACTTTTATCGATATAAAAACGCTTAATAAGTGTCTTTATATATAACTCTTATAAGAGCTATATATACCTTCTATTTCTATTCCGTATAATCTATACTATAAGGAACTATTATACTTTACTAATTAGGCGTATTTCGTAGTACTAGAAGAGCTTCTTTTAGAAGCTATTAACGTGCTTCTTATAGTTCTTACTATAGGCAACGATAATATCGTCTACGAAGAAGAAGACGATTAGATGTTCATTTTTAAATAGATATAGAGCTTCTAGTACTTCCTAGAGCCTAAGCTCTTAAAGAGTTTTATAGAGATACTTCTACTAGAGCGCTAGTACTTGTTTAAGGCCGTATAGTACTCGTAGTAGGCGTAGTACTTTTCTAGGCTTAACATTCATACCGTTTGGTAGGTAATAGTAGACTTTCTTATCTAGAATAACGTGGGGGAAGGCGTTTACCACGTCGTACTAACGAGTTTCGAGATCGAAGGCGGTAATAAGTGCCATAAGGGTTCTAAGTATACGTAGAGCTAATATAGTAGCATACGTGTCTTAAGCGGTATACTGCTTATCCCCTCTTATATATATTCGTACCTTGTACTTCGTTAATTGGCCGAATTCGTTAAGTTTATATTTGAATACTTTAGTAAGTAGTATAACCTATTTCTGCTTATTAACAGCTTCGGTGATTAGCACTTCCTCCCAGACGTTCTTTACTTAGAGCTTCCTTATTTCCTCTTATAGAGCTTCTAAGAACTGCTCCTTATGCGGATAAACGAGTAGCTCTTTATAGTTACGTAGTTTAGGAGGGAGGTCGTATACTTTAGCTTCTAGCCGTGTTATTTTCGGTAAGATAGACTAGGCTGCGTAAAAGGCCGTCTTATACTAGTAGTTTTGCTATAATAAAGCTACGTAGGCCGTTTTTCTAAACCTAGTGCGGCGTCCTTTAATAATATTAGAAGGGTTAATTTTAAGAGAGATTTCTACTACTCTTAAGGCCTGATTACCTCTCTATAGCGATTCCTAAGCTTCCTATATTATTATAGTCTTACCCCCTACTCTAGAAGCGCTCTATAATAGTAGTTGATTTTCCACTTTAGGTAAGGCTTTAGGAGTCGGTAATTAACCCTAAGAAGGGTATATTTTAGGGTCTTTGCGGAGACTATAGCTAGGTAATGACTATTTTATATAAAAATTTAGCCTACTATCGTTTACGGAGGGCGTAGTTCTTCGTATAGAGCTTTCTTCTTCCTTCTAATTACTCTTACTTTTAGAACTTAAATCGATTATATTATTTAGGTCGAGTATAATTAGTAGATACTCTATTAGAGGTTCTACTACTTCTTTAGGTGCCTCTAGTATAAAGGTTTCTTTTTCGTAAGGCTAAAACCTTATTATTTCGTCGAAAGTAATATCTCGTATAATAATAACCCTTTGATCCGGTAGGTACTATATTCGGTAGATATTTCTAGAATTATAGCCGATTAAGTAGCCTACTAGGACTCTATCTAATAGTTTATTGGATAACGTAATAGTTTTATTTAATATATAGGCCTTACTACCGTATACTCGTAAGTATACCAGCGAAGGCTTACTGCTATATACTAACTCGAATAGAGTTTTCCACTTTAAGCGCCTGCTAGGGGTTCGGTTATAAATATAGGCCGCTACAGAGTAGATTTCTAGCTATAGTTCTACTAGAAAGTTACCTTCTACTCGTAAGGCGCGAGCTTTAGTAGTAAGGACTCCTCCTAACCGTTCTAAATATCCATTCTATTTAGGAGTATATAGTATAGAAGCCTCCTAGGTAATTTCTTACTTTCTTATAGAGTCGTAAAATATATAAGTTAAGGAGATCTCGTTATTAGAGCGAAAGAATACGACTTTCTACTTAAAACGGGTTTGAATTAACTAGAAGAACTCCTAAAGAATATCTACGTATTAGTATTTATTTATATATAAACGAACGAGTATGTAGTTCGTTGCTATATATTCTAGGTATATAATATATCTATACTTATTATACGCGTCTATTATAATAATTATATTAAATAAGACGCGAAAGAAGGGTTCTAATAACTATTCTTCCTTCTTTTCTAAACGTAAAATAATCTAGTGCGCTTTCGTTCTTATATATATATTATAGTGCGATTCCTAATTCGATTAAGGTTTAATTTTAGCTCCTTAAGCGGCTTTAGGGAGGTAAGTTATTACTCCTCTGCCTATATAAGCCATAATCTTATACTAGTAATTAATTAGAAGCTTCCTAGTAGTTATAGTAGCTAGAGCGTAGCTCGTATTCGGTAAAGTTAACTCCTAGTAGTATTTAATAAAGTAGGTATCGTTTTCTACTATAATATCGTAGAAGGTAGACCGATCTGCTATCTCGTATATACGTCTTTTACCAGCGTCCATTAAATAGCCTGATTTCTCAATAGTTCGGATTAAGATAAGGTTCGCTAATATATTAGGTACGTAGCAGACGTTCTTAAGGAGTATTTTAACTTCCTTACTATTCCTTTATGCTATAACTGGCACGTCTGCGTAGCTTTTAATTAGTTAAGGTCCGCTACCTAAAATAACGTATTTACCGTTCACTGCTAGGCGAATATTCGTAAGTCGTTGTTTTATATATTTACAGCAAATATAAGCGTTTAAGCTAGTATCTATAATCTATAAGAGCTGTATCGTAGTAGGACCTTACTTTTAAGCTAAGAAAGCTGTTAGTGCCGTCTTTACTATAGCTACGAGTGACCTAACTTCTATAGTTAGTACTATAGGCTTCTTTTAATTAAGAATTCGTTTATTCCTTACTAGTGCTGTATCGACTTTCGCCTTAAGTTTAGGGTTCCTAAGTACGTTATTAACTTTCTCTACTATCTTCTTGCGTGGTTACTAATTCGTAGGACGAATAGATAGATTAATATAATAGTACATAGAGTACTAATAGTACTTATTATAGAGATATTTTAGCTTCCTCTATCCTAAAGAATAGCCCCTAAATTCTACTAAGAAGACTTATTTAGGTTGCTTATATAGGTTCCCTTTTAACTCCACCTCGGTTCTATACTATTTACACATTATAATAATACTATAGTCTAATAAGAGGTTATTCTTAAGTAGTGTTCGTTAGTTTAAGGCGTAGATTTCGTCGTACTTCTAAAGTATTGCTAGAAAGGCTATACTAGTATACTTAGTAGTTATAAGGGTAAGGTCATTTACTTCTACACGAAATACCTATTCTTCCTATTTATCTATCTATAAGAGGACGTTTTGATAAGTAGGTAGTATCTAAAGCTTCGTATATTCTATATATAGCTATTCGATAATACTATCTTCTAGTAGTACTACTCGTTTCTAAAGGGTACGGAGTAGCGTCTATAGGTAATAATCCTTAACTCTCCTAAGAACTAGTTAGTATTAACGTCTAATTAAGTTAGTAATAACCTTAGATAGCTATAAAATACGGTCCTTAGCCTTTAAATAGCGCGAGAGATTCCGTTTATATTCTACTTTAAGTTTATTATTCGACTATAGGTTAAGATTTAATAACGAGGAGCCTTATATAGCTAAATTTAGGCTTAGTATAGGTTCTTCTAGTTACGTTAGCTTGTTAGACTTGCTAGGGTCGATATATTCGAATATTTTATCGGATTTCGCCTTAATTCTAATAGTATTAATCTAGTCTTCCTATTTATTAGGGCTAGTCAGTATAACTGGTGCACGTAAGGCCATTATAGCGTATATACTAGTGTTTGACTAGCCTTATATAGCGTAGTCCGTACGTAAAGGAAGCGTTCCTTAATAAAATGACTAAAGAGCTTCGTACTTTTAGGTTCGAAGAAGGCGTACGACTCTCGATTAAGTGCTTAAACACTAGGTGGTAGCAGTAGTAGGATATACCGACACTACCATATATATTATTGTCTAGATACCACAGGTTAACTTATATATATATATTACTCGGAAGGCATTAATACGCGGGCCGGGCTTATAACTATTAAACTAGTTAGTTAATAGGGTGCTATATTAAGCAGTAATAATTAGTAGAATAAATAAATTGGTATACTAGTAAAAAATACCGAATAAGGGTGATTATATATATTTAGTATACGCTAATAAGTAAGCGAAATTAGTAGCGGAATTAAGTGTAAAAGGAACGTGCTATAATGGAAAAAACAATGACTGCAACACCAGTGTTTGACACGATAGCTGCTTTGAGAATCGGTCTGAGAACAGGCGAACCTGGTGATTCAGCTTGAGATTCACATGTGTATATGAACACGAACAGCACTCCCAATTAGGTTGCTAAATAGGACCATTCTGATTGTAGTTTGGCAGCTGTCCACTCCCCATATACGTAGCAGAGGAGGCACTGGTCTGTTGAGGGACGATCCATTGACTTAAAGCTAGTCGTTTGCAAGTCAATGATTAACAACATCAATAATACTAACGTGACGATGACTGATTTAGCCTTCCCTGTGATAATTTCGTAGTTCTGTCATGTTCTGCACTGGAAGGCAACTTGCTCGGTGAGAATAGGCTGGTTATTCCAATGTTTTTGACCCGACCTCGTGCCGCGTTCACCGACCAAGAAGGGGAACGGGTACCATTAGACACTTAGATACTTGAACAAGAGTAAGGCAGCAGCATAATACATTACAGCCACTGTGGAAACAGCATAATGAATGCGATCTGTTGCTAAAGGGTACGTGGGATTAGGCGTGCATGAGTTTGGTAGTGGGTAAGGCTGCAGGTGATGGTCTGGAACAGTGAGAGTTTGGTAACTTGGCCCATTTTGGGCACCGGAAGAGAGCTTAGAAGCATTCTGGCGAAAGGCTGACGAGGAGACTTTGAGAGAAGCAACATGTGTTGGCATAAGTTGGTTCCGTTCCGCATTCACTGCTGTGGTTTGTGTCTCTGTTAGCTTTAAAATTAGCATTAGACTAGTAATTCAGCAGCCTCTTGTTGCCCGTCGTATTGCTAAGATTAGATATTTAACCCGCAGCACGTCGTTGGAAGTCAGCTCCCAAACAATAGACCAGAAGGCCTTGGATTTCAGAAGTTACAAGGCCTGCTTCAGTTTTTGGTTTCTTACCTTGGGTTCTGGTAAGGTGACTCGGCGGGCTTCGATTTGCTGTTGATGATTTGTTGTGCCACCTATGGAAAGCATCCACGAGATTATCTCCTTTTCTTGTTCAATGAACAGAGACCATTAAAAGTTAAAAGCGTCCATCTTGCAAGATGCTTTAGTTTAATTGGGCGGGCCACTCTAAAATTAGATGTCAAGACGTAGTTTTTATAGGCTCGTTGTTCTTCATGTAAGCATTGACGAAGATTGGCGTATGACCGAGTAGGGCTGACGAGTAATTGCTTTCTTCCGGGGATGCGACGGGCAAAATCATTCAAAATTAGAAACTATCCCGGTATGCTTTGTCAATTGTTGGTAAACGAAGCTCAGATGCAAGCAGTCAGGAATAAGGTAAGGATTGCTCGGCACTCGAGCAAAAAGAGAACGGAAGGCTGCGACCGAGAGACGCACAAGCCTCCGGAAGTATTTCTTCTGGCGAAAACCTGCATAAGTTTGGTAATTTCGCTGTGCGTCGGAAGCAATTGAGCTGGATGATGGTTTGTAGTAATAGTTTTCAACAGCCACGCAAGTGTCGTACAAGCTTGATGTATTTACAGATAGAATAGCAGGGATAATAAAGGCAGTGTCTGGAACGGAAGACTTTCGTTCAGGCACCAATTACGTCAGACAAACTCCCTTGAAGCAGTTTCAGATTTAGAGTTCAGACCCTTGTGACGTTCTGGAAAAGGATAGAACGCGCCATCTCCCCATATTGCCATAAAGTTGAAGCAGAGTGTGATCCAAAACGGACTCCAGAGGTTCCAAACACTTAAACCAGACTGTTTATCCGCCAAGCTTACGTCAAGAGCTCTTCACGCAACTCTAAACCCCAGATTCTCCGCACTCAGAGTCGCGTTCCATCCAATCAACCTCTGCCCTACGGCATCCGACTCAGACACGGTCCGCCTCAGCATCCTTTTTGAAACTTCTTCCACGAGACATATCACAACCATCTTCCTTGCAGCCCTGATTGATAGCCGTGCGACCTCGGGCCCCCACGACACCCCACCCTGTCCCTCCATTCCACCCGCCGCGTTCCGAACCGCACATCACATGCAGCCATCCCTTCCCAAAGGAGCACCCGCCTCGGGAGCCAATCACTTTACCCCCGCCCTCCGAGATACCGAAAAAGGAGCGAACCATCCACCTGGTCACGGAATTAAACTAAAACCCCGGCGCTTTAACTTCATACGTCAGAAACAACCTTCTGTGTTCATACCTCAGATAAGATAAGGCCTGCAACGTTTCACGAGCTTCGATGGAGGAGAGGGCCGTCGAGCATCGCACAGGCACATAGGCAGGTAGAGAAGACTCATGGCAAAAGGTAGTAGCGGGACAGCGCCAACAAGCCACCTCAGCCGGAAAGCAGCCACGAGGGAATATCCAAGCCACCATGCAGCCATCTACCAGAAAACCAAAAAAAAAAAAAAAAAAAACAAGAGGGCATGATAATGCACGGGAGGACGAGCACAGCGCTTGGCCGTCCGTCCCCCGTCGAAGCAAATCGACAACGGAGATGGAAATGGCGAAAGGAAAGCCAAAGATAAGGCAATACGTTGCACGAGGAGCGACGCTCCCACGCGTTGCTCGTACGCACGCACGCACGCACGCACGCACACACACGCGCTCGCGCTGCGCAGCTCAACTGTGTATGCATGGCCGCATGATGCATGCAACGCCAACGCCAACGCCAACGCCAGCTCTCACTGCCAAGCGTCGTTATCTCCCTACCTACCATCCAGTCCTCTCGCCCCGTCCCCAACAGCAGCAGCAGGCCATGCAGGAGAGGACCTGCGTTGGTCGACAAGCGCTGCGATAGCATGTACATACATAAGCATCCGTCGTATTCGGGGGCTTGATCAGGCCCTCAACGTCAACCCGAACTACAATACATGCGCAATCGAGCTCATATCTCCCGTTGCCGGGTCGAGCGAGCGAGCATGTATTCGCGCGAGATATCTCCAGACAGCGGAGAGCGTCGGAGAGCGGGGAGGAGGACGACGACAAGAAGGACCAGCAGCAGCAGCAGCAGGAATGGAAGAGCGCTCTCCGTACCCTGCGCGTCTGGTTACGCTCCCCCGATTGCACCAGAGACAGAGGGTCTTGCATCAACGTCACAGAGCAGGGTCCCGCGGTCCGCCTGCAACCCACCCTGTCGGCCCAGACCGACCTGCCTGCCCAACACCCACCCAATCCTCCGCCCGACTAACCGGGCGTGGGACAAGTAAACACACAGACAGCCGTCCAGCACCAGCACCAGCACCAGCAGTCACCAACCGCTGAGGAACGGGGGACTCAAGCTCGGCGGCAGTGACCATGGCGGGATCGAGGTCGAGAGGCACCAAGCAAACACAACGCGCGTCGCTGCACAAGGGACGCACCAGATCACAAAATGTCTTCTGCAACCAGAGGAGCCCATGATTCAAGCCCTACGAATTAATGACGATGATATTCTCCACCACACCAACGTCCGATCGACGATACTCCGTTCCCTTCCCCAAGCCACCACCCCCCCTTCTCCTCCCAGAAACTCTCGATTGTCGAACTAAGCGCCGAACCGAAAAAGCCAAAAAGGAACAAAAAGTCTTGGTATCTTCTAATCTACGCGCGAAAACAGAAGGAAAAAGCCAATCAGACCGCTCGAAACTTTTCCCAATGATGCTTACCCTCTTCCCTATCAACTCCTATCGCAACGCTAGCCCCCAGTGGCGCTATCTTTCCCTTCCCCCCGGGGTCCCCCGCGCGCATGAACGGGACGGGCGAGTGCGTGCGTTGCGGTGCGCGAGAGTAGCGAGAGAAAGAGAGCGAGGGTTGAGTAAGAGAGGAGGGGGGGTGTTGGGCGCACGAGCGCGTCTCAAGCCGTCTCAGCCCGTTCAACGACGAAACACCCCACCCCCCCCGGGGGCAGCCTTCTTCCCTCCGTCCCGACCAATCGGCTCGCGCGAGGCTGACGGCAGCGCAGCAAAGCACACGGGCGACGATCACCTCTCTCTTTAACCAGCACCCCTACCCCTAACCCCACCGCATCCACGTAACTGAGAACCCACTCCAACGCCCTTTGGCTGAAATAAAAAAAACAGAGAAGCAAAAAAAAAAAAAAAGGCGAGAAGCTTGTGTCCGAGAGAAGGAATCCACTCTATGGTTCTCGATCTTCCCCGGCGACCCCTTGCACCATGCACCGTAAGCAAGCCCAAAAATAATTCCGCTGGTTGAGAGCGAGTGGAGAGCTTCGATAAGGCGCCCGCCCGCCAAGAGGACCCTTGAACGAACGGCGATAGGCTGAACGCCGCGAAAAAAAAAAAAAAGGGAAGACGCCTGACCTGAACTGACGCTGCCCCAGAATAAAAACGCCTCAAACCTGAAACACCTTGCAAGAAGGAGGGAAAAGTACGCAAGCCATGTGGTGGCGAAAACAGGTGACGCAGAGAGAAGAATTGTGGGGTTCAACCGTTCAACCGTGAATCCTTTGAGAACATTCTCGCCCAGTGAGGGTCCAACAAAGCATTCTCAAGCTCCTCAGCTGCTGCAGTCTGGCTCTTCTCCAATAATCCTTGGTCTCACTCTTTCTCTCCACCAATTGACACCTCCTCTTTTACATAATACGATCTTTTACGCTAGGTTTCCAAAATCTTGTACGGCAGAGTAGTATGTGATAGAACGTAGAGAGACAAAAGGAACCGGAATATCGCGGTTTCTCCAAAACACGCGTGAAACGCTCTAGTAAACGGACGACTTTCGCCTCCTCCCGTTGAACGCCCCGCTGGCGTTGATGACATCCCGCAGCGCATCGTAGGCGCGGTCTTCGCGACGGTCGAGGAAGCCATTGAAGTAGTGAGGGAGGAAGCGGCGAGAGTCTGCAATAGCAATTAGCATCATAGAAGCAAAAAAACCGTCAACAGCGTCGTAGTAGCAGCACTCACTTGCGTGATCCTCCGCAAACTCCACGCCCTCTCCGCCCCTCTTGACCGTCTCCCTGACGGCCTCCTCCAGCAAGCCCGTCCCCACGCCCTTGCCCCGGTACCGCAGCTTCACGGTCCAGGCCTTGATGACGCCCCTCCCCTTGCGCCTCCTCGCGGCCTTGTTGCCGGTGCTGCTGGGCCCGGCCCAGCCCAGCACCAGCGCGCCGATGACCTGCTCGCCGAAGCGCGTGACGACGACGCTGTCGACGCCCTCGTCGAGGAAGCCCCAGTTGATCGACTCGGCGTGGCGGATGTAGCCGCTGGTCAGCAGGCGCACGGCGACCAGGCACGCCATCGTGACGCCGGCGCCCGTCGTGAACAGCAGCGGCAGGTCGTCCGGCGCGCGGTACATGACGCGGTACAGCACCGCCAGCCCGAGCACGTACCCGGCGATCACGGCCGGGTGCGAGAGCAGGGCCCACGACGCGGCCTGCCGCTGCTGCGCGACGCTGTCGGCCACCAGCTTCAGCGCCGCCACCTTGTCCTCGTCGCTCTGCGCCGTCGTCGTGAGCAGCTCCGGCACGCCTGCGAGAGCGTCTTCGGGCGGAGGCGGCGGCGGCTGCGCCTGCGCCTGCGACTGCTGCTGCTGCTGCTGCTGCTTCTGCGCCTGCGCTTGCCCACGGGCCCACTCCTGATTACGACGCTGCCGAACCTGAGACGCGTTTTGTTGTTGCACTTGTTTCGCCGCTGCGGCGCCCTGCGAGGGCGAGAGCAGATCCGTCGGACCCACCACATCGCTGCTGTACTCGTCGGCGGACATGGGCACGGCGGACGCCAGCGGTGACGGCGGCGGGAGGTACGAGACGTGCGCCTCGCTGCCGCCGCGCATGGACGACGGCGTCGAGATGGGCGAGGGGAACGGCGAGTCGACGTCCGGCAGCGTGAGGTTCGCGGACAGGGAGGTCAGGAACGCTGCGATAAGAGAGAGACTCGTGAGCTTCGTGAACGCGGCCGGCGTAGCATGCTCTCCCCGAAAGCGTCGGCGAGGGAAAGATAGCGATGAGGAAGGGTGTTCGGACGCAAGGGAGGGCGCTGAGGACCGTCCCAGGGGCCATTGAAGGGCCAGATTCACTCACCAGCTGCGGTTCGAGAGCCTGGAATGGAGGAGCCGCGGCGGTGCTCGCCAAAGGCGGGCGGTGTTGCGAATGAGGGATTCGAGGTGGGCGGCGCGGCAGCGTGTGCCTGGTGAATCGAGTTCTTGATTGTGTTGATGGGAACTACATGGCGGACCATGATGGCAATATATTCTGCCTGTGGAGTGGGAATTAATTACAAAATTGTTAGCTTGGGATAGCTCGCGAGCTGGAGGGCGGCGGGGAGGGCATTTGAAGAGAAGTCGCAGACCAATTATCGTCGCACGTTTTGGTTATCAGCCAAGACGGCGCAGCAGAACGAGCGCTGGCCTGGCGCGCCCGGGGCGCTCGCGTGACCGGCCAGGCCATGGCCGCGTGCGCCCGCCCGCGACGAAAACTCTGAGGAAGGATTTGCGGATTTGCGGCGTGAAGGGCGCGGAGGGTTGAGGGCCACAGGCGGTCTGGCGTCTGGCTGCAGGTACGGTCCTCGGGCAACGCGCGCTGTTTAATGAAGCCCGTGACGTCGTCCTGCCATTTTACCCGCCGCCCCGTCCACTCCACGCAACGCTCCGCTGCGACCTTGGCGGCCCAGAGCCAATTTCCGTCCCTGCGGAGACGAATCTGTCAAATTTTGCTTGCTGCTTACTGCGAATGGAAGGACGAGCGATTACTGCCTCTGGTATCGCTCCCGCCCGCGCCTCTTCTTTGAGTCCTCTATGCACACACATGCAGTTCCCAATCCATCCAACTTACGCCGCGAACAACAACAACAAAAAGAAGCCCTCTGTACAACAACCAAAAACTGTATAGACATGCCCCATCCCCCCTTAAAAAAAAGGCTTTTCTCGTGAATTAAAACCACCTTCTATCAGTGTAAGAAAAACAAAAAAAAAATAACTGTCTCCATTCTTAAAAATCCATCTCTCCCGGGCCCAAGTGTCCAAGTTCGAAGTGTTGAAGGTGAAAGTGTAAACGTGTCAAGATCCCAAGGCTCTGAAAATTAAGAGTGATGATGACGTAAAAACGTTTATTTCTTGCTCTGAACCGGTGTCGCTGCAACCGCCTGGGCGTTGCCCGGCTCGAGTGTGTGCGTGTGGTTTTCTGCACTGACGATTTTGCCGCCCTCGAGCTGCTGGCACACGGGGGTCGACTTGACCCACTTATCGTCCATGATCTCCTCAAGCGTGGCCCGCTTCTTCGGGTCGATCTCAAGCATGCGTCCGATGATGTGACGGCTCTCGCGAGGCAGGAGCCGAAGTAGACGCCACGGCCCCTTGATAGTTTGCTGGGCTTGAGGCGCTGTTGATGTGTCCTTGCCATTCCGTGATGGAGGCGCGTTCTGAGCACTGCCGCCTGCTGTTGCAGGACGGTCTCCTGCATTTTCACCATTGTGGTGTTGCTGGTGGTTGTTGTTTTGCTGACTGGTGTCCTTAGGATCCACATGGCTGGTCATCCTGCTTGCCGGGGCACTCTCAATAGCGCGCCTGGATGGGTGGTCGTGACCGTGTTCCTTCACGTCCAGCGTGCTGTGCGAGTTTACGGGGTATTCGGCGGATCTTCTTGAGGTATGCTGAGGCCAATCATTGGTATTGGGCGGAGAGACGAAAAGTTTAAAAGAGTTGTCCGAGGTACGAGGTGCTTTCCAGGGGAAGCGACGCAGAGTCATGCAGCAGAAAATGATAGCGATGGACCAAATGTCGGTAGGTTGCGGGTCGTACTTCTGCAAGTCATACACTTCCGGAGCAAGGTAAGGGTCGGAGCCAACGATGCCTGCAGGTGCACTTCGAGTTAGTTGATCGCGGTTCTCCCGGATTTCGCCGTTGTCGAAAGTAAAAAGCATTCCAACGTTCAGATGCGTCATAACTTACCGCTCGCAAGGACGATGTCGTTCTCAAAAGGATATCTGAAAACTGCGGCGCTGCCAAAGTCGATGATCTTCATGATCCCGTGCTCGTTGACCACCACATTGTCCAACTTCAGATCCCGGTGGGCCAGACCCATGCTGTGCAAGTACGAAACTCCGTTCAGAATCTGGAGGGTGCAACAAGCGACTTCTTCTCTACTCATCTTGCCGGTCATGACGATCGCGAAAAGGTCGTATGGAGCGTATTCCATCACGACGTACCAGTTACCCTTCTCGTGAACCAGATCCATGGTCTCAATGATATTGCCGTGATGCAGTGTGGAGCCAATACAAAATTCGCCCGTGAGCTTCTTCGTGTACTCCTTCTCACTTTCATATGAATGCCTGGCTCTGAATTGCTTCACAGCGAACACTGTTCCATCACTCGCTCTCTTGATGATGCGGACAGAGCCGCCCGCACCGGAGCCGAGAACCCTGCCGAATTTGCCATACTTTGCCTCGAGTCCGTGATCATCGGCGAACGGTATTGCGACAGTGTTGCTTCTCGAAGGCGGAGTGCGTGTCCCAGATTTGCTGTTCTTCGCAGACAAAACACCCGAAGAATCCGACGGAGAAGCAGGCCGACTCTTGCTCTTGTCCCTCCTGTGACCCCCGATTTTGAAGAACCTCTTTAGTTCCGACATGGATCCGTGCTTTTCTTTCAAGTTTTCAGCAGTCTCCTGGCGATGATCGTCTTGCTCGTGCTTGCCATGCTTTTTGCCGTGATGGTGGTGATGATGCGAATGGAAGAGCGTGTGGCGTTTCTCTTCTTTTTCTGAGCCGTTGCCTCTGGAGCGAGGGAGCGGTGAGGTGGTAGATTTGGATTTCGATTCGCGGTCGCGCCCAAATATAAATCGCGGGTCTAGCGAGGTCCTGTCGCGGTTCTGAGGCGGCCGTTTGGCGCGCGAGTAGGGATCATCAATTTCGCCTCTTGGCGATAGGGTCGGTCGGATGTACGGCGACGGTGGGGCTGGAGTGCTGGGGCCAGTCCCGGCGTCCCCAGGAGTACTCGCGCCAGAGGCAGAAGGACTCACATCCTTGGAGCCAGGCAACGAATCTCCAGAGGGCCCGACGGTAAATCTGGGTGGTTCTCTGGGATGGCTTGTGATACCCGTTGTGTCGGAGCCGTGCTTGGCATGCGGCGCGGCGGGAAGTGCAACGTGCGACGGCTTCTTCCTTTCCTCCTCCGTGGTCGATAGTGAGGTCGGCGGAGTGTCGTGGGGTGGAGACACTTCGGGTGTCATGATGTTCGAGTCTTGCGAGAGCCGGCTCGCAGACGCGGGGCTCGATTTGCTATCTCTGGATTGGGTCGCGGCGGGGGTGAGCGGAGGGGAGTGCATCGTGGAGGTCGGCGGAGAGGGTCTGGGCGACGGAGCGCCAGAAAATGCCATGGGCGTTCGCGAACCCGACGAGGGAGAGGGCGCCTACAAGTACGGATCAGCATGCGGAACGAAGACCGAGTCATGGCCAAGTCGCTTACTCTGGAGGGTGGCAGCGAGACGGGTTCAAAAGAGAAGTTCTCCAGCCTCGTGGACTGGAGACGCGAGTTCTGCAGGGTGGAAGCCAGGTTGCGGAGTTCCTCTTGTGCCTCCGGGCCAAGCGGTTCTCTTGGCTTTTCTTCCGCTCCCGTCAACGTTTCGAGTTGCTGGAGCGTCTGCTCGGGCTCGATCTCTTCATTGTGCGAGGCGAACCGCACACCCTGGTGGAGCGCGGCGTCGCCTTGCTCGAGTTTGGACATTTTGGGAAGGAGCCTGGTTAAGTCTCTGTTAGAGGATCCTGGGCGGCGCAGGCATACGAGAGAGTGACATGTGCGTGCCGGTGGCCGCGGACTACGGCGAAGATGGCACCGGCGCACGGGCGAATTATAAGCTTACTTTTGTGATGACAGCAGAGGGAGATCGCTGGCAAGCTTAATCGGACGCAATCGAGGCCGTGAGGGCTATGGTGAGTGCGAATGGTCGTGGGCAAGGCCAGCGAGGGAACATGCAGCGCGCGCGCTCTGGACCGGCCGCGGACGGATGAAAGGCGGACGGGCAGACCAATGGCAGGCGGCACGGAGGCGGGTCTGCCTGTTCCTGAGGGCGGGGGCCGACGCAAGCGCGCAGACAGGCGTGCGATGGAGAGTCGTCACAGCAGCGATTGAGAAGACGCCCGCGTCATAGGGCGAACGAGGGGAGAGGGCTGGGCTCGGCCGGGAATTGGCCGAGGCAGAGGGTATGCGGCAGGGCGTGTGGGAGTCTCGGCGACAAGACTGGGGTGCGCTGGCGGCGGGCAGCAGCAGCAGCAGCAGCAGCAGCAGCGGAGGCGCTGGGGGGCGGCGATCGTCTGCGCGCGAGTGGACCTGCGTGAGGAGATGGGAAGAAGACGAAATCGCTGGAGGAGGCGGATGTGCTGCGCAGTGCGTGCGCGCGGTGCGAAGGCGGCGGCGGCGGCGTCGGCGTGGTCAGCGGGGCCCGGCTTCTGCATTCCAGGGCCGCGGTCCCTGCGGTATGACCTATGACGGCGACGGCGACGGTTGCCCATGGCAAAAGTCTGCGCGGCTAGAATCGCCCCGGCCGGGTTGCCCAATCGCACGCAGCCGCCCACGCCTCGATTCGGCATTCAGACCCGCCGCGGCTGTCCAGCTCGCCCACGCCAGGCTGGCCCGCCTCTTCCGCCCAGCGACACCTGCCGCGTCCGCGCGCGTGCCTCGCTATTCCTGCCTTCCAGACGCGCCGAACTTTCGCTGCCTGCCGCCCTACCCGTCCCCCCACCCCGACCTCAATCAACCCTACGCCGCAGCACTCAAGCACATCCATCATGTTTAACTGGGCCAAGCAGCAGTCAGTACCGCCTCTCCCTCTGCGCCCGCCCCAGCCGTGAATGCTCACTGCCCAGGCTCGCCAATGTCGCCGGCACCCAGGAGCCCATCTACGGCCCCGAGGCCATCCAGCCTGTCACCAAGCAGGCTGCCGAGACGCCCTACACCGAGCTGCAGAAGGATGACCTGAAATGGGCTGCCATGGACTCGACCTGCGTCGAGACCCAGACCTTCTACCTCATCGCCGACAACGGTCGCCTCGGCATGGCCCAGGTCATCTACAGCAATGTAGCGTGAGCAACCTCCCGCGCGGCTGCTCCTTGCAACGCCCTAATGAGCCTGCTGTGCAGAGGCATCCGCACGACATGCCAGTTCAACACCAAGATTTTCTACAACGACGACGGCAAGACCCCGCACCTGTGGTCCTCCGACCCGCTTAGCAACTACCGCTTCGACGACGCCAAGCACAACTTCTACGCCGACAACTGCTCTGTCGAGCTCGCAGCCGATGGCTCCTCGTACACGATCAAGTCCTCGACCAACAAGCAGAGCATTGTGAGCCTGAAGTTCACCAAGGCCGCGCCTGGCTTCGTCGTGGGCAAGAACGGCACAAGCTACTTCGGCACCGACCCGGCCAATCCTTGGGGCTCCATGAGACACGCCTTCTGGCCCCGGTGCAAGGTCGAGGGCAGCATCCTCACCCAGGCTGGCGAGCTCGACTTCAACGGCAGGGGCTTCTTCGTGCATGCCCTGCAGGGTATGAAGCCACATCACGCAGGTAAGAATATCCTGCATCGCCCTACTCTCGGCGGCCCCCGGACTAACGCCAAATAGCCGCTCGCTGGAACTTTGTCAACTTCCAGTCCCCTAGCTACTCCGCCGTCATGATGGAGTACACCACGCCTCCCTCGTATGGCTCGACCAATGTCAGCGTCGGCGGTATTGCGACCGATGGCCAGATCATCTTCGCCGGCGCGAACAACACAGCAACACACACGGAGAAGAAGGAGGACGCTGACAACGAGTGGCCTGAGCCTTTGTCTGCATCGTATGTCTGGGACGGCAAGACTGCGGACGGCAAAGATGTGCATGCGGACTTGACCGGTTCGCTTGGCTCTCGGGTGGACCGAGTTGACGTCATGGCCGAGGTCCCGGGCTTCGTGAAGGCCATTGTGGCCAGCGCAGCTGGCACCAAGCCGTACATTTATCAGTATCACCCCAAGCTCACCCTCAAGCTGAAGGTCGGGGATGAGGAGAAGGCTGAGGAGGGCACCCTTTTCACCGAAGCCACGTTTATTTCGTGAGCATCTTGAAGTGGCCCTTATATTTCCATGTGTCTTCGCACCTCTACTAATGTCCCTTAGAGGTTACTTGATGACGGGGAACTCCACTTACCCATACTTTAGTTCATTTTCCAGAAGTGGAAACATCAACTACAGGGTGCATTAGAGGCGTGTGGCTGTTGCATACTCACTCGCTACTTGCATATCCCGCTCTGTTGGATAAGTGCCCGGGGAGGCACGACTATAGCATATTTAATGGATTAGATTCTCATGAAGCTGGGCGTTTCTAGTGAGCGTTTCAGCAACCCCTAATGGAAAGTCTAGACGAAGAACACATGCTCCCAACGACAGTGTCTCTGCGTTGCTGGCTTTATGGGCTGTTCCCGAGCATCGGCCTCGAGCTCATGACCAACCACGCCACGTCATATACTCGTACGAGACGAGGCCGCCTTTTCAGCCCGTCACGACAGGCTACACCGGATACCGAAAATGGTAAACCGATGGGAATTTTGTCAATACCGATTCGCTATTATTTCCTGTGAGCAAATCGGGATCTTGGGCACTATGCAACATAAGCGGCTATCTCGGGTCCAACCCAGCGCCCCCGGATAATGTGAATGTCACTGGATCCTGCCCGTTCCAAGGGCGACTTCGTTTACTCAATGATAACCTTTTTCCGGTCGATGAGTCACGCAGATGGTGATCCCGGGCCGTCCGATACTAGAATGACGTCTTTTCCCCTGGTTACTCTGAGGGACTTATGCACGTCCCCGCGCTCCCGGACTCGGACGGTAGACTGGGGATGACCGTTCGTCAGTCGTGCCATGTATGCTGATGCGAGGGCTCCTGCCTCCGCCGGCTTCGTGCGGGACTTGCAATCAAGTACGTGGCTGACGGGATGGGGTGGGAAGGTCGCTTTCGCTGCGGAAGTGTGTCTTCACCGAACCATGTTGCCTGGACTGTTCTCGTGTTTGTCGAACGCCGGATACGTGGGTTAGCAGTTGCTCGTGGCCAAGAAGAGGGCCCGTGGCATCCAAGCCCTGGAACGTTATCATACGTAATTATTCGGCTGCGCGGGAGCGCTGCGCCTCTTTGGGCATGGTAGGAAGAGGGGACAGCCGTGTGGATGAGGATAATGCTGGAGGCTGGACATTTCAATTTGCACGTGTGGTCCAACAACGGCAATAATGCAACACATGTAGGCCGTGTCTATCTCTAGTGGTTCGGTACAGATTTGATGGATCGCACCATTTGCGGCGAAGAAGACAAAGGCTTTACGCTCGCTAAGAAGCCGACAGACGGGTTGTTCGGACTCGCAGCTCAGTCCTCATGCGTATTCGTTTCCGTATGCACGATAATCTACGACAAGGAGGTGTGGTCCATCGTTAGTTTGCTGCTAGGCTTGCATATGGTAAGTATATTTACTGAGAATGCTCGGCCTTATGGTTTTTGGTAGCGTCTTTTGATGCATCTGTTTGACTCTAATTGTCGGCATCTATAATCTATCACCAATTTTCTCGGCAGCCTCATGACCGTGATCCATTCTATGTCTATCATGTCAATTTTTCAAGAGAAGGGCAAAAGCAGTGGCTTGCTCCCGAAAGAAAAAAAAAAATTAACCGTCCGCTGGAAGGAACCTACACTTCCGCCACGGCCAACAGCCCCATCCACGGCTTCAGCTTCACCTTCCCCTCCTTCGCCAACCCCTCATCCGGCGCCCCCTTCCCGTAATTCCACGCCACGTACTTCGCAATCCTGGCCTCCTTCGGAATCTCCCACTCGACCTCCTTTCCCGAAAAGTTCAAAATGCTCACAAACGCCTCCTCCCTGCTCCACCGCCTGTACGCAAATACGGCCTCGTGCTCCGGGCCCAGCGCCGCAAAGTCGCCGTACACGAAGACGTCCTTGTGGCGCTTGCGGTTCTCGAGGCCGCGCCGCCAGAACTGGAAGACGGAGAGGTGGCCGTCGCTCTCCGGGTCGTGGGCGGTCTGGAGCGCGGCGTTGCGCTCGCGGTAGTCGTCGTTGACGCGCATCCAGGGCGCGGTTCCGGCGCGCAGGTTCGGCGAGAAGCCGCCGTGCGCGTCGGCGGTCCACTGCATCGGCGTGCGCGCGTTGTCGCGGGCCTTCTTCTGCATGACGTGCCGCGCTTCGGCGAGCTTGGCGGCGTCATTGGGGTACATTTCGTTCATTCTGGAAGGGAGGGAGAGAAGGGTGAGCTGACATGGCCAGAGGGAGTTTTTTGGGTGGTGGGGGGTTCCAAAGAGAGAAACTCACTTCTTCCAGTAATTGATCGTCTCGATGTCCTTGTACTCATGCGGTTCCCAGGAAGGCGGGATGTTCCTCATGCCGATTTCCTCGCCCTGATAGACGTACAGAGTGCCTGCAAGGGTGGTCTGCATCAAGCAGAGCAGCTTGGCGCCGTAATCCCTCCACTGGTCGCTGTCGTCCGTATAGCGGGACGCGCTGCGAGGTTGGTCATGATTCTCGACGAACACTGAGTTCCAGCCGTTGCGGTCAAGCATCAGTCTTTGGAGACGGTTGATGATACGGCGCATGTCGCGCGCATCCCATGGATGCAGAGCCAACTTGTAGCCCAGCCCGGGCACGTTGTCGATGTCTACGATGTCGAAGGAGAAGATCATCCTCAGCTCGTTCTCTTGTTGGCCTACGGCTTTGATAATCTCGTCCTCGTCGCGCACGAAAGGCATCTCGCCGACTGTGATGGTGTCGTACTTGGACAGAACCTTCTCGTTCAAGTCCTTTAGCCATTCGTGGAGACGAGGGCCATTGGCGAAAAATCGGTCGCCCGGCTGGTACTTGTGCGTCGGGTTGGTGACCGGAGCATCCGGGAAGGTTTGAACTTTGGAAATATGATTGATTACATCCATACGGAAGCCACAGGCACCTTTGTCCAACCAAAAGCGTAGGACGTCGTGTACAGCCTCGCGGACCGCCTCATTCTCCCAGTTGAGATCAGGCTGCTCAGGAGTGAACAGGGAGAGGTAATACTCCTGCGTCTTCTCATCCCAGGTCCAAGCAGAATTAGCCTCGCCGAGCAATTGAGCCCAGTTGTTAGGGGGCTGGCGGTTGCCGTTCTCATCAAACCTTGGTGGCTTCCAGATATACCAGTCACGATACTCGTTGGTCTTGGAAGAACGAGACTGAAGGAACCAGGGGTGCTGAAGGAATCATTAGCACATAAAGCCGCAAAACCTTCAATCACGGCAAGTAGGAAATGGAAAGCATCTTGCAAACAAGCAAATATAAGCAGGGATAAATGAAATGACAAAAAGAAACGGGCGAAACAGGGATTTCCTTCGTTCCTTTTTTTTTTCTTTTCTTAACGAAGGAAAAAGGAATACATGAACGGCGAATCTGATTTACAAGCCAGTTTTTTGCAGTCACTTACCTGATCAGACGTATGGTTCACGACCAGGTCAACCATGAGTTTCATGCCGCGCTTCTTCAACTCCGCAATGAGCTCGTCTACGTCACCCAAAGTTCCATATGCAGGGTCGATATCCTTATAGTCAGACTATTCAACTTATCAGCACATAGGAATTTCGGCAAAACGCAGGAGAAAGTTTTACAATATCTGCAATCTCAAAGTTAGCACTCACACACTGAAAGAAAGAGCTCTTCCAGAGAGGAGGATATTGAACGCACCATATCCCATGTCAGCCTGGGGGGATTTGAAAACTTGTGAAAATTAGCAGCTATTAGCATATGCACAAGGCCCGATTGATCACGTACTCGGAGATGACCAAACGATATCCACTGCGGGCGGAGGGTGATCAGCGTATTTCTTCCTGACAAGCACGGGACTGATGCATACCTCCAAGCTCCTTCAAGTAGTCGAGCTTGGCAGTTATTCCTTTAACATCGCCCCAGCCATCCCCATTCGTATCGTAGAACGAGGCCGGGTAGATCTATATCAATCAGCGCCTGAGACTTTTGAAGCCCATTGAAGATCGCCCACCTGGTAGACAACGGCCTCTTTCCACCAGGCATGAGTGTTTGTAGCAGCGGCCATTTTGGGCTAGGCACAGAAGAGCTTCCGGCTAGCTGAAGGGGATTTGAAAGATGCGTATCTGGACCGATCGGATGCGCAAGGGCTGTGTCAACGCGCAGAGCAAGAGGAGAAGCCAGACAGCAGAAGTCGCCGTGGAGGAGAGGATGTCTTCTGATCTGTGCGGACGATGCTGGAACGTGTTCAATCCGGAAGGGAACGTTGCTGGCTGATTATGAAAGTTGGGCACGTCTCCACCGAATAACAGCTCATGCAGGCAGCATGCAGCTAATCGGCTGGGTATGAGGTCATCGGAGTGCCGCGCTGCGGAAAGCTTTACTGGCGTATCGGCGCGCAATTCTGTCAGAAAAAAAAAAGGCCTCCAACTGCGCCGGTGGTTGAGAAGGCCACTCGCGCTGCTTCTTCCGACATTGGTCCAATAGGGGCGGAGATGGGCTCGACGAGAGCAGAGCGCGGTGGCTGTTCTCCGCCGTGAAGAAGAAACCAGCCCCGCCGAGTGCGTGGGGCAGCCGACGGGCGCGGGAGGCCTCTCCACCCTGCGTTCCCTCAGCTCTGCCATGAACACCAGTCTGCTCCACCAACTGACTGCCTATTGACTCGAGTATCACGATAAAGGCAAAGGCTGGCAGCTCAAGCCATCACTGCGCCGATCGCAATACCGTCACCCGTTGGTGAATCCACTTCTTCACGCTGCAAGCCATTTTCCTGATGCAGCAGAGCCTTCACGCTTTCAAACTCCCATCAGCACTCAGCCTCGCAATGTGTCCCAGGGCCTTACTTTAACGCCTCGTTATTTCTTTACCTGTTTCCATCGGCTATCACTTGCCATTGTGCCTCCTTGGAGAGGGCATGTCGGATCTCGAATTAAACACCTTGAAGTCCTTCGTATCACAGGCCAGGAGACTAGAGCGCAGATGTGCAAAGTTAGTAATGCATTGAATTTGAGGTGCGACCTATTCACGTTGAAGACGACAAGAGTATCATTTCTGGCTAGGATTGACGCAGGCTGATGCTTTCGTTCTCGGTACGAGTCCGAAAAATGGACCTTGAAGGATTAGTGGAATCTTTGACGGTAGCAGCAGGTGCGGCTGGATTTGACTGCTCATTCGACCGTTGAGCGCTAGATGGAATGGCCCAAGCTGGCGGTTTGTGGTCTGCTGGTTGATGTACTCCTGTTGTCCTGCGACCCCGCGTATCGGAATGACGTACAACAATTGCGAGAGCTGGCCGACGAGCTGAAGCAAAGGCCAGGCCAGGCATCTCGAGATTAAACGTGCGCATGTCGGCCGAAAATCGACGCGTACAATGTCCATCTTGCAGCAACGACCGCTCCAGACTCACGCAAATAAAAACCAAAGCGCTGGACACATGACGCCTTGGCCCATGTCCTCGCAGGCGGCATTTTCGGCCACAGACAGGCCACACCACGCGAGATCGCCATCTCACTCCACCGAAAGCAGCATCTGTGCCATCTCATCTGCCTCACACGGTAGGAGACCCTGAGGCAAACACGCGGTGGCTTGCCCGTTCCCTTCAACGGTCCGACACACTGTGATGCTTGCATGCTCCTTTCCGGCCCTTGCTGCTTGCTGCTCGCTGCTCGCTGCTTGCTGCCCATGCCAGCCCAGTTCAGCCGACACCGGCATTGGAGTGCTGCGTTGCGCATCGAGTGCCAACTCAGCTCATCAGCCTTCTGACTCAACCGGATTTTCCAGTGGCTAGCTCATCAAGCATGCTTATAGCCGTCTGCAATCGACAATTGACCGAGAAAGGGGCGGCTGAAAGTTGCGTGCCCAAACTCAGTATCCGATTCAGCCATCATCTGCCTTACCCCAATATTCCCCTCCCGCGCGCCTCATCACCCTCGTCATCAAGCCGCGGCGGCGCTCGGGATCCGGCCAGCCGCCCCAAAACACGAGAGGCCAGCAGCAGAAGCCATCAGCACGACACGATGCGCGCCCCCAAGCGCCGTAATGCAGCCGGTGCCTGAAGTGAAGCGGGAGGGGGAGTGTCGTGTGAGCGCTTCTCACCTATGCCCGCCGAGCCCGTTTCATGCCCGCCGGGTCCGGATGCAAGCTGTAACCAGGCGGGACAGGCCAGGGCAGGCAAGTGGGCCCCCGCCCTCCTTCGATCGGCTCAGCTGGCCAGGCTAGTAGCTGGCTGGCGGACTGGGTCCCAGCAATCAGAGCCGGCAGGAAGAAGCAGCAGGAGCACAGCAAGCGAGAGCTCGCCGCTCAACACCCACGGCAGGAAGGCGCAAGAGAGACCGCGGGGTGTAGTGCGTGCGTTAGCCGCTCCCTTGCTTCCGCCGATTGCGTGTGCTCTCTCCTAGCCAGGCGTGGCAGCCTGTAGCGCGTGGCTCCCTGCGCTGGGCCTCTGGCATGTGGCCTAGCATGCTGCTCCATGCCGGCCTCATCTGCCAAATCCTGTGTGCCACCGTCAAGGAGCGCGAGCCAAGGTTGCCGCTGCCGGAGGTGGAGTGGGAGGGGAGTCAATGGCTGCGCTGGCTCGTTTTGGGAGGAGGGGGTGCTGGCTCGCGGCATGGGCTGTGACGGAAAGAGGCAGGGCAGGTGGGCAGGAGCAGAACAACAGCAGCAACGAGAGGGGCGATGAGCGCTGACCAGGAGCTTTCCCCGCATTCCGGCAGCGAGCGCGCCACCGCGCCCAGCGTCACCCCAGCTTTCTGGCAACAAAGACGGTCGCGCCGGCCAATGACGACGCCCCATGGCGCGTGCGCGAGGCCCAAGCTCTTCCCTGCGCCATCGCCGCTGATTCGCCCGCTTGCCTGCTGTTGCGTGTGTGGTGTGAGCAGCAGCGTGAGCATCACGTCGAGCGCCCGTCGGCCCTGCCCACATTGGGGCACCCACGGCATCGCGCCTTGGGGTGAGCCCGGGGGCGGCACCGTGTCCAGGGCACCCGCCGCCAACGAGCCCTGGGGAGACGTGGTGAGCTGGTGGCATGGACATTGGTTGCATACGGTCAGGTGCTCGTCTCCTCATTGCAGACCTGTTGCACCAAAGAAAGCCCGCATCCGCCAGACCCCGCCCCCGTTTGGCTATATTGACCCTGCCTCGCCCTGCCTCTCTGCCTCTCCCCCCTCACACACTCACCTGTGTATACAGCCTTCAAACGTTTTCAAGCAATCTACAACACTCACCCATTGAGCTGCTTCTCTCTGAACCCTTCACACGGTCCAGGTCATCGCTGCATCTACAACCATGTCCGCCGATACCGCACCACTCACCAAGATCGACTCAGCCGTCGAACCCGGCTCGCCCCCCAAGGATCACAAGGAGCCCAAGCACCGGAGAAAGAGCAGCTCAGCCACTGGCGTCCACAACATTCTTGATCTCGGTAAGTTCACCTCGCGATGTCATTCTGTCGGCGGCTTCAAAGCCGTGAGTAGCTCGGAGCTAATAGATGACCGTAGAGAAGGAGGGAGTTGAACTGCAAATAGCGCCGGAGACACAGAAGCTGAACTGGTAAGCCTTGCCTCACCCGCCACGATCCGATCAGCCTCGCAAACCTTCCACCTCTCGCATCATCGCGTGACCCCCTCACCCTTTTGTCTTTGTTCAGCCTAGTGTGCCGGGGCTGACGTCTCATCGCCGAATAGGAAGCTCAACACATCGCCTGCAACACTAGAAGAGTGGAAAGATGTGATGAAGAAGCCGCTTGTCACGCCTTTGGTCAAGAAGATCGACCTGCACTTCCCGCTGGGGCTTGAGGTCACTGCACGGAATCTGAAGGGAGTAACGATCAAGGATGCGTTAGACGCCATCTACAAGCAGTTCAAGAAGAAGGTATGTTCACTCCTTCCACCCTGCCTTACCTGGGAGTGCTTCCCTATGGGTCCCCGCCGTCTGGTGGAAACGCATCCCGGCTGACTTGGGTTGCACCTAGGCCGACGATGAGCTTGACAGCCCCTACCTCGCTGGATTCGAGTGGGACCGTGAAGAGTGCTACACGCGCTTCATCGTGCACCAGAAGAAGGAGGGAGCACCTGCGCACACTTCCAAGAAGTCCAAGAAGAAGAAGGACGCCGGCGAGGAGTAGGCGAACTCCCATCGCGCACACTCCATCCACCACTCTCTTCAGTCTGTGGTCGATGGAAGGGGAACGGGGAGGCGACAAGGCCAGCTAGCTGGGCTGGCTGGAAATAGGACGCGACTCACGACGTCTGCTACTGTACTACTTCGATAATCTTTCCGCTCATTCGCAGCTCTGCTGGAGGGGGAATGAGCGCGCAATTGCTACTTTCTCTGACAAAGCGTGGTCCGCCCACTTTCATTCATCACGAACCTTCTTCCTCCCTTTCTAGACCTTGCTTCGCTTCAAGTCGCTGTCTCCGTCATATTGTCGTGTCGGGTGTTCGTGGTGTGATGTCTCATCCTCCGGGGGGGGGGGGGGGGAAAGAAAGAGGGCGTTCCCTTAGCTCCATGCACTGTCAACCTGGTGGACCCACATGGCGCCCGTACCCTCATCCCTGCAACAAATCGGTCCTGCGCCAAGACGCTTTCTGCTCGCGAACACCATCCGTGCCTTGCACACTGACGAGGCTTGTTTAGACTGTTCCCTATTTCGGGTGATTTTTTTTTTCCTGATGTTTTCGGTGATTCTGCGTTCGACCAGATGTCAGCAGGCAGCAGCGTTAAACGAGGCTGAGTATCAGACTGATCACCGACTTCTAGACCCCGCAGCCACACGGATCACGCGGACAGGCACGCGACATGCACACGGTTGAAGAAATAGGATATTTTTGTTTTTCTTTTCATAACCTCGCTGAAGCGACCGAAGCTTCGAAATTTCCTCAACCCTAGCAAAGAGCCATGCCAGTTCGAGACTGCATAGACGCCTGAAAAGAGTAGCAATTCCCATACTCATCCGGTCGAGGCCCACCAAGACGTTCATTTCTAAATGGCCATGTCCAGACGGGTAGAGGCGCCTATGTCGCAGAACGCAATTAGTCCGCGTACTTCCAAAGATGATTGACGAAGAGGATCAAGAATGAATGTGTGTATTCAGGCAAGGATCTCGTATAGTGTCCTTGCGGCATGCTAATCCGCAGCAAAAAAGAGTACAAGTCTTTCTCGGACTGGTGCCAGCGCGTGTCTCATCAGATAACACAGGAGGGAGAGGAGTTGAGTAGTGAAAATTCCGGCAGAGATTAGAATCTTACCTTGTGAAGTTTGAAATATCGGCGGCTGTGGAAGGGATGGATTCTGAAGACTAAACGACCCCAGTTCAAACCTATTCATAATCCATCGTATTAGCAAAAGAATTCTATGAATTGAGATAGAAGATCATTGCAGAAATGTGACGGTTCAAGATCAGAAGGAAGGCAACGGAAATATCCACACGGTTTTGCGCTCTCGGTGGTATACTGATTGATTTACATCCGAAATGCTTCATCATTGAGAACCAGGTACTCGGGAAGAGGCGAAGATCGCGATAGGAACAGGTTAAGCTTACCGTTTGCTTGAGTCGAAATTCACTGCCCGACTCTTTGATTGCCCTTGTCCCGTACAAGTCATGCCACCGATTTCTGATCGTGCCCTTTTCCACACCCCTCCTCTTGGATCTTCCCGAGATATCCCGCTCCCCGAGCTGCGCGCCACCGGAGCCGCCCAATCTTGATTCATATGGTTCTTTCCGTTTCAGCAAGTGTGGCTTTCGTTCGTGTCCCGGTTTGTGGAAGAGCGTTCGTCGATCCGGCTTCGCGGTCTCGTGATCGTGTTCTCTGGTGGCTTGAAGTCGAAGGTGGTCCAACGGGTGAGGCGATGCCTACGTTAGTAGTAGCTGCAAGGTGTAGTCAATGCCAAGTGGTGCTAGACGGTCAATATGCCAAACATATGCAACCCCCATACCTATCCGCCCAGAGCACAGGGGGGTTCAGAGAAAAAGAAGAAATTTTTCAGCATTCAAGGATGTGCTATTAGGCTTCTTGGACCTATTTTCCCCTCGTAATGCCGTGATGCCGTTTTCGCTGAAAAAAGGCGCCAATCCCCCAGAAGAACCCCGCTCGTCGTGTCAAGTTTACGCATCCTCGACAATGTTGCCCCTCTCCGAAACGTACAGACCATCCAAGAACTGCGCGAGGGATCAGTCTCTCGTTTGTTCAACAATTAGCAAGCGCTTGTACTCACCTTACGGATATCCTTGTTCCTCACACGGCAGACCTGCTGGATGTCTGCGGCGCTCTGGGAGACGTTCTCGAGGTCGTTACCGGTGAGCTGGAGCTCATCCTTGACGTTCTTCGACGCCTCAACGTCGACGCCAGGGTGCATGACGACCCTGCGGACGTACTTCTCGCCCAAGAAGTTGCTGTATCCCACATCAGCCCTAACATTTCCCTGCCAGGATATTGCCAGACAGTCTTCTCTGCCAGCACGGGCCCACATACCGGATCTCAACCTCGTACAGACCAGTCTCGTTGTTCTTATCGATGTTGACGTTGATGGGAAAGTGAGCGTACACGTAACGCATCTTGTACTTGAAGCCCTTGGTGACGCCAATGATCAAGTTGTTGATGAGGGTACGGACGGTGCGGAGAGTGGCGACGCTCTTGCGGGCGCCGTGGTGGAGCTCGATGTTGATGACATCCTTCTTGGGGTGCGAGAAGGAGACCGCGAGGTGACCGAGGTCCTTGGTCAACTTGCCTGTAGGTCACCGTCAATCTCTCTGCTCAAGTTGCCTTCTATTCTGCGCGCATTGGTGCGTACCGCGGGGACCCTCAACGGTGACAACCCTCGTCTTGATCGAGACCTTGACTGCAATTGCGCGACGCTCGTTAGCCCGGCTTGTGCCTTTCCCAGTTGTCGCATTCTGCGCGGCGCGTGCCGGTGTACTCACCACCCTCGGGGATGGTCAGCGACTCGGAGCTGTGGATGTACTTCATTTTGAGTCGATTGGCGGCGTGGTCCTGGGGGTCGTCGTCGTCGGTCGTCGTCGCTACCTGCCCGTCACGATCTTTCGTGGAATTTCTGGTGGGTGAGGCCGATCCAGCATAAGCGAGCCGACAGGTTTTTCCGCCCGATTCCCGTTCGGCCCAGAGCACGTGATGCACAAATCCGACCGGGCCGCAATTGTGCGCCCATCGGGTACACCAAATGGCTAGACTGTGCCACTTCGCCTGTCCATGAGGCTGGTCAGGCTAGCTGGCAGAGAACTGCACCCTTCGGCCCGTGCAGCACCATGTCTGTAGTGGTGCAATTGCTGCAGGACTACACCCACACATGTTGTTGTGGCCCAAGGGCAGTTGAAGCAGTCGTCCGGTCGCCAATGTCTAGTTTCTTTTATAATGATTACACCTAGACGACTGCTTTAATTTCCACTAACAATTTATTTCAATTTGACTTTCGAGGTGATGCTTTCTGCGGCTTACTGTGTCGTGACTTTACCAATCTGAGTTCTGAATCCGACCTTTTCCTGAATAGGTACGTCACCATTACAATACACTCATCCAACTTTACCATGGATTTCACAGGTATTTAGCAAGACTTTTAGCCGGAGAATTGCTGATTTTCGTACATGGTATCAATATAAACCCGAAAATACTGCAATTTGGTCGTTCCATTCCCGTACTCCTATTGCCAACCCATGCCTGGACCACCAACAGTTCAAACAACATTCAAACGGCCATAGTTTTCATACGGGTCGTCGTCGTACTTGTCGTGTTCCGTGGCCTGCGAGCCAGTTGCTGAAACACGGCCAGCGCTAGTCTTTAGAGGACCTTTGCGGGCATCCACAATAGGGTAGTAATATGCCTTCTCCCCGGCCTTGACGCCCAAAGCCTCGTTATCCTTCTCCAGCGTACGTGGGATAGTTGTCGCAGCTGTAACCATGATTAGCAGGGAACATATCAAATACGAGATGGCGGTGCTAACTTACCAAGACCACGCGGCTTCGAGTTGACGTAGATGCCCTTTGCAGAACGGTCAGCTTTGTTGTACGATATCCACCATTTCTGCTGTCTTACCTCCCAGTTTCCAGCAGGGCTTCGGAAGGCCTCGTGCCAGATGCTGATGTGCTTGAACTTTGCAAGGTTCTTGTTCCACCAGTTCCAGGCTTCCCGGTGCATCGGATCGTGCGCGAACTTGTGCAAGCCCCTGGATGTGAGTGTCAGTAAATACTCGCAAAAGACAAGGGTCGTGACGAGCAAGCGTACTCGAAGTTCTCAAAGAACATCACGGTCATTGTTTCGGGGTTTGTCGCGCTATCGCCTGCAACATTGTATGTTGTCATCCCCATAATACCGTATTCGGAAGAGCGTTCTGAAAAGCTGTCAGTTGCTGCTATCTCAACCGTTGGAACACGTCCGATGGCTCACTTTCAGCATCTTCGCACAAATTATTGAAGAAGTCGCCAAGATCCTTAGCGCCAGGTGCAAACATGCCCAAAGGACTATCCTGATCAGCACTTCCACAATATGGCTCTAAAGGATAGAAAGACTGACTGGGTGATTTTTGCACCAATGTGGAAGACGACGATATCCTTGTTGGCACCCTTCCCTCTGTACTTGCCATCCTCGTCCGGGTAGTGAACTGCAAACTTGTTGAAGATGGTGCCTTCCAATTCTGGATCCGGTTTCGAGCCATTCGCGATGAGAGCGGTATCCACGACCCGGTAGAACAGGAGAACAAAAGCCGGGACAAATGCGATGCGGCCGACAGCGAGAAATAGAAGGGATTGGAAACAGGCACCAAGTGCGAGCCAGGAAGAGATGGTAAGTTGGGAACGGATCATCTGGAACGGATGGTCAGAGTCACGAACAATACTCAACAGTGAGATAAAGAGTGCGCAGATTTGAAAGAAGGCGGTTCAGCGCTTATCTAGCACATACCTCAATCAGGGCGACAGGTAATCCGAAGACCTTCCTCCTACCGCCTGAGATGTGGGAGGAAATTGGCCGTTGCGGCAACGGTTTGACCAACGGAACGTGATCCATCTTTTACTGCACCTCGTAGGTATCTCGAGCTCGAGTTGGCAGGACTATTGCACACTTCGTGCTACGTCGTGAGGTTTTTAGAGTCACTGAAGTATAGAAAGATTCTTTGTCAGAGTGACAGAGTACACTTTTATAAGGGCAGCTGAAGCCTGCGAAACCTTAGGTGGGGAATCCTCCTGCGGGCGGGCGCAGTCACGATTGCTCCGCCCAGCTCGACGCGCTTACTTTTTGGCACCCGCTAATTCGCAAGCGGCTACCAAGCATTACGCCGAGCAGCCAGGCTAAGCAATCAGTCTAGCCATTCTGCAGCGACACAACGCGACCTTTGCCGGGATCTACCGCGAACAACACATGAAGGATGATTGAGGCGTCTATAGAGCAAATGGGGGCCATGGCTGGTGAACGCGGCACGGAGGGTTTCATGATTGCGATCCGGTTATTAGGCCAATCGCAGTCAGCCGCCGGGCTTGACCGAGTGAGATTTTAGTTGGGAAGCGACATAATGGGTCTGCCAGACAGCGTTTGGTAAGTCCGGGACAGCTGGCGCTGGACGGGTTAATCACAGGCCGTGCGGCGATGCCAGAAGCGGTCGATCACTCGACCGCTCGATATTCGATTGCCTACAATGGTAATTCATAGGACACTACTGTTTATGCTTCGAGGCGCAGAAAGCGAAAGTTCTCATAGTTTAAACGATCGGTAGCGCATATGCCTTGTGTCCTCGATCGGCCATGTAAACTGTTTTCCCGGCTACCGGCCGACAACTGAACACGGAAGGATTAGTCGCCCCGAGAAGCGTGCATTGATCAACACCGTGTCTTGTTTGACCTCCGGTCTTCAGTCACTCAGCGCACTATTTAGATGTTTATTCGTTAATGGTACTCCCACAGAGATGTCAAACAGTGATGTCTTCTAATTCACTATATCACTGTCCTCTGCAACTCTATGTTTTTTTTTTTTTTTTTTTTGGTGGGACATGTAAAGCATTTCGCGGGCTGGTCTATATCTAGCTTAAAAATACAGTGAAGAAGAAGAGGAGAGGAGCGATGATAAATTATGTCAACAAACCCTCTTTGCTCGGTTCAATAGAGAGCCTCATCTACAACAGGAAGCCCATCGCCTAACGTTCACTCAGTGACCTCCGATCCGATTCCCCCATCTTTAACCTTCTCACCCTTCGCCCTCATCTCCAACAAGAAAGAAAACCTGTTCTTGATATGCTCCACACCACCACGATCGAACCGACTCCGCGTGCTATCCCACGTCATCTGCTGAATCTTCTCCGCCCTCGGGAATAGCTTCTTCTCGTACGTCCACACTGCCCTATCCAAATCCTCACGGTCCGCCACGATCGCGTTAGCCAGCTCCATCGCATCCCACATGGCCGCGTTCACGCCCTCGCCCGCAAACGGCGTCATCAGATGTGCCGCATCGCCCAGGAGCGTGAAGCCCTTCTGATGCGGCCACCGCACACCGACCGGCAGCATGTACAGCGGCCGGGGAATGATCTCGCCCTCGTCCCAGGCGTCGATCACAGCAGTCAGCTTCTCGGGCCAGGTGCCAAACTCCTTCTCCAACAGGAACTTCTTCGCCGCCTCGCGATCCGACCAGTCGACCCCGCACTCCTTGATCCACGCCTCATGCTTGCGCATGAACGCGTACACGCGCACGCTGCGGTCGCCCTGGCGCTGACTCCCCAAGCACCGGCCCTCCTCGTCGCCGAACGAGAAGTACGACCCGTCGCCCAGCTGGGCCGACAGCTCCGGCCGCTTGCGATCGAGGTCCTTCAGCCACCACTCGAGGCCGGCGACGCCCGAGTAGAACGGCGGCACCGTGCACAGGACCTTCCGCACCTTCGACCACGCGCCGTCGGCGCCGACCACCAGATCGAAGCCCCCCTCCTCCTCCTCCTCCTCCTCCTCCGCGCCGTGCTCGAACCGCAGCGTCCCGTCCGCGTCCACGCTCTTCAGCGCGCGCCCCCAGCGCACGTACCCCGCCGGCAGCGAGTCGAGCAGCATGTCGCGCAGGACGGGCCGGTCGATCTCCGGCCGCCCCGTGTCGACGCCCTTGATGTTGATGTGCTCCTCGCCGAAGCGGTCCGTCAGCACGAGCGCCTCGCCGTCGTACCGCGCGTGCTTCTCGAACTCGTCGCCTAGCCCGGCGTCCCGGAGGGCCTTCTGGCCCGAGTGCTCGTGCAGGTCGAGGCACCCGCCCGCCGTGTGGCGGAACGCCCGGTCCGGATCCCTCTCGAAGATGGTGGTCGGGATGCCCTTAACATGGAGGAGCCGGGCGAGCGTCAGGCCGCCGGGCCCGGCGCCGATGATGGCGATGCGTGGGTGTGCGGCGGCGGCGGTGGTGGTGTTGTGGGTGTTCGTGGCCATGTTGTGACGGTGGATGGAGAGGAAGTATGTGGTGTATCCTTCTTCGGAACGGAGCATAAAAAGGGGTTGAGGTTGAGATCTAAGAGTGGTTCGAATATGAAGATTGTAGGTTGAAAAGAGAATCGAAGAAGGCTGTAAGGCTGTTTATGAGGTAAAGGAAGATGATTTGAAAAGAGAACTGTTTGCTGATGAATCCATCTTTGCAGGAACCTACGAGATATTTATACAACCCCCTACTCTGGGGACACCAGACCGATCGACATCATTCAGCAGCAGGTGGATACGCAACAATTAGCACTGTAGGCTACAACTGGACTCCTTGCGGGAATAAGCCTCGTCATTCTTGCTAGCGCCCGGTAAGCGGCGTCGCGCCAGAGTGTCGGAGAGGCTTGTTTATTCGGTTGCCTAAATGCGGAAAGTTGACGGTGACAGCTGACTGGATGTCGGGCCGTGTTGACCGCGTGGTCTGGCGGTGGCACAGCGGTGTTGGTTATTGCCGCCTTGGATCTCGGGGTGAGCAGGGAGGACGGAGGCCGAGAGAGCGAGTCATAACATGCACAACTCCTGCATAATCTACACAACTTCGACTTTGGCCTGTACCTAGACGGCTTCGCTCTCTTGCAATGCGCGAAATGATGCATATGCGGCACGGGAGCCCCAACGACGCCCGTATGACTGCATGTCTTGCCCCCTGCGGCATCTCTGCGTGTTCCCCGTCGGTGTCCGCTTCGAATCCCCTTCTCCGCGTCTGGTCTTGTTCGGAGAACCCGTAGCGCCGTAAACCTTACCCTATTCGAAATGGTCGCCTACCACGAGGTCCCCGGTTAGTAAACTCACTATAGACGTGGCTCTTATTCCCAAATATCACTGCTAATAGACTCAACCCCCGATGTATGCTGGTGGAAAACACGTAGATCCTCTTTCAAACGCTCGTCGATCACTATTCGCATGCGTCTAACTTTATGCATCGCACGCACGCTTAACTTCAACAGTCTAAAACACAGCAATGAGGATTAATTCATCACTCTCCTCTCACTCTTCCCCATCCATACCATGATACTACACGGTGCTTTTCACATTGAACCCATTGCCACCCAGACTCCAAATGAATGCATCCCAAAAGCCCGAACGATAACCCTCCATCCCGAGTCGTTTTAGACGAATACATACCTTTATCCCATACACATAACAAGCAATACAGCACCCACCCAGCCAACAACGACGTGAGACGAGAAGAGCGGAACCCAACTCCCCCTGCTCTAGTCGTCCCACACCGCCTTCTTCGCATCCTCCTCCCTCTGCTTCGCGGTGGCGGCCTCCTCCCTCTCCCTCTCGCGCCTCTTCCGCTCCTTCTCGCGCATGACGCGATCGTACTCGCGCTCCTCCTCCGTGCGCTTGGGCGCCCTGCTGCCGATCCCCGCGGCGATCATGCGCGCCGCGACCGACGTCGTCTTCTCGGGCCTGCGCGCACCGCTGCCGCTGCCGCTGCCGCCACCACCGCTCGCCGACGCGGCACCAGCACCGGCGCCAGCGAAGCGCGCGTCGATGCTGCCGTACGGCCCGTCGAACTGCGGCGACGCGGGCGTCGGCGGCGGCGCCAGCGGGCCCTCCGAGGCGTGCTTGTGCAGGGTGTTGATGGGCGAGGTGGTGCTGTCCGGCTCCGTCTCGGTGCCCGAGCCGCCGTCCGAATCGGATGCCGCGTCCTCCCACGAGTCGGCGATGGCGTCGTGCTTCTTGGTGGGCTTCTTCTTCGAGGGCTTGGTGCCGGGCGCGGGCGAGTGCGAGGGCGAGGGGCTGGCTGAGGTGGAGACCTTGAGGTCTCTGAGGGAGGCTTCGAGCTCTGCGGTGGAGGGTGGAGCGTGTTAGTGGACGCTGCTGTCGGTGGGGAACCATTGAGGGAAGTGGAGCTCACCGGCTGAAGGGATGGCCGACGACATATTGTGAGGTGTGGGAAAGGAGGCCCGGAAGCTCTGGAGAGAGTTGGTGGCCTGAGAAAAGTAGAGCAGGAAGGGCGTGCGAGAGCGGGGAAAAAAAGCGAGCGTCAGAGGCGCACTGGAAGGAAGCTGAACGAGCGGAAGCAAGCGGGAGAAACAATGTACAGACGAAAGGTGTCAATGGGAGAGTTTGAGATGGGAGAGTAGGGAGTACAGGTGTCTCGAAGACGAGCTTGGGAGGTTTTAAGGCAGGGCGTGCTATTGATAGCTGTCGCTGCCCTGCTTCTCGAGGGTTGCTTGCGCAGCTTCCGCGACCAAGCGGCGATCACCGGGGTTTCTCCGCGTGGGGGAACCCAGCCAGAAGCCGGACGGCGCCCTACGGAAGGGGGGGGCTTCGGCCACGACTTACGCACGCCGGTGGGGCAGGCGGCCAGCGAGCACTGCGCGATTCCCGAGGGCCGATGTCGCTTTTGGCGCTGCCCTCTTCACCAGCTGGCTTATTCCCAGCCCGGTATTCCCGTCCAGCTTCGCATCATATAGACCATAGACCTCGTCTTTCCTCTGCTCCGGCAGAGAACACATCCACATTTTATTGTGGCTAATTTCTTTGACTTCTGGGCGTCGTAGACGTAGACGAGCAGACAGGCCAGATCCCAGTCCTTACTCAGTTCACGATGCTGTCTCATCGCCTCTCGTCCATGACGTCGTGTACCTCCTCGCGGAGTATACGCATCACGCGCAGTCCTGCTCTGCGTGCTGCCTTCTCTTCCACAGTTTCCAGACCGTCTTACGAGGACACGATTCCAAACCTGAAAATTGGCCGGCACACGCGAGTCATCTTCCAGGGTTTCACCGGCCGCCAGGCCACTGCCAACGCTAAAGAGTCCCTCGAATGGGGCACCAACATCGTAGGCGGCGTCAAGCCGGGAAGCGAAGGCGAGCACCTAGGGCTCCCTGTGTTTCCAAGCGTGCGAGCTGCCCAGGAGAAATTGAAGCCTGATGCTACCGGCATCTACGTTGCCGCTCACCAGGCGACGGCTGCCATTGAGGAAGCCATTGAGGCTGAGATTCCTCTGATCGTCGCCGTGGCCGAGCATATCCCTTTGCATGACATCCTGAGAGTATAGAGAAGTATCTGTGGACTGTTAACGTGGGCCGATACTAACCGGGGACAGATACATTCGATGCTCAACACTCAGTCCAAATCCAGACTCGTAGGCGCCAACGCCCCAGGTATCATCTCGGCAATCGGACGCTGCCGAATCGGGTTCCAACCGCTGCCTTGCTTTGCCCCCGGTCACGTTGGCATCGTCGCCAAATCTGGAACTCTCAGCTATGAGACCGTTGCCTCACTTACTCGTGCAGGACTCGGCCAGAGTCTCTGCATCTCCATGGGCGGTGACGTCATTGCTGGCACCAACTTCGTCGACGCTCTGAAGGTGTTTGAGCATGATCCGGATACCGAAGGTATCATTGTGGTCGGAGAGGTCGGCGGCCGCGCGGAAGAGGAAGCCGCTGAGTGGATCAAGGATTACAGGAAGCGTGCTGCCAAGCCAAAGTGAATCAAACATCCCCAGCCGAGATTTGGAAACATTTTGACGTTGTTTTAGGCCGATTGCTGCCCTTGTCGGCGGTAAGCTCGCTCCTCCAGATCGGGTAATGGGTCACGCAGGTGCTTGGCCTGCCCCGGGAGAGAATTTGGCAGAAGCGAAAGCCAGGATCCTCGCGGATGCCGGCGCTGTCATGGTGGACCACCCTGCCAAATTCGGAAATGTGATGAAGGACCTCCTCGCGGAGAGCGGCAGGAATGTGCAAAACATTGTAAGAAGCCTGAGAGGAATAAGATGAATAAAAGCAAGAAAAATTATACTCAGCAGCCTCCACGCAGCAATCTTCAGCGTCCAATGCAGCCGACCAACGCCGTGGTTACCACACATCTCACCGTCCACGACTCCCGACATCCATCCGCTCCAAAATCATCGCCACCACCGCCCTCCAGCACCGCAGTCTCCATCTCAACGCCTCTCAAGCCTCCACCCTCCTCTCCGAACATGGCATCCAGACCACTCGCGAGCCCAACGAGAGAGAAGACTCCCGCTACATCAGCATGACCATCGACCGCTCAGCCCGCTCCCCAGCCTTCGTCGTCTCGCCCTCCACGCACCCCCGCGACATCTACGCGCGGGCGCGCTACATCCCCTTCGACTACCGCGCCGGTCCCACCCCCGAGACCCTCACGCGAGCCCTCGAGCACCTGCAACTCGACGCCGCTCCGCCCGCCGCTAAAGCCTCCGCCCACAACCTCCTCAAAACCCTCTGGACGCTCTTCCACACGTACGAAGCCATCTCCCTGACCACGCACGTCGCCGTCGCCGCCTCCGCCGACAGCCTCCTGATCTACAACCCGGCCTTCACCTTCGACGACGCCGCCTTCCGCTCGACGAACCGCCACGCCGCCCTGCACGCCCAACGCGACACGTCGCCCGCCGCCATCGACCCGCAGGAGCTCGCCGCCGAGAGCTCCGGCATCGTGTACATCAAGCTCGGGCTGACGGCGCCGGACCCGTCCGCGCACGGCATCGGCACGCTGGTCAACGGCGCCGGCCTCGCGATGAACACGGTCGACGCGCTGGCGCTGCCGCCGCACCACGGGCGCGCCGCCAACTTCCTCGACACGGGCGGCAAGGCGACGGCCGAGACGGTCAAGCGGTCGTTCGAGCTGCTGCTGGCGGACGCCCGCGTGCGCGTCATCTTCGTCAACATCTTCGGCGGCCTGACCCTGTGCGACATGATCGCGCGCGGCATCCTGCTGGCGTTCCGCGAGCTGGGCTTGGAGGAGAAGGGCGTGCCCGTCGTGGTGCGCCTGAGGGGCACGAACGAGGCCGAGGGCCAGAGGATCGTGGCCGAGAGCGGGCTGAAGGTGTACGCGTACGACGGATTCGACGAGGCGGCGGCCAAGTGCGTGGAGTTGGCGAGGGAGAGGAGTTGAGGAGGTTGGTGTTTCTGTAACTGCGGCTTTTGTTGGGAGGGGGGAGATGGTGCATGTCCCTGTCGATATCTGCGTTGGAAACTCTATTGCCTCTGCATGTGAATGTTGCTTGTATAGCAAAGAGACTCGAGAAATGAAGAGTCAATCTAGGTTTCAAATGCGTAAAAACCTGATCTCCGAGGCATGCAGAGCGGACCTGAGAGCGGGTAGGTATGCGGCTGCTGTCATTGGCTGATCATGCTTTGGATCCGTGCAGACCACCATGGGCAGTGTGAAACGATGCACAAACTAAAGTTCGATACACGTGACGTACGATTTACGTGACTTTTGTAGGCTGTCTTGATCGTGCAGCCCAATTGCCATCAGCTGTCTAGAAAATATAGGCTCGGGACAAGAGGGTCAAAAGCGGATATACTGCCACGATAGTCAATGAAGCCACAACGCGAGGGTTCAGAGCGAACTTGCAATCAAAGAGAGCCCTGTATGTTCATATCTGTAGCTGTCGGCCAAGCAAAAGTCGCGACTAAGATACACAAGAACCCTCCAAAAAGTAAAAGGAAAAGGAAGTGGAAAACCCGGTGTGACGCCCAGAGCGCCCAAGAGATGCTCTCATCCCCGCCTGAAAGTCGCCGAAAGGTGTGTGGGATATCCGTCGTTTTCGTCCATCGATCCGCGTCATGTACTCGTGAACAACGCCTTGTTTCTCGTGAAGGGCGCTTGAGTATGACAAGTTGAGTAGTCATCACAGCGCCCGTGACGGGGAGTCGTGATCAGCAGCCACCTCCAATCTGCTCTTGGTGTACTTCGAGGGTGTCACCATCTTGCATCTCGAGCTGAACAGAGCAAGTGAGTGTCAGTATACAGTCATCTTGGCAATAGCATAACCAGAGATTACAGCAAGTGGAATGGCCGCGCAGCAGGCACATTACCCGGTCATAGCCGCAGAGACCCGGGTATGGTTGTTGACGCGACGCGCTCACTTGGCTGGTCGGCACTTCAGGCGCGGAAGTGGGCGCCACTCACCGTTTCGGGGTTGTCCGTCGCGTTCACGCGCTGGCCGTCGAACAGGAAGCGGACGCTGGCCGGGGACTTGCCCTGGCGCTCACAGAACGCATCCATGAGCTTCTTGAGCTGGGTGGTCCGCTTGATCTTGAAGAAGACTTCGTTGTTGTTGTCCGTCACCTTGATGTTCAGGTGCTCGCTTTGCGGGTTGTCTTGTTTCGGGGAACCGTTGTCCGACATTTTCGCAGAAGTTGACGGCAGAGGCTGCTAACAGATGTGCTAGGCAGAGGTGGAAAGTCTGGAAAGCGGATGATTAGCGATGTGTGTGAAGGGTAAGGCAGCAGTGGCGTGAGGCGCTTAGAATTAGGTACGAGCCCAGGTTCTGTTTCAGCGCCGACGTGATTAAGAGCGGGAGGGCCGCGGGCGGCGGTGAAGCAAGCTGGAGGCTGTAGGCTGTAGGTATGCAGATAATAGAGACGGCGTGGGCTTACCAGGCGATTGAAGCGCGTGGGGCGACGCAGCGAAAGGCGAGCGTGGAGGTTGTTCGGTGGAGCGAGGGCAGGGCTGGCGGGAGAGGGAAGATGAAGGTGTAGGGTTCGGTGGGGTGGTCGATGGAAAGCCGAGCCGATGGCGCAGAGAAGGCGTGGAAGCGCAGTCTTGCGTCACGCAGGGCAAAGAGGCAAAGGAAGGCGGCAGGCACGCAGCCGGCTTCCAGCAGCTCCAGCGCCTTCCAAATTGCTTCCATCCATTGAGCCTCATTGCTGTGCACGTCTGGACATATCCCGCCTCTCGCCCAAGCGCCGCCTGACGCACAGCGATCAGCACGTTTCGAAAAATGGTACACCCGCAGATCAGGTGGTTGGGTGCATGCCATGATGCCATTTGCTAAATCACCGTCAGGGCAATCTGGAGCAGGATCTCAAGACCAATCCGCCGTGCCATCCCAGAGCATGCGCCATCCAAGGTGCGTCGCCAAGGTGCGCGAAGCAATCGGTCCTTCGCTGATGCAGGAACAGACTGCCTGCAGAAGACGGGCTACAAAGAGGAGAAGTGCCAGAAGCAGGTATCACTGGTCCCGTGACGCGTCCACAAACAGAGAAATTGACCGCGTTCCCCAGATCGACGCGCTGTACGAGTGCTGCAACGCTTTCTACCAGAGGAACGGCGATGAAGCCAGTTGCGTGAGCTGTCCCAAGCCCAATCTTCTCAGGTACTCGGCCTCTCAATGGCTGCTACGACCTCTCTGCTAACATATCCCAAGGCTGAAGATGAAGCAACGGAGCGAAGGGCAGTAGATAGGAACATGAGATAGAGCAATGAGAGATGTCGCGCCGTAATACCTAAATCCACTCCCATGCCCCCACGATGAGGGTAGAGCAATAAGCAGACAAGGCGCGTTACTCTCAGAAGATCTGAAGCACGATACGAACACTGATCCGTTTGCACCGCAACTCTAATGATCTCCTTTAGTTAAAAGACATTGATGGCCTTCAGAGTTCTGGGCGGGCGAAGAGAATTTAAACGTGCGAGAGCGCGCTATTCCTTAGGTGGGTTAGCGCATTGCAGCTCGAAAGCCGCACGTCGTCGCGTTTCGCAGCTCGCCGCTCGTGGCTCTGGCCGCGCATGTTTTGCTGCTGAGCACCCGCGACCAGACTCCCGTCGGGCCATCTCCCGCGCCGTCCCCTCCACGCTTCCTTCCACGGTCTTCTCCTATCCTTCCTGTTCACTCGCTTAATTGCGCTATCGACGTTCACAATGGTCCCGATCACGCGTCCGTCTTCCGCGTCCAGGCGGAGGTCGCGCCGCAGTTCGCAAGCCAGCGTTGCTTCCAACCAGTCCAGCCTACGTCTTACCTACCGCCCCCATGACGAGGACCTTCATCCGCTGCGGTCCATGGCTGAACGCGTTGGCAAGGAAGTTGAGAAGTTCGCTGAGAGCGTGGACAGCTGGCTAAAGGACATCACCGATTTGAACGTTACTCCGGTTCAGAAGCACCACGCTACCTTGAATCTGGTCCACAAGCTTAAAAAAGAAGCCGAGGCCAATGTGCGCATCCTCCGGAAGAAGCTGGCCCAGCAATCGCGAGGAGCGCCGAATAAACGTCTCGAGCGTGTGCGCGAATCGGAGATTGTCCAATCCATCGAAGACGATGAGCCCACTCCCGGCTCTGACACTCGGGCCATACTAAAGCAGTGGCAGTCGGAGGCTGCCACTTGGGAATTACTACGAATACTTCTCGAGCACAACCAGCATGAACCGGGATCGGATCCTAGAGCCAGCAAGAGGAAGGCGTTAGCAGGAATGCCTGCTTTGCACAAGTTCACCCGGGAAGACGAGGTTTGGGATCGCTTCATTTTCGAAGACGACATCGCGCGAGAGAGGGAGCTCATTCTGCGGTGGCTCGAAGAGACTGCGGATGAGGCGGGCCAGGAGATTGCCGACATTATGGAGGAGAAGTCTGGCCGGGGCAGTGGGATCTGGTCGCAAGGCTGGCTGGACACCAAACTAAAACTCAAGCAAGAAAAGCGACTTCGCCCTTTCGAAAAGTCCGCGGAGAGAGCCCTCGCCAACGTCCGACGTGATGACACCGGCGAGCCTGTGGCCTTCCAACTGGACCCGGATGCGCCCTCGCGCCAGGCTCGTGTTCTGGAGAAGTCAGACGAAGACTATGAGAAAGCTGTCTGGATAGCACTGTGGGAGATGATGAGACGCGGCAAACCCTGGCAGGATATTCGGGATTGGTGCAACGAACACAACGAACACTGGCGGGCAGTTGCTTTAGGCAAGTCATACGATAACCAGGACCGTCGAACATCGCTGCGTGGCGCAAACGTGGGATCACTCTGGCGCCGGGTTTGTTTTGCTGCTGCGCAAGCTGGACAGAACGAGTTCGAGCGTGCCGTCTACGGTCTGCTTGCGGGCGATATCGCATCTGTAGAGCCCATCTGCAAGACTTGGGACGACTACCTTTACGTTCGATTGAACAATATTCTGCTGAGCCAATGGGATCAATTCCTTCAGCAAAGGTTCCCCGAAGGTGTACCACAGACTACGCCACGCATTACATCCCCGACCAATACGCTTGAAGTGGCTAGCGGCTCTCCCGCTGCTAATGGCTTTGTGGTGGATTACCTAGCAGAGTTTGGTCCTACCAGAGAAGAGAGCCGGGAGCCCATGAAGATGATCCAGGGCGCCTTGATTGGAAAATGTTTCCCAGACCTTGCGACGAATCTGGGAATTGCATTGTCAAGAAAAGCAAATGAGAAGGCCCCGTCCGCATTACTTCCGGTCGCCAATTACGACTCACCTGCTGAACAGTTCTTCACGCTTGCGGAGAGTTACGATGCGATCAGAGTTATCTCACACATGCTACTTATCTACAAGGCTTTCGGTTTGGAAGTGGATGAGTCGCCCTATCGCGACATCTACGAGAACGTACTGGTCAGCTACATCGATTTCCTTCGCATGGCAGGCAAGATCGATCTTGTGCCGCTCTATGCTTCTCAGCTCTCTGAAGAACGTTCCTGGATGGTACTTGGAGTCGCCTCTACGGACATCCGCAACTTCGAAGAGCAGAAGTTGCAGGTTCGCCTCATGGAGCGATACAATATTGATCTCAACGAAGTTCTTGAGCATCAATTTGAGTACGCCATCGCGGTTGCTGACTTCATGGCGCTGCGCGACGAGTTCATCCCCAAATACGAATTCCTTGAATCTGCAAAGCACCAACAATGGCCCGGCAAACGCATCCGGAAGGGATTCTTGCCAGATGATGCCAGCCCAGAGGATGATATGGTGATTCGCAGCTGCGAGTGGTGGATGCATCTTCCGGATAGATGGCACCAGACTTTCACTGCCATGACCGAGTCCATGAAATATTTCCTCCTCTCCGGCCGCATTGGGGCTGCGGTCAAGCTTATCGAGCGGCTGCCCTACCGTCATGTCTCGAAGCTGAAGACAGCTGAGATGCCGATCTTCGGCCGCGGCATCGATGTTATGGAGGATGATGACGATACCTTTGTCTCGGTGGAAGGACACTCGAATCATCGCCGCTCCTCCCGAAACGTAAGGCCCACTGTTCAGCAGCGGCTTCCACTTTCGCCAGAGACGATTGAAGAAACCAGAAAATTGAAGGCGACCTTGAAGGATGACAGTAGACTCTATTTCGAACTCCAACAGCTCGTCCAGGCAATGAAGATGCTCGACGAATGGCGAATCGAAGAAGCCGAGCTCATCAAGTATGATTTCCAACTGCAACTTCAGCATTCTGAACACAACAATGTTAACGACATGCTCAGCCTTAAATCGACCGGCGGTCCCATGCCACCGAAGAACAAAATACGAAGCCTGTTGGAAAGCGTCTGCGAGACTATCCAGCCTCTGATCAGTAACGACGTCTTCATGTTCGCTTGCGACGGTAACCGATCTCGTTATACCCTTGCTTTGTGATGGAGAGACTGACTTGGTTGAATAGACGAAGAAGCCAATCAGCTACGCGCGCTCCGCCGCATTTACCTTCCTGAGGTCATCATTGCGTATAACAGCGTCCTTCACAGTGCTGCGCACATGGTCGGTCGTGATAATATCACCCGCTGCATGGACCTTGCCACGGCCATCGCGGCACCGGACAACAAGGATTTGATGAAGGTGTTCTTAGAGACGGGCCGCATGCAGGAGCTCGTCCGAGCTTTCACGCTGTCTAGCTTGGCGATGATCAGGTTGACCGAAAGCAGTACGAAGAAGGAGCCGAGCAAGAAACGGGCCAGGGATGGCCAGACGATGAGGTTGTGGGAAGTTAACGCTGGAAATGCGCCGTTGGGTACGGAAGGAACGTCGTGATGGTGAGACGAGTGAAGAGTTACGGGAAACGTGAGCATAAGGAAAGCGAGCATGGCGGGATTTTAATCAGCGGGGCGTTTTGGGAGCATTGCGGTCGCAGCGAGGCGTCTGGGCTTGGGTGATGAGTTCAATGAGCGCTGCATGGGCTCTGCTTATGTAGGGGAAAAGTTCAAGCTGTAATCGAGATGATCTTGGGTTCGGTTTATGGGACTGCAGGCTCCATCTATCTAACGCTTTGTTTTAAATGTACAAAAGGGTTCAGTTCTACTAGACGAGCTCGACGAAGCGTATGTGACCAGATCTAGCAGTTGCAGTTTTTGATGCCATTGATGAATGCTGATATTTGCAGATTATGCATTATAATTCCTAAATTTATCTAACAAAGTAGGTACTAGTTGGTCATCTTCCTCTCAAACTTTCTCCTTCACCACCTCATCCTCCTTTTCGACGACGCTTCCGTCCCGCTTTTGCTCGCGCTCATTACCAGTGCCATCCACCACGCGCGTCTTGTCCATCCTTACCGTCCAGAAAAGCAAGACCGTCGTCCAGACCGCAAGCGCAATCGAGCAGCCAATCATGGCCCACATACCTCTCTGTTCAACCGTCAGTCAATGGCCATAACAAAATCTCACGATAGACCGAGAAGGGAGGACCGGGGGACTCTTCGAAAAGGAAAAAATAAAAAAAAAACTCACCGTAAACCTGGGGGCGAAATCGGCCGAGTAGAAGACTATGGCCCACCAGGCGTTGAAGACGTTGCTGCCCATGTTCATGGCGGCGACGACGACGGCGCGCAGCATGTCCTCCTCGTAGCGCAGGGCGTCGTTGGCCCAGGCGAAGAAGGTGGCCTGGCAGGCGTAGACGCTGCCGGCCCAGTAGTACGCGCCCATGACGGTGCCGGTGCTGCCGAAGCCGCCGAGGATCATGGCGGACGTGGCGATGCCCGTGATGCCGATCCAGTAGCCGACGAGGTACCGCTTGCCGCCGAGGAAGTCGGTGAGGGTCGCCCAGAAGAGCGTGGACGCGATGCCGACGGCGGGCACGCCGGTCGGGTAGTCGTTGAGCTGCGCGACGGTGTAGGCGTTGGTCGGGTGCGCCTTGAGGTAGAGGGCCAGCAGCGTGTTGGTGCTGAAGGACTCGGTCTCGCCGGCGATGATCCAGAGGATGACGAAGGCGTAGAAGTAGAAGGAGGTGAGGACGCGCTTCACGAAGGCGAGCGTCAGGGGCGCGCGTTCGGGGACTTCGGGCACGCGCGAGATGGCCATGGCGCGCTCGGTGGCGGAGAGGTAGGGCGCGTTGGTCGTGCTGGGCGTGTTGGGGAAGAGAAGGAAGCCGTAGAGGGCGACGGGGAGGGTGATCAGACCGTCGATGATGAAGAGCCATCGCCAGCCGGTTAGGCCACCTTTGAGGTGGAGGGACTTTTGGATCCCGGTTTGGATGAAGCCGCCGAACATGGTGCCCGCGAGGCCGGAGGCTGTGAAGATGCCGCTGCGTTTGCCTAGCTCGCGAGAAGTGTACCAGGACCCCAGGATGTAGTGGGTTCCGACAAAGGTGGTGGATTCGGCGATACCTTGGAAGAATCGGATGGCCATGATGTGCTCGGGCTTCTGGACGGATGCAGTGACCATAGTCAACGCAGCCCAAACGATCATCATAGAGGGGAAGAAGACTCGAGGCGGAATGTAATAGAGGGCGAGGTTGGACGGAATCTGGCCAATGATATAGCCGCACGTGAAGATGGTGTTGATCTGAGTGAGTTGGTTCCCCTTGAAGTTAAGGTCTTCTTGCATTCCCGAAACGTAGGCATTTGTGAGGTTTGAGCGGTCAAGCTTGATTGCAAGTCAGTATTTTAGAGAATGGGAAAGGGGAGAGTGTTGGCTTACATAGTTGCAGAAGTAGCTCAGGCAGCAGAAAGTGAGAATGAAGAAGTCAATCTTCTGAACGAGCTTTCGCTCCTCCTTCGTAGCTTGCGATGGGCGCAGATAGGCCCGTAACTTGGCCAGGGTCGCCATGCTGCTTCAATTCCCACCCTCTTTCCTCAGCATGCAGGATTAGACCTGAATCTTCCTATGACTGGGATGTGGCGATGTCGGCGAGAAAAATCAGAAATTCGGCATCAACATCCGTGGAATTTCGGGCCAGTCCCCATTGAATAAATACACAAACGGCGGAGGGAGCGACAAGAGAGGCTCTTCAGCGGAGCAAGGCGAAGATTGCCGGTCCGTGAAGACCGATCAGATTTGATAGGGCGATAAGCAGCCAGGGTATGGTCGAAAGAGGGTGCAAAAGATAAAGCCGCGATGTGAGCGAGTCAGGGACTCCACCCGCACTGATGCTCCCTGACGCTGCAGCTCGTTTCGATCGAATCTTCGCGTTTTGTGCCTTGTTAGGAAAGTTCATCAACATCGTCTGTGATTGACTTCTGCAAAGCAGACGGCAGGAGACGTTGCTTTTCTCTCACCTAACCCCGCCGCGACCTCGGTAAGGGTGCGCAGCAAGAGTTGTGGAGGCCATCACGATTGCGGACAAGCTGCGTCAGCAACAAGGGCGGCTTTCGGCTGATCGACTTCCAAGCCCGCCTCGCCGCTGATAACACTGCCGAAGCAGGTTTCAGAGGGCGCCGTTTGAATAGGGCAGAAGGGTCTGCGCTATACTTGCCAAGCTGGGAAATAGAGCCCAAAGGGACTGTCGAAGCGGAACAAGCCTCAACCTTCTCCTTTGGCAGCTGAACACCTCCCACTTCATCCGATAAGGTACATCATCTGATTTCCATCCGCTTGACTGTCTGGTGTTTCCCTTCTCTCGCTTGTGTAACAATGATGACGTCCTGCAAGCCTCCTCCACTCGTCGGCTCGGGAGTTGGCCGAGGGAAGCCGATAGCGCGCCAAAGGTGGGACACGATCCGGCCTCCGTTTGCCGCTACCTCCAGTACACAAGAAGCAGCGTGAGTCCGCCCTTGATTGCAGTATACCGCTAGTCGGTCTTGTTAACACCATGTCAGCCTGGGAGGAACTCGCCGCCAAGAAGCGCCAGGAGCTGTTCGACTCCATTCCCGAAGAATGGCGCATCCCCGCAGACAAGCTGCCACCGGATACCCAGCTCGACGTCACCGGTTTTCCTGAGCATTCGGGCTGGTTCACCCCGGAGGAGCTTGAAATAACTGGCACACCCGCTGCGCGACTGCTGGAGAAGCTCAAGAGCAGAGAATGGACGTCCGAGAAGGTCACCAGAGCTTTCTGTAAAAGAGCTGCCGCAGCTCACCAATTGGTACAGCTCCCCAACTTCAAAGCTCTCGCGCATAGCCCCAGCGCGCTGCTCTACTCTCTCAAAATGCTTACGCCATGCTACCCAGACCAGCTGCCTCTCCGAAACCCTCTTCGACCTCGCCATCTCCACCGCGCGCTCCCGGGACGAGCACCTCGCGAAGACGGGCCAGCTCGTCAGCCCCTTCCACGGCCTCCCCATCTCCATAAAGGACAACTTCCACGTCGTGGGCAAGGATGCCACCCTCGGCTTCGCGTCCTTGGTCGGCAAGCCGGCCACCTACAACAGCACGCTGGTCGACATGCTGCTCGCCGCCGGCGCCGTGCTGTACGTCAAGACGAACGTGCCGACCGCCATGATGATCGCCGAGTCCGTCAACAACGTCTACGGCCGCACGAAGAACCCGCGCAACCGCGCGCTGACGCCCGGTGGCAGCAGCGGAGGCGAGAGCGCGCTGATCGCCTTTGGTGGCAGCCCGCTGGGCGTGGGCAGCGACATTGGCGGCTCGCTGCGCATTCCTGCCGCGTGCACTGGCATCTGGACGCTGAGGCCCAGCTTGGGCAGGTTTCCGACGCTGAAGACGCAGTCGGGTCTGGCGGGTCAGGAGGCTGTCGCTAGTGTCAACGGTCCGCTCGCGCCATCTTTGGAGGGCGTCGAGCTGTATTCAAAGACGGTGGTGGGGCTGCAGCCGTGGCTCCAGGATCCGAAGTGCATTCCAATCCCTTGGCGGGAGGTTGAGGTTCCGAAGACGCTGAAGTTGGCGGTCCTGTGGCATGATGATGTGGTCATGCCGACGCCGCCTGTGACGAGAGCGTTGAAGGAGACCGTGGAGAAGTTGAAGAAGGCTGGGCATGAGGTCATCGAATGGAGCAGCCAGGGGATGCATGCGCAGGCGGGAAGCTTAATTGTAAGATATGCCAAAATGATATTCGTTTTTATCCGATCTGAAGCTAACTCGTAAAGCAACGCATGTTCGTCGCCGACGGTGGGAAGTCTGTCAAGAAGCTCCTTGGCCCGACCGGGGAGCCTATCCGGCCCGAAATGGCGGCATACGACGAAGCGAAAGAACTTGGCGTCTATGATATGTGGCAGATTCATCTCGAGCGCACCGATCTGCAGAAGCGCTACCTGGACCGTTGGAATGCTGCTGGTTTGGATGGCATCATATGCCCTACTTGCCCGTATGCTACCGTTGAACACGGGAAGTTCAAGTATGTTGGGTACACGTGCGTGTACAACTGCTTGGATTACTCCGCTGTGTCATTTCCTAGCGGAATCGCCGTCGACAAAGCGGTGGACGAGCTGTCGGCGGAAGAGAAGGCAAGGGAGCCTTTCAGCGAGTTTGACAAAATTACTAGGGAAGATTGTAAGTTGAACTATTTTCATTTTGTGCATTTAGGTGTTCTGACCTTTGATTGTAGATAATGTGGGGGCTGTGCATGGTCAGCCCATAAGCTTACAGCTTGTGGCACGAAGGCTGGAGGAAGAAAAGGTTCTGGGCATGGCTGGGAGAATATTAGAAGCCCTGTAAGTGCGGTTGGAGATCTAGACCATATATGCAGGTCAGAATCATTATTTCCTCAAACCTTTGCATTTTGATCAGCAGTTGATGCCCGGGATCTATCGTGTATTAGGCCGTGCATACCTTGCGGTTTGTCCGCAAGCAAGGCTCCTCCCCGTATGTAGGTGAAGATCTGCACTGAGCTCCAGCCTTGAGCCCTTGTATTACCCACTCAGCCTGCTGCGAGCTGCAAGACGCCTCAGCCCCACGCAGTTGCGTCTAAATCCATTCATAAACCCCGCAGGCTGGAATTGGCAGAGATTACCCCCCCTATTGGTATAAAGAGTCCAGCCTTGCGCCCTAGGATTTCTGTGCTTTCACCTTCCTTTTCTCTCAGTTCCCGGCTGCCACGTCACGACCTATCAGCGGAATGGACCCTTCCAGCGCTATTGGCCTTGCTGCAAGCATCGTACAGCTTGCAAGTTTCGCAGGAGATCTTTTGTCGAAGGCGCGCGAAATCCGCGCTTCTGCAGATGGAGCATCAGTAGAGAATCAGGAGCTTGAGGCTATCACCACGACTCTACAAGAACTGAGCCGGGAGCTCTCAGCCGGAAACCACAGTCTCACTAAAGCTGACAAGCAACTTAGAGAGCTGTGCGAAGGATGCCAGAAGGTCACGAAGGAATTGCTGGACGTCGTACAAAAGTTGAGAATTTCCGGCCCTCACAAGGGGTGGAACTCGTTCCGACAAGCCGTGCTCACGATGTGGAAAGAGAAGGACGTGCGCTCTCTGACTGAGCGACTCGACCGATATCGTCGGCAGATTGATACGGTTCTATTGGCCACGCTCAGAGAAAATCTCGAAAAGCTCGGCTCAAATTCAGCATCTTCCACAGGTCCTAGGGATCGTTTCGGCAGTCCAACGCCAAGTCAAAATCACAGCTCGTGGATGAAAAACGTCATGGACGAGATCCGACAACATGACTGGAACCAAAGGAATCAACAAGACTTGGAGATGTTTTCAGCATGCTTCACTGAAGCTGCGGTAAACCGTCGCGATCATCTGAATCAGCTCCGCATCCTAGAAAAACTCCGTTTCTCCGACATTGCCGATCGATATGAGCGGATAGATGAGGCACACAAGAAAACCTTCGAGTGGATTTTCTCGGAACCTCAAACTGAAGGACCTGGTCCAGCCCAGACATCGCCAGACGGAACCCAGAGGGGCATCAATTCCGGACCTGTGAACTTCGTCAGTTGGTTGCGAAGTGGTAGGAGCTTGTTCTGGATTACTGGAAAACCGGGCGCCGGTAAATCCACACTGATGAAATTCCTATACAACGATCGTCGGACTACATCGCTTCTCAACCCCTGGGCGGCTTCTCAAAAGCTTGTGACAGCTGCCTTCTTCTTTTGGAATTCAGGGACCGCCATGCAAATGTCGAGGTATGGCCTTTTGCAAGCGCTCCTTTACGAGGCGTTGAAGGACTCAGCACACGAAGTCCCTCACCATTTTCCGGATCGTTGGAGATATATTCAAATCTTTGGCTACGATCCTCACCCTTGGACCTGGTCAGAGTTGACCAAAGCCTTTATGTCTCTGGTTTCTGTGAAGAACAAGAAATTTTTCTTCGTTATCGATGGTCTTGATGAGTTTGATGGAGACTGCACTGAACTTGCATCATGGGTCATTGGCACATCATCTAGACCAAACGTCAAGCTATGTGTGGCTAGTAGGCCGTGGCTCACATTTGAAGATGCTTTTAAGTTCCTGCCGTTTCTCAGGGTTGAGACGTTAACGGCGCCTGACATACGTCTTTTCACCACCGAAAAGCTCCAAGCCAGTGAGATGTTTACCGAGCTCCGAAATTCGGAGCCTGACACAGCTGAGGCTCTTGTATCTGAAGTGGTGGAGAAAGCATCAGGTGTCTTCCTGTGGGTTCGGCTTGTGGTCCTTTCTTTGTTGGATGGACTCAGAGATGGAGACACCTTGAAAGATTTGCAGAAACGACTTCGAAGTGTTCCACCTGATCTTGAAGACCTCTTCCGCAAGATACTTGACAGTCTCACACCATCCCATCTAGTGCAGGCATCCCAGATGATTCGGACAGTCCTGGCCTCGGAAGAACCGTTGACTTTATTTAGTCTTGCGTTTGTGCACAATTCAGTGGAGGAAGCCATAGCTTCGGAGATTAAGCCCATGGATACTGGATCCCTTCGTTTTCTCATAGAATCGGTGAGAAGGCGTCTTGTGAGCCGTTGCAAAGGTCTTTTTGAAGCACCAGCTGTCATCAGCGAAGATTCGAGGACAACTGTACAATTCCTGCACAGGACTTTCCGAGATTTCGTTTGTCAGCCATACAACATGGACCATCTCAGGTACATTGACCATACTTTCGATCCGTACCAGGCCATCTGTGCAGCTCACATGCTCTGTCTTAAACGTTACCAACGTGGTAATATGATTGGTCGTGTCCCGGCCATGGAATACACATTTCGATCTTCCATCTCGCTGGCTGCGAAATACTCAGAGAGTATTCAATCTGAAGATGACGCTTTTAAAGCTTCCATTGCTATTGAGCTTGAGCGGGTTGGCAACGTCTTACATCCTGACATGACCGAAGTTGAAGTTGAGCTAGCTCCAAAGCGAAAATCTGACATTGGCATGAGTAGCAACCACTGGTTGGCGCTTATGATGGAGTCAATGGAGGAGAACGGACACAAAGATTTTTTCTGTTGGGCTGTCTCGACGGGGCTTGTGTCTTACGTTCGGCAAGTTGCGTCCAGCTATCCACTTAATAGCTGGATCAGTGGATCGACTCCTTTGCACGACGCTATCGAGACCTTGATTCTGTCGAGGTGTATTCAAGCCGATATGCGAGAAATGATCAGAGTTCTACTTGAAAATGGCGCAAACCCAAATATCAGACCCCCAAGGTACAATAAGACCCCCTGGAGGATTTTCAGGGAGGGTATTGAAATAGAACCACAAATTGAGTCCCGGCAACCTGTTCGACCTAAGAGATGGAGGCTGCACATGCTACAGCTGAACAACGAGCTTCTTCAAATTTTTGATGTTTTCAGGAACTTCGGGGCAGTGCCTCCCTTCTCAGGAACTGGGTATACTGCAGAAGAGGTGCGTAAAATATTGTTCTCAAGACGAGTCCAGTATTATGATGCGGTAGATGACTTTACGCGGGGGTATCTATCACATCTCATGTATAAAACTCGGCTTTTCGGTCATGTTTGATGTTGATTCAAGTTGTTCTGGTTACTCTCCTCGTATGAAGTTTCATTAATATCACTATGTACTAGTTGCGAAATATCATTGAGAACAGTCAGGCTCATAGGGCGTGTCCAGAAAATCAAACCAATTGTCATCCGTCAAATTGGCGCTTTGATTGTGCTCGCATCTGTGCCTAAAGACAAGACGCTCTCACATCAATCAAATCAAGGCTTTGACAGTTCCTCTAACCGTGAATACAATGTACTCGATGCATACATGCAATGAAGAGAAACTCGACCGATTAATCCCTTCAGAGCGCAACTCTCCAGCACAGTCAATCTGCCGAAAAGTGATTCCGAAGGAAACGGGGCTGCATCCATATTCATCCAATACGTACATACAGACTTTGCTTCTCAGATCCTAGATAACGGTACCGGAAAGCTCTTCCATCCACTATTTATCGCACTTCTCCTGGAATGATCCTTCTCGTGAATGCTCATAACTATCTCCATCGCCAACTTTCTGAATATCCTTGAGAACGAAACCCGCCTGACCGAGGGCTCTCCCACCCCGCCTACCGATAAAGATGGCCCCTGTACTGCTGCTGATCCATCCACCACTCGCCCTCACCCTGCCCCTGGCTCTGAGCCTGTCCCTGAGCATGCGCCATTCCCACCACCCCTTGCGGGCCGCCGCTACCACCACCACCACCACCACTATCACACACCCCATACACCCCAGCACCAGCACCCACGGAACCCGCCCCGCCCGCCCCCTTCCAACGCTTCGAGGCCCCAAAAACGCACCGCCCGTCCCAAACACCCCCTGATCCATCGTCCCACTCCCGGCCGCCTGCGCCGGCTGCGTCGCCGCCCGCGCGCGATGCTGCGGCCCAACGGGCTCGTAGTACGCCATGATGCGGTTGCCCTCGGCCGGCAGGCGCGCGGCCGTGTCGGCGAGGGCGGCGTGCGGAGAAGCAGAGGGCGGCATGGCGGCGGCGGCGGCGGCGGCATCCGCAGCGTCGGTGAAGGTTGTGGGCAGGCCGACGACGTGGGCGATGCGGGTGGATTCGGGGGGGTATTGGTGGGTTGTTTGTGGGGTTTGCTGCGGTCTGCGTCTTCTGGTTCTGGAGGATGGAAGGGGGGTCGTCGTGAACATGGCGGCGGTGTCGAGGCGGGCTGAGGTCTGGGGTGCTGGGGCCGTTGTACTCGCCGTCGTCGTCGTCGTCGTCTTCGTCGTCGTTGTTGATGAGGACAGGGGAGGAGGTGGAGGATGTTGTGGCGAGGGATTGTTCGGGTTGCTGGCTGTGGAGGAGACTTTAGTGGCTAACTGCAGGCCGGCTTCTTCAATCTGCATGATCGCGGTTGCGAGCTGGCTAGCGCGGCGGGAGTCGATGGCGCCTTCGCGCTTGTTGCATTGCTCCAGCAGAGCGAGGGTCTGGCGGCGGGTGGTTGGCTCGCGGCACTTGATGGCGGTGAAGTAGAGCGGACCGACGACCTCTGTGTCGAACGAAAAGGTGTCTCCTAAGCCGCCGGAGCCAGGCCCGGAGGAGGCAGCGATGGCGGTTGAGGACGAGGAGGGATGCGGGGAGGTTGAGGGGGCAGACCGGCGGCGTGACAGGAGCCTGGTAGAGAGGGTGTTAATTTGCTGAAATTCGGAGAGAAAGGCATCGAAGGTGCTCTCTTTGAGGGAGAGGCAGCTGGAGAGCCATATGTGCGCGACGTAGTAGAGCAGACGCAGGATAATCAGGCCGTCCTCTTCTGCCTGCCTTGCCTGCGCGCTGGTCTGACCTTGCGGTCGCTTTTCGTACTGCCTCTCCAACTCTTCCAGCGCGCGATACCACTCTGCTAGTCTCATCTCCAGGCGGACCTGTTCGAGTATCTCGGTCATGGCAATGGTGCCCTTGTACTTCTTCTCCATGGTCGCCCACATGAAACGCAGACTCGAATTCTGAATGTCAATGAGCGCATTCCTGGCCTCGTTGAGGGTCTTGAAAGAGCTCGCAGCCACCAGGGACGGCGATTCGCTGCCATCCATTGACGGAGAGCGCGAGTGGACGATTGGGGTGGGTTTTCCTAAAAGAGTGGAGATGACGCTGAGCCGGCAGAAGATCGGGGTCAAGTTTTCGTTCACAAAGTCCTCCTCCTTCCTCTGGTAGTCTGAGTAGCCCCTTTGCTTCTGTTTCGCCACGTCAGCCTGCCAGGAATTCAGGATGTTGAGTCCATTGAGCGTGTGTGTCATGGCCATGTGAGTGTCGCCGCGCAGGAATTCTAGACACACGAAAAGGACGCACGTCAGCAGTAGCGTGCGGCTCGGCTGGGGTCCACCGTGTGCCTGCTCGGATAGGCGAGCGATTGCTTTGTTGTACTGCTTCAGCGTGAAGCGCCCTCGAGAGCCGTCTGATACCTCTAGCCCCCGAGCTGCTACCTCAGCCTGCTCGTGGGCCGAGCTGACAGCCATCAGAGCATGCCGCACGGCGGGCTCGCATTTGCCGAACTGTAACACAAGCCGGCTCCAGAAGGTCGCATCGAAGTATCCCGAGAGCTGAGGTGCAGTGCGCGAAAAGAAGAAGTCCAGGGCCCGCCTTTCCTCGGGAGTGCCGCAGGAATCAAAGAGCTGCCGGGTGATGGGTTCGAAAGTCGCATTAGCCGAGCGCCCTGAGGAAGCAGCCTCCGGCTCGGCTGGCCTTTTCGGGCCCGTCGCGTAGCCAAAGCATATCCGGCCGCTGCTGATGCATCTGTGAAGTGAAGACGGGTGAGCACTTGGGACCGGGTGAGTTCAGGGACGGAGAGCAGAACGGAGCCGTTCGGAACTCCCTATGCGGCCGCGGCCGCGGTCACGCTCTTATGATGTTGCCCATCCCCCATGGCAATCCTGATTCCGGAAAGGATCCGGCCTTACCTATCGCACTCAGGCCTCTGCTCGTCGCACTTGACGCGGCGGTTTCTTGGCTAAATGTCAGCTACTGCATCAGGCATGATCCAGGTTGACATTGGAAGAGTACGAGGACACTTACTTGCAGGTGATACAGCCCGTCCGGCTCTTAGCGGCGCTGATACGGGGCCGTTTAGGCGGCATGCCCGCGGTGCTCGCCATTGATTGACCGGTGTACGCGTCCTCGGGGGGGCCGTCCTCGGCTACGAGGCGAATGTACGCGACGGACAGACCGTTAGATGCTCGAAGAGGTTGCCTTTAGTTAACTGTAACCGCCAGTGGAAAGCCTTAGTCGGATTGCCGCATTCGGTGTAGACTTGGTGCTGATGTGCGGCGGCCGGGGCCCGGTCGGTTGATGATGCTACCGTGCCATCCTAGTGGCTGCGCGCTAGACGATCTTGGTCTCAAACGTGAATGGGCTCACTCGTATCTTTCCTTTGCAAGCTAAAAGCCAACAGCTCTGTTGCAGGATCTTCATGCTCATTGTTGGTTGTAGAGGGTGCTGCTTTCTCTACTGTCTTCTCTTGCATGGGTCGAAAATCTCAGCTTTGCATCTGACTACGCCGGAGCCCCGCCTTCATCCCCAAGCCATCGCCGTCCGACTGCTAATCGAAAGCCGGATTGACGCCAGTTCCATTGAAAACCTTGAGATTCCGTCAAATCACGCGCCTATTTCCAATGGACCGACGGACAGCGCTCGTGCTGCTTTCGCGACCCGATCTCGTTCATCGAATCCCCTTGCAAGTCAACCGACACAGGCGAAAATCTTCTCTCTGGGGCCTCCGCAATTGCCGACCACACTTCGACCCGTTACACAACGCACCATTTGACTTACTTGAAGACTCATCAGGACAAGGGGAGGAGCGGCGGATGATGATCGCTTTTGATAAGACTGTCAGATATTTTCCAGAAAGCCGTGGGGCCAGCGGGTCCCTCAGGACTGTAGTCCCTGGAAATTGTTCAGCGTGTCGTCAAAGTGCTGACAGTGCAGTAGATGGCAAATAACATACTTGTCGAACCACGTCCCGAGCATTCCTCGTGCGGATCGTAGCCCCCCTATCTGTATGCACTCGCTTCGCCAACGTTCCTCACTGTTGCCTACCAGTTAGCCGTCCAATCGTTTTGAGCGACCCTCAACAAAGCTTGAGGACCCTACCCGTGGAAAATGGAGAATGATGTCCATCGGACGTGTCCTTCAGGCGTCAACCTCACAGTGCCTGTTGTACTTGTTAGTCGTGCACGAACTGCGACACGACCTCTCTACACACCTCTGATCTTAGAATTGGCATTGGGATCCCACGAGGCATGCATGGAACGGGAAGTGCCGGTGAAATGCACTACCGGAAGCGCCTGCCCATCTCCAGGGCCAGGCGGCTCGATTCTTCTGACACGGAGGTTGAGAGTGATAAAACGAATGGCTTCTTGAGTGGCAATTGGTTCCCTAGGTTGGTCGTGCGGAATGGATTCGTTCTCGAAGTTGAATTGATAAAGATCAGTATAGTCAAGGAAGCAGACAATTCTTGCCCATGTGCCAGTGACACCATACGGATCCTGATCTTCCAAACTCGTACCGGAATGGTTTAGCAGCGAGTCCACGCGTTGAAAGCTGGGTGAATCGCTCGAGGTTGCCGGAGTGATGATGTGCATGGCTTCCCAGAGGCCGGAATCACTGTCCTCGTCGTCATCCAGTCTAAAGGGAGGCTTGCTTCGGAAGCTGTTCGTAGAGACTCCGGCAAAAGGTACATTCCAAATCGGGCGAAATCGACCGTAAGTTCGCTCACAGAAACGATGAATGTTGTGAGACAGGACGATCATGATGCTCTCCAAGTTTTCCCAGTCTACTCTCTGGGAACCATCATCCATGAAAGGGCCCCACAAGGTGTCATCCGTGTATCGGCGGAGATCATAGACTCGGGACCTGGCATAGCTGTGTATAGGGTTTGCTCCTCTTCTCGAAGGCTCCATGGGCACACCGTGGAGTACATGGAGCTTGGCACTCATCTGACGGTCATGCTCATCAAGGTAAGGTTGCTGATCCTCGCTGCCAGCCCGATTGAATAGAGAGGAACCACACAGAATGGTATCCCTGTTTGCTGAGCGAGACTCGTCAAAATGCCGCCGCAAGAAGTCGGCAGTTGAAGAAGGTTGACCAGAGGCTGATGTAGCTAGCAGATCGTCTATTGCGGAAGCAATGAAGGGGAAATTTGTTTTCTGAAAATAGTCAGCTTACGGACACACAACGTTGTTGCTGTAATTACTTTGACATCGGAATTTTGTGAAGTAAGCAGCAAGTTCAGCTTCCACATTCTGGAAAGCTCGCCTTGCCAAGATACTTTGGGGTCTGGCTGTTGCTCACGTGGATCATCCTTCGTCAATGGTCAGTTGGATGAGCGACATGACACGTTAGACAACACTGACGAAATACGCGAGGTATTGCTCTTTCCAGAGGAGTTCATTGTCGCTTATGAAGGTGTGCAAGGAACGGCAGCATTGCGACACACGGCTAAGGTCTCCAGGATCGACCTTGAACAGAATTTCATGTAGAAGCTCGTTCGATAAGTCAAGAAAAGAAGGCATTTCCTTTAACTTGGGTTAGCTCTGGAAGCTGCCGCGAGATGACGAAAGACGTAGTGGGTTTTAGACATGGGTATGAAATTTCGGAGGCCGTTCTCGGGAGCTACCAAGCCAAGGCCTCAGGAGGCGTAGAGGCGGGTCGGTTGGTGAAAGTGCTGGCTTGCAAAGACTACTCACGTTGAAGTACGGGTGGCCCGTCAATGAGGCTGAGGAGGATATGTCGAGTGAAGCTGGAGTGATGCGGCGTATAGGAGAGGGCCGTCAGAGGGGCTCAAATCCAAGCATGTGATTGCGGCGGCGGCTGAAGATCCGTGCGCTGCAGGGTCGGCGGAACCGTGGAACGGGGTCGGTCCTTAGCGAACGAGCGGGCAGGTCAGCGGAACAGCTTGCAGGCCAGGCAAGACTTGAAGGATATAGGCAAGGCGAGGGAGCCAGCGGCGAGTGTCGGCGTCAGGGAAGGAGATAGCGGGGCATATGTCCGCCGGGCGTGATGGCCGCCCCTGCTGCTTTGGGGAAGCTGGTGGCCTATGCTTGCCGCCCGCCGTCGCTAAGTCGCCTTGCTGATCCTTGGCTGGGCCCCCTCCCGGCCCGCTTCTCAGCCCTCTCCAAGCCCGCTCTCACCACTCTCTGTGTTCTTCCACACTATTCCGCTACTCCTAAAGACAGACGCTGACCTCCGATCTCGCTAGGCCAGTGCACCTGCGCCACCATCCTGCCCGTGTCTTCGGCCTTGTACCTCTACCTCAACCTCAACACCGACGAGCTGCAATTTCCTCGTATCTACGAGTTGGCAGGTGCGCCGTTTCGGCCATCGTGTCTCAAGTCTGCACTGCGCTTCGGCACTGGCCATCCGTCACCTGTCCGCCAGCGCGCTCTCACGCTCTGCTGATTTTTTACCCACTCAGTGGATCTGTTGAGATGCAGCAATGGGCCGAGTGCTCCTCAGGATGAGTTGATGCAGCCTGCTACGGTCTGATGCCTTGCTGTGATTCCGACAAAATCGTCTGAGCCACACGTCTGTGTTGCTCAACTGTATAACAACCATGCCTGACGAGATTTCTGTATGAACGCATTTCTTATCTGTCGCGATATCAATCGGCACTATGAAATTTCAGGAGCTGACCCAGCAGACCTCTGCGTCACATGCCGCGTTCCAGCCGTCTCAAACTGGGCGTGCCGCAGCGCAACATCACTTCTCTTATCACTACTCTCGATCTAACCTCGTGAATACTACACTTGAACTATTTTATGGAGAAACTAGGCGGACTATGAATATGTGGTGGCCGAAATGTGTGTGAAAACTCGGATTCCGTTTCTGCGACGGTCGCCCGAGCACTCACACAAGTTTTATTTTTGACGTTCGAATTTGTCAGAGCGTCCTGATCGCGTATGAGACTCAGCGCAAGGCAGATTTGAAAGCATCACTGACGGCATTCGCGATTCCTGAGGCAGATACAGCTACAGAGACAAGATTCATGAGTAATAACCAAGGTGGATTCTGTGGTAGATGGGGAGACACTGGTAATAAAATAATTCTCAACGCTGTGGAACAGTATCGAAGGTCGAGTGAATGATGACGGTCGACGGTGTCATTTGACAAATGCTTTGGTGGTTGCCGGTTTTGATGCCCCAGGCAGCGATGAGGTGGGGCTGATTGTGTAATCGCTGCAGCTTCCCAGCCCTGCCTGTCGGCTGCTGCTGTGACGCTCGCCGCAGCTCTTCTGCTCCTCTCTCAACATCAACACCCCCTCCCCACGCTCTCTACACAACGCTTGCCCGGACGATACCACTCCTCGTCCGCACTTCACCCTGCTTCCGTCCTAAATACCGCGCTGCACGTCACGATTCCGCCCCACCGCGACACAACGTCATCGTCCTCATCGCCACACCCCGCGACGCTGGACACCAACACCAACGGAGCGGTCAAGCTGGGGAAAAGAAAGCCATCCATCGAGGACCTTGGGAGTCCAGTCAAGAAAGTCATGACGGTAAGCTAGCTATCCGGACTGCTGCCCCGCGCAGCAAACCTCGCTGCTGTTTGCAAAGCCGCCTATACTTGACTCTTTCTGTAGTGCTATGTCAACTCACTGCTCACACGTTTGTTTAAGGATAAGATGCAGATTGACAACCCGTCTGCAGCTGCGGAGCAGCTCAAGGATGCCGCCGGTGAGATCGACGAGTCGCTGTATAGCAGGCAGCTCTACGTGCTTGGCCATGAGGCTATGAAGCGCATGGGCTCTTCTAACATCCTCATCGTCGGCCTGCGCGGCCTCGGCGTCGAGATCGCAAAGAACATTGCCCTTGCTGGTGTCAAATCTCTCACGCTTTACGATCCCAAGCCCGCCACGATTCAAGACCTATCCGCCCAATTCTTCCTGCACCCCGAGGACGTCGGCAAGCCGCGTGCCGCCGTCACGGTCCCTCGCGTTTCCGAACTAAACCCTTACGTACCTGTCAACGAGTTCCTCGGCAAGGACTTGACCTCGGACCTATCTCAGTTAAAGCAGTTCCAGTGTGTCGTCCTGACCGACACGCCGCTACGCGACCAACTCGTCATCGCCGACTACTGCCACAATAACGGCATCTATGTCGTCATCACTGATACATACGGTCTGTTTGGTACCATCTTCACGGACTTTGGAAAGAACTTCACTTGCGGAGACCCTAATGGTGAGAACGCCGTCAGCGGCATTGTGGCAGGCATCGACGACGAAGGCAACGTATCCGCTCTGGATGAGACACGGCACGGTCTCGAGGACGGCGACTTTGTCACTTTCTCTGAGATCGAGGGTATGGAGGGTCTGAATGACTGCGCTCCCCGCAAGATCAAAGTGACGGGCCCATACACCTTTAATATCGGTGACGTTTCTGGCTTGGGTCAATACCAGCGTGGAGGGTTGTATCACCAGGTCAAGATGCCTAAGATCCTGGACTTTGAACCGTTCAGCCAGCAATTGAAGAAGCCAACTCTGTTGATTTCCGACTTCGCCAAGTTTGACCGCCCGGCGCAGCTCCACGTGGGAATCCAAGCTCTCCATGCGTTCGCGGAGCAACACAATGGCGAATTTCCCAGGCCGCACAACGATGCTGATGCTGCCGAGGTCTTTAAGATCGCTCAAAGTCTTGCTTCTCAGAGTGAAGAGCAAGTGGAGCTGGATGAGAAGATCATCAGGGAGCTCAGCTACCAGGCACGTGGTGATATCAGCCCTATTGCTGCTTTCTATGGTGGCCTGGCAGCGCAGGAGGTGTTGAAGTCGGTCTCCGGAAAGTTCCACCCCATTGTCCAGTGGCTGTACTTTGACTCACTCGAGTCTCTTCCCGCATCGACAAAGCGTTCAGAGGAGCTGTGCAAGCCCCTTGGCACCCGTTACGATGGGCAAATTGCCGTATTCGGAAAGGAGTTCCAGGAAAAGATTTCTAATGTCAAGGAATTCTTGGTTGGTGCTGGCGCTATCGGTTGCGAGATGCTTAAGAACTGGGCGATGATGGGTGTAGCAACTGGTCCGGAGGGCAAGATCTGGGTGACGGACATGGATCAGATTGAAAAGAGCAACCTCAACCGCCAGTTTCTTTTCAGACCTAAGGACGTTGGAAAATTGAAGAGCGACTGTGCGGCGGAAGCTGTTCAGGCAATGAACCCCGATCTGAAGGGTCATATTGTTACAATGAGGGAGAGAGTCGGTCCTGACACTGAGGAGATCTTCAACGAAGACTTCTGGAACAATTTGACCGCGGTGACGAACGCTTTGGACAATGTGGAAGCTCGCACCTACGTTGACCGTCGCTGCGTGTTCTTCCGCAAGCCTCTGTTGGATAGCGGCACTCTCGGAACCAAGGGTAACACCCAGGTCGTTCTCCCGCACATCACTGAATCGTACTCGAGCTCTCAGGATCCCCCAGAGCAGTCGTTTCCCATGTGCACGCTCAAGAGCTTCCCGAACAGGATCGAGCACACAATCGCTTGGGCCAAGGACCTTTTCCACAGCTACTTCGCGCAGCCGGCAGAGGTGGTTAACATGTACCTCTCTCAGCCGAACTACCTGGGCAGTGCGCTTAAGCAGTCGGGCAATGAGAAGCAGACTCTGGAGACTCTTCGTGACTTCCTGGTCACGGACAAGCCCCTTACCTTTGAGGACTGCATTGTCTGGGCGAGGCACCAGTTTGAGAAGCAGTACAACAACAACATTGCCCAACTGCTGTACAACTTCCCGAAGGATTCCAAGACGTCAAGTGGCCAGCCTTTCTGGTCCGGTCCGAAGCGTGCGCCTGATCCGTTGAAGTTCGACCCGAATAATCCTACTCACTTCAAGTTCATCGAGGCCGCCGCCAACTTGCACGCCTTCAACTACAAGATCAGCACTAAGGGTGTTACCAGGGAGCAGTACCTGAAAGTCCTAGATAACATGATCGTCCCTGATTTCAAGCCTGACCCTGGCGTCAAGATCCAGGCCAGCGACAACGACCCTGACCCGAACGCCAACAGCAGCTCGGGTGACGATTCAGAGCTTTCGAAGATTGTTGAGTCGCTTCCGGCTCCGAAGTCGCTTGCGGGCTTCAAGCTTGAGCCTGTGGAGTTCGAGAAAGATGATGACACTAACTTCCACATCGACTTCATCACGGCTGCTAGCAACCTCCGTGCAGAGAACTACAAGATCCAGCCGGCTGATCGCCACAAGACGAAGTTCATTGCTGGAAAGATCATTCCCGCGATCGCAACGACTACTGCACTTGTCACTGGTCTTGTCAATCTGGAGCTGTACAAGATCCTTGATGGCAAGACGGACATCGAGCAGTACAAGAATGGTTTCGTTAACCTTGCACTTCCATTCTTCGGCTTCAGTGAACCGATCGCCAGCCCTAAGGGCAAGTACCAGGGCCATGACGGCGAGGTTACGATCGACAAGCTCTGGGACCGATTCGAGGTGGAAGACGTGCCGCTGAAGGATTTCCTGGCCGACTTCGAGAAGAAGGGCCTGAGCATCACGATGATTAGCTCTGGTGTTAGCTTGCTGTACGCCAGCTTCTACCCCCCCAGCAAGCTGAAGGACAGGCTACCTCTTAAGTAAGTACATTTAACAGAGCTCATGCAAGTGAGGACTAACTTTGCTTCTCCACAGGTTGAGCGAGCTCGTCGAGACTATTTCCAGGAAGAAGATCCCAGAGCACCAAAAGAACGTCATCTTCGAGATCACGGCGGAGGATAAGACGGAGGAAGACGTCGAGGTGCCGTATGTGATGCTCAAGCTGCGCAAGTAGCCTGGACGATTGACGACATTCACGGGAAACAATATTCTTTGTTTTAGCTACAGGCGTCCATAGAGACCATTCCGCGTAGAATACCAATGAAGAAGGCCAAATGCCTGATTTGAACATGAGCAAATTAGTGATCGACCTAAAGCACGTGATGCGGGGCAGGGTTCCCGTCTGAGCCCTATGAGAGCGGCATCGGATCGCATTACCAAGCAGTGGTGGGACATTGACGCCGCATCCGCCACCCGCAAGAATTCCGCGAAACACACACACACACATACCAAAGCAATTGCTGCGAGCCAGGACGTCCTATCTCAACGTCGACAGCTCTAACTCATCTGCCACCCTCCGCTGGAAGCGAATCTCCAACTTCAGAAACGTGCATCTCCACCTCCACCGTCGTCGCAGCCCGCCGCTTCCCCCCACCGCCACGCCCATGGCGCCGTCCCTCGAAGAACCCACCACCGCCAACGAGGGCGCCGCCGCGCTCGACGCGCCGCTCAAAGCCGCCCCCAAGCTCGTCGCCCCGGAGCCCGAACACTGCCCGGGCCCGGAATCGCAGGAGGCGGGCAAGGCCGACTCGTGCGCGGGCTGCCCCAACCAGGCCATCTGCGCGTCCGCGCCGAAGGGCCCCGACCCGGACATCCCGCTGATCGCGGCGCGGCTGGCGGGCGTGAAGCACAAGATCCTGGTGCTGTCGGGCAAAGGGGGCGTGGGCAAGAGCACGCTGAGCGTGATGCTGGCGCACGCGTTCGCGGCCGACGCGGACAGCAGCGTGGGCCTGATGGACACGGACATCTGCGGGCCGAGCGTGCCGAAGATGATGGGCGTCGAGGAGGAGACGATCCACGTGACGGGCTCGGGCATGGAGCCCGTGTGGGTGAGCGACAACCTGGGCGTCATGAGCGTGCAGTTCATGCTGCCGAACCGCGACGACGCGGTCATCTGGCGCGGGCCGAAGAAGAACGGGCTGATCAAGACGTTCCTGAAGGACGTCGAGTGGGGCGAGCTGGACTTCCTGGTCGTGGACACCCCGCCGGGCACGAGCGACGAGCACCTGAGCGTGAATTCGTTCCTCAAGGAGGCCGGGGTGGACGGGGCCGTGCTGGTGAGCACGCCGCAGGAGGTCAGCTTGCTGGATGTGCGGAAGGAGGTGGATTTCTGTCGGAAGGCCGGGATCAGGGTGCTGGGGATCGTGGAGAACATGAGCGGGTTCGTGTGTCCGAAGTGCGCGCATCAGAGCCAGATCTTCAGGCCGACGACCGGTGGTGCGAGGAAGCTGGCCGAGGAGCAGGGCATTCCGTTTTTGGGAGCCGTGCCGCTGGACCCGAGGATCGGAATGGCATGCGACTATGGCGAGAGCTTCTTGGATGCGTATCCGGATAGTCCGGCGTGCAAGGGGATTAAGGAGGTGGTGAGGAGGGTGGGGTGTGAGATGGGGCTAGGTGCTGATGAGGTCCTGCCACCGGATGACGAAGAATAAAAGAGCCTTCTTCATGACAGATGGGCGTTATGGCACTGAAAGTGGAGCATAGCATTGCAAGGCGTTCTGGGATTCGGGATAGGTCTGGGACGGGATATCCAGGTGCATACGTTTTCTCATGACTTAGCTAAAACAAACGAGCGGCTAAATGGCACTATCACAGGTTCATTACCTCTCATCCGTGTACTGTGGCTACAGCTACAACGCTTTCGTCCAAGTGATAGGTACTAAGATAATCGCCTTTTCTCCTCTTCTGTCTACATAAGCAGATGGTAACTATTTCCGCAAGATGAGCTGTCCATTTGACTTGCAGGTAAGAAATTCAGTGCCAGCCTATTTACTTTGATGGAAATTTGTGTAAATTACGGCCACCGCCTGTCACGTAGGCTTATGGGGCATTCATCGTTCGTGAGTCCCGGCGGAAGCCGTTCCTTCCTCATACGGCGCTTTCCAAATCTGAATCAGGTTATGTTTCTCGCTCAATCAATGAAATCAGATACTTGCGGGCGTCTTATCTTTCTTTTCACCGTCCACCAACCCAAACCTTATAGCTTTCCACCTAAACAATGTGCAACATAAAATCCTCCACCCCAGCCTCAAGACACGCTATACCATCCACGCCCAACAAGTCTGGATCATCATCCATATCTACTGGCGTCGGCCCCTCTACTCCCCACTTCTCACTTCAGCAAGAGTCGTCTGACACCACAGCTGGTGCAACTCTACCAAGCAGTGGTCAGACTTCTTGTAAAGACATCGCCGGATCTCCCGCTAACATCAACTTACACTCGAGAAGCCATACCCCGACGTCACCTAGGGTAATAGGGGCCGCTCAGAGCTCACTTAGCCATCAGCGCCGGAATCAATCAACATCCGTCATTAGCGGTGGTGATGATGATGATGGTCTCTTCGTCACCCCCGAGCGGGTCGGACCCCGGCCAGCCTTTAGCAACTCGAGTCCAGTCACCCCTGCCAATCGCCCTATTCGCTCCACGCGTCCCGGAGATAAAAGCAAAGATCGCCCTTTCATCCAACGGGTTGCACGCTACGGCTATTACGAAGATTGCTTTGGAGTCTACCCGGACGTCGATGAAGAAGCGGAAGGAGGGGGCATATGGTGCTCTGACAGTGAGGACGAGGAGCTGCGACAAGGGCAGCAGAAGCGGCATGCCCATCAACGGCTCAACGGAGCTACAAGACCCTCAGGTACAGCTGGTGGAGCTGCGATACCGGATCGAACAAAGCCGAGGCCAGCAGAGATCAGAAAGAGTGCCGGATCGCCCGCTTCAACGCAAGGCAGGAAATTATCAGAGCTTCTCTTCAGTGACGAAGATGAGGGTAGCGAGACGGCAGCAGTGGATTTTGCCAGATCGAAGGCCTTTTATGAACGCAAGGTTGCTAACGGCCAAGCAACACATGAGGATTTTGTTTGGATCTCAGGGCTGGAAGAAAACGAGAAAAAGAGGTTGGAAGATCTTAGGACAGAGCGTAGAGAGCAATCTCGCAGAGAAACAACTCCAATTATGGGAAATAAACGCTATGGAATGTTCGGAAACAAACCAAGCGGACGCTCTCAAGGCAGCCATGTGCGAGTCGGAAGTGGAAATGGGAAGAATGTGCAGCAGAATCCGCCTCCGCCCTCGACGACCCCTACGCAACCGCCGCATCCCTCTACAGGGCAGCAGTACGGAATGTTTTCGAGGGTCCCAATAACCCTTAACAAATCATCCACCACAGCCAGTCAGGACATGGGTTCTACGAATTTCAATTCAGCTGCAGCCAGTGGCGTGCGTAGGAGTCGGAGTCATACCGAAGAAGACATGCCGGCGCCTTCGCATCCCCCCAGTCGCGTGAATGCCGACTGCCCCGCACCTTCCACTCCATCCTCTGTCAACGAACTATCCTTTGGTGTTGAATACCGCATTGACCGACTGACTAAAGAGGTCATGATTCCCGCCTCTCAGGTCGCGAACATGGCTCTTCTTCATCACCGAAATGGCGCTCTACCTATTGTAAAGGTCGCAGCAACAAGCTTGACAAGGCGGTCATCACCAGACGATGAGGTATCAATGGGGATAGTGTATAGAATCGATGGAGAAAGCGGAGAAGTCATGATCCCGAAGGCCCACGCCCGGAACATGGTCTTGGTCAATCAGAGGTCCGGATCACTAACCCTTGAGCCCAGCAGCCAACCGTCTCCGCCAAAGCGGAGGAAGGTAGGAGCTGCCCCAGCCCGGGATGATATGCCGTTGGAGGGTACATGCCGCCGGGCAACCAGCGGCAGCCGTACTACCCGAGGAGCTAGTGCCGGCAAGAAGCGCGGACGGTCGCTCGGAAGAAGGAACAAACCCAAGGAATCGGCAACGACACGGGTGGGCAGCTCCGCTTCCGAACCGGTGGAGATCGGAGACGACAGTGACGCTGATGACAGCGAGTAGACGGCCAGGGAACCGACACTGACTGCCGAGAGAGGATGAGGCGTGAGGCGTAAGCGGCGAAGGAATGATTACTTTACAGATTATGGCTCAGAGGGTCAAATGTCCAAGAAGAAGAAAAGGAAATCTCGGGTGAGCGAGAGCGATGAAGAGGTTGTTGGCAGACGTAGCAGCTCTGAGCAGGGCTCCTCCTAAGACTCAATTCATATTGGGCGATGGTGGCTCACCCATTATATGGTGCACTACGAGGCGAGATTTTATCGAGGTATCGGGGAAAGGCGGCATGATGGAGGAGCTGTTGGGATGAAGGCGCTTTGCGAGCCTGGAGAATCTGGATGGAGACGGCGATTTGAGATTCTTAAATAGTGCCTTGGCCGTGGCAGAAGGGAGTTGCTGCATAAATATTAAAAAGGCAACTCTTCTATGATAATTTCCGCTATCAAGTGAGAGATTACATGGTCTGGTGGAATTGGATATTAAATTTTCTGGGTCACAATTTTAGAGCATTTGGCACTAGCGATGGATGCTTTATCTCTCTCCACTTGTATTCTACAGATGCGACTTCAGGGTCTCTTTGTTCTCACGGAACCGCTGTGGCCAAATTCCTTGCTTTCCGGGAGATAATATACCGTTGGGGTCCAGTGAGTCCTGCAGATTACGACGTCAGAACTCTTCGAAACTGCGAGGACATTGGAAGAAACTCACCTTCAACCTCTCTACAAACCTCCGGTAGGCATGGTCGTTGAAGTCATACAGATCAGCAACCTGATCTGTTCACCCTGTCAGTAAAACTGGAATACCTCGTGCAGAGCCCGAAGGATTCAACTCACCCATGTAGTTCACGTGAGACCGGTACTTGCTGAACCCCCTCTTCCTGCCCTCCTTGAGCAGATTCTGGAAGATAGTCTCCACAGCGCGCCTGTGCTCCGGATTGGTCTTGTCAAAGGTCATCATGTTCACAAAGATGACGTGCCTCTCGTGCATGAAGAAGTCGCAGAAGAGGTCGAAGCCCTCGGCCTCGCACACCCTCTTCGCCGTCTTGACCCAGTCCAGGACGACCTCCCCGGACGAGGGGATGATGGGCGAGTAGTCGATGTGCGCCGCGATGCCGGAGCCGTCCTCGGGCAGCCTGAACTTCACCATCGGCAAGCTCCACAGGCTGGGCACGCCGACGAAGAAGCCGCCGTGCGGCTCGGGCACGCTCAGCGGGTCCAGCGTCCGCCCGGCCTCGCCGGCGAACAGCGTGCCCGTCAGCCGGCCCTGGGGCGCCTTCTCCGCGACGACCCGCTTCAGCGCGTCGAACTGGGCCTGCACGACGTCCCTGCGGCCGTACAGGCCGAACTTGGCGTTCCAGACGCCGATGTCCAGCTCGGCCTGCAGCTCCCTCAGGCGCCAGTCCGGGATGGGGCCCCGGCCCTTCCAGACGTCGCTGCGGCGGCCGAGCATGGCGGCCCACTCGACCAGGCCGGACACGTAGACGGTGCTGGGCAGCAGGCCGTCGCGGCGCAGCTCGCCGAAGGTGTCGACGACGGCGGCGATGTCGTCGAAGTCGGGCACGTCGAAGGCGCAGGACATGAAGGCCTCGGGCTGCGGGGTCAGCCAGATGCCCATCTTGGTGACGATGCCGAGGTTGCTCTGCAGGAAGAGGCCCTCGATGGACGGGCCGAAGGTGAACTTGGACAGGTGCGCCGAGGGCGAGGTCGAGACGGCGAACTGGCCGCTGCGCACCAGGTCGCCGTCGGCGAGCATCACCTCCAGGCCGCAGATGTGCTGGTGGTGCGTCGCGGTGGGCGTGAAGCCGGTGCCGCGGTCGACGGTCTAGGAACGGCTCTGGGTCAGCGTCGTCATTGCGAGGAAAGCTTGAGCGTTCGTGCGGGTTGTACGGTGCATACGTTTCCGACTACGCTTCCCCATCCCAGGGACGGCACGCTTGGCCAGACCTTGAGCTTGTGCTTTGCGCAGTAGTCGTACAGGTCGGTGAACGTCACTCCAGGCTCGACTACGGCGTAGGAGAACTTCTCGTTCACTTCGATGACCTTGTTCATCCGGTGGAGGTCGAGGCAGAGCGAGCCGTTCAATCTGGGAGCCGGGCCGCCGTATCTGCATCAGGCGTGAATGGGGGAATCGTTGTCATGAGGAAGACTCGTTTACGCGTACCCAAGATTCTTGCCGCGCGAAAATGTCCAGACCGGGATTCCATATTTGTTTGAGATCCGTAGCACGCCCTTCAGCTCTTCAATCGACCGAGGGCTACGTCGCGGTCAGCGGAAAGCGGAGCGGAGGCGGAGACAGACTGTTGTTGGTGCTCACCAGACCGCACCACTCGGCATTCTCCTCTTGCCCTCGGTTTCCCACAGCTCGTAAGGATCAATGTAGTCCTCCAGCGCTTGGCCAGTGAACACGCCGTCTTGTCCAACTACGCCCGCGTATTCCTCAATTGCACGGTCGAAATCAGCCTGGCTCACGCCGGGCGGAAGCACCGCTTCGAGCGGGCGTGTCAGGGAATTTGAATGGAGGGCCCGATGCGTCGACTGGTATTCCGGGTCATGATACCGTTCCGGGAAGCGCGTTTCTGCCATGTTTACAGCCTTTCTCCTTCTCAGGATGTTGGAGGGTATGAAGAATCGTGGTCTTCGTCAGGTCATGGACAGGAGCACCGTGAACCTCATTTTTATTCAACCGGACCCTTTCGCCCTCTGCCGCCCCACCTGGCGCCAGGCATGGGGTGCGAATCTGCGGCAGGTACGGTGTCGCACTAAACCCTCCCAAGATCTGGGGTCGCTGGCTGGAGCGTCTTTGCCGCTGCCCCACATTGGCTTCTCCAACATGCTTCCCCACTTGGGACTCGCGATTCGCCCCGGCAGCTACTACTAGAAAGCGACGGTGATTGGGGACGTGTAGCCGAGAGACATATATCGAAATCTGGCACTGGATCTTGATCTATGATGCATTCTACTCCAAAACTTAAAATTGACATGCAGTCTTCCCCAACGTAGACACAACCCTCCAATACGATTTTAGGAGATGTATTTTTCTCCCTCTCGCACAGCGACCACTCAACGTCTAAGTCTGACCAATTTTGAATCCTGGTAGAAGGTTTGTCTTCCTTTGGCTCTACGCGATGGTTGTTGTCATTGCTGGTTTTAGTCGTTCGTGGTGGAGTACATTTGCGGGGAGCCCTTGTGGGGTAGGCGACCTCGTCACCGGCCGACTCGGCTCGGCTCGGAGGGTGCTTTCATATATCCGGGCATTGCGATTGTGGGCATACGCCTGTTCGTAATCAAAGGCAGTTTCTGGTTCCAACTTCGCGTTTTGACCGTCTAATGCGCGGTCCGTCATGAACATATAGCAAATGGTTGTGTCACCCTTCGCCTCAAACCCCGTCTCTATGCAAGACAATGGCAATAGTCGCATTCGAGCAAAACTAGACCGTTTTGGGTTCTCTTCCGCAGCAACGCCAATGATTGCCTATTAATTTTCGACGCTGCCTTTGTCTCCAGAATACGCTGAACACTCCTATCACCGGTGTGATGTGCCGATACTGTCCAGTCAGGAATGCTGTGGCTTGTTTGGGTCGAGGCGCGTATCATCTGTTCGCTACCTTAAATGAAAATAGTTATAATTTATAGAGGCTAGATTATAACGTATAATATTTACTATCACGGCTACCCAGTGAACCGGCGACTGTGCGCGGGTGCCTCGTGCACTTGACAATGCGTATCAAAGTACATAGTAGTGTGAGGACCGAGTAGTAGGCAGTAATTTGCCAGAGGAATGAAATGCTCAGAGGGGTGGACAGACGAATCGACAAGGAGAGGAGGTTCCAGAGAAGCCGGCTGGTTGGAATAATATCTTCAGCACGGTCGGCCTGTCTACAGTCCTTCGTATGACATATATTTACTTATGATTATATTCACGAGCTTCTACCCTTACTTTCAAGTTCGTCTACCAATCGGATCGCATGTGGCAGCGTAAATGTTTCTCTATATTTATCCACTTCGGCGTTACGAGAAATCCTGCCACTGCCGCCGCCCCGGCCCCAAGCGCCTTGATGAATCTTTCAGCCTTGTCTTGTGCCTGTCATTTGACCCCTCCACAAACCAAGCCACAGAAAAAGGGCCACCTCGTCGATCAATCCCCACTTCTGAAAGTGCGGTTCTGAGGTTTGCGGCGGATAACTCAGTATCCGGTCCCGCTCTTGAATGTTTGAGAAAGACTTGAAGATATGGCAGTTCGGTGTTGCCGATAGCATTGAAACGTAGTGCAAAAGACTCTCTGACTGGTCGGCGCTTAGTTTGAATAGACTGCATAAGCAGGCGTTGTAGTGGCTTCGCTTGAGTTGCTCAGGAATGCCTTTCATACACCATACGCCAAACCAACTTTGAAGAATAAGAACCTAAAGCTTACCTTTTCTTGATGTAACTGTAAGCCATACTTCCCCAAAAAGGATATGGGGTCCAGGGTAAACAGTTTAGACTGGAACGAGGCTGAGCCGCGTGCCCAAGAAAGCGCACTGCCGCCGCCACGGTCTATGAACTCTAGCAGTGTGGTTGATCTGCATACATATTACCCTGGACCCGCCCATGACTTATGGCATATGGTCCTTTTCGGCCACCCTCAGCCTTGTCAGACCTCTTGCACTTCCCGATTGATCAGATCTGGCTGCACCATGCACTCCCCGGAGACCGATGCGGCCAATATGAACACGCACGAGGAGACACAGCACACCGCGAACGTGGCCCGGGATAGTTCAATGCAGGTCAACGGTAAAGTCTACGACTCTCGGTAACCGGCCACCATCACGCACGCGGGAAACTCGCTTTGAGAACCGAGCAGCTAAGCGTCAGCGCAGACACCACGACAACACGTTCCACATCGACAAGTTCCTGTACCTGCCCAGCGACTCCTCGCACCCGCCATCCCGCTGCACCAGCGCCTGCAGCAGGAACCGCGCCTCCTCCTCCCCCTCCGCCCAGCAGATCGACGAGGAGAGCGACGACCGGCCTCACCGGCAACCCTCACCGGCCCGTTCCCAACTCGCAGTTGACGAGCACGGATCGAGACCCCATCCGCCGCCGCCGCCGCCAGCAGCGGTAGTAGCACGAGCGCCGACCTGGTCCGGCGTCAAGCACGCCGCCGTGCACTTCTACTGCAAGCACCCGCGCAGCCTGTCCGCCATCGTCGGCGTGCTGCTCGTCGCCGCCATCCTGGCCGTCTCCCTGCCGCTGTACTTCACCGCCGAGGCGAGGCTGAAGCGCGGCCTCGCGGACGCGCCGGAGGCTCCACCGCCGGGGTCGGCGGATCATCATCGGCCGAGGAGCGGCAGCTGGGCACCCCGGATGGTCTCGACCGGCTCTGGTGGCGCTCCCGCTCTGGCGAGCGGCGGCGGTGGCCTACAGGATCCGTGGGCGGCGGGAGCGGGCGGCTGAAGCTGTGTGTGTGCGTTGGGGGGGGGGGGGGGGGAAGGAAGCGGTGGCGAATGGAAAGGAGCGAACTTGATGGGCGGCTATATTTGTCGTGTTGAAGGTATCAAATTTCCAAGCGCCGAGGCCGCAGTCTTGAAGGGTTTCGAGGATTTGGAGCGTCACAAAAGCACCCTCACCCTTGCTTTGTTAGGGAACCTCGGTAGTTCAATCCAGCAGGTGGACTCGAGATTAGAAAAAGGAATCCCAGAGCTTCAGGATCAAGTCGGGAAAATCCAAAGAAGTCTTCGAGCCTGCTCGGATATCTCAACGGATAGCCAGACGCCTAGGCGAACGCTTTCCGGATCAACTGCCGCGAGTTTCCGATCAGATTCCAGCAGAGAAGATAACCAGGTATGGACTTAGCGGATTTCCAAAGCCAAAAAAAAAAAGGGGGGGGAACACCTTAACCCAACCGTCACACCAAACCTCAGAGGATATCGCTAATCCAAATGGCAGCTTGCAATTACAGGAGCATGTGCCGTCGATGATGGCTCGACTCTCGTACCCATGCGAGTACGGCCCTCGGACTTGGACACTTCGTGTGAAGAGCAGACATCATCTGACCTGGAACTTTCCTCGAACGCATGCGCTTATCATGAGATGAGCGGGCGCACGAATCAGTACGGGAACCAGAACGACATGCTCAAAGTCGCATCAAACAACACTCGCATATACACAGACAACACGGCGTCGGAACAATCTATACAGTTGAATGGTAGTGTTGGAAGTCAAACGCCCGGGGAGGGGTGTATTACCTACACGCATTGGCGAAACAATAAAGCCCACGGCCAGAGTAATCAGATAAACGGCGATATTATTGACGCAAACTTTGTATCTCTCTTCTTCGTGAGGGGATGAACGGCTTCGAAGGATCCTTGTATTGTTAGCAGCATCTTATGGCGCCTTTTGATAGTGCTTTGTACAAGTAAAAAGGAGCAAGGAGGGCAAAGTCTTTCTGAGATCAGGTTTGGTTAAGTACGAAGGTATCCACCTTCGTGTCATTTGACACATCCAGCTGACTCAAGCATATAACTTTATTGCATTCTGCGCTGTTTTATTGGCCTCCGGTTGACGAAGTTTATTTGTCAGGCTGGCTAGCCGTCCGCTGTCGGGCGTTGTGCACCGCCCCGCTATCGTCCTCCACCACAGTAGCCCCTCACCGGTCCACCTCAACGTCCTTCCGACATGAACCGAATTCAACAGTCTCAGCGGCTGCGCAATGTCTTAGTTGCACCGCCCGTTGTGGCTCATGAAAGTACGCCTTGGGCTGCGAGCGTTCAAAATCATCAAGTACTGGTATCATTTCTCGCCGCAGCAGCTTGCTTCGGCCACAGCCTATCTACAGAACGATGGGCTACCCACGCGCTAGATATGTACGGAATCCTTCGGGGCTCTACTAAAGTAGAAAACTGGGTCAAGAGCGGCTAAATTTGCAAGCGTCACACTCTGAGCCGTCGGCGAGCTCTCTGCGGGCCCCTCCTTCCGACCTCACAAGTGTCGAAAGTCCACAGGGCGCTTACTGATAATCAGGGAAAAAAAAAAGCCTCAGTCTCTGGTTGTGGCTGGGCCATCTTAAGCGCCCAAAGGCCAGAGGCACGAGCACCAATCTCTCTGTCCAGACCTCGTCCTTGCCCGACATGGTAAATTAGGCGTTCCAGCTACTTGTGGCTGAGTGTAACGGGTGCTGGGCATTCCTTTGCCCTTTTTGACTTTATACCACCAGGCACCGGCGAGTGAACTACCGCTGGGGCGTCTTTCTGGCGTATGGGAGCTCAGATGTATGTAGTTGATCCCCGCCCTATATGTAGCTCATTGCCCCCGTCGTGAGACACATCTGCGCTGTGATGTGCATTAACCCCATCCCGACCAATCCGAGACCATGGCAGGAAAATGCCCACAACCAGGCCGCTGGCCACGCTTCCCAGGTCAACGGCAATGTCTATGCAGGGTGAGCGGCCGCCATACTATCTTTTCATGCGCCTTCCCACGCGGTTATCCCTCCTCCAGCCCTCTGGTTCCTAACATTCCTTCCAATGATAGAAGCCAACCCAGCACTACCGGCGACGTAGAGCGCATCTACAACGAACAGCACGTCCAAAACCTCACAATCAACCTGATCATCCGCATCGTTGTCCACACGTCGCCCTTCCCTCCGTACCGGCAGACGGTCTCGCACGTCCCACACTTTGTTCTGGCAACTGGTTCTCCCACTCCGAGCGACGCGACAAGCAGACCATCGACAGACGAAGGTCCCTCGTCCGACAGTGACGAGGAGTTGGAAAACGGGCCCGAACACTTCAAGCTCAAAGACCTGGAAAGCCGCCATTGGGGAGGCGGAGGACCTCGTCGGCATCTCATGGGCTAGCCTTGATGCCTGCCCACGTAGGATGCTCACGATTATCCTTATATTCGCGCCGGTGTTGGCCACAGCCATCGCCGGCTGGGTCGTATTATGCTGAAGGATGCAAAGAAGTACCTCGTATGCACCGGGTATCATGTCGGTAGCCTGCGCGGCATTATGGTAAATCAGATGGTTTTAGAAGATGCTCTCACGGGCATATGAGTGTGTTGCAGAGCCGCCCATACCCAGTGTGTCTTCTACGGAAGACTCACAGGCTTGTGCAGGTGGCTACCGGAGGTTGAGCGAAGAGCAATAAGTCTTTCCCCCCCCTTTTCCTTCTTCTTCTTCTTGACTTGTAAATATTACGTTTCCGACGATGCAGTGGAATAGGGTCTGGAAACCAATTGTCTATTGATTCAAACAGGTGGCTATGGCCGCTTCGAAATATGTACAGTAAAAGGAAGACTTGTAAATAATGCGTCTCAATGCGATCCATGTAAATAACTAATAGACTAAGACATAGCATCATCATTTGAGTCATGCACTCCGAACTTTGTTTGGATAAGATCCTTGAACTATTTAGAATCTTCGAAAGGATGGTCTTCCGGATTTAGAGAAGTTACACTAGAGTGCTGCTGCTTGGACGTCGAATGAGATGGATCCTTCTGATGTGATCAACCCCTGGCACTTTGACGGTGGCCCTGGCGAATTTTAGTTGACCAGCTAGAATTTTGGTGTTTTGTCGGCCGAGTCCGCTGCGTGGGTTGCCGATTTTCAATACTGGAACTCGGTTCCTACGAAGAGTGGTTTGGTCCTGGATTGCTCGTGGGGTACAGGACAGGCTCAACATTCTGTGAGTTCCTGAGCCTGACCACACCGTTCACCTGACTGGATTGGTCCCTTGATATATTGGCAGTGGCTGTAATAGTATACCTCGCTGGTGTAATCGGTAACGACACCGTTGACCTGGAGGACTCCTGCCGCGATGTATTGTTGTTGACATTTAGCTTCTACATGGCTTTTTCGTTGGCTACGGTAGGCGGTGTGCCTGAATAGATGATTGGCCCCGCTGTCGAGTGTTCTCTTGTCTGCTGCATCCGCGCAGCAATCTCACAATCAGGTCGTTGAGATTATCTTTAAGTTTAGCTACGCCTTCTAGAGTGGAAATCCCTCCAAAAGTTTGGGTAATCTTGCGAAAAGGATCCGTCGAGATCAACTCGTAACGAACGATGAAAAGCTGAATGTCAAATTACGTTACTCCGCCATTCATTTAATCCCTTGTCTGAAATCTGCATCTCGATCGCAAGCAGACGTTTGCGCACATCTGCATTCCTTTCTTTGCCGCCTGTGGAATCTATATTGGCCTGCAAGTTCTAAACTTAGGAAGTAATGCAGCGCATCGCATTGACGGTAATTGGCCGCCACAAGCACCCGGTTTCTCTTTGCCTAAGGAATGCGGGCCGAGCACAAACTCGATGCACAGTATTCCTCGCGAGCTTTGCAATAAGTTTCGGAGCAAGGCACAAGATCTAGGATTGATAAATTTTGGCAAAATGGGTACGTAGCAGATGGATTTTGCAGCTGCAGGGGCAAGATTTAGAGTTGCCAACCAGAATCTCCGTGCCTCTCATGCACACTGCTCATCCGTTAATTTTATCAAATGTTTTACCGGGGAGGAGGAGGTCAACACTTTGCCACTATGCATGTCTAAAACTCTCGGATGTCACTTCCTCGGATACTCTCAACTCCTCGGTCATGATGCTCTAGACCCACATATTCAAGCACACCCATTCTCCTCAATTCAGGAAGATAGGCGAAGATTGTATTCTTTTTCTATTGAACGCCACTTTCATCCTATTTCGGGCGCCTGAGGCCCCACAAAAGTATATGGCAAGGCAGCCATGTCGGGCGCGATCTCGGCTCGCGAGGCTGAAGTTCAGCCTCGCGATGGGGTGATATGATGCGGCTGAGGAACAGCATCCTCGTCCTTTGATACGATCAGATTTCCAATAATCGGTAGGAAGGCCCAGGGTTCTGCCTGGTCACGACGACGCATGCTCAGCATCATGCAGTGGAACTCTCAGCGTACTCGGTTTCTGTCCACAATGGGCCGCTTGCAGGCCGTCCGGCATCAAACCCCGCACGGCAACTCGTCGTTTCGCCTTGGGAAGCTCACTTGACTGTTACACCTCACAAAAGAGTAACCTGATGCATAAGAAACTTTTGCTGATTCGTTGGATGTCGAGTGCCCGGAAACTGGTGGATTCACAGACCGGGCGAGATCCCAAACCCCTGATTCGCCGATTTCAACGAGGTGAAGGTTGAAGTGGCGACGCCTCCCACCTAAATTTGAAAACGCGTACCTTGTCTTTCTCTCACCCTCCAAAATCCTTAGGGGGCCATGTCCGGCCTTGAAGTCATCGGGGCCATCGCCAGCGTTTCGCAGCTCGTTCAGTACACCACTACACTGATTTGCAAACTACATGAACTCTACCGCAACGTTGAGAAAGCCGGCGAGCAATATGGCAGATACAAGGGCGAAATACACCAGCTCCTCCAGATAGCTGGCCTAGTCAAATCCGTCGACGAACTATCGCGGTCAGAAATTGTGGCGTCACATATCCATGCCCTGGTCAAAGCCACTGAGAGCATTGAGGAAGCCTTGAGGGAAGGCTACGTCGGAGATATTACGAAGAGGTGGAAAAAGTGTCTGAAAGCCTGGCAGTGGAGCAAGGCAGAGGAGGCAATCGCGAAAGGCTTTGCTGACCTCGAGCGCAACAAAAGCTGCCTTACCCTATGCATTCTCGGCACCTACGGCAGTCTTATAAGTCGGATCGACCGCAACCTTGAGGATGGAATCCCGCAGCTTCAAGGTCAGGTCGAGAACATCGAGCGCGCCTTAAAGAGCTGCAGTGGACTCGTGAGAGAAGGCGGCGAAATAAGATCCAACACGAGTTTTTTCTGCAAAACATCCTGCTCAAATAGAAAGTGCAAGATGCGCAAGAGTAATAAAGGCAACAATGAGGTATTAAATATGACCCTTTCTTTCGGGCTTTCACTCAAATTCAAATTACAAACGCTAACTTTCCACAGCTCGTGATTCTCGGAGCGAGAGCCATCCAAGAGAAATCACAGAATGCCCCGAACGGCAACTGCCCTAAGACCCCGAACACAGATGGGTATTCCGAGGGCGTTGTCGACTCTGGAGTTCTTATTCCACACCCAAACGGTAATAACTCAGAAAGCGATAGCGATTACGATACATTTTCGGAGTGTACCCTGGCAAACGAACCTTCCTCTCCGAAGCGTTCATGGTCAGACAACATGGCTTCCGATAGAGCCATACAAATTAATGGCTGTGTTGGGAGAAAGGCGGATGCAGTAGAAAATTCTTTTACATACTGCCAGTGGAGTCAAAATCACGCAAAGGATGAGAGCAACCAAGTGAATGGAGACGTTCTGGAAGCGCATTTTGCAGCTTTGCTTTTCTCTCGCAGAACTACCGTTCCTTGACGGGCCATCGAAATTGGCATCAGAGCTTCGTGCAAAAGGGGAGGTAAACGAGTTGCAAAATGAACTCAAGATAATATTTATTCCCGGATAGGCCATATTTGCGGACTTATCCCCTCGCGAATTTGCATTGTAAGATAAAGTTCAGAAGTTGCGGGCCCGCGAGTAGATGGGCGCAGGAGTCAGCCCTCTAGGCTGCCGCGTCAAATTGCGTTATCCGTCTGATGAGCTGGCTGTGCGCCTCCTAGGGATCAGGCGTAGTCCTCCAGACCCAGAATGTCCGTGGCTTTCAACAAGGGGGGTCAGATGAGTATTAGGCAACATGATAATGCTTCACGGGCTTGATCAGGGAATAAGCATAGCTGCCATGTGATAACGCATGGTGTGATCATGATCACACTATGCTCCTTGTTAAAGGATCTGGCAAGTGCATACTCGATACCAGGAGCCATGGTGTTGGATTGATACCAAGAACGAGGAATATGAACCTATACGACGGTTGCAGCTAATCATGGAAGGAGAGCTACCGCCTGCATCAGTGTGAGCTATCCTCACGTCCGGCATTCAGAAAATTGAGAGGCCGCACCAGTACGGCAAGGCTGAGAGGTTTTTTTTTCTTTTTTTTTTTTAAAAAAAAAAAGGCCACGCAATCATCTGCAGCAGAAACGTAATATGTGCGTCACACTTATAATATGACACACATTCTCAATATAATATGAGCAAATTTAGCCGTGTCTGCCGCAAGTGATGACCACTCTCCCGCACTGGGACTCTGTACAGGGCAGCTATTGAGACCCATTGCTAGCATCCGCACCACTTCTCCAACTCTTACCGTCTAATCAACATACTCCTAACCCTTCACAAATGTGAAATTTAGTATGTTCCATTAATTCAAGAAAATAGAACAGAACGCGCTTGTATCCAAAACATCCCCGTTGACTTGAGGACCTTCCCCAGCTGCATGGTTGCCGCGCCATACAGAGCGTGAGAAATATGGCGCGTCTGGTTCGCGGCTTCCAAAATTGCCATTCAATTGGATGCCGCACCCAGACGCAATATTATTCGTGTATTCTCGGCTTGGTGCGGATTCGGATAAGGACGAATGATTGGACCGTAGCTCGTTGCGATTCAATGTAGTGCTGTCGTCCTCACAATCGAATTCCCTCGCTCCGTCATGAGAAGTTATGCTGAATAGTTGTTGGCTTGAGCAACTTGAATTGCTGGTGTTCCGGGTCGGTAGAGTGTCCACATACGCAGTTGCTTTGGGGCATGTGATAGTAATCTGTTTTCGCAATCAGCAATAGATGTTTCTTCCATAGAGTTGCCGCCGAATTGGCTTTATTTTGGAGCCCTCCAGGCTCATATCGGAATATACCTGTTGTGCATCTGGAGCTTTTTCATGTTTCTCAGCTCTGGTGTCCGAGGGAAAGGCTGGAGGCTGTGTTTGAGTAGCTGTGGGTGGCGGCCGGATGGACATGGTGCTGCCAGTACTCCTCTCGATACTTTCGCCGCCCGGCCCGCATCCTAGCAAACCCCTGCCAGGGTTCGGAGAGACCTTCATGGCGATGTACTTGTAAGCGTGCAAAGCGCAAGGTAGGAAGTTGATCTAGTATGGTCCCTCGGGTAAGTAGCGTTGGGTTCTTGCACGCTTGGCTACAGGAGTAAGGGCTGCAACGAGGCTGAGGCTATTTTGCAAGAAGTCTCGTCTCTCACCGGAAAAAAGAAAAAGAAAATATCAGATTCGGAATCCGTACAGGGTAGATGTAAAGAGGTCTAGAGGGCCTGAAATGAGTAAGGTCGATCTGATCACTCGAGGCCCACAGGCAGTCTCTCGGAACTCTCGGTAGCAGAGGAGAATATCACAGCCTTGGCGATGTACGCGTGAGCAGCGATTGTAGAACGATTTCTGCAACATCCGAGGAAGAGCGCCTGGCGCGAAGACACGCGATACGATCTGACGTCGCACGACACGAGTACGACGAAACGTCATGGACCACCGCGGTCAGAATCATCCTGACAACCTTACCAACACTTCTCACAGAGTCATATCGGTTTGGCAGCATGCAGCATGAGCAATTTGAGTGCAGAGCACATCGTCGGGCAACTATGCGTATGTACTGTACAACGCAGCCAGCAAGTATGCAGCAGGGAATGCCGTGCAGTGGCCACCTTCTGATTGGTGGGTATTGCGGAAATGGGACACAGACCCGCCATTCATGCAGCAGCTTCCGAAGATGCTGGCGTGGTGCACAAATTTCACTGGAAGGCTGCTTTGCCTTCTTAAGGCAGAAAGTCAGGCGCGATTGCATCACGTGTAAGGCTTGCTCTATCCGCAGTTGATTTTTGGCCCCCTTTCGTCCGCAGAGCCTCGACTCTGCCAACTTCACCCCCTTCACCCCGCAGTCCCTTACTCGATCTGTCTCGTCGCTTTTTCGATCATAGTCTGGCCACTGCGTCCCCAGCCATGTCGAAAGCTGTGCGACCTCCCTTGAGCTGCCACGACACTCGACACGATGCATGATGGGACGGGCAGCGGGCGCTGGGATTGAAAGAGCAAGTATTGAACGGCGTGAGGAATGCAGACCGAGGATCGCAGTCATCCAATCTTGAGGAAGCACCAGCGCCATACACAACTAACAAGCTCTACATATTAGCATGTGACCCCTCTAATGACTCTATAAACAGTAAATTCGCCGAAGCACGAAGGCAATGAGCATCAAATGCGGGTGATACGACGCATCTGCGCGGACGGCAACCCTTGTTTCTGAAATCCAATCGCCATAGGTTTTCACTTTATCTTTACTGAACGTATGCTCTTGCCGTAATCAGGGAATGTGATGGACGAAAAGCCACTCTTACATCATATACTTTTGCATTAGCTCATTTCTACATGTTTCTTGTGCGGCTCTTGTCATTCTTCGTGATAAATAGACCACGGGGCGACTTGAGAGACGAGAAAATCAGTCCTTTCTTCACAGTATTCGACTGAATCAAAAGGAAGAAAGAATACTGAAATTCACAAAAGCTACTTCTCAAGCATGGTGTGTAAAGCAGGTGCCAGTGTTATGATTCATCGAAGTACTGAACATCATTAGTCGTCATCGCCTCATGCTCTGACGGACGAACTGTCTGACAAGGAACAGTCCGAACGATCTTCGAGAGAGTCGATACCACACCCACCTAGAGAACAATTGACAAACTCATCTCCGACGATCGATAAGGCATCCGATCAGGACAAGCCACCGGTGCCATCTCAGATGGCCGGTGGGGTGTCTAACCTGGACAGGAGCTGCCCAAACGCTTCTGTGGGCGTTCTAGTTGCTATGACAGCCGGTCCAATGTCGTCACAGCAGGGTACGGAAGCCCCGAAGGGTATCGGAAAGGGGCCATCCAAAAACGACCGGCTGATTAAGGGCAACAAGCACGGAGGCAAGGGTTCGATGATCACTGGCAATTTCGGACCCTATCCGCATGGACATCCTGCGATTGGTGGGACGGTGATAGAAAATGAAACCAAGGCAGAAGAGAGAAGATCGGTCTTTGTGGCCGGCGACGTTAAACGATACTAAGGTTTTCGCAGAAAATCTTTGGAAAGAGTAAAGCGGAGTAATGGTGACACAAGCACCTTCAGTAAATTATCAAATGAAGTCATGAAATGCATGTAGACGACTCTATCTTGAAACTCTCTTTTCATCAAGTGATTCCTTTCTCCACGAATTCTGGCTCCCTTGCGCTATCTTCTACTAAGACGTCCCACAGTCTTGAACTCACGCCTTGTCGCCCTCGCCATTATCTTGCTTTCCTTACTGTCCAAAGGTTTCGCGAGATATGGTCGGAGGAGTTGAGCTGTGAAGATCCAAATTGACAGCCGGTAATAGCGTGAGGCTTATTTTTAAAGCCTACAGATTTTCGGACGGAAATCACTTATGTCTCGATGCTCCAGTGAAATAATTCGATAGGATAATCCACAAACGGAGGCAAATCCCCAGCTGTCAAGAGCTATAGCAGCACTGATCGTCAGTGCGGCGTCATACTTTTGCCAGTACAATACCAGGATAAGTAAACCGAAGAGCGTTAGATCTTCACGGACTATTTGCAAAAATAACCGCGAAGTCATGATAGACTGTGCGAGCACTGGGACCGATGACTGGCCGCAAATGCTGGATCTTTTGCCGGGCCTCGTGTTTTCTCCTCATCTTGCTGCATCAGCCCTACCGCCCTTCTAGTATTTCTGACTACTAGACTAATATCTCATTGAAAGGGGCTCAAGAGGACTGGTGTAGTGTCAAATGTAGGTGAAAATTGGTGTTATCACTGCGAGTGCGTAGACCAATGGGGTCAATGGATAACAGGTGTCTTGCGTACGATTATTAGAGCATCAATCTTTCTGGCTTCCCGAGGCCCTGGGCCCATGCACGTCTCTCTGTATCTGGATTGAACTCTCATTTGTGGCATTTCTTGTGTAGTGTCTGTCCTCCCGCAATCTGATGACGAGCTGATTTGCGTGTGATGAGGCCATGAAAAAAACAGATAAAACCTAGAGCACCACGAAAATGCCCCCGATCCCAACTTGCACAACTGAACTGTACAAAGGATTAAGTCACGTGGCAGCTAAGAACCTACATGTACGCCGTCGTTCTACGTTCCTTCCTTCACTCCTCATAGCACCTCTTGATATAGCCCCAATACAGGAAATTCTTACTTCCTTGCGACTCTCTGACATCTAAGCCATTCCAGCCCTTCGGGTACAATGGTTAATCTTATGGGAACAGAACAACCGGAGCTACATCCGTACGAGAGGAATATAAGGGCACAACGCCGTCACGACGCCACACGCAATACCGCACATGGATAGGCTATACACGAAGCGAAACACGAACATTAAAATCAATCTATGCCTCGCCATACTATAAACCTTTCTATGAACCCAACTAAGAATACTGCAAAAACAAACAGATTGGAAGCAAGACGGTAAGGAAAAAAAAGAGTTGGAGTGCGCCGCAGAGCGGGCTAGCCTTTGTCCTCCATCATTGAACCCGTTTAACCTCCCCATCATCTCATATCGTTACACCCTTATCCATTTCCCTTCTTCATTCATACACCCATAATACCCCCAATTCTCATATCCGAAATCAATCGTAACCATCATCAGCCCATCTACTCCGCCGCGTTCTGCTCCTGCGCCTCCGCCATGACCTGCTCACCCTCATCCAATAAATCCGCCACCAACTTCAAATTCTCCACCATGGTCTTAGCCTGACCGACCAACAACAACTTCTCCGCATTGGCTGGCAGACCCAGATACGTCGGCGGCTCGCGCTCCGGCAGCTCGTTGACCCAATCGACGAACGACTTGAACGATGTTCCGCTCGGGACCTCGAGGCTGGTGTTCTCGTTTTCGGGCGTGGGCTTGACGATCTTGTGGCCCTCCTCGAACGCGGCCGGGTCCAGGATGCTCGTGACGAGGTCCGTCAGGATCTGGAAGTCGTGCTCCGAGTCGATCTTGCCGCCGTACATCTCCGTGACCAGGATGCGCAGCATATCCCACGGGATGTTCTTGGGCGCGATGTTCGTGCGGCCGTGAGCGACCGACTCGACCCAGATGTCGATGATGGTGCTGCAGCACTCGTAATCCGAGTCGTTAAACTCCCAGAAGCCCTTCCAACCCAGGCTGGGCGCGTACCGCAGACGCTCCTGCACGACGGCGTGTAAGAAGCAAAGCAGCAAATACACACGGGCGCGCTCGACCGGCTGCTTCTGGGCGCGAGAGCTCAGCTGGCTCAAACTGTCCTTCATGTTGGCCCTGATACCGGCAGGCTGCTCATACATCAGGACACGAGACGCCCGGAGCAAGTTGACAGGAATCTTCGGGCTGGTCTCCATGGACAGGAAGAGGCGGAAGTCGGAATGGGGCTTGAGACTTTCGATACGTTTCTCGAGACTCTGCAGCCACGTCGGAGCGAGGTGGACATTCTTGACCATGACCCAGTTGCCAGTCGCAGCCGCAGCGGTGATGGCTTTGTCTGCAGACGAAACACCTTCGTTCGAACCCATGGCAATGTTGGTACACGAAACGTGCAGACGCTCAACGAGGTTATCGACCTTATAGGAAGCGTCGAAGCCAGGAGATGAGGCGAGGGCAACAGGAGTGAAAGCGCCAACCTGCTTGACAATGGCACCCAGATCGTCCGTGACCTCTGCGTAGTCTTTACCAAAGACCTCATAAACGAATTTCTCAACAGCCGGAACGAAGCGATCGACGCGGAACAGCTTGATGAGCATGAGCGATCGCAGATGCTGATCCAACTTCTCGGTATTTTCGGGCCAGGCCGCGGGAACGTGGTTCTCGGCGAGTTCCTCTGAATAGAATGTCTCCCACGCTGCCGAATCGATCTTCTCGAGCTCATTCTTGAATAGCCTGTGCTTGGCCACACGCGCCATTGCTTCATCCTTACGATCTTGATCCGTGGAAACGTCCACTGGCACTAAATCTTCGTCGAGAACAGCATCGATGAGCGATTTGTCCATCTTGTAAGGAGCTGCCTGTGCTAACAACATCGCAAGCATGACACGGTCCTTGTGTAGCAAGGCGAGGGAAGTGCGACGGTAGGTGTCAATGAACAACTCTTTGATGATGTGGTCGATGCGCGCCGCGTAGCTGAGGTCCTTGGCAGTTCTCTTCGTGTCCTGCAGGACGGCCTCGAAAATGTCCGTGAAATATTGCAGGGAGAACTGGTAGAAGAAGTTCACGTGTCTCAGCTGCTCGAGAACAGCATAGATGGCCGAGCAAGAGCGTGCAATGATCCTGTATTGCAGGGTGATGTTCTCGACTTCGGTCATGACACCTTCAGTCTCTGCCACCTTGGCTGAGATCTCGGCAGCTTCCTTCTTGAGAGTTTCGAGCGTCTCGATGACGTTGTCATCATCGAGGATATTTCCACGCGACTCGTTAAGCGCCTGCAGTAGTCGCTTCTCGAGCTGCCGAAGGTGGACAGCGAACTCGCCCTGCATCTTGATGAGGTTGGAACGGCGCTCGTCGACGTCAGGTCTCTCAGATTTGAGAACTTCCGCAAGCGATTGGGTCTGTAAGCTGCTCTGCGTAACAGTGAAGTTGACGAAAGTGGTTCTGCTGCAAATGTCTGGCGCGAAAGTAGCCGAGGGGTCCCTTGTGGAGAGGTAGAGCTTGAAGGATGGCGAGAAGTCGATCTCCTGCTTGCCAAGCTGAATGAGAACACGACCACCAGTCTTCTGATATTCCTTGTTGAGCACGTGGTTGAGGACAGGGTCGAGATGCTCTGCGTCCTGAATGAGAATTGGGTTGCCGAAACGTAGGGCAGACTCGAGTTGTTTCGTAAACGAATCGTCCAGGAAACTCGTAACGGTGAGCTTCCGATCTTGGCACTCATTTTGCAGGAACTCCGTAACACGACCAGACGGGTCGATGATGAGCGGGTAGCGGTTGAACCGCTTGAGAATGATGGCGTTTTCAGTACAGAGGTCATCAGCTGGTAGAGAGTTCTCCTGCCATTTGAGACGTTCATCTGCTGTGGAGAGGTACTCGGTCACGGGATTTGGCTGTTTGAAGCTGATTCCAGACATGTGCATCATGTGGAACCAATCCTCCGTCATGGCCTTACGGTATTGTTGGTCATAGTAACCGCCGTAGGCGATGAAAGCAGCCGCAACAAGAACGTCACCGACGATGGTATCAATCTGGGTCTCGAAGCTCTTACTGCTCTCTTCCCAACGTCCACGCTCGGAAGACAAACTGTCCAGCAGGCGCACGCTACGGTCGACCTTGGACTGGACGCGGCTCATTTCAGCCTTGATGGCCTGGGTTTCACTAATGAGCGCTGCGTATTCTTGCTTGTAAGCGGCAATACTCTTCTCCAAGGTTTCAATCTGCTTGGAGATAGCCTGTGCCTCGGCCTTGGTCTGCAGAGCAGCCTCCTCGAGCTGGCCGACCTCTTCACGAAGCGGACCGACCCTGTCCAGGATGTCGGAGTAGTTGACCTGTGCCTCCACCCACTGCACAAGGGGACCACAGGCCTTTGAGGCACGGTTGACCTTGTCGAATGTGAATTCGTCCTTGCTCAAGAACTCATTACGCATCTTGACACGGAGGTTCTTGGTCATGTTCTTCTCATTGTCATAGTTGACAATGCTGGTAATGAAGTCGTCTCTCCTCACTATAGCGACAATAGATTTCCAATCCGAAGTCTTGTGTCCGAGCAGTGTGCAGACAGCATCGAGAGCAAGCCTGACACCAGCAGGGGGATTTTGCATGGAACGGACTTCAGTAAGATGTTGCCTCTTGATGTTACTGACACTCTTCTGGGCCTCCAGGACGGCGGGTTCAGCCTTGGCCAAATCACCAAGCACAATCTCTCTTCGTTCTGCAACTTCCTTCTCTTGCTTCTCAAGGGCAGCTTGCACTTCGAGTGAATGGGTCTTCCTCTGCTCGGCCTCGCGCTGATCTGCAATCATGCGCTGGAGCTTTTCATTGGCTTCTGCATCCTTCTGCTCGAGTTGGGCCTTCTTCTGCGCAAGGCTCTTCCGCAGGTCGCTGACCTTGTCGACTGTCTCACGGAGCTTCTCAAGGCCGACGTTCAAATGACGTTGTTGCTCCTCGAGATCTTCACGCTTTTCGTTGTAAAGCTTGACGTACTGAGCGACGAAGTCCAGGAAGTGGCGAGGAGTGAGGTGCGTAACTTTGTTTTGTTGCTTCCTGAGACGGCCATTGAATTTGTGCAGCGAGTAGTGGATGTACACCATTGCATTGACTACTGTTTCACGGTGTGAGGGTGGCAGATTGAGATCCCTGTAAGCGACGGGAATGCTGTCTGGAGACTTGAAGTTTGCACGGTCAAGATCAACTGACTGTGTGAGCTCCGTACCAACCTGGAACAGAGCTTGATCAGACCAGTCACCGAACCAGTTAAGAACGCAACGATTGAATAAGGCGGGAGATGTCGCAGCCTTAGAAGACAATCCTTCTTCAGGCGGGTTCATGGTGAACACTACGTGGAGGTTCTTGACGATCTGTTGCGTGAACCACTTGTACAGCTCTTCCTGGGAGTCCAGGAGCAAGCCTTGACGCTGTGCGCCTTCCTTGCAAGATGTCATCAGCGAGGAGAACTCGTCACCTTCGAAGAGACCTGGGACTTCAGCGTTCGCAAGCAACGTGTTCATGCGCTCAAGGAAACCGGAATCGAGGACGTTGGATTCGTCCATGATGAAACAAATCTTCTCGCCCTTGCAACCACATCTGCGCAGTACGTTCCTCATATCGTCGTCAAAGTCTTCAGCCGAGTACTTGCCGTGCACCTTGATCTGGTACACCTTGAGACCGTTCATCCAAGCTACGAAGCGCGACAGAGTAGTCTTACCAGAGCCACTGACACCAATGAGAATCAAGTGGCCCTGAGGTTGACGGAAGACGCGGTCGATGCGGAGGACGTGGTCGAGAACATCGTTAAATAGGATAAGTGGCACGTCGACCTCTTCCTCGCAGAAAGTCTTCAGACGGGCCTTGACGAAGTCACGCAACTGCTCGCGCTCAACAGGTACGTAGTTCTTTGACAGCCAATTGGAGAAGAGGATTGGGCCACCAAGCGCCTTGTCCTCTTCAATAGTTGGGAAATGTTCCATGGCAACACGGTGGATAGCTTCCTCGGTCCACTTGCGTTCCTCCTCGGCAATGAGACGATCCTGGAAGAGCCGCAGAGCTTCATGGGCCCAGATCCTGACGAGTCCCTCAACACTGAGGTTCTCAAGAGGTCTAATGGCCTCATAAATACCACGGACCCATCTAGTGAGTTCACGGGGTGAGTAAACGTAATGAGGCTGAATATCAGGCGTGAAGCGCTTCTGCGACTCAGAATAGACCTGGACCATGGCCTTAGTAAGTGGCTCCGCGTAGCCACGCAAAGAGGGGATGATCTTGAGCACCGCGTTGTTGAATGTGCCATAAATTTGCTGCAGAGAGAGCTCGCCGGGGTAATCGACCATGACGAGAGGTGAGTGGCGGAGGAAGCGCAGACCCATAGGGGTACGTCCAGCATCGGTGGGCGGGTTACAGGCACCGACGAACTGGATACGGTCGAGGGTGACCCAGCTCTTATCGGAAGTTCTCCAGAAACCATTCTGTTCCACCAGTTGGCGAATGAAAGAAATGGCACGCTGAGTGCCGTAGTTGTCCGGGGCAGGCAAGTTGATCTCGTCGCAGAAAATCACAAGCCAGCGGCCAATCTGGGTGGGGCTCAGGATAACGCCATTGAGGGTCTTGCGGTACTCGCAATATTGCTCGAATGTTTTGATTAGGAGGTCTGGAGTGGTTGCACTCGAGAAGTTGAGACCGACGACCTCCATATTGGGGAGTTTGCGAAGCGCACTGAAGAGCGTCATGGTTTTACCAGAACCGGGGGGACCACAAAGAAGCAACGGTTTGTGCTCAGCAAGCCAAGAATAGAGAACATCTTCATGGCGGACGGTATCTATGGTCGGAATGACAACATCGGTCTGGATGATGGAGTGGGTATTGACTTCCACGTTGGGCACCTGGTTCTGCCACAAGGTCCACTCAGCTCTGGGAAGAGCAACATCGAAGTCAATAAGCGAGGTACCACCACTGAGAGGAGGCGTGTCCACAGTGCTGAGGCCAGCGACCATGTCTCCGAACTCTTTGCGCTCAGACAGGGGACAGTCACCCGTTAATGACCAGGTAAGTGCAAGTAGCAGCTTCTTCGACAGAAATGCTTCAATCTGCTCTTCCTCAAGCGGGAAATCGGGGTGCTGGACATTGTACTCGAGCATGGAACGGCAAGTCTTGTTGAGCAGGGAAAATAACGTGTTAAGAACACGAATTTCGGTATACTCCATGATATGGCGGAAGTTGCGCGCACCGTCGAGGGCTTTCCGAACCAAACCGTCGTTGAGTAATCGGTGCTCCAGCAAATCAGCGACGGATCTCTGCAACTGGAGCGCTTTCTGGGACATGACACCGGGGGCAACGCTGTCGTCTTCCAAGTCCTCGAAAGGCTTGTTGCGAAGATCACCCAGGTAATTGGAAATCATCATGTCTGTAGAAACGGTATCGTCGCTGAACCAGACCATACCGCAGCGGGAGACGGTGGCGAGCGTAGCATATTTCAAAGTCTCGACTTCGAACATGATGCGCACATTCGGCGGAAGGTTGAGACGCTCACCGTTTGGAAGGGTAAGCAGTTTATTGTCGTCAAGCACACTGTTCAAGTTCTCAACCCACTCGGGATCGACATCACCATCAAAGATGATCCAGTGGCGCTTGGTGTCTTCTCCACGCAAGTTGTCTACGATCTTACGGAGAATGCTAGTGAATAGACCATCGGTCCACTCTCTCGTAGTGCTGTCCAAACTTCCGTAAAGATGTTCTTTCGACATGACTTTGGGATCGATAACATGGTAGACACCCTCGGTACCCTCGGCGCGGTAGAGAGCCTGAAGAAGAGTTCTCCACGCTGTAGACTTGCCAGAACCGGACGAACCAACCATCATCACACCGTGGTGCAGATTTTGGATCTGGTAGAGCTGAAGAACCTTCGTCATCCAGTTGTCACTGACAACAAGGCGTTTTTCGTCTGCTGTTTCGCGAATTGCTTGTTGAAGCTCCTCAAGAGGCGCGGGCACATACTCAACGCCAGGGAAGCAATTGTCCTCGATCTGCCTCATAGTTTCTACGTCGGATTGGATGAGCTTGGGAGCGACCGTCTCACGTAGACTTTGCAATAAGATCTGAGACTCCAGGACCTCGTCATTTCCGGTCTCAGACGCATCTCCCTTCGCCACACGATCACGTTTCAGGCCGCCAGAACTGACGAGCACACTCTTAAGGGCACGCAGACCGAAGTCGTAATGTGCTTGCTTCGAAAGGTTCTTGGAGCATTGGTCGAAAAAGGGCACAATTTTGCCCGATATTGGCTTGGCTTGCGCGAAACCTTGAGAATAAAGCATAACTTCGGCAATGAGCTCCTTGTCGGGCTTAGACATGGCAACGCTGCGGAAGAGCTTCTTCAAGTTGTCAGGAAGGTTGGAACGACCAGCGTAGCCAGGGTTCATGGTGATGAAAAGACCGGTATTGAGGTCGACACGAAGGTTGCGGCCAATAAGCTCGATCTGGGCCTTCTCGTCCGTAGCGCCCTTGCGTAGGCCAAGTTGAATATTCTGCACCTGCTGCGAAACAGCAGACAGAATGCGCTCCTCCAAACGGTTGAACTCGTCGAAACATCCCCAGGCGCCCACTTGGCAAATACCGAGGAAGATACGTCCCATGGCCTGGAAATCGAAAGTGTCATCACAGCAGAAAACGAGGGTGAAGCGACCAAGCTGAACGCCAAGAGCCTTTACGGATTCAGTTTTGCCCGTACCAGCAGGGCCATACGGCGAACCACCCAGCCTCTGAGAGAGGGCCTGCGTCAAAGTCAAGAAACAGCGGTCCGTCAGAGGAGTACGGACGAGACGCTCCGGAACACCGAGATACTCGTAACCGTAATCCAGGACGGCATTTGCCATTTTAATTTTGAGACGCTGGAGAAAGTCGCCCTCTGGCTTGTACTCGTAGCGCATCTGCAGAAGCCACATATGGTGATTCTCGGACTCGGCACCGATCTTTTTCAGCTTGTGGATCACATCACGCTGGTGGACACATTCGGTGATGAGGTGCTCGCACTTCTTGCGCTGAATCGGGCTGAGGTCACCGAGAACAGCAGTAGCAAGCAGTTGGAGAATGTTGACCTGGCGCTCGTATAATGCCTCGAGAGTTGATCCTCCATTGCGCAGTGCATTGTCGACGTCGGTAGTCCAGCAAGCTTGAGTTGCAAGGACGACAATCTGAGCAGGATACTGAGCGATGTAGGATTCGAAAGCTTCGCGATCGATCGTCTCAGCCTGCAGAATGCTGTTGAATTGTTCGATAGCCTCGGCAAGTAGTTCTGCAAGCGTGGTCTTCATGTTCAGCTCCAGTGCTCCGAGCCACTCGTTGATCTTGGGGGTCTTGACGAGTGAAATTTCCTTCTTGAGCTGCACCTCTTCACCCTCCTTTGAGGTAAAGCCTGTGATGACGGAATCCTCGGTAGTGATAAGACCGGACAAGCCAGCAAACATCTTTCGCAAATGCTTTGCAATCCTGAGAGTGTCATTGCTGTTGCCGATAATTTCGAGCAAGTCTTCATCACCAACGAAGTAGAAACGGGGAAAGGAAACACGCTCACGCTCGAGGTATTCTCCAAGGGCCTTCTGGATCTTGTTGAGCAACTCCTCTAGACGTTCTAGGGACTTTTGCACTCCGGGAATGGCCAACACGTCCATGACGAATGGCGAACGGGAGACCTTTTTCATAACGTTGAGGAACTCGGAATTGATATTCTGGAAGCGAGAAGATTCCATGGGAAGAAGGTGTTTGATGTCAGCGTTGCCGGTAAAGACACCCTCCAAGTACACCCACTGACGCTGCACGTCGATCCAAACATCGAAAAGCACGTGAACGCGGTTCAGCTTTTCCTCCCAGGATGATGCCTCTTCCTCGAATTCCTTGTAGTAGGGAGAGTGTCTCATGGCTTGGAGAGAGTTCAGATTTTCGCTGCATTTGGCAAAAAGATCATCCCAGCCGCGAATCAAACGACACTTGTTCTGATAGGAAACGAGCTCGAGGGAATAATTTTGCCAAGTCTCACGGACTTGCCGCAAGAACTCTTCAAGCGCCAACTCGCCCCTAGCTTGGGCGATGACATCCTGAATCACATTCTCGCTCTGAGCCAGCTGGAGGTCCCAGACGTCACCCAAGGTCATGGACAGCGGGGAATACCTTTTGGTCGGCTTCAGTGCCCGGAAAATCTTCACCCAGTGACGCTCGCGAACGGCTTCTGAACGCATGTCCGAAAGGAGAGGGTTAACCTTCAAAAGGCCCTTGAGATGATTTTGCACGTGCTCGAACGCTGCGTATTGGCGCATACGACTTGGCATCTCCTTTGTCATCTTAATCAAATTGTCAAGGGCTTGACGAAGCTTGCGAGGTTGGATGCTCGTCCAGAGAGTGTCTCTCAGGTCGTTCAGGCTGCTCCAAATGGTGGAGAGAGCGGCCCAGACAGACTTGAAATCCTGGACTTCCTCAAGCAGGGTCGGCAGGATGCTCTCGCCGCTTGGTGGCAGATCGAGAGCCTCCTTGGCTTCCGAAACCATCCTTGCTTCCTCGCTAAGTTGGGTGAGCTTCTGGTCGAAAGTTTGCAACGTAGCCGATGCTTCTTCAGGAGGAATGGTTCCTGAGACAGGCTTCTCCTCATTCCACTGCTGAACAAGTTCCGTGACCTTATCGTTCATGACCTTGTCCTGCGCAGTAAGTCTTGCCCTAAGAGCGTCGGTCTGGTCGTTGACGATCTTGCTCTTCCGGCTGAGGATTTCATTAAGCGTGGCCCACTCATGGTCGATCTGGTCGCAATCTAGCCAGTCGCTAGGGAACTGGTACCGCTGGCGGGTGAGTGTGGTTTGTCCTTGCCTAAAGACTTCGACCTCTGGAGCTAAGACCTTGACCTTTTGCTTGCACTGCTTAACCGAGGTAATGAAGTGGACAACCTGAGCAGTTGAGGAAGACTCGAGAGACTGGCCCTCGAGATCCTTACGTGCCTTTTCAATCTCAGCGTAGACCTCTGCCATGCGTGCACCGAGGCGAGCGGCGAACTTGACGAGGATCTCATGCTGCCACTGGTCATACTTGGCATTGACCTTCATCTGGACTTGCTCATAGTCAATTGTCACATTACCAAAGGTGCGGCTCACATCGGAGGTATCGAATGTCGAGCGAGTCTTGCGGATATCCTGTAATAGCTGCAGCCACTTCCGGAGCTCATCTCCAAGGATGTCGTAAACTTGATCCGATTTCAGATCCCAGAGCGACTGGAACCGAAGCCAATCATCGACGTATACGCTGATCTCTCTAATTTTCTCTTCGATGGCACCGTATACACGAGTTAAAGACTCAGTGCAACGGCTGGGAAGCTCCACGAAGCGCAGGCTAGCGGGATCTTGGACGGCCTCGAGGCGCATGTCATACCTGGAAGACTTGATCTTTTCAAGCCTGCAGATGACACCGAGCCAGTCATGCAACTGGTCAAGCCAGCTAGCACGAGCAAACTCCAACGGAGGATCAAGGTAAATGACTTGGTTGCGCATAGTAATCTCGTGGATGAGGTGGGACAAGCGAGGACGGTTCTTGTCTGCGCCTTCAGAGGAAGCAGTGGTGGGTCTGCCATCAGACCCAGAACTGTCGGCGCTCTCGAAAGCCTCAATCCATTCCTGAATTGCCGTACTCAAGCGTCCCAGTAATATCCTTTCGATCCTAGCATTGAGCTCAGAGACGTAGTAAGGAAGGTTGACATAGTTCTCGAGATTCAGCTGATCAACGGCGCGTTGAATCACATCCAAGCTGGCTCTGAACGCCTCGTACGTGTAAGGACAGGCCTCTAGATCAGAGAGAGCCTTCTGAATGTTGGCGTGGATGGTCTTGAGAGTCTCAGTCTTGCTCTGTAGTAGCGAAACAGCTGCGGCAAACTCCCGAACAAACTGCACGTGCTTGCTTTCACCTCTCGCAGTTGCTAAGGAATGATCCGCCGCTGGATGCGGGCCCTGCCTGATGTGCAAGTCGTACGCGTGCACGAAACTCTCCCATTTGAGGGGAACACCCTTTGTAATCAAACTCTGTGCGTCATTCTGGTAGCCGTGCAAGAGGATCGAGACCTCGACCATTTCAGAGATGGCGCGAGTAGTCTGCGAATACGTGCGGACGCTTTCCATCATGCTCACGGCGTAGGGATAGACACGCTTGGCTTCCTTCGAGATGTTGTTGATAGCATGAGGAACCTGATAATTGAGCCAGAGAAGGTTTCGCACTTCCTTGAAGAGAGCGATGACCTGATGATCGAAGTTAACGCCCAGTTCCAGTGAGTTCCCGGCAGCACGATTGCGAGAAACGCTGAAAAGGCGGCCCGAAATCGATAGGTTGCGCCTCTGAACCTCCTTCAACCAAGCCTCGTAGATTGGCCTCGTGTCGAGCTTTTTGCGGAACATATTGCTCTCACTCTGAAGCTTTTGGCCTTCCATGTGGAGACTCCAGTCTTTGCCAAGAATATTCTCAACCTTGCCCATGTAGCCGTCGAGTTGGCGCTCAATTTGCCGAGCCCAGATAACAGCACCCGATACGGGCGGAAGGTCACGGAGCTGTGCCATAGCGTGAGCTTCTGAGTGTCCGTACTGCTGCTTGAAGCGCTCGTGTAGTGCGGAGATATCTTGCTTGACATTATCAATTAGCTGAGTCTGGTACTCAGAAATGGCGCCTCGAATCTTGGGGCGAACGAAGAGAGCGTTGAATTTGGAAAAGACGCGGAACATCTCGTTGGCGTTCCTGGCCGTGGCCAGACGGTCTCTCAGCCTGGCAATGATGGAGTTTTCTACACGAGACGTGCGCTCGTTGTAGGTCATTTCGGCCTGTTCCCAGATCCTAGTTCCCTCGGGGGAGACATCCAGAACATCGACGTCCTTCAAAGCAGCGTACGCCTGGGCAACTTCTTCAACCGCATCGACATCACCAATTTCCTCAACGATGACAGCATCGTCTTTTGCGCCGTCAGATATCTCCCTGACTGAGGAGCTGGGGCCGAGCACGTTGACGATAGTACGCTGAAGCTGCTCGTGGTTCTTCCGGAAAGTTGTAATGTACTTCAGCCTATCCTGAGTGCGAATGTGGCGGGGTTGGATCTTGATAGGAATGAACTTCTCGTTCCTCCTTCTCGAGACTTCACGCGCAACATTCGTGAACTCTTTCACATTCTCATCCCACGCGCGCCAGACTCCCTCGGCAAGTCTCATGGTTGCGTCAAAATCGGGAAATTCTTGATGCATGAGCTCGCGACCATTGAGGAGGAAATGTATCCGGGCGTCCAAATCACCGGATATAGCCTCAACGAGTGCGAGAGCGCGTTTGATGGGATACGGCGAGGCACGGAGCTTCTTATTCAAATGGCCGAAGATCATGTTGATAGAGTCCTGCACTTTCTCCAGCGAGGTCGCGGACAGGAGCTCATCGAGAGGGAAATCGCGCATGAGAAGATTGTACTTTTGCACGGTCTCCATCGTCTCCTTCAAGCCAGTATCTGTGCTGAAACTGACAGTAGCCTGGAAGCGTTTCGCATGCCTGAGCACATCCATAGTCAAGGATACGCCATCACTGCGAAGCTGCTGCTCGATTCCAGCCAGGGCTGACTCCATGTTCAACCAGAAATTGATTTCTTGATTTGCGGTGCCACTGGCCGGGTCGCGGTTCGTCTTCGTAATCGTCTGTATCGACCTAATCCACCCGTTGACAATGTTCTGCAGGTTGTTCAGGAACTTGCTGTCGTCCAACAGGGCCGCGGGGATGAGGTCGATGGTGGGCTTGACCCCCTTGGCCTGGGCTTCCTCCAACGCATTTTGAATTACATCAGGTTGAGCCAACAAAAGCTCGGGTATCTCAGTATTCTGCTGCAACTGAAGCAAACTCAACTCCAACTCTGCGATCCTCTTCTTGGCGCCAGGAATGCCGGTCCTGGCATCAACATCTCCCTTGCTCCAGCTCGGGTGGAGTGCCGCCTGGCTCTTTGTGTACGCATCAAAATAGGGCGCCAGCGCCAGGTGAACTAGAGAGTGTAGGGCCTCGAACGGCGAGGTGAGCGCGGCCGGGCCGTTCGTGGCAGTATCCGACGATGCGATTCCGGGAAGATTGATCACCTGGATCTGCTGGCTGATGGGAACAGCGGGATTGATGGGCTGCGGACCCTTCAAGATAGCGATACAGGCATCGTAGGTATTAGTGGCGGAGAGCTCGGAGGTCAGCGTGTAGATGTAGCGCAGCGGCGGGACTAAACGAAATGAAAGATCAGCAACGATCTGAAGCGGAGGCGAGAGCTTGACGAACCTTCCGACCCGTTCGCGGCATCAGTCTGCTCGTGGTCCCCAATGACTCTCTGCACATAGAGCGCCACTTGCGACTCGAGGGCGAAGCGCGTACAGCGCTGCAGCGTATCGGCCAGCAGCGGCTCGGACAGCAAGCTCCCAGGCGCAGCAAGGTCCTCTTCCGAGGCGCCGAGCGTGACATTCAGGACTTTTGTGAGATGGTCGACTATGACCTGCGGATCTATGGCGGTGGAGGTGGGCGCGGGCTGCTTCGCGGCGGAGATGCCGTTGGCGGCCCCTGGGGATGTGACCAAGGGGTCCTCCATGGTATGATTCGGCGAGGGAACGCGGACGGTTCAAGACATGTGTTTGGGCGAAGAGCGGGCGCGCAGCGGCGACGGAGGGAGCGATGGTGCGGAGAAGGGATGCGGAGGGAGCGGCGATGTTAGATGGGGTGTAAAGTGGTTGTTGACGGGAGCTGCAAAATAACGCCAACGGCGGCGACGCTGCATCCCGCAACAGAAAGCGCGCCTGAACACGTCGGTCGCTGCTGCCCGTGCACGGGGCCGCAACGCGACCCGACCGGGGTCCGGCTGATAAGCTTGTTTCGACGCGCCACTCCACTCCCATCACCGCCTTCTCACCGACATCCGCCCCCGACGAATCGTTCGACTGCAACAGACTCATCCGCCTGCTCGCGCTTCCGCTGCGTCCGAAGGGTCTTTTGCAGTCTCAGCCTGTTGCTTGGCTATGCGCTGCCTACTGTTTACGATCATGTCTCTTCGCGATGCCCCCGCACGCCAAATGCTACTACCATGGTAGCCTCCCGCATTCCGGCGTTCATCATTTCCGTCTCTTAATCCCCCCTCCTTACCAGCCTCTGCAAGGAATCTTCCCATGCGTACACAGTATTCACTTTTCCTGACTTTCTTCACGGCATATTCATTGAGTACCCTCCGTCGTGTCCTGCTCTTTCCTGCGCTTGCTCTCTACAGAGCCAACCGAACTGTATTGATACTCAGCAACGCGGAGGAGCCTGTCGATTAGATCGATCTCCTCTACACTAAGTCTATGACCTCTACGTTTTTCTGTGACATCTTTGATGAGGAGCTCGTAATTCTCAGCTCTCCCAACGGCGAATGGTCGGTTAGGAATCTGCGTTGATTTGACAAACGATACAAGCTCGTCAGCCTTTGGGGCTGTGGACCCCGTACAGACCTCAAAGATTCGTCTGATGTTGTTCATCACATCTCGATAAAGGATATTATCCGTGCGTAATGTTTCAACCATTCGCAGGCCTTGTCCGATCTCCTGGGTATCAAGCGATCGTCTTTTCACTGTCTCCGGAGGATCTTCGAGTTCAGGAGCCATTTCGCCTCCGTATTTTCGTCCCCATCGACGTCCGCTGGCATCCTGCAGGTAACCGGTCCATTTTGCCTGCGGCATTGTTGCTCTGCCTTATGTTCCCCCAAAGGAATATATTACCAGAAATTCGTTTGAACTCCGCCTCACGCCTAGTTTTTCTGTTTGTTGAATGTGCGTTCGCCTTTATTTATACCCTATAAGTTCTGTTTGAAGATTACGTTAGTTGTCATCTTGTTCCCCAGCTACCACGTCATCAGCCTTCTGATGTTCTGTGAACATAAATCGATCAGAATATCTGACGTGGCCGATGCGATAAGCTTCAACACACCCCGTCTGGATGACGTCGCAAGTCAGCAGTTTTCTATTTATACTTTTGGTTGTTGCGATCTATTCTGAACTTGTCAATAGTCTACAGCTTCGACCGAGAATCTCCTGCGATTGAGAAGTTGCAGGTTACCACGCACTGTTAAACATCTTAGACAGCTTTGCATTCACGATCTTGCCGTTATTCTTCTGCAAAGTCTCAACAATCTCATTCCGTCTTGCTCTGTTCCTCGATTTCTAGAAAATACTTCCAGGAATTCTTCAAGATTGTTGTTTAGCTCAAAATTAGTCTTTCCCGGTTTCAATTCACTTTCATCCTTCCATCTCTACCTCACACATCCTTTCTCTTTACCAGCATCTTTCCATAAAAGTCGCCAATACCTTTCCACAGCATATTTCGTGCCCTTCCCGAGTACACAAGTATTCAAACTCGATTGTAACGCTTTCTACGCTACAAAGCCAGGGACCTGGGACAGAATCTTACATAGAACAGCGTATTTATCTGGCACAATGGCATCAGCGGAACCGGCTCTCCGGTCGGGAGGCATTGGGGTGAAATGAAACGGCTTTCCGGGAATGTTGATGGGGTGTGGTTGATCGCCATCAATACCCTGCTTCCCTGGATGATATTTCGTGTCTCGACGACCGTGCGTCTCTTGGGATGGCACGCTGATGGCTTTTCGAATTATGGTCTTGTCTGCCTCTAAGTATTCTCAAGATGAGACCAAGTAAAAAAAAAAAAATTTTTTTTGAACACATTCAAGACGACGAGAAGAGCTTCATATAGTCCCAGAATAATGCGTGCTTTATCTATCCTCAACACATGTGCTTTTACATTAACGATCTTATTGATGCTTTCACATCTTACATGTAGCACGATCTTTATTCGTATATTATTTGCATATCTTTCATGAGTGTACGTGTCTTTTTCCGTGCACCCGTTTGCTTTTGAGATCTTTGAGATGCATTACCTGTTCGACAAGTCAGCATATCTTCTTCATTCCTCGATAGGAATAGCGGATGCGTGGGTTTGCGATGCATATCATGTTAGAATACCTAAACGACGCTTATCTACGAGAATCTTACGCAGGTTAGCACAACTGTATCTCCAGGACGTATTGATCTTAATATTGATCCTGGCTTACGGAGTTAAATCCATATATCTTGTGGTAGACAGGTAATCACGCCTCATCGTATCGGTAAACATCCCAACTTCGGGCCCAATACCACTACGATTCCGGTCTCTTCTCTCCACTCCCTCGTCAACCCAAATCACCCCCAGTCGCAATGCCTATCCGTTAATGAATGCTTCAAAGAGATGAAGCTTCAACCCGAACGGACGCTTCATCATCCACCTAAACCCCCGATTCCATCTTGGCCCTCAAAGCCTCATACCTTCTGATATTGTCTACACTAGGGACTATCTCTTCCTGGGCCATCTCAAAGTCCTCCAAAGCGATCACCCCACTCTTCCTCTTAAGCGCATTCTGACCAGCACGGCGCAGCAAGCTGCTGAGATCCGCACCGGAGTAGTTTTCACATTTGCGGGCGTACTCAGCGTAACTTTCGTCGACGGGGGTGTGCTTGATAAGAGCCTTCAGTATCTCCACGCGCTCACTCGGTCCGGGCAGCCCAACATAGAGCTTCGTCTCAAGGCGGCCGGGTCGCAGCATGGCGTCGTCGATAATGTCCGGGCGATTGGTAGCCGCGATGACGTAGATGCCCTCGCGAGCGTTGAGGCCATCAAGCTCCGTGAGTAGGGTGTTGACGACGCGCGTGGAAGCTTCCGACTGCGAGTCGTTCCGCTTGGGTACCAAGGCATCGAGCTCGTCAAAGAAGATAACACAGGGCACAGAAGAGCGGGCACGGGTGAAGACCTGGCGAACGGCACGTTCCGACTCGCCGACGTATTTGTTGAGAAGTTCCGGTCCCTTGACGCTGATGAAGTTGGCCTTGGATTCGTTCGCCACGGCTTTCGCCAAAAGAGTCTTTCCACATCCCGGCGGGCCCCATAGAAGAACCCCAGAAGGCGCTGTAATGCCCACCTGGGCGTATCTCTCCGGGTGCTGAATTGGCTCAACAATAGACATCTGTAACTCCTCGCGGATAGCCTGTAGAGCGCCGACATGCTCCCAGGTAGTATTTGGGACGGTGGTGAATCCTTCACGCATCGAAGAAGGCTGGATGGTGGGGAGGACAGCGAGAAAAGCTTCCATGCTGATAGCCACTGATTCAAAACCTGTAGGTCGTGGTAGGTCGGTCCGCCTGATGCGCTGCACCAGACGGTTGATTTTCATATCTACCTCGCTGCTGTTCGCGGCTTCACCACTGTCCACATCCATCTCCAGCTCCATTTCTTCAGCTTGCTTGAGTAGTGCCTCCCTGAAACGGTCCATTGACCAGGAGCCAGCCTTGCCGACAAGGTCGCGGAGATCCGCACCGACGAAGCCGCCAGTTTTCTTTGCGAGCATGGCAAAATCCACATCAGGGCCCACGTTCGTGTCGCGTGTCTGGGCGCGGAGGATAAGTTCCCTCATCTTCTCGTTGGGAACTCCCATGTTGATCTCGGTATCGAAGCGACCGCCCCTCCTGAGGGCGGGATCCAGACTGTCGGGCCTGTTCGTAGCGGCTAGGACGATGACCGGCTTGCCCTCATTTGCATCCAAGGCCAAGCTGTCCATCGAGAGGAGTAGCTGCGCCACGATTCGCTTCTCCATCTGGCTCTGCGATGTATCACGCTTAGGCGCAATAACGTCGATTTCATCGATGAACAGGAGGCAGGGAGCGTGTTGACGCGCTGCTTCGAAATGCTCGCGGACTTGCTTCTCAGAGTCGCCAGATATTCCAGTCACGATTGAGGGGCCCTGTATCTCGATGAAGGGCACACCAAGCATGTTGGCGAACGCCTTAGAAATCACAGTCTTGCCGCAGCCTGGGGGGCCATAGAGAAGAATACCGCGAGGGATGGTGATGCCGCGACTGGTGTATTCCTCAGGACTGAGAAGCGGCATGACAAGGTGTTCCATGAGCTGCTCCTTGACTTGATCAACGCCACCTAGCTGCTGCAGAGTGATATGGGTGGGTGGGCGCGTGCTGATTTCTTTCCTTGACTTGCGCTGCGACCTCTTGTCGGGAGGGTACTCTTCTGGGTCGTCCGAGGCGCGACGCTTTTTGGCTGACTTGCTAGGGTTCTCATTCGTTTTCTTGAGAGTTCTCCGCAGTTCGATGTTCATGGCATTCTCAGAGACAAGCTGCTGTTCGTTCTCAGTGGCATCGTCAAGGTCAGCACTGACAGAGGCCGCATCGCTGTCGACGTTGGACTCTTCCTCCCTGAGGACTTCGTACGTGCGTTCAATCGAATCCAAGAGAGCTTTACGTGGTCTGCGAGCCAGCGGCGAGTTCGAGCTTAAAATCATTGAGAATAGCTGATGACTCGTAAGTTGGCGTTTATCGTTGTTGTGTTCGGTCATGAGCTTGCGGACGACAGGAAGAACCTCCTTGTCCAGCCCATGCCACGGGAGGGGGCTTTTTTTGCTGCGGGAAGGCATGATGGGCGAGCAGGAAGGCAGTTGTGGCGATAGGTTGGCGGGGAAGGTGGCTCTAAAATATTGTCGAGAGGGCGGTCGCGAGTATGAAAAGTTGGCGCGTGTGCTTGGTGAGCGGTACCTGGTGAGCGGACGGCGCCCCACAAAAATTCTCAAGGGCTCTGACGCATGTGCAAGGATGCGCGGTAAGATAGCGTCCGGCCGGCTTTAAGCGCCTTGGCACCGCATCATATGCGCTGCCCGGCGGACTGTGCCAGAAGAACAACAACACCAGAAGTAAGACTGCAGTCGCTGTTAACCATGGGCAACTCTGGTAGTACCCACAAGATATCCGCTCAGGATAAGTGAGTCATGGCACTGAGTCACCTTACCTTCATTCCCTGCCGCGTTTTTCCCCATAGTCGCAACCGCACGCGCCCAGCTAACGCCCGCGCCCCCACTACCCAGAGCTATCCTGGACATGAAGAACCAGCGGGACAAGCTGCACCAGTACCAAAAGAAGATTATCGTCATAACCACCCGCGAGACCGAGATCGCAAAGGAGTGCCTGAAACGTGGCGATAAGCGGCGCGCCTTGCTGGCGCTACGTCGGAAGAAGTACCAAGAATCGCTGCTGCAGAAAACGGACGCGCAGCTCGCTCAGCTGGAAATGTTGACAAACGATGTCGAGTTCGCCTTGGTACAGAAGGATGTGCTGTTCGGTCTGCAGCAAGGCACGAATGTCTTGAAGGAGATCCACAAGGAGATGGGTGGCTTGGAGAATGTGGAGAAGCTAATGGGCGAGACGGAAGAGGCGCAGGCATATCAAAGAGTCAGTCCCCAGCGCGTCATATGGGCGGTCCAAGTCACAAGTTGCGGAAAAATATCGCGCAAGCGTCCGGAATTGAAGCAGTCGTGCCCGCGAGAATGTACAGCCCTGCGTTCGACATTCTTGTCCGGACGACCGCTTCTTTTCCGGATGCGTTCCAAGCGGAACCTTTTGGCCGGATACGTATATCTACGGATGCTGATCAGATACAAAACAGGAAATCAGCGAGATGCTCGCTGGTAGGATATCGAATCAGGACGAGGACGAAGTCGAAGACGAGCTCGACGCATTAGAGAGAGAAATGAACGGCGCGAAGCTTCCCGACAAGCTACCAGATGCTCCAACGGAGATGCCCGAGGCCGTTGAGGAGGAAGCTGGTGTAGAATCTCGCGGGACTGCGCGGGAAAGAGCTCAACGAAGAGCGCGAGAACAGTCGGCGATGCAAGCAGAGCCGATGCTCGCATGACATTTCGATACATGTTGGCGGTTTGCTGCATGCATTTCAGCAAGGCGTTGGAGGATCATTTCTGGTACAGGGTTACGTCCATGCATTTTTTTCCGTTTCATATAGAGATATCCGCAGCATGCTTTGCTCACTCGGGAAGGGCTGAGTGCTAAATTAACGGCATTTCTCACGTGCGGACGTGCTACGTGCATATGCGACGACGATCCCACGTCGAAGCCCGTCAGCTTCCATGTCCTCTCACTTGCAGCTGGCCGAGCTCCCAAAAACTATTTCGACCGCTTCACGCGGCTGCGGTAGTTCTGTAGATCGGGCGATGAGAAGTAAATCGCTACTGCCCTGAGATTGTCATGACACCTAGAACTTTCCAGGGTGTCGTAGACTGGGCAAAGTGACCGATGCGGGGGCACAGCATCGGCGCGGTCAGATGTTCGAGCGCGTCGTCAGAGCTCTGTGCGGTGACCTTGCCCCTCCCCCGCCATTCGCTGCCTATAGTACGTCCCACGTCTTGGCCAACAAAGCACAACGTACAAAAACCCAGTATATACACCCGCCATAAATCGCCCCCCAAAGATACCCAGCCACACCCATACGCGAAAAGAAGAAGTCATGTCACACCACTGCCACGACGAACACGCCGGTCACGGTGGCCACGAACATGGCGACCACGGCCACGTCCACGATCACAGCGACGACATTACGCCAGCATTGCAATCGCTGCTGTACGAGCAGGTCGACTTCTCCAGCGTGAACACGCTTAACGAGAGAACTCCTCGCGCCGGCGCCGCCATCCTGCAGAAGACGTGGGCGCAGCGCCTAGAGCCGGAGCCGGAGCTAGCCAGCGACGCGGACGAGCAGCTGCTCATGTTCGTTCCGTAAGTTTTCCACGACCACCAAGACCACAAAATGAGAACATTGGTATCTGATGATGCTTGTGTCTGTAGCTTCACTGGCCAAGTTCGCCTACATTCCATCCTCCTCCGCACTAGCGCGACCGACTCAGCGCCCAAGACCCTAAAGGTCTTTATAAACCGCGACGACCTCGACTTCAGCACTGCCTCAGACCTCCAGCCCACTCAGACCTTCGAGCTCTCGCAGACAAACGACGTGCAGGAGCTCCCCGTCAAGCGGGCGCTGTTCAACACGACTCGCTCTCTGACGCTCTTCTTTGAAAACAACTTCGGTGACGGCGATGAAGACGTGACGAGAATAAGCTATCTGGCGTTCAAGGGAGAGTTTATGAAGTTGAACAAGGAGCCCGTCAATTTCCTCTACGAGGCGGCGGCAAATCCGGCAGACCACAAGGTGAAGGGAACAGGCGCGTTAGGCATGGGCAGTGGAATAGGCGGGCCGGGTGGTGGTGACGGAATTTAAGGGCGGTTGAGACCGTAGGCGACAAATATCCCGTAGGAAGGGGATCCAGACTAAATCAAGGAGAGGTTGCATATGGGAAATGCGGACAAATGATATCAGCCAACAGGCAAACTGTTTAATTAGCAAGCCATATTCGTCTCAAGCTCACAAAGAACTGAGCGAGTGGTAATGTGCTATTCCCTAGGACGTGTCTCTTGCATTCGAACATTTCGAAACTTGTAGAAACGGCCCCGGATTTCTGCCCCAGATCGTCTTGCGGGGCGGAACCCTTGGCAATCACGGCTGCTCGAACGTGACATTAGGGAATTATGAGGAGCCGATATAGTCGAAGCACTATAAGAAAGAAAGAAGCTGTTAATTCAGTAAAGTAAGGGTACTGATTGAGGAGACCTACTCGGATGATATTGTAAACTCCACAAATTCTCTCGCATGGCGCCGTATTCAATGCTCCCCAATAAGCCTGACCAGATGGAAGGGTGCCCATCATGAACCCCAATGATGGATACTCCTGCTCAATTGCGAAAGCTTATGCCATGGCCGTGCGGCAAAGCTTCAAACCCATTTCCAGCTTCATCCTCCCCAGTCGCCGATCTTCCCTTTCATTATACCTTTGCAATGTCCTGATGCATGTCCCACACGAGCCCATCATACGTGCTTCGTCGTCCCGATAACCTCGCCGCGCACCTTAGTCCAATCGATGCTCGCGTCTAGCTCCTCGTCCACGAGTCCGCATAGCGCGACGTTGTCGCCGCGGATGAGGTAGAGGCCATGCTGCACCTCGCTCGAGGGCTCCGGATCGTCGGCTGGTCGGATGATGCGCTCCCATGTATTGGCTAGGACGAGATTAGTCATCTGGTCGCATGAAAGCAGCGTTCCGACCAGCGTCCGGCTGTCGACCGTGATGATGCAGATTTTCTCTGGACGCGGGCGTGTTAGCGACTCTACACATGATAAATGGAGGATGTGCGCAAAGTCCGAATGGTCGCAAGTTGACAGTGATGTGTGAACTTGTTTTGTATGGATTTGTGGCGTGTATGAGGTGGCGACATACTGTTAATGTAGGAATTGAGCGACATCTTTGTAGAGCTCTTGGTGGTGCGCGATTGTGAATCGGTGCGGATGGAGTAGTAGATGAGATTTCCGAGGACACCTGAGTGATTTGTGACGGATCCTGGTGCGCCTAAGTGGAAGGGAAAGCTTGGCGGATTGCAAGAAGAAGGACAGCGGGGAGTTGAGGTGAATCTTGCGCGAGGCTGCCGTGATGGAGCTGTAAACGGCGTCGGCGTCGGCGTCCCGCGCGTTGGCCGTGACGCGCGCGAGCGACCAAGCTCGGGCCGAGCGCGAAGCGGCCATGGATGCTCCCGATCAGAATATAGGGCAAAATAGCAACCAACGCAATTTATCATCCTGCTTTCCCATCCGGTAAAATTTACATATACGCCACGAGAATATTCTTCGCTTTGTATTCATTCGTCCTGGGAAAGAAATACCAGGGTATCTATAAAGGAACACGACTTCTGCTAATCGCCGCATCCGCTGATCGAATTATGCACGAAGAAACCACCTGTCCCTGATGAGCAGCACTTGGCAGTCACCCACGCAGGACACAAACACCAATTGCTCAAGTCGGAAGTGAATACATGTCATCGTCATTCAGGACATTTTAACGACCGTCGCCAGAAATCCAGAATACATCCATTTTATACAACGCGCTTGACCTAGTTTCCGTCAGCATGTGTTCAAGTCAATAGCTTTGCCAAAAAAAAAAAAATAAAAACTCACTTCGAAGAACCTCTTCAACCACCAAACCTGAAAGATACCCTCGCCAATCAACACGAGGAGCTGGAAAATGCTCCACCACTTGACTCTGGCGTTGGTGCTCTCAGCAGTGTTCCTGTGCGTCCTCTCCCTAACCACAATGTATGACTGCTCATCCTTCACTTGAGCGATGAGCTCCGAAAGTTGGCGGACTAGAAGTTGTCAACGATAGGCTCCTGTGAACTTTTGACAAGCCCAGAACTATAGCGACCCAGTTGTACATACCCTCCTTTTCCAACGGATCTTGTGGCGCCTCGGACTCAGGAACGTAGACAATGCCGTGAACGTTAAACGAGACCTCCTTGGTATTTGCGGACCAGTGTTCGTTGCTGAAGCAGTAGGTGTACCGGCCATCTGAAGAGGCAGTGAAGGAGTGGTCGCCAGAGGAAACGCCGCGTTCGTGGACTTGCATGCCGTTCGACGGGTTTTGGATCTGGAGCAGATGTGAGCTTTCACTTCCGGTATCATATGTCCCAATTGATAGATGCACAAACCCAGAAGTCAATCTCAAGATTGCCACTACCACCAAACTCACGATCGCCGACCTGGAAGGTAACTGTCATCTTGTCGTCGGCATGGAGCTGCTCATGGAAACACTCGCGTGAGTGGGCCTTGAGCTGGATATTGTGGGCCGAAGCGAGGCTGACAAAGTAACCGAAGGCGGCAATAACGGCAGCAGACGGAAACAGCATTATGGCGGAAGTCCTGGCGTGCGATCGAGAAAATGACGGTGTTCGGGGCTGCTGTTGGAGCTCCGGAGCGGCTGCTTAGGGAGTGTTGATCGCGAGCTGCCAGAGCTGCCAGGTTGCCTCGGAGTGACTGTCGGCCCGTCCCCAGACCCTGCTTGCAGATCGCAAACCTCAGGAGAACAACACCCCATACGCCTTCGTCATACCATCGCGACATATTTATCGCCCGCACCTTTGTTTTGACCCTGATATCAAGACAGCCTGTGGCACTATTAAATCAAGGGAATCAGCCCCTCGATAACATCCACACACGCATCATTCACAAGATCCTAGATCAGCTTTCAAAAACAGCTTTGAGGACAAGCGTCAGCGAACCGAGTCGTTACACTAACAGAGTTTTACTTTCTGACTTGGGTCCAGCACTGGCCATTTCGGTTTCTTCTAAGTGCTCGCCAACTTCTGCTCCTGAAGTCACAGGTTTTGGCAACTTTCATAGATATACAAAATCCCTCCTTGCTCAACATTTTTCAGCTTTTTCTTTGGTATTTTAAAAGTTAAGATCTATTTCTTTCATGTCTTTCAGATCGCTCAACATTCTCCTTAATTTAGTGTATACTAAATACTTGTCATCGATGCCGTATCTAAACGATCTGCAAAATACTTCGCCAATTGCTCCTTTCCTCCATCTAGTTCACTTATGATGACAAGAGCCAGTCGTTACAAGAGCCTAGAGAGATCAACAGCCCGCGTATTCCATGTCTCCGCCTGTCATCATACTGCCGATCAATGGTGCTTAATTTCACGAGTTGTGGAGTGGCAATGGATCGTAGCCGCTGCATAAGTTCTTGAACGGCATTAACCAAACGGATGGAATGCGGAAGTATCAGATTGAAGCGCCAAGCGCTGACATACTAAATTCTAGCTACACAGGAGAAGATAGTTCGCTCAGCTCGCTACAGCGTCAGCAGCATAAGGAAACGCAAGTGTGCGACATGGTATAGTCAAGCAGCCTGGCAGTATGGGCTATGGACGTAGTAAGATGCTATATTCCTTCTTACCTAGTCTGACTGGTGTCAGCCAACACTTCTGCTGTAGTGAACACAGCGTGCTTGTGCACAGGCGGGCGTCGCCCCGAGCTACTATTGCCTCTGAGCGGAACGCTACCGAATCACCTATGGATATTGAGCTTGTTACCGGAGGCCGCAGACGGGCATCTTACAAATCTCTATGGCTATGATCTAATTCCGCTGTCTAAGGAATTAGGTTTCGGGTCGGCCCTATGGATGAAGTGTGGGATCGATGCAGCGAGCTCACCATGCTGCGTTGCCAGCAGGCTACAGAATCAGCTAGAGCGCCCGTAGCTGCCGCTCACTTTCATTCAACGTCCAAATCTGAGCTGCAGGTGTGGACAGCCCGTCCCAATTTGGCTAGCGTCGCAAGTTGATGTTTATGAACTCCCTCAACCTTCTACACCAGATCCTCCTCCCCTCCTCACAACACAACCTCGAGCTCGCGACACCACCGCACTTCGCCTGAAGTGCCACAAAATCTTGTCGCCGGATATTCTGACGTGTGTTGTCACCACAATCTTCTATCTACTCACCGGCACGTTCCTATATCGACAATATCCTCACCCTGCAGCCGTTCCGTCACAATGTACCTCAGGCCGGGCACCAAGCTCACTGAGATCGACCCTGATTGGGCTCGCCGCCACCGCTTCTCCATGTGGTCCACCGGCTTCACTAGTGTAAGCAACTTTTCTTTGCTAAACTGCAAAATTGCCCAACCGCGTCATATTTTTCAACCCGCTTCAGCTCTAGAAGGTCTGAAGCGTCTTGTCTGAGCTTCTTCAAGCCCTATGATGGATCCTTCCCTTCAATAAATACTGTTTTAAACCTTATCGCTCAGTCTCCCCATTCCTGCGACGTTCGCTAATGAATAAACAGGATCAGATCCGCTGGGTTTGCAGCCAGCCCAGCTTCACCGCTCAGAAGGCTATGAAGGCTAAGGCTGAGCTTAAGGCAGAGCTTAATGCCTCCAAGGCTGAGCTTGCTGCCTACAAGGCTATCGTTGAGAACGGAGAGGCCAAGAAGAGCTCCAAGCCCGCTGCTGACAAGGACAAGATGGACTCCAAGCCCGCTGCTGACGACAAGAAAGGCGGCTCCAGCAAGCCCGACTTCATCTTCACCAAGGACGAGGACAACAAGCTCCTCGAGCTGAAGGCCAACGGCGAGACCTGGAAGACCATTGCACAGCAGCTGAAGAAGCCTCAGGGTGACCTGAAGAAGCGTTTCAGCGAGATCGCTACTGATGACCAGAAGAACGCCAACCAGGGCAAGAACAGCACCCAGCAGAAGAGCAAGGAGGACGAAAAGTGCGACTGCTCTTGCCACAAGTCCAAGGATAAGGGCAAGAAGGCCGACAAGTCCAGCGGTGACAAGGCTGGTAAAGGTTCTTCTTCCGGCTCCCGTGACGGTGCTCTTGTTGGTGAAGAACACCCGTACAACATCTACCGCGGCGGATATGCTGGCTTCACCAACCCTGAGTACATCGTCCTCTACCCCAACGACGAGTGTGACGAGGAGGTGGTAAGTTTCTTTGCCTCTACTGGCAATTCCCGCCATAGTCGCTGATTTTTATTTCTTCTGCAGTGCATTGCCTTGGCCAGGGTTCTCTACGAAGACCATGACAACTACTACCACCGCCTGTCCAGCCGCGTCTTCGACGAGACCGGCAAGTACATCAGCGAGGGTGCTATCAACCGCATCATCAACAACAGCTTGACGGGTAAGTCAAACCCCAACATATTCTCCAGTTCACGTCACTCCTAACCCGCTTCGAAGAGGCTCGCACCAGGCGCCGTGCTTTCTGAACTGGCTAGGCTTTGGCTCTCCTTGGACTTTTTCATCCTGGAACACCCTTGATGCTACTTCGATCACAGTTGTCCTGGCTGTTCCCTAAGCACCAGACGTCAAGCTACCCCGACTTGGAAACCTTCCATTTCGTCTCACGATACCCCCGGCTTTTTCTCCATTGGCATACGTGAAAAGAACTGTCTGATCGGCAATCTGGATCCGTCTTGCACGGACTCCACGATTTCCCCGCAGTGCTTTTCTCAACCTTTCCCTCTCTCACAACGGAACGCGGCAAGCTTCAGCCATCACGAGTTTTCCCTTTTTCAATCACGATCACACAGGTCCGCCGACGAGCGACCTCACCTGGACGTGCAGCAAGGCACATGGGCTGGATTGTGGCATATTCTGGATACGACTCTCGCGGCAGGATGGGTGAGCATCGCTGCTCGACGTAGATAGAGCCCTTTTTCTTCACACGATCATTTATAAACAGCCACTACAAGGTCCACACCGAGAAAAGGGAAAACCTCCGCCACGAATGCAATGTGAAATGAATCTCTTGAAAGTGATGGTGCGACAGGATGCTTTGGGGGGTAAAGCTTCTACCAATAACCCAACCCACGACCACCAGGGCGGCCCCAGCTATCTATCACGAGCTCGCGGCAACTAGGACACCGCTTGTGGCCGCAGACGCGGCCACCACCGCGGGGCGCAGGGTCCCAACGACTGCCGGCTCCGCTGCCGGCGGTGATGCCACGGCAGGTAGCGGTGCTGTGGTCGTTGCGCGTACCGCATCTGCAGCAGTTCCACATGTTCGCGAGTTGTGATTCTTTTTTTTTTTTTTTTGGAGAATGTGATTCGGTATTTCGTGCTTTGGATTGATGATGGCGAGGCTATGGGATCATAAACTCCCGATGCATTCACACAATTTATACCGGAAGAGTATTTTGGTTTGAATAGAAGCTGACGAGTTGGGTGGAATGGCACGCTACATTTCGGTGACCGGTTGGCGATGAGAAAGGAATGTTTCTGGTCTAGCATCGAGTCGTAACGCAGCATTTGCGTGGAAGCATTTGTGTCTATTTGCGTGTGGTCAATGTTATGATCTCGATGACTGCAGCGATACACGCCGTTGTTCATGTGAAAGCTAAGAGTAATTGGCGGTTTTGACATCCTCTTAGCTAATTGATATAGGTCGAAGCTCCTGTTATGCTGACAGCCGCCATCAGAAGGTCAATTTTATCATTGTCTTTATACCTAATGGTAATTGCAGCAAACAAAGCCATTCCTTAGTTCTTAGCATGTGCAAGACTTAGTTTTGCCAGTGCCGCATTGACGACACGATACCTTTTATTTTATTTTTGTCCAGCTTCAGCTGTTCAGAAGGTTCGCCAAAAATCTGTGATGGCGCCGAGTGTGACCTCGGTGCTTCTATAAGAGTGCGCGTAAACGCTTTGAGATCTCAGAGAAAATGTCACGTCTGCGCGCCCAAAAAAAAAAAATAATTCAAAGGAAAGGATCCCAGGGTTACCGAAAAGTAGACTGCGTAAACAAGACAATGAATAAAGGGAGAGGTTCTTTGTAAAGGATGCCTGATTTACCTCAATTCAAGCCTTACATAGGGGCTTTGGCATCTTAAAGCCAATTCCCTGGTACAAAGCCGGCAGCTCGCAGAAAGAGCAGACTCACCTCTACAAATCCTTGAGGAAAGCCAGCACAGCCTGCAGCATCTCCCCATCCTCAATCCCCATGGCCTGATCCACGACCGCACCAACATGCACCTCGTTCTTACACTTCACAAACCGCACGTTTCCCTCTCCGTCCCCTGCCCCCATCAGCCTCGCCATCTCCGTAACATCGTCCAAGAAAACCTCCCTCGTCCCTACCGTCAACAACGCCCTCTCGACCACCCTCCCCTCTCCCTCGACCACGCCCCTCCAAAACCGCTCCCCCCACCTCTCCCCATCCTCCTCCGCCGCGCCCAACATATCCGCCCAAACCTCGCCCTCCGCCAACCGCACCGCCTCCTGAAACTCCGCCATCCCCTCCCTCCCCAAAAAATCCCACCTCTCATTCCTCTCGTAGCTCGCCCTCCCGGTCGAGACCCCGCACCACGGACTCACCGCCACCGCGGCCCGCAGCCTCCTCGTCCCCCTCCCCCCGCCGGCGGCATCCAGGCCCAGCTCCCCTCGTCCGCCCCCCCGCCCGCCGGGGCCCCTGCCCTCCCGCGCCCACGCCAAAACCCCCAGCACCGCGTTCCCGCCCGCCGAGTCGCCCATCAGCACCACCTCCTCGGGCGGCGCCGCCAGCGCGCCCAGCACGACCCGGAGCGCCGCGCCGCTCTGCGCCAGCTGCGCCGGGTAGCGCAGGCGCGGCGCGAGCCCGTACTCGAGCACGGCCAGCGTCGGCGCGCGGGCGGCGGCGGCGCAGCGCAGCGCGAAGGGCAGCTGGGCGAGGCCGTTGAGCGGGCGGGCGTAGCCGCCGCCGTGGAGGTAGAGGAGGGTGCGGTTGGGATGGGGAGGAGGAGGAGGAGGAGGAGGAGGAGGATTGGTGCCCGAGTCCGGGGTCGGGTGGTCCGGAGACGAGGGGCCGGGCACGGTGATGAGGTGCAGGGTGGCCGGCGGGATGGCGGCGGCGTGGAAGGCGGACGCGGTGTCGCGCGGTGGGGGCGGGACGGGGACGGGGAGCGTGGTGTGCGCGAGGTGGTGCGAGGCGCAGTAGGCGGCGATGGTGGCGCCGGTGGGGACGTCCGGGGCGAGCTGCTGGCGGAAAGAGAGCGTGCGGGTGGCGTGGTGGAGGAAGGACACGCCGAAGGTGCGGCGCAGGTGGCGGGTGGTGCGGTCGGTGAGGACGGCGGCGATGGTTGAGAGGATGGCTTTGAGGACTGTGGGCTGCGGGTGAATTGCTGTTTTTTTCCCCCTCTCTCTTCGCGAGGGTTGGACTTACGGATGATGGGCAACAGCCAGAGCTGTTGGACTTTTTCGTATGTTGTGAGGCGGATATCTGGATGAGCCATGACGAGGGTGTAGAGGATGTGTTTGCTGAGAGGAACTCGTGCGGGGTGTTTTTCTGCTGGGGGACAACGAAACTCGCTTCCAGGAGGTGCGATTGGCTCACACAAATGAGTGAATCAGCAGCAAAAGAGATGGGGGCTCATTAGATAGAAGTAAGGCTGATACTGCACAAGTACTGCAAGCTTCGTCGCAAACCTTGCCATTTTGAGATTGAGCTCTCGCAAGGGTTGCCCTACCGAGGGCCAGGTACCGGGACGCAATTGGCTACGCATTAGCAGCCATTGCTACTTGTGCTTAAATTCTGGGCGCGTTCACGAGAAGGATTGCCGCTGAAAAGCAGTAGAGGAACGACCTCCGAAGGCACCCGGGCGAAGGATCCGGAAGTACGCGAGTGCTCCGACGCTACGCGAGATACATCTGAATTGAGCAACTTGCTATATGAGCGAGGGCCGAAAGAGTTATTAATGGCCAGCCACCGTTCACTGCATTTAGCAGATATCTAGTTAAATTTCAATATTGACAGGAATGAGAGCCTTAAATGAGCGGTCTTTGCTTAGAGGCCGAGCTTAAATCCACCACCCTCCTCCTCGTACATCTCGTCATCTACCCCTGCAGCAGGCTCTTCCGCTATATCTCCTCTCATCATATCATTCTGGTCGACGTCACGCTCCTTTGATGCTTCATTCGCTTTTGTCTCCAAGGTTCCGTCCGTCGGCTTTCCCATTTGTCCTTGGAGAGTCTTCATTTTCACCCATTAATATTTTTTCTGCCTGATTTTGTTTGTCCTCCTGCATATCCTCGGAATCCTTATTCCCTCTCTTTTTCTCGTTGAGCGACGGATAGAAGAGCCTGTTCTGCATTTGCAATGCAGTAATTCCTGACCTGCCTGCACTGTTGGCTTGTGATTGTATCTTCGAGCCCTGTTGTCGCTTGCATCGCTTTCATAACCTTGATCATCAGATTCCATCTCTGAGTAAGATATACCGTCAGACTCGAAAGGGATCCACTTGAAGGAGCAGCTGCACTTGGACAGAGTGGAGTTCATACAAGAATGTCGTATCGTCTCAACCACCTGAGCAGCGGAAGGACGAAGTCCGGGCTGAGGAGACATCGACAGAAAGCAGTCCAGAGGCTTCTGCCACTTTCCTGAGCACGTCATGTTGATGGGTATCTCTTGGCTCCCCAAGTTCTGCAACCATAGGCGGACTCGGCCCATTCCGTTGTGATAAGAGAATCCGGGCAGCTGTGAAGGTCGTGGGAACTTTGTTGTCTCCGGGAAGGGGGATTCGGACCATGGGTGTAAGGCAGCAAGCATCTCAACAAACACGCACCCGAGAAAAAATGCCTGCTTTTAAACTACGCGTCTCCTGATCAATGACTTCAGGAGCGGCGTACATCCGTGTGAAAAGCCGTTAAGGGTCTGAAATGCATAGTTGAGCTACGGGTACGAACATAGTCAAAATCTCTCAGTCGCTCCACTAGTAGTTTGCAGTATATGGAGACAGGAAAGACCTAATGGTCGAAGTGGAAACGGCATTACTCAAGCACGATGCGTTTAAAGCTCTCGTGAAAGTGGCTGGTAGTGTTCTTCGTGATCTGCCGTGTGTGTGCCCTGTTCGATAGACCTCTGCATATTTGCACGATTCCACTCTAGAATCCGCCATAGGAGGCTTTGTAGGACATTGCAATGGCATCATGTACGCTATACGTTTTACTTCAAGAGCTTTCAGTCACCTCACCTTGTATTTCACAGCGCAGTTCATGAAGTGGGTGGGACGGCAAAAAGGCAAGACTCAGGGACGCTAAGATGCAATCGGTCAGTAAACGCGCATGATAACTTACCACGCGCAGACGGGGAATAAGGGAAGCGTCTTTGAAGAATTATCGTATTAGCATTCTCTCTGTTCGAATGTTCGCACGATAACAAGTGGGACCAACCAATCCAACCCGAACGCCTGAGTACCCAATCCGTCGATCTTTCCTGGCTTCTTCCAGTGGAGCTGATTGACCAGACATGGCCTTTGAAACACCGTTGAAGAGAATATGCTGTCTGCTAAGCAAAGATTGAGAGCTTGCACGACGTGTGCAAGCAGCACGCTTAATAGCGATAGCGGGTGGAGTAATCTGCATAAACGTCAGCATTTGGAACTCCTACGCTGATGCTTTTCAGAGACCTACCCTTGGGACTGACAACCAAACCCCTACCCTTCTTCGCACCACGGTAAATTGTTTCGATGATGTCGATGAGCTCTTGCTTGTCCTCGAGGACCCAGTTGAGCTTATTGTTGTTACTATTCCCCAAATCAGCTTCCGCACTTTCCCAAGAAATCCTAGACCAGCAACCACTTACCCAGTACCGAAATCGCACATCATATGCTTGTTACGGAAGAAGAACATGATGGTCATCGGGTCGTAGAGTTCGTACATCTGCTTGAAGTCGGGCACCTGATCGAGGTCGCAGACGTAGATGACGGCGAAGTTCTTGACCTTGTCGGCGATGCGGTAGAGGACCTCGTCTTGGCGCATGCAGTCGGGATCTATTGAGCATCGACAAGTCAGTATGCGTCGCAAGTTGAAAGAGATGCGCCAAGGGGGAAGGGTGGACTCACCCCAGTCGCGACCGAAGCGGATGACGACCAGACGCTCCTCCTCGGACATGATAGCCTGGTCGACGTGCCAGCCGGTGACCAAGTGCGGCAGAACGACAGAACCCATGGTGGTGGTGGTTTGTTCGTGAGTGCGGAGAAGGTTGACGGAGGTAGGAGAGGTCGCGTGGATCTAGCGTGTCGAGTGGGTGAGGATGCAGTCACGGTGGTGCTTCGATATCCGTAGTTAGTGCGCGCGTGAACGGCAGCAAAGGTGTATAGTTAGATACTGGCGTGTGGTGTGCGGATGGGACGTTTGGGCAGTGATAAAGTCGACGAAGGTAGACGCACGGGCGGTGGGAGGCGAGGCTCAAAGCTAGCGCCTGAGCCGCGGGTGACGTTCGATAACCTTCGACGCCCACGCCACCGTTCCACCCGACGAGCCGCATTAAACCTGATAGTCACGCTTATTGCACTGCGCACCAATCGTATTTTCACAGCCCTTGTTATGTTCAACTACAGGGCTATAATGTCCCCTGGGAATGCATGTTATTCATAATCATGGTCCGTATAATATGCCGCTTGCCGCCGTATGAACCATCATGCAGGTATCTACAGCAAGGAGCGCACCTTCCAAACCCAAATGCCAGAATCAGGAGCTGCAGTGGCCCCGTCCCAAAAAGAAGAGAAGAGCCGAAACTGTACTGGGGGATCAAGTACGCGAATCGAAAATGGTCGAGATGAACGAGTGTGAAGAAGTGAATGAAGTGCCCCAACGACATCAGGGATAAGAAGAGAGAATGAGAAGTGATCCCAAACGATCCTGTAAAGCCAGTGTGGAGAAGAGAAGATGCTGCACCTGGCTGAGCATCGTTTGCTCAGACAGGCAGAATGAAACGAGTACAAGAAGGCAACCGGGCAGTCAAGCCCATGGAAAAAGCACCAATCAAGTCCTGAAGCCGTCTAGACCCTGGGTGTACCTCCGCTCATAAAGACGTAACAGCATCTACGAGGCCTTGACGCCATGCCTACCGTAATGCCTTGAGCGCTTCTTGTTCTTGGCACCAACAGTCATGTACACTACCTCGGTGACGATTTGTGTCTCATACGAGGTTTTCACAACGGGAGCAGCTGTCGTGGCGACGGTGGTCTTGCTTGGCGAAGGCTCTGCCTCCGTAGAAGGAGTAGCAGAAGACTCAGGCTCCACACTTGAGCTAGAAAGCGTCAAGAGCGTCGTGGTTGGAACGGCATAAGTGGGCTCGGAAGCCGCCGAGGACGCCTCTGTCTCGACCTGCACAGCAGCAGCGGACGCCGATGCAGCGGTGCTAGATTCGAAGTTGCTTGTTGGGAGAGCCATAGGGATACTGGCCATAGTTGGAAGCTGAGGTGTCAGGACCTTGCCTTTGTTAGGCGGGCCGTTGAAGTTCTTCGCGTTGCAGTTGTCGTCAATATTCTGGCACTTATCACCCCAAAGCGTGCACCAAGGATCGCCTCCTGTGGGGACAGTGTCTGAGTAGTCCCAGCATTTCTTGTGCTGAGCCCAACAATCCTCACCCGACTTTAGAAGATGTGTCAGCCGTGTACATGTCGGATAAACATCAGGGAGAATGACTTACGCTCCAGCAGCCGCTTTCATCGGAGTAAGAGGGCACTTCATACGCGCAAAATCCAGCCATTTCCAAAATGCATCCGCTCGGTTCCAAGCCTTCCTGCTGCGTAAGCTTCTTGGCGGCATCGCCACTGGCACCACCGCTCACGAGAGCAGCGACACGAGGCCCAGGAAGGGGGTAAGGCAGATCCATGGGCTCTTTGTAGATATTGAAGGTGACGCTCTCGTCACTGTCCTTCACATACCCAGGAATGCTGACGGTGTCCTGAGGGCGCTTGTTGCCGGTCGACTGAAGAAAGATCTGGGCGCAACCGGTGTAGAATTGCGGATTCCCAGGCGAGTGGAGGGCAAGGATCTCGGGGCGGGCGAGATAGTATCCGCCCTCGAGACCAGATGGCAGGTTGATGGACAGTTTGTGGTTGTATTCGCCGTTGGCATTCTCTCCTCCTAACATCTGATTGCACCACAATTGCTTGTCCTCGTCATAGCCCTGGTCCCAGATCTTGAACCAGCCATCCCCGACGCCTGTCGGACATCAGTGTCAATATTCTTGCCAACAAACACGCAGAGGTCGGGTTTCTCACCAGGGTCATTGATAGCGGAGTCGACCTTCTTCAGGTAGATGGCGCAGGGGCCCTTGTGGCCAGGATCGATAGCACCCTTCTCGGGGTTGCTGCCATAGGCACGCCACTCGAATGACAAGGTAGCGCCGTCATTGACAGAGACGACGCGTGGATTGCCCTCGGTACCATCATAGCCGCAGGCAACAGCGTCGTCGTCAAGGCTGATGGGGAAGCTTGCATTCTTAGGAGTCTTGCCCATGCGGACGCCGACACCGTCGCCGACAGACTTACCATCGACCCAGAGAGTGGTGAAGATGGTGTGGGCTTTGACGACGGCCGACGCGGCCAGAGCCAAAGTGATACTGGAAAGCTTCATGCTGAGAAAGAGCGGTTTGCAATGCTGGAGAAATGTGGAGCTCGATCAACGGGCTTATATGTGCAGCGAAAAGTGGTCGTCGTTGGCGACGCAGGGACTTGCCGCTGCGCAGGAGGCTGTTATCGGACGCGGACGACAACTGGAAAGGACAGGTCGACTGCCAGGAAAAAGTAAGACCCAAAGGCCAGGGGGATGGAAAAGAACGTGGGTTGAAGAAGCCAAGGAGCTTTACTTCAATGGTAAGGAGTGACGAGGAAAGGTGCCGTCAAGGCGAGGACCGCAAAAGTTATAAAGAGTGTGGGCGGGTAGGCGGCGGCACGGTCTGTCTCGCAGGTGAAGCGAAGAGGCGGCGAAGGGGGAAGAAAAAAAAAAGAAGTGGTGGAGGAGGTGCAGATGGAGAAAAAGGTTGCACCCGCGGGCGGTAGGGTCAGGCGGGCTGGCAGCGGGCAAAGCGGCGCCAGGATTCGCGACAAGGCGCCCCCGGGCTCAGCAGCCGGTGTTCTGCAAGATTTGGCAGGCCACATGTGGACGTAAATTGCAGGCACCCTGGAGGCTTTGGGGCGTTTTGTTTGTAGTGGAGCCCCTGCGCGCCAAATGATGGAGGATCTCCCGGGCTCGAGGCAGCGCACCAATGGCAGCCCAACCGCCGCACCTCTTGAAACACACGCGCCAGCCCGCCGCTCACCTCACCTCCATCTGCCCCTCCGTGCTGCAGCCGCATCCCGTCGCCCTTGAAGCCACCAACCCGCTCGATATTAACTCCCGCTTGGCCCGCCCGCCCGCCCGCCGCGGCCTGCCACGCTTCGCCGCAGCTGCGGCTGCCCCAGTCTCGCCCACGCGGTACAC